>CANXME010002212.1:740000-1340000 GCA_948144175.1 Closterium sp. NIES-65
CTCAAGTCTCCCCCGATCTCGCCTGGCGGAAATTGCCCTTCCGCGCGAACAGTTGCGCTCTCTAGGTCCAGCGGGGGAGGATCATCGGAACCGGCGGAGCCTGCGGAGCCGTCGATGGCGGAAACGGCGGAAGCCAGAGACGCGGCCACGCGGAGATGATGCGCGACGATCTCCGCTCTTCGTTCCGCCACACTGGGAGACGCGGATACAGAAGCGGAACCTGCGCCGGCGCCACCCGCAGCACCTATTAAAGGACCAGCACTGGCGGAAGGATTTCCGGTGGCCCCGTAAAACGAAGCAGCTGATCGGTACGGCGACGCGCCTGCGGAATAAGGCGAAAGCGCAGCGCTTCCCCCCCCAGGGCGGGGGAAACTGGGAGTGGCGCGCGGAGTGGTTACATTAGACGACGGAGCAGTTGACGATGTGACGTTTGGGGAAGTGATTGTACCAGGGTTGTTCGTCGCCGAACCTACTGTAGGGTCGTTCGATTGACCGAGCATACTACTGCTACTATCGCTAGCACCTCCCGATCGTGAGGCCGCTCCTGAACTGGCTAAACCGGCTGGGCCTTTCGCGCGATCCATGCAAGCACGTGGTCAGCAAGTGGTCAGCAAGTAAAAACGAAAGGCACAGGAGGGTGATATGCCGGCAAGAAAATCGGTGGTCATTGAAGGGAGAAAGATTAAAAAAAAAAAAAAAAAAAAAAAAAAAAAAAAGGGCCGACAGGGTAGTCAATCTAATGGTTCATGGCGTTATGGACGCGCTGCTCTGGCGTCATGGGAGCGCGTCCGTGCGCGAGAAGACGACTCGGCAGTGGGATATTTGTTATGTTTGAGGTACACATCCTTCCGCGCGAGGCTCTACCTCGTGCTGTGCAGCAGTGGCTGGATCAAAGATCTCCTTTCTGAGTCTGAGTCTTGAACTTGTGACCATCTATTGAGAGGAAAAATCGACTCCTAAATGCTGTAAAAAAGCAAATGTGGAACACAACAAATATCCCAGGGGAGCTGACTGGCTTGCTGTGGTGTGCTGCTGCTGCTGACTCCGCTGATCTGTGAGATGCAGGCTTTCACACACCTCCTCCCCCCAGATTCCCCGAACCGAATGAAGTGGTAAGGGAGGAGTGGTTGGGGGCACGGAAAGGAGGGAAGTCAAGCGGAAGGCGGAGAAAGCATGTAGTAGCAACACGTGGGGCGGGCAAGAAGCAGTTGATTGGAAATTGAGATTTGCTGGGGAAGGAGCGACGGCATTGGCCTGGGCCACGCGGAACACGTGGGGCACCCAAACAGCAGCCTAGTTCACCGCATACAGCCAACTGTGAGGCTCCGTGTGACGAAGACTAACCATTTCTTGTACAGTTTAACAGGCTGCAACTAAAGCGTACATCCTTCAAAGTGATGTCTTCGGTAGTGTTACGAGTGCAATTGAGTGAACGAACGAGAATTGCACTATCGAAGCAAGAATACAATTGAGCGAAGGCATGAGCGAACATTATATAGCGAAACTATAGTGGTAACGGTAATGGTCGCGCGACGAGCCTGGGACTGAGGCTGGGAAAGTGTCGAAGCGTAGGCCCGGAGCGCGGGTTACCAGCCGAGCCGTGAGGTCGGGATGCGATGTGCGAAAAGGGCGGGATGATGAATGATGCGATGGTCGTGAGTGGTAACGGTGCTGGCTGAGGTGCTACAGTGATGTACGCGTTGAGCAGGGACGCGAAGTAAGGAAAAGGGGATTTCCTTACACTACCCCCTCTCCTAAGGAGGTCCTCCTTATGAAAGCGCGTGGATGTCTCGGAAATTGCGGCTACGTAGGTAGTCGGTGACGACGGGGTGATTTTCAACTTTCTCTAGGGGAACCCAATTGTCCTCGGTGGGGGTACGATCTTTCCAGCGGATCAGAAACTCTACTTTGCGGGCTCCTCGAGGGTCGCGAACGCTGTGACTCAGGATCTTGTCGGGGGTGATGACTGGTTCGGTTGGTGGTCGTGTCATGCTGGTGGGTCGATGTCGTGGGAGTTGGCTGGTGGATGGCACGTAAGGGCGAAGTAAGCTAACGTGGAACGAGGGGCTGACGTACCAGTTAGCAGGGAGGAGGAGGTGCGCGGTGACTGGCGTAACCATGTGACTGATTCGAAATGGCCCACAGTATCGAGGGCGGAGTTTTGGAGTGATGGGCAGGCGGAGGTTCTGAGTGTCGAGTAAAACGAGGTCGTCGGGCTGATAAGTAATGGGTCTGCGATGGCGATCGGCGTTGCGTTTAGCGATGATGTTTGATTTTTTGATTGCTTCTGCTGCCCTGGTCCGTGCTGCTTGCAGAATCTCAGCGAACTGTTGTGCTCGTGGGACGGGGTTGTCGGGATTCGGTGTCATGGGTACTGTTGGGTCCTGTCCGTAATTCAAGTAAAACGGCGACTGTTGCGTCGTGGCTGATG
Source organism: Closterium sp. NIES-65 (assembly GCA_948144175.1). Lineage (NCBI taxonomy): Eukaryota > Viridiplantae > Streptophyta > Zygnematophyceae > Desmidiales > Closteriaceae > Closterium > Closterium sp. NIES-65. Next base: position 742,432 of record CANXME010002212.1, read on the forward strand.
GTGCGTTATTGTATGCGAACTCGATGAGTGGCAGCTGCTCTTCCCACGTATTCGGATCGTCGCACGTGGCTCGAATCAGCTGCTCCATGGTCTGATTTGTCCGTTCCGTCTGTCCGTCGGTTTCGGGGTGATAGGATGAACTGAACTGTAAGCGCGTGCCGAACTGCTGCCACAGGTTCCGCCAGAAGTTGCTTGTAAATTTCGTGTCCCTGTCGCTGATGATCGATGCGGGTATCCCGTGCAGCCGAACGACGTTGGTGATGAAGAGTCGGGCGGTTTCCTCGGCTGTGATTGATTTCCTACATGCTGCGAAATGAGCCATCTTCGTTAGTCGATCGACGACGACCAGGATCGCGTCATTCCCACTCGCCCCAGCTGGTAACCCCTGAGAAAATATGAACGAGAATGAAATGACTATGAACGAAGTGGGTACAAATAGGAAACCCTAATTGGGTTGTACCCCCTATGGGATACCCCACTATAGCCTACAGAAACAAGTAAGCTATATATTCTGACACACCCCCATAGGCAAAGTGGGGGAGAACAAGGGGTCACAAGACCAGTCAAGCAAAGCAAAGCAAAGCTCAGGGTGGATCACAAAGTCACCACACATTCCGAGCACAAGTTCAAAGGCCAGAAGGCCAGTTCACATGCAAGGTCATATATAGAGATATACAAGAGTCAACTAAGCAAGAGCAAGAGTATATATAGGCGAAGGTACAAGCAAGGTCAAGAGGAGAGCAAGTGAGGCAAGACAGGCACAAGACCCAACTGCGTGCAACAACGCTGATGATCACAAGGCGCAAGTGCCTTGGTGAAGACATCAGCAGTGTTGGCCTCAGAGGCCACGTACGCAAGTCGCAACTGTCCACGCTGCTGTAGCTCACGAGCAAGAAAGTAGCGGAGAGCAATGTGCTTCGTTCTGTGCTCCAGTCGCTGCTCTCGACACAAGGCCAGCATGGCCTTGTTGTCTACGTACAGGACTGGAGGAGAACGAGGCTGCTCTCCAAGGTCGGTCAGCAGGTAGGTGAGCCAGCGTAACTCCTGTGCAGCCATGGCCCCAGCGTAGATCTCAGCCTCACAACTGGAGCCGAGAACAGAAGACGAGCGGGTAGCCCGCCACGAAACAGAGCCGGAACCAAGGCTGAAGGTGTAACCCTGTGACGACCGCTGCGTAGCCTGGTCGTCAGCCCAAGAAGCGTCTGCGTGCCCAGTGAGGACCACTGGACTGCGCCCTCCAAGCACTAGCCCCATGCCCGACGTACTGCACAAGTAGCGCAACACCCTCTTCGCTGCAGCCATGTGCTCTGGTCGGTGTCTCCCAGGAGCAACATAGCGTGCGAGAATGCTAAGAGGGTATGCAAGGTCAGGTCGTGTGCAGGTCATCAGGTACATGAGGCAGCCAACAAGCTCTGCAAACGGGCCACTCGACTCTACGGACTCATCCGAAGGCAGAGCTGAGAGCGAGTGGCGAGTAGGCAGAGGAGTGGCCTGAGGCGAGGAGTACGTGAAGCCGAAGCGCTGAAGGACCTGCTGCACCATGTGTGACTGAGTCAGGGTAATGGTGCGGCGTGCTCTGTCCCGGGTGATCTGCAAGCCAAGGTAGCTACGCAGTTCACCCAGGTCAGTGCACGTGTGTCTCTTCTGCAGCTCGGACTTCACGTGGGCGAGTCCAGCAGTGTCAGCTGTGGCAAAGACCAAGTCGTCGACGTACACGAGGATGTAGAACGGCGGCAGCGAGGTGTCGGTGCGCAGAAACAGCGACGGGTCGGCAGTAGAAGGAGCAAACCCAAGTGCCGTGAGCGTAGTCCTCAGTGTGTCGTGCCACTCACGTGGCGCCTGGCGGAGACCGTAGACTGGACGCCGGAGACTCCACTGGGTACCAGGAGGGAAAGACCCAGTGAAGCCAGGTGGGCGGCGCAGCCAGATCTCCTCGTGCAGGCTGCCCTGCAAGAAAGCGGTGCTGAAGTCAAGAGAGTGGAGCTCGTAGTCACGGTGAGCAGCAACGTGCAGTAGAACCCGAAGAGTGGTCATCTTCGGGGTGGGGGAGAAGGTCTGAAAGTAGTCAACCCCTTGCCGCTGACTGAAGCCACGAGCCACGTAACGCGCCTTGAAGACAGACGGAGAACCCGGCGGCCGCTTCACCCTGAAAATACACATGCCACTGACTATGTTCGCCCCAGGAGGGGGAACAGCGTCAACGTAGGTGCCTGTGGACTTCCAGGAAGCCATCTCTGCATCCATAGCTGCCTGCCACTGAGAGGAGTAGGGACCCTCTATCGCCTCCGCGTAAGAGCGCGGAGTCGGGATGTCTGGTGCATCCGGGTCTCCCTCAGGGGCTAGCAGTACAGACGCGAGATGAGGTGAAGTGGCAGCCAGACACTGGAACTCCTCCTGCCTGTCCTCAAGGACGTCCGTGCCAAGGGCACACTCACCCCCGACGGACGGAGGACAGGTAGACTCGGACTCAGCGACAAGACTGGCAGCGTAGTCTAGACGACAGCGCGCAGCAAAGTCGACAAGCTCAGTGACAAGGGCAGACGCAGCAGACGACTCGAAGGAAGGGTCAGTGACAGCAGTAGCAAGGAGACGCGTGACAGTAGGACTGGCAGCACGAAGAGAGTCCGACTCCGGGTCGGCAAGGGCAGGAAGAGAGGATGCAGGAGGAGAAGGCAAAGGGGCACGCAGAGGAGCAGTGGACGGACGCAGTGACATCCGGTGCGTGCCAGGGACAGGAGGAGGACGCGGACGCGACCCGCGACCACTAGTGCGCGCAGTACGAACATGCGACGCAGGACGAGACGCAGGCTCACGACGCTCAGTAAGACCTCCAGTCGGACCAGCGTAGGGAGAAGGAGCAGGCAAAGGGGAGGCAGGCTGTAGTGGTGGCTGTGACTGGACAGGCGGCGGGCCCTCTAAGGGAGGAGGAGGAAGACTAGGAGAAGGTGTAAGACCAAGAACCTGCTGCAGGAGCGGAACGAAGTACGGTCGGGGCCGCGCGGCGACGCTAGAAACAGCAGGGACAGGACTAGTACCCCCAGCAGGAGTACCCGCTCCAGCAGCACCCCCAGCAGCACCTTTAGTAGCTCCAGAACCTCCAGCAGCACCACCAGGAGCACTGCCAGGCGGACCGCCAGCGGCAGTCCCAGTGCCAACACCCTCAGCAGCACCAGCTCCAGGAGAAACCTCAGACCCAGCAGCTCCAGTACTCCCAAGACGAGCACCTCCGGGACCCGCGGCAGTGGCACCCTCCGCAGGCGAAGAACCTCCAGCACCAGCAGCACGCCTCCAGCGCCTGGCAAACCACTCACGCAGCTCCTGTGGGGAGAGTGGCTCACGGCGAGACGAAGCACCTCCAGGCACAGCACCCCCAGGCACAGCACCCCCAAGCTCAGCACCCCCAGGCTCAGCACCCCCAGGCTCAGCACCCCCAGGCTCACCACCCCCAGACTCCGCACCCCCAGACTCCGCACCCCCAGGCTCAGCACCCCCAGGCTCAGCACCCCCAGGCTCCGCACCCCCAGGCTCAGCACCCCCAGGCCCAGCACCCCCAGGCTCAGCACCCGTAGCAGCACCAGAGTCACCAGTGACCTCGACAGGCTCGACTGCGTCTACCTGGGACACACCTGAAGGGGCAGGACCCTGAGGGGGGAGGGGGTCTACCGGGGGGGGACCTGGTACCAAGAAGAGCGGGGGCGGGGGGAGGGAAGGAGTGCGGTAGGGGAAGAGGCGGTAGTAGGGTACCGACTCGTCGAACGTGACGTCCTGGGAGGACAGAACACGTCGAGAGGTGGGGTGGTAGAACTGCCACCCAGGGGCGTCGGGGGGGAACCCCAGGAAGACGCAGGGAGAAGCGCGAGGGGACAGCTTGTCCGCAGACAGGTCGCGGACAAACGCCCGAGATCCCCAGACCCGGAACGCCGACGCATCGCCAACCTTCCCCGTCCACAGCAGGGCTGGGGAGGTCTCCGGCCTGGAGACCGTGGGGTGGAGGTTGATCTGATGCGCTGCGTACCTGACTGCAAACGGCCACAGAAAATGGGGGGCAGCCGCATGCATCATGGACGTACGGGCGACGTCCATGACCATGCCAATGCGGCGCTCAGCAATCCCATTTTGCTGCAGAGAGTCCGGAAGCGTGAAGGACTGGCGGATGCCTCGCGCACGACAGTAGGTACGTAGAAGGGTAGAGGAGAACTCTCCGCCTCTGTCCGAGTGCAGACGCAACACAGGAAAGTCGGAGCCAAAGCTCTGCCTGAGCTGAAGACGAGCTGCGCGGATCCAGTCGATCAGCACCTCAGTGACCTCACCCTTGCTGCGCAAGGGGAAGACTGTGGTGTAACGCGAGTAGTCGTCAACAACGAGTAGGAAGTAGCGCTCCTGACCCTGTCCAAGGACGCGGGCTGGGCCCCACACGTCCATGTGAAGCGTCTGCAACGGGGCCTCTGTCGGAGGAAACTGGGAGGAGTGAGGGGCAGCACGCTGGCGCCCCTCGACACAGGGGACACAGGCAGGGCCAGGGCCCTGAGGAAGGGGAGGGAGGGACCGGGGAAGACCAAACACAAGAAGACGGGAGGCCATACCTCTGAGTCGAAGCAGAGAGGGGTGGCCAAGGCGGTGGTGCCAGAGGAGGGTCTCGTGAGACAGACGACGACACGAACAGGGGGCAGACTCAGGGCCAGACCTGGACGCTGCAGCAAACACCTGACCAGACGAAGGGACCCTACCAGACTCAGTACCTGGAGGAGAAGCAGTGGTCAGTGTGTACAGGCTCGACCCCGGCCGACGTGTAAACGTAGCCAGGTGGCGACCTGTGCTAGCCTCCGTGCAGTGTGTCACCCGCTGACGAGCAGGAGTGAACTGGTGGACACCCACATCCTGTAGGTCGGCACCACTCACCAGGTTCGTCGAGAACGAGGGGAGGTAGAGACCAGACAGGGTGCCAGAGGGGGCCGCCGGACACGGAAGGACCGTGGAGAAGCGAGACACGACAGGCCCCCCAGAGGGGTCAGCCAGGGACACCGCAACCGGCCGACTCAGCGGCGTGAGAGTGGTGCGGTCCCGAAAGAAGGAGCGAGACGCTCCAGAGTCAAGGGTGAAGGTGTGAGAGGCCGAAGCCGACACAGTACCTGAGAGGGCAGACTCACCAGTAGCTGAGAGCACAGACGCACTGGCACCTAGAGCAGCAGCCTCACGAGTACCTGACGCAGCAGTACCAATGCTCGGGTCAGGCGGGAAACACCGGTAACAGTCATCCTCATCACTACCAGTCACAACATACATAGCAGAAAGAATAGCATCAAAGTCAAGATCATAAATAGCTACACCAGCCCTAGACAGCTCCCCCAAGCTGGGGATCTCAGCGGCCTCCGGAAACTGCTGACGCAAGGCGTCGGTCAGGCGGCCAAAGCAGCGGCGGGCTGTGTGGGTGCCTCCACACCTCTCCCCCGCACGGTCGCCGGTGCGAAGAACGTAGGGGCAGGGACCAAACGCACCACCACGCTGACGCTGCAAGTACCACTCACGGAGCTGCTGAGGGGCGGGGACGGTGCGAGAGCGCTGCTGCTGCTGTGGTTGCTGCTGCTGCTGCTGCTGCTGGCGTTGACCACCCCCAGAGCTTCTCCGCTGAGACGAGCCACCCCGACCCCCGCCGCCACCGCCACCCCCGCCTCCACCGCCACCCCCGTCTCCACCGCCACCGCCCCCACCGGCACCCTCACCCCCGCCTCCTCCGCTACCTCCTCCGCCGCCACCTCCGCCTCCACCGCCTCCACTAGTACCTCCACTCCCGCCACCACCTCCACCGCCACCCCCACTCCCCCCGCCACCCCCACCTCCCCCGCCACCGCCCCCTCTAGCTCCACCCGCTCCCTTGCCCCCTTTGCCCTTGCCATTGCGGCGTCTACCGCTGGGGGCAAACGCCGCACCGACCGACTCAAAACCAGCGAGGTCGGCCGCAGCGGCAGAGGCGACAGAGGGCAGGAGGGGGGGAAGGAGAACACCCCTCAAAAATGGGGGTGCGAGGGTCACCCCGAGAGGCCCCTACAGCGACGATGCTCTTCTCAGCCGCTAGCAGGGACTCCTCAAGGAGGTCGACAGTGAGGGTGGTGGGACAGACAGAGAGAAACTGGTCCCTAACTACACGAAGGGACTCAGGGAGACGAGTGACGAGAAAGTAGAGAGTGATGTACATGGGAGGAGGGTTTGCGGCGCGGAACTCAGCAGGAAGGGCAGCGCGGTAGCGAGCGTCACTAGCGCGGAGGTGGGTAACGAGGTCAGCAACAGTTGGAAAGGCAGCGAGGTCAGGGAAGAGAAACGGTAGCATGAGGCGGCTAAGCGTAGCGGAGGAAGGGGAGGAGTAGCGTGCAACTACAGCGTCGTACAAGGCCTGAGCGGTCTTGCACTAACTAAAGTGGGCACGCTCGGAGGAAGGGAGGTGGCGACGCACAGCAAGACGTGCAGCAGCATCGCGGGTCGCCCACTTGGAGCGAACGGCGGGGTCAGCATCAGCAGGAGGGGCAGGGACAGCTCCAGAGACAAAGTCAAAGAGAGAGACCTCATCTATCGCATCACACAGTAAGTACAGCTGCAGGTCTTCAATCGAGACTGGAAAGTCAATGGCTCTACCCTCAGCGTCAAAAGCTAGGACAGTGGGGGTGGCCATGACAGCAGCTGACAGTCTCATCGGGTAAGAAAAGTCGGGTAGGTCAGCGGCACTGTAACACAGCCCAGGAGCAGCAGTGGCCTCACAGGAGCAGGAGTGCGGCTCCACTGGCGGCTCGGGCGGCTCGGGTGGCTCGGGCGGCTCGGGCGGCTCGGGCGGCTCGGGCGGCTCGCGCGGCTCGGGTGACGCAGGGGCTCACGGGCGGCGCGGGCGGCTGCACGGGCAGCTCACGGGCGGCTGGGGCGGCTCACGGGCGGCACGGTGGGCGGCTGCACGGTGGCGCGGCGGAGCTGCAGCACGGGCGGCGGGGCCGACGGTGGGCCGTAGCGGGGCTGTAGCGGGGCCGGCGATGGGCTGTAGCGGGGCTGTAGCGAGGCTGTAGCGGGGCCGACGGCGGGCTGTAGCGGGGCCGGCGGCGGGCTGTAGTGGGGGCCGACGGCGGGCTGTAGCGGGACCGGCGGCGGGCTGGGGCGGGGCCGACAGCGGGCTGTAGCGGGGCCGGCAGCGTGCTGTAGTGGGGCCGACGGCGGGCTGTAGCTGGGCCGACGGCGGGCTATAGCGGGGCCGACGGCGGGCTGGAGCGGGGCTTACGGTGGGCCGACGGGGTCTAGGCGGGGCCAACGAGGGGCCGTAGCGGGGCCTAGGCGGGCCGACGGGGCCTAAGCGGGGCCGACGCGGGGCCGTAGCGGGGCCTAAGCGGGGCCGACGAGGCCTAAGTGGGGCCGACAGGGCCTAAGCGGGGCCGACTAGGGGCCTAAGCGGGGCCGACGAGGGGCCTAAGCGGGGCCGACGAGGGGCCTAAGCGGGGCCGACGAGGGGCCTAAGCGAGAGCACGGCAGTAAGGGCGACACGGAGGGTCGCTAAAAAAAAAGACGCGCGCCTCGGGGCGCGCTTCGGTGGGCCCTAGGAACAGTCCCTAGGAAGGGACCTGCTCTGATTCCATGAGAAAATATGAACGAGAATGAAATGACTATGAACGAAGTGGGTACAAATAGGAAACCCTAATTGGGTTGTACCCCCTATGGGATACCCCACTATAGCCTACAGAAACAAGTAAGCTATATGTTCTGACAACCCCGTGACGAAATCCATCGTCACCTGCTGCCAAGCACGCTCTGGGGGCGGGATGGGTTGTAATTGTCCCGCCGGCCGCTTCCTGCTTGACTTCATGAGCTGGCAAGTGGGGCACGATGCCACGTGTCGTTGCACATCGGTCAACATTTCTGGCCAGTAGTAGTACCGCTGCAGCTGCTGCCGTGTTTTTTCTACCCCGAAATGTCCCGAGGTAACTCCGTCGTGTGCTTCCTGTAACAGTAGTTCCCGCAGTAGCGTGTATCCTGGTACCCAGATGCGGTCGGTTCCAGCTTTTACGTAATAGACTCCTTGTGCCGCTGCGAATTGCTGTGAGTTGCCTCCTGTAAAGAACGGGTCTGTTTGATATCCGTGGGTAAATAGGCCTGTCAGTAGCGGGCTGGTCTGGGCGAGTAGTATCGCGTGGATCTGGGCAGTGGGGCGGGTCAGTGCGTCGGCGATATTCGAGGCTCCTTTTTTGTATGTGACCGTATAGTGAAAATTCGACTCGAGGAAATCGAGCCATCGAATCTGTCGTGGGTTGAGGTGGGGCTGTGTGCGGAGGTACTGTAGAGATCGATGGTCTGTCCGTACTGTCACGTCTGCGCCGGTCAAGTAGCAGCGCCATACTTTGAATGCGTGCACGATCGCAAGCATTTCGCGGTCGTGTATCGGGTAATTTCGCTCAGGCGGATGTAGTTTGCGTGATTCGTAGGCGATGGGTTGGAGGTCGTCGCCGAAGTCCTGTAACAGTACAGCTCCGATGGCGATGTCGCTTGCGTCGGTAACCACTTCGAAAGGGCGGTGGGGATCAGCGATGCGTAGAACGGGTGGTGAACAGAGAACGTTTTTCAGGGCAGAGAAGGCAGCATGCTCTTTCTCCCCCCACGTAAAAGCGACCCCCTTACGCAGTAAATCAGTGAATGGGGCTGTTAAACGTGCCATGTCGGGCACGAACCGTCGAACGTAATTAACAAAACCTAAAAAAACTCTGCAGTTCCGTGATGTTCGTCGGGGGGCGCCACGCTTTTACCGTATCCAGCTTCTTTGGGTCAATCTCAACCCCAGCCTCCGAAATGACGTGACAAAAAAACTCTAGTCTGTCCCGAAAAAACTCGCACTTGGAGCCCTTGGTGAGTAGCCGATGTTCCTCCAAAACCTTAAAAACTACTTCAAGATCCACTAAGTGTTGCTGCTTATCCCGGCTGTAAACTAGAATATCGTCCAGGTAAACTATCACGCATTTATCTAAAAGTGGTCTAAACGCCTCGTTCATGGTCATCTGAAATGTCGCAGGCGCGTTCTTCAGCCCGAATGGCATTACTGTATACTCGAATGACCCGTACCTAGTCCTAAATGCTGTTTTGGCGCAGTCCGATGGTTCGACCCGAATCTGATGGTAACCTCCCCGTAAATCTATTTTCGAAAAGACTCGTGCTGTGCGCAGTTGGTCGATCAGTTCGTCGGCGCGGGGGATGGGGTATCGCGATTTGACTGTTACCCTGTTAAGCGCTCGGTAGTCGATGCACATGCGGAACCCTCCGTCTTTTTTCGGTGTGAACAGTATCGGTGCGGCGAACGGTGACGAGCTCGGACGGATAAACTGCTTCTCTAACAGGTAATCTAACTGCTTCCTTAACTCGTCGAGCTCGGGCTGTGTCAGTCGAAATTGCCGCTGTACAGTTGGTTGTGCCCCCGGTTCTAACTCGATCCTATGGTCGTGCGCCCGCTGAGGTGGCAGTCCTTGTGGTAAATCATCCGGAAATATCCCCGGGAACTGTTTCAGTAATGCCTGTAGTTCGGTCGGTACAGTTGCCAACAGTTTCTCCAAATCACTCGGCTGCTCATCTTTTTCTACGAGTGCGATATCCACTGCGTACACGTCAGCTCCAGCAGCGACAGCCCGTTTCATCGTGATGGCGTTGACCTGGACCGTCGAAGATTTGGGTGGCTGCCAGCGAGGTAGAACGACCCAGTTACCACTACTTCGCACTGTGCAGCTCCCCGTCGTCCAGTCGATCCGTGGGTTGTACCGTCGCAGCCAATCACGTCCCAATAAAATGTCGTGCCCATCCAGTGTCGTCGCGAGCATTTCCTGTGTAAACCCGAAGTTCCCCCCGCAGCGGACTTTTACGCGCTCCACCTTTTCCCGTATGGCCAGGGGCGTGCCGTCGACTAAGCGTGCATCTATCTCAGGTAAACATCGGTTAAGCGTTAACTGTAACTTTCGTGCGGTTGCGGTATTAACTAAGCTGTGGCTTGCTCCTCCGTCAATGAAGATCTTCACTGCTGCTCCCTGTATTTTCCCGTAGATCAGTACCGGGCAATCCGTCGCTGTACCCTCCTTATTCATCCGAGCCCGATCGATGGCGTGAATCGGTACTGTGACTCGGTGAGGGTCGGTGTGGTTGGGCGAGCAGGCAGTCTCGTCAGTAGTTGGCCCGATTTCTACTGACTGCTGGCGTTTCCCTGCCTCCGAGACTCCCTCCCCTGCTCTGCTCCTCGACGCCTCAGCTCCTCTGGACATTCGCTCTTGCGATGGCCCGGCCGGTTGCAAGCAAAGCAGCGCCCTCTAAACGGTGCGGCAGCTGCATTCGCTGCGACGGCATGTACAGTGGCGTGCTTGGTCGGTCCCCGATGACGATGTCCGTAATAGGACCCCGGTCTCGGTCGGCGTAGGATATCGATTTTCTCGGCGAGCGCGAGGATCTCGTTGAAATTCGAGAGCCCGCGTAGCATTATCTCGTGCGAGATGTCCGGCTTCACCCCTCCGACGTAACGGTCCACCCGCTCTGCCTCGTGCATGTAGCCGACCTGTTTGCAAAGTGCGAGAAACCCGCTGGTGTAGTCTTGAACTGACCCGAGCTGGCGCCAAGAGCGCAGTTTGTGACGCGCCGAAATCGAGGCCGCGATCGGCTCAAAGCGCGCCCGAAGTCCTGCGCACCACGCATCCCACGTGCTGTATTGGGCGGTTTCGCAGAACGAACTCCAGGTAACAGCTGGACCCAAGGGCCCTTCCTCGTGCGACGGTGGCTCGTAGGCACGCGGCGACGTCACAATGACTCGCCACCAGTCCATGGCGGGGCCCCTGAGTAGTGAAACCGCATACCGGATCTTGGCGGCGTCCGACTCGACGTAGTTGGCGTCGAAAAACACATTCATCGTGAAGACCCACGATTGAACTGTCGGGCCGCCGCGTTGGCTTGGGTCGAAGCAGGGCGGGCGTTGCGGCTTGAATGGCATTGGGGCCATCATGGCGTTCTCGCCACTTGTCGCCCAAACTCCACGTGCCGACGGGCTTCTCGGGGCTCCCGTGGGCTTAATGCGCTCCTGTTCCCTCCCATGTCGGGCATCGGTTGGGCTGCGCCGTCACTGGCTGCGCCTGAGCGCTGTCCCGTGCTGTTGTGTTGCGTTGGTGTGCCGGATGAGATGACGATGGGCTCCTCCGAATGTGCAGATGCATTGGTTGGTGCATGTGATGTCGTCGGTACGTTCACCGTTGACTGTTGACGGGCGGAGTCACGTTCCGCCGTGAGAGTCGCGATTTCGAGCGCCGAATCCTCCAATTGACGCACGAGACGATCGAGTTGCTCCTGCGTCAACGTGGCGAGATTGAAATCGGCCATGGCGGGGGTGTCGGGCAAGCTCAGCGAGAGCCTCGGTCGTGGCCGTGCGTGCTTTCGAGAGAGCACTACGAGCGGCGGTGCTGTGTCGCTGAGAGACGTCTACCCCCCCCAAAAATTGAGATAGTGGGAAGCGAAGGTGTGGATGCGGTCCGAGATGAGATCGTAGGCTCTGAATACCAAGTGTTACGAGTGCAATTGAGTGAACGAACGAGAATTGCACTATCGAAGCAAGAATACAATTGAGCGAAGGCATGAGCGAACATTATATAGCGAAACTATAGTGGTAACGGTAGTGGTCGCGCGACGAGCCTGGGACTGAGGTTGGGAAAGTGTCGAAGCGTAGGCCCGGAGCGCGGGTTACCAGCCGAGCCGTGAGGTCGGGATGCGATGTGCGAAAAGGGCGGGATGATGAATGATGCGATGGTCGTGAGTGGTAACGGTGTTGACTGAGGTGCTACAGTGATGTACGCGTTGAGCAGGGACGCGAAGTAAGGAAAAGGGGATTTCCTTACAGGTAGTATCCAAATGCAATCGACCGATCACAAACCCGAAGTGCCTTCAAAATGTGTAATCCAAGACTGATATACAACGAGAACAAACGACTAGTGTGGTGACCATAGCCAAACATAATAGGTGGTGTAATCCATGACTGGTTATACAAAAATAACAGAAGTGCTGCGTGGTGGCCATAGCCAGACGTGCACAAAACATGGTAAGTCAGTGCACAGGTCCAGAAACTACCAGCCGTCGTTATAAATGTTTTGTAACAGCCGCTCAATAAATGGGCACATAATAGCGCTTGACTGACGAAACAAGGCGCCCTGTAGTAACAATTCCATCACTGGCTCGACTGTGGTCACTGAGTTTTCCTGCCAGAAACACGGCAGAAATCGAGAGCACGAGAGGCATTGGCACCTGCATGCCTGCATAGGTATGAAGTGCGAGAGTAAGTATGTGTGTGAGTGAACGTGAGACAGAGCAAAGCACATGACAATGCAGAAGTGCTCAAAAGAGAATGTGTACTTCGATTATAATCGCAAGTAGCGATGCTAGAATCGTGTGCATGTGAAGCAAGAGGGTGAAAGAGAGGGCCAGAGGATAAGACAGCGGGCGAGGGAGGGGGAGAGTGAGTCATGAGGAAAACAGTATTTTGTATCCCCGTACCGTATCACACTCATGTGTCTACATGCCGGTGTTGCCCATCCCTGCAGCAGCAGCAGCAGCAGGAGCATCAGGCGAAGAAGCATCAGCAACAGCAACAGCAGCAGCGGGGGAGGAGAGATGGAGAAATGAGCCCTGTGGGGAAGCAGAGCCATTTCTGCCGGGAGGAGTAGCAGTAGAGGGGGAAGAGGCAGCAGGCCGAGTCGGCGGCGAAGTCACACGGTGGGAGGTGAGAAAAGGAGGAGGACTGGCAGGGGAGTTGACGGAGGGGGTGGCAGCCGCAGGAGGAGCAGGAGAGGTTGCAGTAGCAGCAGCAGCAGCGGAGGGCAGGCAAGCGGGCGAGTCGGGTTCTGACATGGTCATGGACTGCGGTGGTGGTGGGGACGAGGGCGTGCTGGCCCTGCAAGAAACAACAGCATTGATGGTGGAACATTGGAGGGAGGAGTGCAGAGAGAGGGCGAGAGATGGAGACGGAGGGGATGGGAGAAAGGGAGAGAGTGTGCAGAATGATTGGCGTTGCACTGATAGTGGTTAGTGAGAGAGTTACCGCACACGAGACCACGCCATCGTGCAAAACAAAGGGTACACTGCGATTAACCACCAAAACACTCCAGTGCTTGGGAATAGCGCCCTAAATGGCTGGCGGAGGGAAAGACTTGACAACAGTATGTCAAACTACAAGGACAGCAAGCATACAACAGATAGACAGGAGGATGAGAGAGGCGTGCAGGAGCAGCATACAGTGTGCGGGGAGAAGGTCGGCTGGACCGTTGAGCAGAGGTATATGGAGGCGAATGGGTTGAACGGGTCGTGCTGTGAGGCAGAGAGAGAAAGAGGAGCAACCGCAGGCAACATGGGATTAGGCATCAGAGGATCAGAGTGGGTTGTTGATTATTGGTTGACTCATGGACATGCCTGTGTGTGCATGAGCATGCACGGTCACGGTCACATGCAGAAGCAGCACATTGCTGTGTGCCCCTAGGATTGTGAAAGATGCATAGGCACGCACACACAAGCATCCACTGATAGCGCATATGCATGTGTGTATGCAGGATGAATGTGGTCACACACCCAACACATTGAAAGGTAGCCTATAGGTGATTTACAGACATTAAGTACCAATTTTAGATACTGGAAGTGCCAACGACTACCCTTGGTGGCAGCAGCACCAATGCCTCTCGACATAAAACAGGCCAAAAAAAAAAAAAAAAACCGAGGGAGAGTAAGCAAGTCTGTGATTCAGTACAGAGCTGTGCAGTGCAGTTTAAGTTTTTTCATAGGTGCATCCTCCTCACCCTTGAGTGCTCGTGCCTTGACTCGTTGATCGGCCACCCCCGAATCCGCCTGTCCCTCCTCCTCCAAACCCACCTCCCCCACTCCCTCCACCCCCTCCACCTTGCGACCGATTCCCCAACTGGGAAAACGAGCCAAAGAACCATGAACCCACACCACCTCCCCCTCCCCCTCCCCCTCCCCCACCACTAGACCCATCCCCTCCACCGCCCCCTCCTCCCCCTCCAGCTCCTCCTCCCCCTCCTCCCCCACCACCACCACCTAGCACCGCCGCAAGGCTAGCGAAAGCGGACATGGCACTGGAAGCAGGGCCCGACAGGAACGACCCTGACCCTGAAGAGGACGACGCTGCTGCTGCTGACGATGATCCCCCAGACGAATAGCCACCGTCCCGTCCCCCTCCCCCTCCCCCTCCCCCGCCTCCCCGTGCACTGCCCCCCCCGCCAGCCCCTGCGCCTTGTCCCGAGAGGGAGAAGGACGGCGGCCATCCGGACCCCTCCCTCGCACTCTGCCCTCCGCCCTCTCTGCTCTCTCTGCCTTCTCTCCCAGACCCCTGCCCTGCTGCTCTGCGCGCTAGACTTGCTGCGAGGCTGGGAGGGGAGACGGTGCGGGGGGCAGTGCCTGGATGGGCGGTTTGCGAGCGAGGGAGAGCAGAGGAGAGCGTGGCAGAGAAGCGATTTGAGGAGGAGGACGAAGTGGTGGAGGAATTGACACCTCCCACTGCTCCAGGCCCTCCCCTACCAAACCCAGTCACCACCACTCCTCCTCCTCCCCCTCCGCCTCGTTCCCCCCTGTCTCCTGCTCTCTGATCCGCTGCTCTACCATCCATGTCCTGGAGAGAAAGCGCATTGGACGAGCGTGTAAAAGCCGATAGAAACGCGTTCGGAGGTGTCAGGCTCCCTCCGCCCTCCTCCTGCCGGCTCTCCCCGAAGTAAATCCCGCCAGCACCACCGCTGCTGCCGCCGAACCTAATCCGGCCGCCCGAGCCAGCCGACCTGGTTGGGCGAAGAGCCATTTCGCCAGGGCTTCCTCCAGCCTCCTCGTCCTCCCCTTGCTGCTGCAGCTGCTGCTGCTGGCGAAGGTGCTGGCGCAGGCGCTGCTGCTGCTGGCGCTCTGACCCGTGGTGGTGGCGGTGGTTGTGCTGGTGCAGGTACTGGTGGGCGGAACGAGAGGAGAACCCCGCTGCTGCTGCTGCGGCCGCCAGGTGCTGTAGAATTCGCCTCTCCAGCTCTGAGTCCTCTGAGAGCTCTGCCAGCTGAGGGAAGGAGATGGGATGAGATGGGAGGACATGGCATGGTAGGTTGGGAACCAGTTTTGGGACGTCTCAAACCACGCTGCTGCTGCTGCAGCGGCCGCCAGATGCTGTAGGATTCGCCTCTCCAGCTCTGAATCTTCTGAGAGCTCTGCCAGCTGAGGGGTGCAGAGATCAAATGGGAGGGGATGCCATGGTGGGTTGAGAGAACCACTCGAGGCGCCTCCAAAGTCAGCTGGGTAAGCTGAGGTATGCAAATCAAATAGGAGGACATGCCAAGGGTAGCGAGGGAATCAGGGCGTACAAAGGAATGGAAGGAGGAGGGGAGGGGGAAGGGAGGGAGGGAGTGGTGGATGGGAGGGGTAAAGGAGGGCATTGTGACGTTTCTTGTTCTAAAGGGCAAGTGGAGCGAAAAAACAGGGGGGATGAGGAACATGGAAGGAACAGGAGCAAGAACGGCAGGCAAAAAGCAGCAAGGAGTGACGGCAGCAGCAGCAGCAGCAGCAAAAGCAGAAGGAAGCACCGACCCGTTGCTGCAGCGCTGCAAACTCCTCGAGAGCAGCCCTGCCCATGTGCATGCGTGACGACGCTGCTGCCGCTGCTGCTGCCTGCTGTGCTCTCATCGCCCTCTCTGCTGCACACGCTTCTAGCAGCTCCTGACTGTGAGCGGAGGAGGGTGGAAAGAGGGAGTAGAGCTTGTGTGTGTGATCCAGAAAGGAGGCAGAAGAAAGGGGAAAGGGAGCAGAAGCGTGGGTGGAAGGCCCAGAAAAGGCCTGGAAACGTGGACAGAAATCAGACGTGGACAGAAAGCAGAAAAGAATCCACTGGGTTAACATCAGGCTGACAGGAGCAGAACGAAGGTGAAAAGGGCCAGTGAGGAGAGTGCTTATGGAAAGAGTGTGCTTTGTGCAGCTCGCTTCAGGAATGCTCCCATCCCCTCAAGTCGAAAGCAGATGAAGGCAGTGTCAGGGTGCGGGGAGGAGTGCAACGAGCGCCCTTGTATGAGAGCGCAACATGCTCTGCTCACTTACATGCATGGACACACGTGCATGCGACTGCACTCGCTTAGTCACACACACACACACACACACGTGTATACGTGCACGCGCACCGCACCTGTCAGGGTCCTTGAGCACTAGAGTGCGCCAACACATGGGACAGTCCTTGCTGCGCTGTGCCCTGGATAGAATGGACACGTGGACACAGACATAAACACATGCACGCACGCATGCACGCACACACACACGCACGCACGCACGCACACACACAAGCACGCACGCACGCACATACACACACAGTGTGAGACAACTTCTGAGGAGCCTCAACAAGGCCTTGCTCGCACAAAACTCGCCTTTCATACCTAAAACCCGGCTTGCTGCACCTACCCCGCACTCACTTCCCCTTTAAAACCCCAACACCCTCCCGCTCCTGCCCCCACCTTCTCCTCCTTTTCCCACACCCTAGAAGGGCTCCTTTCACCCTTTCGCCCCTTCCCCCTTCCCCCTTCCCCCTTCCCCCTTCCCCCTTCCCCCCACATCCTACGGCCTCTCCTCATCTTCCCAGTGTAAGTGTCCCCTGGGACGCCCCCCGTGTGCCTTCCGTCCCTCCTCCTACTGAATTGAAGTGGAGGCACGCCATACCATTCGAGGATGCACTGCAGGTGGTAGTGGTGGTTGCACGTTGTCGGCTGCACATGCAGGGAGCAACGATAGAGAGGAGCGAGAAGACGAGTGATAGAGGGAGGGAGGGAGGGAGGAAGGGAGGGAGGGAAATAGAGAAAGGAGCGGGAGAGGAGGAGGGGAGAGGGAGAGGAAGTGAGGGGAGAGCAACAGAGGAAGGGGAAGAGACACGAAGGGAGGTGGGGCGAAGGGGGCGCGAGGGAAAGGGGGATAAGGGAGTAGGGGGGATGAAATCAATATCATTCCAATCACAATCGCACTCCCTTGTTCAGCCGAAATATCTTTGAATCCATTTCACTCATCCCCCCACTGCCCCCACTCCCCCCACTCCACGCGCTCTCCCCCTCGCCCCCACACATCCCCCTACTCCATCAAGCCACTGCTTCAAAACCTTCCCCCACAAACAAGAATGACGACCAGGGCGCCGGACGCAATCAAATCGCCAATGTCAACAAACACTACCCCACCTGTCTCGTGAATTCTGCCAACGTATGTTCGATTCCTCTCGTCTTAGTTTGAAGGCGTAGAGAGTACCTCACACACAGTACCTCGCACACAGTACCTCACACACAGTAGCTCACATATAGGAACCTCGGGGTGCCAACATGCTAGACCAAGTTAGCGGAACACACTCTCTCAACCTCAAGCCGTCGTGCTGCTGTTGCACCAGACCGTACCAATCCATACCAATCCGTACGAATCCACACTGCAACAGGTTCGGCCTCCCAACCTCTCAATCGACCCTCGCGCCGACGGAATTCCCTCATTCGTTTCAACCAGTTCGCAGGATCGTTCGGTCCCTCCAATCCGTGTGAATCGTGCCAAACGCACTCACGTCCGGCGCTTTCCTTGGGTAGTCAGGACTCAGAAGCGCGTGAAAAACTCCGAGCTGGTTACATTCATTCACACCACGGTAACTACACCGTACACGTTTACCCTACCGAGAATCCATCCCTAACGGTGCGCGCTAACGGCGCGCAATAACTGTGCGCGAGCAGCACTCACGGTGGACGGTTCGTCGGACGTGAAGTCGTCAAGGCATATGCTGCACGAGTCGTCCGCAGCGTCCTGCAACCCCGCCTCTACGAACGCAGCAGCGGAACTGAATTTCGCCACTACATCCTCCTCCTTCTGCTCCTCCTTTGCCTCCTCCTCCTCATCATCCTCATCCTTCACCTCCTGCTCCTGCTCTGTTTTATCCTCTCTTTCCTCCATTCCCCCACCTTCTCTCACCCCCCCTCCCGCCGCTACGCCCTCCGCAGTCCCCTTTACCGCCACCGCCGCCGGCACTGTTTCTGTTCCGCCATCCGCCGATGCTTTATCAGACGTTTCTGCGCTCGCCACAGCGACTGCGCTTACCGCTCCTTTGCCCCCGCTTCCTTCCGTTTCCGCCTGCCCCCGTTGTGCATGCCCCTCCGCTCCTCCGTGCGCGCCGGCCGGCGCGTGTGCAGGGGTGCCGTCTACTAGATCCGACGGTGCAGGTGCCGACTCGCCGTCGTCGCAGGAACCCTTCGCAGATGCGACGCCTTCCCGTGCGACGCTGGGCGGCTGCGACGCAGCATCGCCGTTGCGACTAGCAGACGACCCTGCGACGTCGGCGTCGGGACTAACGGTAACGCTGGTCACAGCACTGGTGGTAGTGGCGGTGGTTGAAGTTTGGGATCCGGCCAACGCGGTCGATAGCGGTGGTGACGCAGACGAAACGTCCGCCATAACCAATCGAGCAGGGTTCCTTCACGCGGAGAACAGCTATTTACAGATGAGAGGGACGCAGAGACGTTTCGTTTGGTCTTGAATCCCGAAGCAACAGGGTGGAATATGCAAGTGTTGCGGATGAGCGAAGATTCGGAGGAGTCGGAAAAGTGGGGAAACGATAGGTGGTGGTTGATAAGCGGGGACGGCGAAGTAAAGCGACAAACGACGAGATGTGCGTGCCGCTTTAATACTCCTCTGTAACACGCAGTATATTCAACTCAACAGTAAGCAGTAGCGCACTCACTTGATCGCTCGCCGAGACACCGCTAGAGAAACGCAAACCGCGAATTCTTTGTCCGTCTGGCAACCATGGTGACGAAGAGATGCTTGACCTAACGGATCAGAAGTCGTGGTTTGCGAGAGTGAAACAGCGAAAGCTGGTGGAATCTACCTGAGTGAACGGAGGGCGCAAGCGTCCTAGGGATTGTCGAACTGCATCCAGTATGTTCTATCGTCCCATCTTCTATGAGATACTAGTGGAATCAACCCCCCAAATGGCTGATGGAATTCCAACACAACTGGTCCTTGCTGCTCATGGATGGGTGGCAGGGCAGATCGTGATAGTTTTCATGTCAGCGGAATTTCCGGTCCTACCACGGAGTTGAGCGAGCTACAGCAGTTTTGGTTGGGATCTGGTGGGTTTGGGTGCGTTCGAAACGAAACAGGCCAGGCGCTGGCTGGTGTGGTTTGGGATTCGGGAAACTAGGCATGGCTGGGTGGGTGGGCCCTGGAGGAAAACACCGCCTAGAATTTGACGTGAAATTTTGCAGTCTCCTCCCCCTCCTCACCTCACCTCACCTCACCACCACCACCAGCCTTCTCCGGCCCCCTCCGCAACATCCCAGGCTCCAGTCCCCCTCATGATGGCAGTTCTCCTCACGACGGCAGGACCGCCACGACAACTTCGGGGCAGGAGGGAAATAGGTGCCAGGCTGGCAAGAAGTTGCTCGGCCTGGGAGTTGGGTGGGGTGGACTCGGCGCGTGGATGTTGGATTTTCCCTCTACGGCTGAACTTGGGCCTTTTGAACTGATGTTACGGGTGCAATGAATCGAAGTAGCTAGAATTGCACTAAGGTGTCAAACGTGTACAAAATGTGAGCGAAGGCATGAGCGAACGTTTATACGCTAAACATGCAAACGGTAACGCGGTGCGTGCGAGCTAGCTAGTGCTGCGCTGGAAACGAGGCTCGGGCTAGTCCCGGAGCGTAGGCCGACACGGCCAGGCCAGCAGTGCGAGGTTTGGTGAACAGTGCGCGCGAAGTCGGCGAAGCCCCGTTAGCAGTAACGGGCGAACAACGGCTGTTGTTGTACGCGATGTAGTCGGGCTCCGTAAGGAATGCCGAGAAAATTCCTTACACTACCCCCCCCCCCCCCCCCTCAAGAAGCCCCCTCCGCTACGCGAGTGCGTGTATATCGCGGAATCCCCGGCTCCTCAGGTACACTTGCAGGGCAGGGTGGTTTTCAATGTTGGCCAGGGGCACCCAGCTATCTTCAGTTGGCGTGCGGTCCTTCCAGCGGACAAGGAATTCGATCCTCCTGATTCCTGTGGGGTGTCAAATCCGATGGCTCAGGATTTTTTCGGGCTCGATGATCGGTTCCGATGCAGGGCGAGTCATGGATGGCGGGCGGTGGCGAGGCAATTGGCTTGTGGTTGGGATGTATGGGCGAAGCAAGCTGACGTGGAACGAAGGGCTGATGTACCAGTCTGTCGGCAAAAGTAGGTGAGCTGTTACTGGGGTAATCATGTGGCTGATTTGGAATGGTCCACAGTAGCGGGGTCGTAATTTCGGTACGACGTGCAGTCTTAAGTTTTGCGTGTCGAGCAGTACGTAATCTCCTGACTGGTACGTGACTGTGCGGCGGTGGCGGTCAGCGTTGCGCTTAGCGATGACGTTTTCTTTTTTAATTGCTTGTGCGGCTCGGGTGCGGGCAGCTTGCAAAATTTCAGCGAATTGCTGTGCACGTGGTGTTGGGTTGTCCGGACTCGGCGTCATGGGCACTGTAGGACTTTGCCCGTAGTTCAGATAGAATGGGGACTGTTGCGTCGTCGCTGACGTGGCGTTGTTGTATGCGAACTCGATCAGCGGCAGCTGCTGCTCCCAAGTGGTCGGGTCGTCGCACATGGGACGAATCAACTGCTCCATCGTATGATTCGTCCGCTCCGTTTGACCGTCGGTCTCGGGGTGGTACGACAAACTGAACTGTAGCCTGGTCTCGAACTGCTCCCAGAGGTTCTTCCAGAAGTTGCTGGTGAACTTCGTATCCCAGTCGCTGATAATCGCTGCTGGTATCCCGTGCAGACGAACAACGGCTGCTGCGATGAACAGGCGAGCGGTCTCCTCGGCTGAGATCGACTTTTAGCACGCAGCGAAGTGTGCTATCTTCGTCAACCTGTCAACGACGACCATCACCGCGTCGTTACCCCCAGGGTTCGAAGGTAACCCTATGACGAAGTCCATGGTAAGCTGCTGCCAGGCGCGCTCGGGCGGTGGTATCGGCTGCAATTGACCCGCCTTCCGCTTCCTCGAGATCTTCATCACCTGACACGTGGGGCACGAGCCCACGTGCTGCTGCACGTCGGTCAGCAGCTCCGGCCGGTAGTAATACCGCTGCAGTTGCTGTCGCGTTTTTTCTACCCCGAAATGTCCTAAGGTAACTCCGTCGTGTGCCTCCTGCAGTAACAGTTCCCTCAGCAGTAAATAAGCGGGTACCCAGATGCGGTTGGTGCCTATTTTACGTAATAGACTCCTCTGGCCTCTGCCAGTTGCTGTGAATTTCCGGTCGTGAAAAATGGGTCGGTACTGTATTCGTGGGTGAATAGGCCTGTTAACAGTGGGTTGGTTTGGGCGAGTAGGATGGTATGGAGTTGAGCAGTAGGGCGGGTGAGTGCGTCGGCGATGTTGGATGCGCCTTTCTTGTACGTAACCGTGTAGTGGAAGTTGGAGTCGAGGTAGTCCAGCCAGCGAATCTGTCGTGGATTGAGATTTGGCTGGGCGCCTAGGTACTGTAGTGATCGGTGGTCTGTCCGTACTGTCACGTCAGCGCTAGTCAGGTAACACCGCCAAACCTTGAACGTGTGCACGATCGCCAACATTTCGCGGTCATGTATCGGGTAGTTGCGTTCGGGCGGGTGCAGCTTGCGGGACTCGTACGCGATTGGCTGGAGGCCCTCCCGAAATCTTGCAACAGTACTGCTCCCACAACGATGTCACTTGCGTCAGTGACGAGCTCGAACGGACGGTGTGGATCTGCGATGTGAAGCACGGGCGGTGAGAACAAAATGTTTTTGAGGGCCGAGAAGGCAGCTTGCTCTTTCTCCCCCCACGTGTACTCAACCCCCTTCCTCAGCAGGTCTGTCGGCGTGGCAGTCAGCTTCGCCATGTCGGGGACAAACCGGCGCACGTAGTTGACGAACCCCAAAAAACTCAGCAGCTCGGTCAAGTTGGTCGGCGCATGCCATGCTTGAATCGTCGCAATTTTCTTCGGGTCTATTTCCACTCCTGCAGCGGAAATAACGTGTCCCAAAAACTCCAGGCGGTCCTGTAAAAACTCACACTTAGACGCTTTTGTCAGTAGGCGGTTCTCATTCAGTATTTTAATAACTGCTTCGATGTCCTATTGTCACAATATATATATTTGTAACTGCCTGTAGCTGTAGTTAGTGTAGATATTTAAACTTTGTTTGGTGGTGCACCTTATGTGTTTCCTTTGCTATATGTACTTCGAAACTATAGTGAAGACACTCATTCTCCAATTTTCCTCTCAACTCACTCGACACTCACCCTAGGTGAAAACCCGCTCGACACTTAAGTTAGGGCCTAGGCTACTAAGCCTAGGCCCCACCTTTCTACTGTTAATTACTTAGTCTCTCGACACCTATAAGCGTTGTGCTCTGTCAGGGCTGTAAATCAGGATGTCGTCCAGGTATACGATGACGCACTTATCTAAGAGCGGGCGGAAAGATTCGTTCATGGTCATTTGAAAAGTGGTGGGGGCGTTGGTCAGTCCGAAGGGCATGACGGTGTATTCGAAGGATCCGTAGCGTGTGCGAAATGCGGTCTTAGGGCAGTTGGGCGGATTGACGCGAATCTGGTGGTAACCCCCTCGGAGGTCGATTTTCGAGAAAACCCGGGCTGTGCGCAGTTGGTCGATCAGATCGTCGGCTCGCGCGATGGGGTAACAGGATTTGATGGTAACCCTGTTCAGTGTTCTGTAATCTATGCACATGCGAAATCCCCCGTCTTTTTTCGGTGTGAACAGTATCGGTGCTGCGAAAGGCGACGAACTCGTGCGAATGAATTCCTTCTCGAGCAGGTAATCGAGCTGTTTCCTCAGTTCGTCCAGTTCGGGCTGGGTCAGTCGGAACTGTCGCTGTACTATTGGGTGTGTCCCCGGTTCTAACTCTATCTTGTGGTCGTGCGGTCGCTAAGGTGGCAGTCCCGTCTGTAAATCGTCCGGGAAAATGTTGCTGTACTGCTTCAACAGTGCTGCCAGATCACTCGGTACGTCGGCCAGCAGTTTCTGTAAATCCCCTCATTTGTCTGCTGCCTCGGCTTCTCGAATGTCGACCGCGTACACGTCAGCTCCTGCCGCTACGGCGCGTTTCATCGTGATCGTGTTGACACGCACCGACGAAGACTCAGGCGAGCCCCAGCGAGGTAAGGCGATGTTGTTACCGTTCACTCGCACGGTGCAGTCGCCCGTCGTCCAGTCAATTCGCGGATTGTGTCGTCGCAGCCAATCACGCCCAAGTAAAATATCGGTTCCGTCGAGGGTCGTTGCGAGCATTTCCTGGCTAAACGTGATGTTACCCCCTGTGAGGATCTGGGATCGAGCTCAGAAAAGATGATTCAAATTGAATTGAATGATCACCTGGGTACAACACGAGGCTATATATAGGCTCGACACAAGGCCCCGTAACCAGGTGTTACGCGAAGGTTCCGCGGGTCGCGAAGCGTCCCGAACAGATCCTTACCGAATCCGGTAGAAGGCAATTCGGTGGCAACCGAAAAGCCAGAATTCGGTGCACGCAACCTAGCTCGGTGCTATAACTATAATAAAATATAGGAAAGCACCTAGCCTAGGAAATCAAGCAATTCATGCATGCATATGATTATCCTATGCTAGAAATAGCATGATAAAGTAGAGGCAAGCAAGCATAGCTGGCATAAGCCGTCGTACTCTCACACGTCCCCCCCTCAAAGCTGGGTGGCGTGAGATACACCCTGCTTGACAAGATAGTCCTTGAGAGCACGGCGTGCGTTGCCCATATCGGCTTCTGCAACCCAACTGTCCTTAGTGGGGTCGTATCCCTTCCAGCGTATCAGGAACTCAAGGGTCTTGCCACCGCGGCGCCGATGGGTGAGAACGCGCTCGATCTCGTACTCGGGTTCATCCTGTATGAGAACAGGTGGTGGTGGCGGTAGTTGCCGTCCCTAGAACTGTTGGTTGGGGTCCTTGTAGGGCTTCAGTAGCTGGACATGGAAAGCGTTGTGAAGCTTCCATGTATCTGGTAAGCGCAAGCAGAATGTTAACTGGTGTCACCTGTGCCTCAACGAGAAAAGGACCACAGAAGCGAGGCCGGAGTTTGGATGGGAGGTGAGACAGGTTCAAGTTGCGCGTGTCAAGAAGCACCTGATCTCCGACTGCTACTGAGTGATTCTGTCGCTGACGATCGGCATACTGCTTCTGGTAGGTTTGCATCGTGGTGAGACGTCGCTGAGTCTTCTCCCATAGCTGCTGCATGGTGGTGACGAAGTCATGTGCGGCTTGGACGTGTGCCGGTGTAGTTGGCTGCTGTGGTGTGAGTGGTTCCCGTCCGTAACACAGGAAGAAAGGAGTTTTCCCTGTGGCCGCATGTGATGCGTTGTTGTAAGCGAACTCTAGGGTTGGTAACTGTGTGTCCCAGTGGCTGACGTCGTCCTTGCAAGCCGTGCGCAGTAACTGTTCAACCACTTGATTGAGTCGCTCTGTCTGTCCGTCAGTCTGGGGGTGGTATGCTGAAGACATTGCAAGCTTTGTCCCCAACAGTCCCATGAGCTCCTTCCAGAACTTACTCGTGAATTTGGGGTCTCTGTCTGAGATGAGTGTAGCGGGGATGCCGTGGATGGTGATGATGCGGTTGAAGAAGAGGCGAGAAGTTGCTTCAGCTGTAGCTGTGGCGTTGGTCGGTATGAAGTGACCCATTTTGGAGAACTTATCGATCACCACGAGGATGGAATCATGTCCCCGTGAGGTCGAAGGAAGTCCTGTGATGAAGTCGAGGCAAACGACCTGCCATAGCTGCTCCGGTACGGGTAGAGGCTGAAGTAACCCTGCTTTTTTCTGCTTGCTGCTCTTCATCCGCTGGCACGTGTCGCATGAGGTGACGAACTGCTGCACGTTTGCTGCCATCCCGGGCTAGTAGTAATACTTTGCTATCCCTGCTAACGTCTTGTTGCTCCCGAAATGTCCCGCGTAAGGTACGTCGTGAAACTCCTCCAATAGGATCTGCCGTAGCGGGGCGTAATTCGGTACCCAAATCTTTCCTGAACCCTTCCTTACAGCTAAGTCCTTCTTCCACTATAATAGCTTCTTGGTCTGTGCTGTAGCAATCTCTGCGTCCACGGAGTACCCATGTTGGAATAGACCCTTGAGCAGAGGGTTCATCCCGTCGAGCTGGATGCCTGCTACATGTCCGGGGCGGCTCAACGCGTCTGCCTTGTTGTGTAGCCCGGGCTTGTAGACGATGTCGTAGTGGAAGTGAGTTTCCAGGATGTCCACCCACCGCACCTGTCGTCGTGAGAGTGTCGGCTTGTGACTTCAGGTATTTGAGACTGTAGTGGTTAGTATAGACTGTAGTCTTGGCTCCCTCTAGGTAACACCTCTACGCCTTGAAGGCTATGACTATCGCTAAGGCTTCCTTGTCGTGAATGGGGTAGTTTAGTTCTGCTCCGTGTAGCTTCTTACTGAGGTAGGCGACGGGCTGCAAACCGCGTCCGTGATCCTGCATCAGTACTGCTCCGACTGCTTGGTCACTAGCGTCTGCTTCCACCACGTAGTCCTTGTCTGGATCCGGCAAGATGAGTACTGGCGTTGTAGTCAGTGCTGTCTGTAGCTGCTCCATGGCTTGCTGATGAGGGGTATCCCATTTGTAGGGCGTATCCTTTTTCAGTAGGTCGGTCAGTGGCGCTGCTATCTTAGCGTACTGCGGCACGAACCTGTTGTAGTAGTTGGCGAAGCCTAGGAACTGCTGTAACTCCTTCACGTTCTCTGGTACTTTCCACTTCTTGACGGCTTCGATCTTCCGTGGGTCCACGTGTACGCCCTCGGCACTCACCATGTGCCCGAGAAACTGCACCTTCTTCAGGGCAAAGTCGCTCTTTGATAGCTTCACGTAGAACTTGTTTTTCCGCAGGATCTCGAACACCTTCCGTAGATGCTCCACATGCTCCTCTATGTTCTTGGAGTAGATGAGAATGTCGTCCAGGTACACCACCACGCATTCGTCCAGCAGGGGTCGTAAGATGTGATTCATCTCCGCCTGAAACGTTGCTGGTGCGTTGCAGAGTCCGAACGGCATCACCAAGTATTCGTAGGAGCCGTATCTGGTACGGAACGCTGTCTTGTGGACGGAGTTGTCTGCCATCTTGATTTGCCAGTAGCCCGATCGTAGGTCCAGTTTCGAAAATACTGTTGCTCCACGCAGTTGATCGAGTAGGTCGTCTATGCGCGGTATGGGATATTTGTTTTGACTGTCTGTTTGTTCAGTGCGCGGTAGTCGATGCACATCCGTAGACTGCCGTCTGGTTTTGGAGTGAAGAGAACTGGTGCGCCGTAGGGAGAGGTGGATGGGCGGATCAGTTGTCTGTCTAGTAGATACTCTATCTGTTTTTCATGTCTGTCAGTTCAGTTGGACTCAGTCGGTATGGTGCACGTGAGACGGGTTTCGCACCTGGTTCCTCCACGATCTTGTGCTCGTGGGTGCGTGCTGGAGATACGCCTGTGGGTAGGTCGTCGGGCATTATATCCTTGTACTGCTCCAAGACCTCCTCCTCTGCTGCTGCTATAACTAGTGCTAAGTAACCCGTGTTACTCTCGTTCACTGTCCGTTCGAACCGTGCCAGTGTCGTTTCAGGAACGCTCCTTGTATCCGTCAAGCTTCGCAGCTCCACTCGTTTCCTGTTGTTGTAGATGCACGTTTTCCGGTTGACCCAGTCGATCTTGGGGTTGAACCGCTTAAGAAAATCTTGCCCCAAGATGAAATTTAATCCCTTGATGTTCGTGATCGGCAACGTCGGCTTCCACGTCAACGCCCCTATCTGCAGCTGCAGTGTTGACTTTCCGTGGATGGGAAGCTTCGTACCGTCCACCATCGTTGCTGTAAACTGGGTTTCTTCTTAGAATTTTCCAATTTTCTCCAACGTCCCGCGGTCGCACACCAAGTGGGACGCACCACTGTCCACCAGGGTCTGGAGGCGACGCCCGTTGCAGATCACCTCGAGTACTAGTGGTTGCTGCTGCTCTGAGTATCCGTAGATGGTATTGCTTATCAGATCGTAGGGTACGTCGAATATGATATCCCTAGGTCCTGCGCTCAAAGATGCAGCTTCAGTATCAGTTTTCAACTGAGAAAGGTTAGAAGGATTTATCCGAGGCCGATTCGGCTTCTTTTGGGCCTGGAACCTTCCACTAAGCCTTTGCAGCTGTGTAGGCTTCATCTGTGGGGAACAGGGAGCCTTTAAACAGTGCTGCTGGGAGAGAATATTAACTCCTCGGAACGCTCGACCCGTATTAGCGCTCTGGAGTAGGGTCCCCATGATACCCGGTACCGGTTTAATTTCTGACTCTCCCTTAATAAAGGCTTGAAACCCACGAGAAGTAATATTCTTACTTGTCGGGGTATACGGCTGGAGTTTCCCGGTCGGTGTAGGGTCTTGTTTCGCGGATCCTCCATTAGTCTCGGCGATTTCCCCTGGTGCCGGCTGGTCGTGACGTTTTAAATTTGCGCCACCATATTCTCCTTTTTTCGCCCTCTCCGAAGTTGCCACGTTGTCCGTTTTCTGCTTCGGGGGTGCCGCACTGTTCTTGTCCTTCAGCTCCACACACCTTCTCTCCATTTTCCAACACGCCAAGATACGATGTCCTGTAGCGCCGCAAACTTTGCACGTCTCATTATTTGCTAGCCGCTGCTCCACATCGCCCTCGTCGTTCTCCATCGGGTCGGCAGTCGTGGGTGGTGCCAATCGCCCCATGCCACTAGTTGGCTTGTTGCGTCGTGTTCCGTAGTAGCTACTGTTCAACGTGTCGAACTGTTCGATCAGTGCTGCCGGAAACTGCGCCCACGTCCCCTCGCCTTGGACTATTCTGTTGTTGATCCACTATAGAGCTGGGCCTCGTAACAGTGTTGCTGCGAGCCGTATGCGCATTGCGTCTTTTGTCGGGGTCGTGCATCTAGCGGCTTCATGTAAATTTCGAGTTCAGCTACAAATCGACGAACGTCGTTCCTTTTTACTGTAGGATCGAATGCCTCCGGTAGCCTCAGCTTCACTGCTTCGAGGTTAACTGTAGCTGCTGCCGTTGTCGCATGTAGAATAGTCGGTGTAGCCGCTGCTGCTGCTGCTACTGTTGTCGCTACTGCTGTGGCGGTTGCCGACTGGTTCGCAAGGAGTTTTTCGAGTCGTGGGAGCGTGCGAGTCAAATTGACTGTAGAATCAACGAGCGCGAATTCTGTAGGTTGCGTAAATCTCCCTTAGGCGAAATTCGCGTCCGATCTTGGCCGTTGAGGAGAAAATTGATCCGACGATCCAAATTCCAACTTTTTTGGGCGAAATTCTCTGGGCCGTTGAGATGAAACTCGATCGAACGGTCGAAACTCCAACCTTTCCACCAGTAAATATGAGGGATGTTCGAAAACCGAATCGAGGGGGACTTAGAAAAATTGCGCGGAACTGGTTTTACATACCCGTATCGGCGCTTTCGTCGTCGCCCCCGCGGTTTTTAAAGGCCGGAACTAAGCGGTTGAAGACCTCGCGTATAAACCCGCTCTGATTACCAAGTGTGAGGATCTGGGATCGAGCTAAGAAAAGATGATTCAAATTGAATTGAATGATCACCTGGGTACAACACGAGGCTATATATAGGCTCGACACAAGGCCCCGTAACCAGGTGTTACGCGAAGGTTCCGCGGGTCGCGAAGCGTCCCGAACAGATCCTTACCGAATTCGGTAGAAGGCAATTCGGTGGCAACCGAAAAGCCAGAATTCGGTGCACGCAACCTAGCTCGGTGCTATAACTATAATAAAATATAGGAAAGCACCTAGCCTAGGAAATCAAGCAATTCATGCATGCATATGATTATCATATGCTAGAAATAGCATGATAAAGTAGAGGCAAGCAAGCATAGCTGGCATAAGCCGTCGTACTCTCACACCCCCACATCGAATCCGAACCGGGTCTATGCGTTCCCGTATCGCCAGCGGCGTGCCGTCTACCAGTCTTGCGTCGATCTCAGGTAAACATCTGTCCAGTGGCAGTCGCAGTTTTCGTGCTGTGGCAGTGTTGATGAGGCTGTGGCTGGCTCCCCCGTCTACGAAGATTTTTACCAAGTCCGTCCCAATTTTCCCACTAAGCAGTATGAGGATGTCTACCGTAGTCCCCTCCTTATTCGGCCGGGTGTGGTCGATTGCGTGAACCGGCACAATCACTCGGTGAGGGTCGGTTGGGTCGGGCGAGCGGCGTGACCTGTGAGTAGAGGGCCCGTCTGCTACTGACTCCCAGCGTTTCCCTGCTGCTTGGTCTGTTTCTGCTGCTCAGCTTCCCCCTTTCCCTTAGCGTTTTCCGGGCATTCGCTCCTGCGATGTCCCGGCCGATTGCACGCAAAGCAGCGCCCTTTGAATGGTGCGGCAACGGCATTTGCGGCGACGTCACGTATCGTGGCGCCCTCGTTCGTCCCACGAGGCCGATGTCCCCAATGGCTGCTTCCGTAGGACCCCAGTCTCAGTCGGCGGAAGAAATCAAGTTTCTCCGCCATAGCGAGAATTTCTTGAAAATCGGTGACGCAATGAAGCTGGATTTCCTGAGCGATGTCCTGCTTCAGGCCGCTGATGTAGCGGTCGATGCGCTCGCTCTCGTGCATATATCCCACCTGCTCGCATAGCGCCAGAAATCCGCTCGTGTAGTCTTGGACGGAACCGAGTTGGCGCCAAGTGCGGAGCTTCTGTCGCGCCGCGATCGAAGCCGCGATTGGCTCGAAACGAGCGCGCAGACCTACGCACCACGCGTCCCACGTGCGATACTGGGGCACCTCCACGAAATACGACGGCGCCCAGGGTCCGGTTTGTCCTTCCCGTGTCGGTAGAGTCGCGTAGTCCACCAACTTCGTGACGATGACGCGCCACCAGTCCATGGCGGGTCCTCGCAGCAACGACACGGTGTATCGAATCTTCGCCGTATCCTCCGAGACGTAGTTCGTGTCGAAGAAAACGTTCAACGTGAAGAGCCACGCCTGAACGGTAGGACCACCTCGCTGACTTGGGTCAAAGCATGGCGGACGCTGCGGCTTTAGCGGCATCGGCGACGGAAGAGCTGATTCGCCGGCCGGCACTGAAATCATGACTCGAGGTTAATTCTTGGCCGCATTCGTCGCGTCAGGGTGTGTCGTGTCGTGGTCGTCGTCTCCATCACTTGCGGTGCTCGCGGGTTGCCCCACACTTCCGTGCTGTGATGCCTGTGGTGCGGGCTGAATCGGAGTGCCAGGTGCTTGGGATTGTGCTCGTGTGAGGTCGTGTTGCAGGGACGAGCGTTCTGCCGTCAGCGTCGCGATTGTTAACAGGAATGGAGTGTTGGCCCCGCCCTCGCTTGGGCAACGGCGACGACTAAGTCGGATGCACGGGAGTAGCAGCCGACCGTTCACAGTGGGATAGCTGCTCGACAGGTTACGTCGAGCTGCAGCGGACCGCTGTGGTGTTGCTGTCGACCAAGGAGCTCGACAGCTGCAACTGACTGGTCTGTGCATCGGGTGGGCCGTCCGGGAGGTCGACGAAGCAGTCCGTCGACCTGCAGTTCGACCGGGAGGTCGACGGAGCAGTTTTGGTCGACGAAAGGGGTCCGTCGACCAGGGGGTAGCTCGACGGGAGTTGTGGTCGACCAGGAGCGCCTCGTGGTCGACCAGAGGGATCCAGGGGTCAACTAGAGCACCAGGGGTCGACCAGGTCGACCGGGTAACCTGCTCGACGAGTTCTGCGGAGGCACGCGAACGTCGTCGAGATCGCGATGGCGCAGGCGACTTCGGGCTGGTATCCCGAAGTCGATGTGGCTCGTCAGGCGCAGACAACAGCCGACGGATGCCCAACGAGGCAAGTCGGGCCAATCGTCTGCGCACACCTGCGAGCGCGTGCACTGCTGTATTCTACGGGGCACGCCGTCGACCTGCTTTGTTGGCAGGCCGCCCTTCTGCAGTGCTGGCGCGGCTCCTCTACACAATGCTGGCAGGCGGTCGACCGAGCTGCGCTGGCAGTCGACCAGGCTAGCTGCAGGGTTGCTAGGTACCTGATGTAGTCATTGTTGTTATTACTTCTTGGATTATTGTGTATTCTCAACTTTGCTAGTCGAAACTCTTGCCAATTTCTCCCGTGAATGTGCAAGCACTAAGGAACCAAGCAAAGCTACGATCACCTCTAGTAGTTCGTGCCAACCCTGTAGTCTAGCTCACTACCGTTGTAGAGTGAATCTCCGCATGGTGCGGTGAGCGTGGATCGAACACGCGACCTTCAGATAGGAGCCGACTTTTGCACCTACTAAGTCGTTCGTAGGCCGGCAGCAGGGATAGTCGCCATGGTCGACCCCGTAGTTGATGCGGGTGTAACGGACACCTTGGAGGCACGTTCTGGTGACGCGAGGATGGCGAGTACGGGACGATCCCCTTGGTGATCGCCGAGTTGGGCATCCGGTCGCAGTGGGCGACGGAACACCCTACTTCTCCTTGACCGGTGCGCAACGAAGGTGGCGTCGACGACGAGGTCGACGGTGGTGCACGAGTCAGCGGCAGCGAAGGCACGAGGCAGAGAGGAGTGATCAAGGTTGACGGTGGAGTCGACGGAATCCAGGCGCGAGTGCAGCGGTCGACGGCTGTTGCAGGGAGCTCGCGTGCCGACGTCGATGTTCGACGCCGTTCTCCTCCACGAAGTGGTGGAGGGCTCTCGGTGACGACACACGTGACAGCGGGCGGGATTGCACCGGCGTATGGCTACTTCAAGTTCTCGCCGGACCGGATCGCCGTCGCAACGCTGCAAGGTCGACGAGACCTCATCACCTGGAGGGAGTCGATCGAACCTCAGCTGGAGGTCGCCGGGCTGAAGGGCTTCGCCGACGGCACCGTGCCAATTCCGCTCGAGGAGGATGTCGGGCTGCGCGGGGAGTTTCGTTCTGCTCACCTGCTCACCTTCATGGTCATCTCGAGGTGCTGCTCGTCGGTGGTGCAGCTGGCGCTCAGGAACTGTCGAGAGCGACTGGATGCTGGTCACCAGGCATGGCGCTTCATCATGTCGACGTACCAGGTCAGGGACGACCTGTACATCGGACAGCTAGAGGAGAAGATGACTCACATTCGAATGGGCGAGCAGGAGTCGGCGACGGACTACTGCAATCGAGCTCGACGGATCCTAGCTGAGATGAGGATGGCGGGCGCCGAATACTCGACGGCGTCCTACATCACCCACGTCCTCAAGGGCCTGCCGCGCAGCTACAACCTCATGAAGAGGTTTACGATGGTGCCCGGCACACGTGAGACCCTCGACGAGGACTCCCTTACCAGCTACATCCTCCAGGATGAGGCGATGCAGGAGGCAGAGCAGCCCACAGAGTTCCTTCCGCAGGCGAGTTACGCTGCACCGACGAAGCCGAATTATCAGCAGGAGCGGCGCGAGAAGCCAGGCGGAGGTGGTAGCGGAGGTGGGCGGTCGACTAAGAACGTCGACGAGAAGAGGTCGACGCGGGACAAGGGTCGACGAGGTGGTGGTCGACGGCGGGAGTGCTGGATCTACGGCGACCCCGACCATCTCTCCTTCGAGTGCCCCGACCGCGATGACAGCGACGAGGACGACAACAAGGGAGGCCGCGGACGGTCGGCCAGTCGTCGCCCCCGTCGAGTTGAGAAGCGGCGCAAGGAGAAGCAAGCGTCGAAGAAGACGTCGTCGACGAAGGACGTCGACAGCTCCAGCGGCAAGAGCCGTGGCGACGGGGAGGCGTCGTGCTCGATGGTCGGCGTGGTGGAGCCGACGGTCTCGCTAGCGCCGGAGGCCGGCGAGGACTTCCAGGCAGTGGCGGCAGCTGTGCAGGCCAACCCGATGGCGGTGCTGCTCGACGGCGGGTGCTCCCACCACCTGATGGGGACGAAGTCGGTCTTCGCCGACATGGGGCCGAGCGACGGGGTGAAGCACGTGCGTGGGTTCAACGGGGCATTGCAGCCTGTCGAGGGTTGCGGATGTCAGAATGTTCTTATCTAGCCTGTAGTGGGGTGCTCTATAGCAATTACAACCCTGTTAGGGTTTTCTATATGTATCCCAACTGCTGCTAGTCAAATCCCTCTTCTTTCTTATAAAATTTCACATGGTATCAGATCAGGTCGATCCCCTTGGATCGATCCTGTGGGTGGGCTTACCACCTCGTTGCTCCCGCTGCAACTCCCACTGCTACTCTCTGTGCCGCACGCCCCATGGCGTGCGGCAGCTTTTTCTTCCCGCCGTGCGCCCCGAGGCGCGCGGCGGTTTTCTGCCCGCTGTGCGCCCCGAGGCGCGCGGCGGTTCTCTGCCCGCTGTGCGCCCCGAGGTGCGCGGCGGGCTTCTGCCCCGTCATTCGGCGCGTCGCCCTCGGGAGGCGCCGCGACGGGCGACGGGGACCCGTGCGTCGCCCCCCGTCGCCCGTCGTGGCCTGCGCGCGGCCCGTACGGGCGGCGCCAGACCCACGCGCGGCCCATACGGGCGGCGCCAGGCCCGCGCGCGGCCCGGGCTGCCTGCGCGCGGCTCAGGCGACAGTACCAAGCCCGTGGTGGGCCCGTTCCTTGCTACCCCTGCCCTCCCCGCTGTCCCCCAGTGCTTCTTCTAGCGCCCCACCCCTCCTACTCCCCATTCTCCTGAATTAGGGTTTGGGGGTGAGGGGTATGGGGGTGAAGCCACTGTGTGCCATTCCCTGCTCCTCCTCCTCCTCCGTCTCCCTGTGCTGCAGCTACCGCTCAGGGGGGGTGGACTTGTTGGAGCCGGTGGAGTGGTACTTGGGGGGGGGGTGAAGGGGGAGTGGAGCTAAGGGTGTAGCAGCGGGTGTGTGTCGAGAGTGTGGGACAGTTGGGGGAGGTTGAGTGGAGGCAGTAGTCTTGTCGTCAGCAGCAGCAGCAGCAGTTCGGAGGCTACAATCTCCGGTAGTCGCCAGTCACCCGTGGGTCCGTTGCTCGTCTGCCGCTACTTTTAGCCGCGGGGCCAGTTACTCCAGTAGTCCGAAGCGCTGTTCCGTTAACCACTGAGCCAGCAGCTCGTCTGTTTGTCTGCGGCGTCAGTAGTCGCCTCCCATCTTCTCTCCCCCACAGCTCCTCCTCCTCCTCACTTGTCCGCTGTGATTAGCTCTAGCTTTGCTCATAATTGTGAACTTTTAAACTATTGCTTCTTGAACTGGTGCTCAGAATGTGTGGTGAGATTGTGATCCACCCTGAGCAAGGGGAGGCCGGGAAGCGGGTCCTCATCCCCGACATACTCTACGTTCCGGGCGTACAGGCAAATCTGCTGTCTGCTGGCCAGCTGGAGGAGAGCGGAGTGCTGCTGCAGGGCGATGGCGATGAGATGCTGCTCGTCGCCACGACTGGGGAGGTGCTCGGTCGAGCACGCTACACTGGACGAGTCCTCTGCACCGACCTTCGCCCCTGCTCGACGCCGTCGCAGTCGACCGAGGTGGTGGCTCTGCGGACTATCGTCTCGGCGACGAAGATGACCCCCGATAGGATGCATGCGCGGCTTGCACACGTCAGCGTCGACACGATCAAGAGCTCGGCGAAGCATGATGTTGCTACTGGGCTCGACATCACGTCGTCAACCGGAGCAGACCCGCCGTGTGTCTCGTGCGTCAGAGGAAAGCTGGCGTGGCACACCTTCCCCGCCAAGGGCTCGGATGCAGCGGAGGCGCTGGCTGTCGTGCACATTGACTTGTGCGGGCCATTTTGGGTGGCTGCCAAGGATGGCAGCTTGTACTTCCTACTGCTGAAGGATCGCCATACTTGATTCGTGTGGGCAATGCCGGTCGCTAAGAAGAGCGATGTGCTGCGGGAGTTCGAGAAGTGGCTGGTGCTTGTGGAACGACAGACGAAGAAGTCGGTCCTGTCGCTTCGCTCTGACCGAGGAGGGGAATTCCTCGGGAAGGCGTTCACCGACTTCGTCGACGGGAAGGGCATCGTCCACGACCTGACGTGCCCCTACACTCCGCAGCAGAATGGCATGGCTGAGCGGGAGATGCGCACGGTCGTCGAGTCCGTGCGGTCGATGCTGCTGCACATGGGCGTGCAGCATCACTGGTGGCACCTTGCTCTACGACAAGCGGTCTGGGTGCGCAACTGCTTGGAGCGGTCGACGACGCCGCCGGGAACGACTCCGTACCAGCTGCTGACCGGGCAGAGGCCCGACCTTACGCTAGCGCGGGTGTGGGGCTGCATGGTGCAGTTCATGGTTCCCGAGCAGCAGCGCGGTGGGAAGCTGGCGCCGAAGGCTCGTTGGGGGCTTCACCTGGGTGTGTTGCCGGAGAGCAAGGGCTGGGAGGTGCTCGACCTGACCGACAACAAGGTGGTCACCTCGGTCGAGGTGATCTTCTACGAGGTCGCAGGCGCACCCGCCGACGGCCACCTCGACGGCAACGGTTCCGTTGCTCGCCGAAGTCGATGAACCCGGTGATGAGGATGTTGTGGAGGTTCTTTCCCCTCCCCCTGTCTTTGCTCCTCCGTTCCCCGTCGCAGATCAGCTGGGTCGGCACCTGTGTCGACCACCGACGATGAGGGGAGCCTTGAGGCGTTGCCTGTGGCGCCGGCCCATGGCATCGCTGGCGGTCGACAAGGCGCCAAGCTTGTCGACCAGGATGGGAAGACGTCGACGCCAGGGGAGCAGCCAGGGGAGCCGGTCGGACAGGAGGTTATAGCAGCGGTGCAGCCGACAGGGGAGCAGCAGCCAGGGCGGTCGACAGGGGAGCTGTCGAAGTCAACAGCGGGCGAGCAGCCGGTCGACGGGTCGAAGCAGCTGGTCGACGGGTCGAAGCAGCTAGTCGACGACGAGGATGTCGATGAAGAAGGGGAGCAGTCGGCGGGTGAGGAGTCCACCGACAGCGACGTGGTGGAAGTGCCGATCAGGAAGCCTGAGCTACTGCGACGCACAGGTCAAGCTCGACGGCCACCGAAGCGGCTGAGCTTCCACGCCTGCCTACCACCAGCCGCCTTCACCACGGTGTTCGACGAGGTCGACGACGACCTGTTGTATGACGACGCCGAGGAGGATGAAGACCTGCCGGAGCTCGACCCTGACGTGCACGCCAACCCCGAACACCGCTGGGACATTGCCACGATGACGGTGAAAGAGGCGCTGTTGAGCTGGAAGGGCGAGGCGGTGAAGGCCGCCATGGAAGAAGAGATCCGCAGTCTCATCGGCATGGGGACTTGGGAGCTGGTCGAACGCCCACGCGGGGTGAACATCATGAAGAACCGGTGGGTGCTGACGACCAAGTACCGCATCGACGATACCGTCGAGCGCGAGAAGGCGAGGCTGGTCGTGAAGGGCTTCACGCAGGTGTACGGTACCGACTACGACGAGACGTACTCGCCGGTGAGCAGCTACGTCACGCTGCGAATCTTCCTCAGCATCGTCGCCGTTCTGGACCTCAACCTGATGCAGCTCGACATGAAGAACGCTTTCCTGCAGAGCAAGCTCGACAGGGTGCTCTACATGTACCAGCCGGACTATTTCGACGACGGGACCGGCCGGGTGTGTAAGCTGCTGAAGAGCCTCTACGGGCTAAAGCAGTCGCCGCTACTGTGGTACATGGCTCTCAACAGTGTGCTGCTGGGTGCTGGCTGGAAGAAGAGCCAGGTCGACGAGGCGCTCTACTTCAAGGCCCGCGACGACGGAGTGACTTGCTGGGTGCTGGTCTACGTCGACGACCTGCTCGCCGCCAGCAGCAGCACCGCGATGCTCAAGGAGCTGAAGGAGCTGCTGGAGGCTGCCTTCAAGCTACGTGAGATCTCACCGGTGGTGAAGTACCTTGGGCTGGAGATCTTGCGCGACAGGCCGGCCAGGAAGCTGTGGCTGCACCAGCAAGGCTACGCCGACAAGCTGCGCAGGCGCTTCATCGACGAGGAGCAGGGCGGTCGAGTCCCGAAGACACCGGTCTCGGTTGACGCCTACGCTCAGCTAACGTTCGACGACGAGGAGGCTCAAGAGCGCGAGGAGGAGGAGTACCGGCAGAAGGTCGGCTCGCTGCAGTTCGCGGCGACGACAACCAGGCCGGACATCGCGTTCGCTTGCAGCAAGCTGGGGAGCGGCCTCACGGTGAGGAGCGACCAGCATTGGCGCGAGGTCGACCGCTGCCTCGCCTACCTCGC
The DNA here is from genome assembly GCA_948144175.1 of Closterium sp. NIES-65. Lineage (NCBI taxonomy): Eukaryota > Viridiplantae > Streptophyta > Zygnematophyceae > Desmidiales > Closteriaceae > Closterium > Closterium sp. NIES-65. Next base: position 779,531 of record CANXME010002212.1, read on the forward strand.
CAACACCCACGACACTGCCTTGGAGTTTGGCGGTGGACCAGAATCGTTGGAGCTGATCGGCTACGTCGATGCCGATGACGCGGGCAACAAGCCGAACCGGATGAGCACGGGAGGCTACGTGTTCGTCTACGGAGGGGCCGCTGTCTCCCGGTCGAGCTCGCGCATCCAGTGCGCGACATTGTCATCAACCGAGTCGGAGTACGTGGCGGCCACAGACGCCGGTAAGGAGGGGCGTCGACTTCGCTTCCTCCTTGTGGAATTCAAGCTGCTCGACGCTGGGAAGCCGACCATCCTCCGCGTCGACAACAAGTCGGCAATCACGGTTGCTGAGGGCTTGGGGCTTACGGGCAACCTCAAGCACATGGAGCGACGCTACGCCTGGCTGCAGCACATGGTGAGGCGCGGGAAATTTGTGCTGAACTACATCCCGACCACCGAGCAGCCGACGGACTTCCTGACGAAGGCGCTGCATTTTCCGGCTTTCAACCGGTGCTCTGTCGCCATCGGCCAAGTTCGTCTGGTCGACGTCGGCGACGGCGACGACAAAGTGCAGCAGTAGGTGCCGTGCCCTTCTGCACGGCTGGTGCGGTGACGGCGTGCTATGTGTGGGGTGCACGCGGAGGACGAGTTTTCTCCGTGGAGTACTGCCGTGTGGGCTGGAGGCCCAAGCGTGAGCGCGGCAGGGGAGTGTTAACAAGAATGGAGTGTTGGCCCCGCCCTCGCTTGGGCGCCGACGACTTGGTCGGATGCACGGTAGTAGCAGCCGACCGTTCATAGTGGGATAGCTGCTCGACAGGTTACGTCAAGCTGCAGCGGACCGCTGTGGTGTTGCTGTCGACCAAGGAGCTCGACAGCTGCAACTGACTGGTCTGTGCGACGGGTGGGCCGTCCGGGAGGTCGACGAAGCAGTCCGTCGACCTGCAGTTCGACCGGGAGGTCGACGGAGCAGTTCTGGTCGACGGAAGGGGTCCGTCGACCAGGGGGTAGCTCGACGGGAGTTGTGGTCGACCAGGAGCGCCTGGTGGTCGACCAGAGGGACCCAGGGGTCGACTAGAACACCAAGGGTCGACCAGGTCGACGGGGTAACCTGCTTGACGAGTTCTGCGGAGGCACGCGAACGTCGTCGAGATCGCGATGGCGCAGGCGACTTCGGGCTGGTATCCTGAAGTCGATGTGGCTCGTCAGGCGCAGACAACAGCCGACGGATGCCCAACGAGGCAAGTCGGGCCAATCGTCTGCGCACACCTGTGAGCGCGTGCACTGCTGTATTCTACGGGGCCCGCCGTCGACCTGCTTTGTTGGCAGGCCGCCCTTCTGCAGTGCTGGCGCGTCTCCTCTACGCAATGCTGGCAGGCGGTCGACCGAGCTGCGCTGGCGGTCGACCAGGCTAGCTGCAGGGTTGCTAGGTACCTGATGTAGTCATTGTTGTTATTACTTCTTGGATTATTCTGTATTTTCAACTTTGCTAGTGGAAACTCTTGCCAATTTCTCCCGTGAATGTGCAAGCACTAAGGAACCAAGCAAAGCTACGATCACCTCTAGTAGTTCGTGCCAACCCTGTAGTCTAGCTCACTACCGCTGTAGAGTGAATCTCCGCAGCGATTTCCTCGGCGCTCTCGCGGATTTGTCGCAGCAGATCGTTCAAGTGCTCCTGTGTGAGAGTCGTGACGTCGATATGTTCAGTCATTTCGAAGGGTGTCGGCTCGTCTTAGTCTAGGCGCAGTCGTGGCTGCACGCATTTACGAGAGAACGCGAGGACAACGGCTCCTAGGTGCTAAGGTACGTGAGTCCCTTCGAGCGAAAAATCAAAAGTTGATTTCCTGGGGTGCTGAGATGCGCGGTCCGAAAAGGAAAGAGGCTCTGATACCAAGTGTTACGGGTGCAATGAATCGAAGTAGCGAGAATTGCACTAAGGTGTCAAACGAGTACAAAATGTGAGCGAAGGCATGAGCGAACATTTATACGCGAAACATGCAAACGGTAACGCGGTGCGTGCGAGCTAGCTAGTGCTGCGCTGGAAACGAGGCTCGGGCTAGTCGTGAAGCGTAGGCCGACACGGTCAGGCCAGCAGTGCGAGGTTTGGTGAAACAGTGCGCGCGAAGTCGGCGAAGCCCCGTTAGCAGTAACGGGCGAACAACGGCTGTTGCTGTACGCGATGTAGTCGGGCTCCGTAAGGAATGCCGAGAAAATTCCTTACAACTTACAAGACAGGCGGTACAGTATTGGGGATTTCGGTAAGTGCGATAGGAGAGAGATGAAAAACCGTCACTGTTGTTGCTGCTTATCAAGCTAGAAATGAAAATCGAAAAACCGTCTAAAAACAGGGGCAGGAAACCATATCGTATCCAACAAAGCATACAATGGGGTTTTTAAAAGTTGCATCACATTAGCACATACAGTAAAATAGTACTGCAACCCATGCCTCTTTTACGGGAAAGTGTTTACGGATTTATGGCCGAGTATGGAAGCCAAGGCGTACCGCCAGGACTAACGAGGCACGCACACTTTTGTGCGCCGGGTGGAGCTGCCTCCCACAGTTCCAGCACATGCTTGGTTGCCATTGTACTGTTTGTACAGCAATGCATTATTATTGTAGTACTTTAGCAGGACAGATGAGCACGTTGCTTTTGGGCTGATGGATTCTTGCTTTCCCTTCACACACGCACCAATCTGAAAATTCCAATACTCCGCTCGCAGGCACACCTGGGTTGTGAACCGTGATAAAAAAACACACCAATTGAAAGAGCACGTGAGGAGCAACGCATGACCAAAAAACATAACAAACAGGAGCGTTGCGCTCACCCGCCCTCCGCCTGCCCTCTCACCTGCACACCAGTGTTGCTCCCAGCAGCCGAAGCAGAGCCAGGGATGGTGTTGGAGCAGACGAGGCCGGGGTTGTTGCGGTAGAGAGCGGCCCACGCAGCCGCATTCACTATGGCAACAGACCCTTTCAGCAGCCGCTCGCACGTTTCCTGCGCTGTCAGCATCGCGTATTGCAAGCACACAGGCGACGTGCTCACGAGCTCTGGATTGCGCTCCAGGCACAGAGAGCGGCCAGGAGAGAGGCTCTTGGAGCAGTCAACCCCGGGGTTGAGGGCTGCAAAGGTGCCGTCGGTTGCCATTTGCACGCGATTGATTATGGAGTCACATGTATCTCCCTGTGGGGATGGTGTGTGTGTGGAGGAGGTGGATGGGTGGGATCGTCAGCTTGGGTGTGCAACGATAGAGGCAGATAGATGCATTGCGTTTCTCGCTGTACGTGCAATTTTTCAAACGCAGCTTATTTGAAAGATTCTCAAAACTGTTAATTGGAGAATTCTCATACTGTGTTCAGAACAGAGGCACACCGGTGCATGCTGTTGCTTGGTGTTCATCCGGGCCAATGCACTCAGCTTGCTCTCCCAGTGCGGAAAATAAACCAGACAAACAATTTCCCTCTTTGTCATGCATAGCCCAGGCACGTTCAAGGACACCCTTAAAACCCTTAAAGCCCGCGGCCCAAATTGTGGAGCGTGCGGGTTAAAAAAGTTGATATCGAGGAATGTACAAACTTGAAAGAACTTCACCTGTAATTTGGAACTATTGACGTGGCTGGGTTTGGCGAAAAACACGAATTTGACGAAATCGAAACTCTCACCACAACCTAGACAAATGAACCCCCTCCCCATAAAGGTTTCTGAACATGAACAGCTTGGGCCGACGGCTTTAACTTTGCGACAGGTTCGTGCAACAAAAACCAAAGAGACCACCAAAGAGACTCACGTTCACAGTGAAGAAAAAGGTGGTGCAGGCAACAATGGGGGAAGGGGGCTTGATATTCAGTGTTGTGCCTCTCTTCAGCGGCTTGCTGCAGTCAATGCCCTGCAGTGTTCAGAAACAAAGCAGGCCAAGCAATAGCAAAAGGAGGGGACAATAAGAAGCTTGAAGGGTGGGAATGGTGAAAAGACACCTAACATGGGTGGCAGGGTGTGGAAAACGCTTTTCAGGCTGTCTCAAATCTCCTCATGGCTTGGCAAATGCTCACAACCAGCAAGGTGACTTTTGAGTTGACTCAAAAGTCACCTCAAATCTCCTCATGGACATGTCAAATGCTCACAACCAGCATTTCATGCCCGCGCCGGCACATTTGACTGCTCCCAACTCATAAACAACTGACCCTTAATGATAAAACAGACCCAGTAGGCGCCATTCCAGTTGAACCTCCACTTGAGCCTCCAGTAGAACCTCTCTGACCTTGTTGAGTGTGGTGAAGATGGAAAGGGTGAGCCCCATGACTGGATGCACATGGAGAAACCGGGATTTGCCCGCACACTCACACTGCATGGAGTGAGATGAGCTTTAATGCACCTCGAGACTAACCTTGTTGAGTGTGGTGAAGATGGAAAGGGTGAGCCCCATGACTGGATGCACGTCCGCACACTGCCAGTTGTCTGCTCCCACTGCCACTGTTGTTGCTGTCACGTCGGCTGCGAGGGAGAAAGAGACGCAAGTGGAAGGCAGGGAGGGGAGGGGAGAAGGTGAGAGGGAGTTCGAGATGGGAAGAGAATGGCAGGAGGGAGATAATAGTGGTGGAGTGCAAGGGAGGGATAGAATGGAATAAGTGGTGTGGCACAGGTTAGGTAAATACCAGGGAAGATGAGGATGAAATAGGAAGGAAGGGAAGACATGGGGATGGAGAGAGGTACCAGGGCCGCAGGTGGGGAAGTTGTCAATGGTGGTGGTGGGGGCGTAGTTGGGAGGGCAGATGCAGGAGTAGGCGCCCTTGCCATCGTTGATGCATGTGCCCACGGCACAGGGGTTGCTGGTGTGGGACCCACACACGTCCACTGGAGGTGTTGCACAGGAGCATGCAACAGGAGAGAGTGTGGGGGCAGGCAGGGTTGATAGTATTCCTAGAAGTTTTCTCCAAGAGTAAGGTCAGACACATGAGCAGCATGAGGAAAGGCAAGGGGGAAGGTGAGGGGGAAAGGTGAGGGGAACGGTGAGGGGGGAGGTGAGGGGAAAGGTGAGGGGAGAGTTAAATGAAAAAGAATTGGGAAAGGCAAATGAAAACGCGTAGGGAAAGGCAAAGAATGGGCAAGAAGAAAAGCAAGTGGAAAGGCAAGAGAAAAGGCAAGGGGTAAGGCAGGCGGAAGCGCAAAAAGGAAAGGAGGGGAAGGGCAATGGGAAACGCACAAGGAAAGGTAAGGGGAAGCAAGTAGAAAGGCAAGAGAAAAGGCAAGGGGAAAGGCAATGGGGAAAAGAAAGAAAAAAGGCACGGGGAAAGGGAAGGGGAAAGGCAACGGGATAGGCAGGAGAAAGGCCATCCCTGTGTCCCAGCCAGCCCATGCCTCTGCCTGTGCTCATGCTTATGCTCAAGCTCATAGCCACGCCCACATCCACGCACATCCATACCCACTCTCCATGCCCCTTGTCTGCACCTCAGTGGTCACAGCATAGCACAGCACAGCACAGCACAGCACAGCACAGCACAGCACAGCACAGCACAGCATAGCACAGCACAGCACAGCACAGCACAGCATAGCACAGCACAGCATAGCACAGCACAGCACAGCACATCACAGCACATCACATCACAGCACATCACAGCACAGCACATCACAGCACAGCACCCCACCACACAGCACAGTACAGCCAACCACCACCTAACACACACAGGAGATCACCACTCTCCCACCCCCACACCCCACCAGAGGCACAGGTGCGTGAGGCGTCCGCAATGGCAACATTCACAAAGGGCTGTCGGCCGGGGCGCTCCAAGTTGCAGTTGCACGTGTGCAAAGTGCGCGGCGAGCCCAGCTCCCAAGCTCAACAAGAGACCCCAACCCACCGTAGGCGCAGGTGCGTGAGGCGTCCATGTTGGTGACCTCCACAAACGGCTGGGGCCCGGGGCGGGGCAGGTTGCAGTTGCATGTGTACAAGGTGCGGCGCGCGTTGGCGCGGCAGTCAAAGCGCCCGCACGGGTTCATGGCCGGCCAGTCCTCCCGGTCAAATTTAAAGCCCTGGAGAAGACAGGGGTCGCCCGGGACTGCCTCAGTGGAGGTTCAGGACGAGAAGAGCGAGGGGAAGGGGAGGAGGATAATTGGAGGGAAGGTGAGAGGGTTAGGGACGGGGACTAAGAGGTTGCACACTGAGAAAGGCTAAAGTGTAGGGACACCAACCACTCCGAAGCCACCCCACAACTACAAACAGAAGCGATTCCTCTTAGAGTGGCAAGTCACTGAAAGTGCAGCTCCCTCTCTTGCCCCCCTTGCCCTCCCATGCCTCTGCTTGCCTTGACCCGTATGAGTGACCTCGTGACTGACTTATACGGGTCCATAATAACGGGACCTCTTGATTGACTTACACGGGTCGATATTAACATACTTTCTTGCTTTCCGAATCACCTTGACTCCTCCATTTGCCATTCTATTTGCTTAGGGACTTAGTTATTGACAATGGGGAAGATGCCTCACTCTTGACAATGGGGTAGATGCCAGGCAGCACGTTGATGCCACACACGCCATCACCTCCCTGAATGTCCATGCGCATGTGGCCTTTATCTCCCCACTCCACTCCCCACGAGTTGCGAATGATCCAGTATGGAGGGGGAATGCGCAGTTTCTCCTTTTCACCAACTGTAACAGAGTAGCCAATAACGAGGACAACGTGGTTCAGCCTGCCAGTGTAGCAGCCAGCATCTTGGTATTTGATCGTCTGGTATACGAAAAGCCGGCACGGGCGGTGGGAGAGTGGCAGAAGGGCAAGGAGGTGAGAGAGACATTGTCCAAGCCAAGATAGCGAATCTTGAAATGCCAAGGAAAGAAACACAAGCAATGCATCATGTAAAGACCAAGAGTTGTGAATTAAGTGCTCAGCAAGTAGCAATGAAAAGAGCAAACCACCAGCCATCATATTATGCGCACACACATGACTGACTCTTGAAAGTCGTTCCAGGTTTGAAGAATTGGACGCGCCAGACTACCCACACATGACTGGCACTCACCCCGTCATAATCGACAAATGTGGGCGTAGAGGCTTCGATGTGAACCACCACTGGCTGCCGCTGCACTGCCAGCATGAGCCCCACATACCCCTTGAACCGCGTGCGCTCAAAGCCTTGGATGGGGTAGTACTTGACCTGCACGGGTGTCCATTTAGGTAATATAAAGTACGTAGAATAGGAGGGGAAAGAAAGAAAGAAAGAAAGAAAAACCCTGGAACGAATGGATCTCCACAACTGAATTGCCTTCGTAAGGACACACATTCACATGTTGAAATGCTGAAGGCGAAGTAAGGAGAAGACAAGGATTGAAAGGACATTCTTACAACAGCTCGTTTGCGTGTGCTTGCAGGCGCTCCACTGGCAGTGGCGTTGACAGCAAGAGCGACTCCCCCTTTGGGCAGAGCAAGCAGCTTCTCAAAGGCATCAGTCGGAGAGCCTCCAGCGCTGCACTTCCCTTCTTGAGTGGTGAGCCCCATGGCTGCAAAGAGCGACTCCACTGAGAGTTGTGGCGCGGCTTTTGCTTCTGCAATGCCGTATGCTGCTTCTATGCTCGCCACCACTGCATACGCCCAGCACGCATCTGGGAAGCAAATGGGACAGGGATGGAGAGGAGAGTGGAACGGTTTCAGGCCTACAATGAAAGATGTACGAGGGAGAACGCAGGGGAACGGAGCACAGTACACTGCTTTCACAACCAGAAGCTTCGGTTCATTCTCCCTCCACTCCTCCCTCCCACCACCCACCCACCCTCTTCCCCACGGCACTCACTGCAGGCGTCCTGGTCCTTGACGGGCCAGTTAAGCCACGTCACATCCCAGGAGGAGGGGTCGCGGAGGAGCCAGGCGTCCTGCTGCCCCGACTGCGTGAGAGTGTACGACGCACTCACGTACCGCGTGAACGGACTCGCCCGAGCCGGGCGGAACGTCGCTGCCGACACCGTTAGTCCATAGGCTGGCGGGCGCGCACACATAAAGCAGATGAGCATGTGCGAAGGATGCATATGGGGGAAAAGGTGGATGCAGGCAAGGAAGGATGAGATAGGCAGTGGAGAATCAGACGGTAGTGGGTAGGAAGAGAGGGCAGGTTAAGGAGTGAGTTTGTTTTGCTTTTGTTTTTTTTGTCATTCTGGGTGGGACGAAGAAAGCTAAGAGGCTGAGAGAAAGAGGGAGAAAGGGCAATGCATTCCGCTGAGTAAGGGAGTACAAGACAGCGCAACATACCTGGAACGATGGATACTGTACTGGGCTTTGCGGAAACCGAAAACCCTGTGGCAGCAGACGGAGTGGAAGAAAAGGACAAAGAGTGGAAGACGAGAGACTGGGTGGAACAGGGATTTGTTTAAGAGCCAGGGTTTTCTGGCATGGCGTCTAAGAAGCGACCCAATTTGTGCAGGTGAGTAAGTGCAGCAGGTAGAAATCACAGCAAGGAAGCAGCACAATCTGGGGTACAACATGGCATGGCATGGCATGGCATGACATGACCCACCGACAAGCCTCGGGTGTCTGCTTGATTTGAAAGCCAAAAACATCGCAAATTGTGTTGTTGCGCCCAGAAAAGTACATTCCCTGAAAAGATTTCCTCACCTGTTCGAATGAGAGACACCAGGATGGCGTGCTGTTGAAGGTAAGGGGCCACGGTAGACGCCACAAACCCAAAGTAGAAGGACGGTTCAGCAGCAGTTGGCTGCAGCACGTCACACAGCGATAGAGGGCTCTCCAGTAGAGGCACGCCAGGTTTGATATCATCCCGAGCGAGATACACCCTCAGAGTTCCGGGGCTTCCCGGCTTGTAGTCAATCCATGCCGTGTAGGCGTTGCGACCGTTGAGTGGGAAGGGAGCACGGACGGCCTTGATGGAAGTGGCGGTGCCGCGGGTGTTGAGCCCCACGTGGTGGCCGGGCATGTCCCCATGCGCTGCATCTGTGAACGTGTCAAACTCCACCGCCACGCTCCGAGCGTCCATGCCAGCGTACCCCACCCCTCCCCCCTCCCCGCCAGATCCTGCTGCATTCGTCGCAGAAATCACAAACGCCAGCCCGTTGCCTCCCTGGCGATCGGGGTTGCTCGCAGAAGCAGCAGCAGCAGTGGGGAACATGAAGAAGGTGAAGTTGGATTGGAACTGCAGCTGGGTGCCACAGCCCTCCTTCACAGAATCGTACGAGAAGAGCACGAGAGGGTCGGCTGTGAATACACTGCCTGTCTCTGCGACTGTGCCCTTGGTGAGAACAGTCGGCTCCACCACGTCACCGTTTCGGAGCGAGCCTGCAGCAGCAAGGGGGATGCGGCAACACAAGGAGAGGAAGAAGAGTAGCGCGTTGGAGAAGCAGATTGTCACGACATGGCAAGCAGTTCTGTCAGAAAGAATGCGGCCATGCATAGTTCTCCTTTTCACTGCATGCACGTACCCTCAGCGATGCAGTAGATCCCTCCATCTTGCACAAACCCATCACGACAGAGGCACGTAGGAACAAGGTTCGGCCCCTCAGGGTAGCACGCTCCCAGGCCGCCACAAGCAGGCGTGGAGCTGTTAGCAATCCCACAGAACGCCTCACATGCCGCTGGAGGCCGCTGCTCCACACCCGCGCACGAGCCCTCCGCCGCCGCCGCTGCTGCTGCTGCTATGGAAAAGCAGTTTGCGCCGAGACGCATGGAACCCAATGCGCAGTCGGATTCTTGCAGGTCTCCTGAGAAGTAGTTGCTGGTGTAGTCATAGTAACCATACTCTGGAACATTGGACGGATCCAGAATGGGCCCTGCGAGGTAATTGCGTGAGACGTCTCTGCAAGAAGAGTGGGTGGGGAGAGGTGGGTGTGGGAAGGGAGAGAGGGAGGGAGGCAGTGGATGTCCGCACAGTGAGAAGAGCATGTCTCTGCTGGTGGTGCAACAGTGAGGGAATGTGGTGCGTACATTGTAACCAGAACACAAGTGAAGTCTAGGAACACGCAGCATATGTGTCAGGACCTGGAGAAGAGTGAAGTGCGAACTCATTTTGCTAGATTGAATCATGCTAGAATGAATCATGCTATATGCTCTAATGAATCATGCTAGAATGAATCTCACAGTGTGCTATGATATGAATGAGATGTCTGCTTTGACTCTCATCTCATCTTATGATATGTTATGATGACATGTTACGATGACATGTTATGATGACATGTTTTGATGACATGTTATGATGACATGTTATGATGACAACATGTTATGATGACATGTTATGATGACATGGTATGATGCCATGTTATGATGCCATGTTATGATGACATGTTATGATGACATGTTATGATTACATGTTATGATGACATGTTATGATGACATGTTATGATGCCATGTTATGATGCCTTGTTATGATGACATGTTACGATGACATGTTATGATGACATGTTATGATGACATGTTATGATGACATGTTACGATGCCTTGTTACGATGACATGTTATGATGACATGTTACGATGACATGTTATGATGCCATGTTATGATGACATGTTACGATGACATGTTATGATGACATATTCTGCAGACGCGCTCAGAGCTCACAGCGTGACAAGGTTCGCAAGCGTTGAGAGATCTCTTGGTATGGAGCCATAGAGCTGGTTCCCTGACAGCATTCTGAAGTGAGTGGGGCACGAAACGGGGCAAGCGGATGGGGCATAGGACGGGAACAACAGTCGGGGCTCGGAACGTGTGGAACATTGGAGAAGAAGAGTTTGCAGGATGGCACTGACCATGGAGCTGAGTGTAAGAGGGAGAGTGAAAACACAGCTGCACTCTCGTCTGTATAGCATAATAGGAATCGTAGTAACATTATGCTCTGAATCGTCATCATGGTTTGGAGTTTGAATTTCAGCCTCCTGAGATTCAAGCAGATTTTGGATTCACTGAGAAATGATGTCCCCCCAATCCTATACCTCCTGCACCACCTGAGGCTGCCACAGGTTGATGATGAGTCAATTCAAACTACTCAGCGCGGTAAAGGCTATGTGTTTGCAATCACGTGCTTGCTTACAATTCCCTGAGATCCCCCAGCTCGCTCAAAGTGGCAGGGATGGTGCCTGTGATCTTGTTGTTTGCGAGGTTTCTGCAGCAACCGGCCGGGTACATTGAGAGGAGGTGTTTGAACACGAGAAGAAAATGCTAGTGCGTGTGGGTGGAAGTGTGTGCGTCCTAGCATGACGTTAACTTGCGAGATACACACACGCACACACGCACGCATGCACGCACCCACACACACTCAGATAAGGAGAGCGTTCGAGTGCTGCTCACATGGATTCAAACTTTGGGGCGCCTGAAAACGAAGAAGGCATGTTGCCGGTGATTTCGTTGTTGGATAGGTCCCTGTATAGCACAGACACACACGCGCGCAGAGAATGAGGCACAAGAGATTGGAGAAAACTGGGCAAGAGCAAGAGTATGGGTGGGTCATGAGAACGGAATGGAATGGACAGAAATTAGACAACCTGAGACAAGGCGAGGTAGTGTACGGGCAAAGATCAACGTATGTGGGCTGGAAGGGCAGCCATGCTGGCATGCTGGCATTTCCTCACAGCCAGAGACCAGCAGTATTTGAAATGCAGGGGTTAGGGGAAGGATCATTCATGGATGGGAAATGCAGAGGCGTGAGATGAGATGTATCACTGATGATGCAACAGCAACGGTGCGAAGGTGGGATGCATGCAATGCAAGGGTGATACAAGGTGACTTGCTGCATGCAATGTCCGGAGCCCAGTGTTGCTACCAACACTGTGTGCCACACATACAGTGCTTTGAGGAAATTGGGGAACTCTATTAACGGAACTGTGCCGGTTAGACGGTTCGATGACAGTTGTCTGGGAGAAGGGAGGGAGGGAGGGAGGGAGGGAGCAAGCAACAGTTCACAAGAGAAACCATGGAACACGATGCACAGATAAGAATGGCCCTCTTTCCTAGTGCCTACCGTTGGTCCAATACGCAAGGTACTCACTCCAGAGAAAGCACAACGTTTAGTTCGAGTCTTGTTTTTACCCACACAAAAGAGGAGAAACAAGAGAAGCAGGATAAGTTCAGGAAAGCGAGAAGCACTCACAACCACGTGAGAACGCCCATACCGGCCGTTGACTCAGGCAAGGGCCCCGTCAGGTTGTTGCGAGAGAGGTCCCTGCATTGCATACCGCATGCAAGGGGGGGGAGGCGAGGGGCAGGGCGGGGCAGGCGAGTGGGAGGCAAGGCAGACGAGGCAAGGCGGGGATTTGAGCAGAGCGGGGAGGCAGGGAGGTCTCATGTGCTGGAGAGTGGGATGGGAACATTGGACGATCTTGAATCGAGGCGCCTCAGAACTCACATGTTCTGCAGAGTGGGTATAGTGAACACCTGTGCCACGGGGCCAGAGAGCCTGTTGTATGCCATGTCCCTGCCATGGGAGGGTTGCGGATGTGGCGTGGGGGTTATGGCACAAGGAAGGAACTGGGGGGTATGAAACGGTGAAGGGTAGTAGAACGAAGAAGTGTGTTATGCAGAGGTGGATAAGTGCATTGGAAGGGAGGGAGTGAGTGGAAGTATGTTTGGTGTGTGTGCGTGCATGCATGGGTGTGTCATCTTTAAATGCGCTTTGATAATTGTTTCATGGCATAGGGTTGGAGTTGGAGAGAGTGAGAATGGATCGTGCATTATGATGTATGTGTGCAGTGCACGCATACATGGGTGCGCGGGTGTGTTGGGTGTATGCGTACAGAAATGACAGTTGGCCCATGTTGCTGACCGAGCCGGGAATGCTGCCACTTAGAGAGTTGTCCCGCAGATTCCTGACAAGCCAAGCCAGCCAGGCCATGCCATGAGCAGTATCAAGGAATGGCCTGGATTCTTGAAGGCCAGAGCCCTGTGAAACAGGTAAATCCATACTCCACACATGGAGTAACAGCAGAGCGTTGCACACGAGTGAGTTCAGGTTGGAGAACTGAGAAATGATGAGGAGTGCCATGTCATGAAAGCGTGCTGTCTGTCAGGCATTACGAAAAAGGGTGTGACGTTAGTAAAAATAAAACAAATGCGCTTGAACCAAACAGTACACGAACTCAACTCCGCATGTGGATGAGCAGCCGATATAATCATTAGTATGCCAAGCACAAAACATGAGTGAAGTAGGCAAGGCAGACATGACTAGCAACCATCCATGGACCATGCGCATTGTTTGAATGTGATGTTTGTCTAGCCTGCAGTGGGGTACTCTATAGCGAGTACAGCCCGAATTAGGGTTTGCTATATGTACTCAACTGCCTGTTAGTGAAAAGCCCCCTTTCCTGTTTCTAACTTTTGCCTAGTCTTTCGACATGCTATCAGAGCAGGTCGACCCTCCTGGGTCGATCTTGTGGGTGGTCCCATCCGATGCTTCCGCTGTTGTCCTGCCTATCGCACGCCCCGGGCGCGCGATGTTTCCTGCCTACCGCGCGCTCAGGGCGCGCGGCGTTTTTTCTTCCCGCCGCGCGCTCGGGGCACGCGGTGGTTTTCTGCCCCGTCGACCCGCGCGTCGCCCCCTGTTGCCCGACGTGGCCCGCGCGACCTGCGCTAGGCCCGCGCGTGGCCCGTATAGCCCACGCGCGACCCGTACGGCCTGCGCCAGGCCCGCGCGCGGCCCGTACGGCCTGCGCCAGGCCCACGCGCGGCCCGGGCAGCCCACGCGCGGTTCATTTGCCCTGGCCAGGCCCTTGCGCGGCCCGTACAGTCTGCCCCAGTGCCGCACGCCGTCCCCCAAGCTTCTGACCGCGCCCCACCCCCGCTGCTGCCCGCGCTCTTGTGTTAGGGTTTGGGGGTGGAGAGTATGGGGGTGCCGGGTGTGTGAGCCGTCCCCTGCTCCTCCTCCTCCTCCGTCTCCCACTGCTGCAGCTACCGCTGAGGGGGGTGGATGTGTTGGAGCCGTCGGAGTGGTACAAAGGGGGTGGCGTGTGAGCGGTGCTAGAGGTTCAACAAGGGGTGTGTAAAAGGGATGTGGGACAATTGGAGAGGTTGACCGGAGGTAGCCGTTGTGACGTCAGCAGCGCCAGTAATCCGGGGGTTGGGTACTCCGGTAGCCCAGCAAGCCTGCTGCTGCCAGTCGCCCGTGGGTCTGTTGCTCCTGCTGCTATTTAGCGCGGAGCCAGTTACTCCTGTAGTCCGGAGGTTGAGTGCTCCGGTAGCCACCGCCATTCCTGTTGCCCGTGTGTCTGCAGCTTCACCCGACGCCTCTTATCTCCACTCCTCTCACAGTTCCTCCTCCTCCTCAGTTGCCCTCTATGATTGCCTTTAGCTTTGCTTGTATTTGTGAACCTACTGCTCTGCCTGCTTGCTGTGCTGATTATACCCCTCTTTGACTATGGGGGTGTGTCAGAATGTGATGTTTGTCTAGCCTGCAATGGGGTACTTTATAGCGAGTACAGCCCGAATTAAGGTTTGCTATATGTACTCAACTGCCTGTTAGTGAAAAGCCCCCTTTCCTGTTTCTAACTTTTGCCTAGTCTTTCGACACGCATGATCGATTTACAAGGGATAACATGCACTAAAGTAGGTCTGTGTATGTAGCTTTGCTAAGGTAAGACATACTCACATTAGACCCAGACTAACGAGACCGTTGCCGAGGTTATTGGGAAGACCAGTAAGTGCATTGCTGTCGAGTGACCTGACAGAGTGAAAGGGCAGCTAGGTGCATGATGAATAGGAAACCCTCGCTTTGATACGTCCCATCCCAGCCTAGTCCAGTCAACCAACAGTTTTGAGGCGTCTCAAAACTAGACTTCTCACACAGAGTGAAAGGGCAGCTAGGTGCATAATGAGTGGAGAATCCTTGCTTTGACACGTCCCTCCCATCCCACCCTAGTCAACCAACAGCGTGCGAGCGTAGTGAGGTGGGCTAATGTTGGTGTGTACTAATTGGTGGCACCACTGATTCACTGGATGACTGACACAGAATTGACGTTGGTTGGTAAGTAACAATCAGAATGAGCACGGCGAGACTGGTGCAACAGACACACAATGAGCACCAAGCCTCAGAAAAAAACAACAGAATCGGATCGGACCATGAGAGACCGCGGGCACTAACAGAACATAGAGTCTGGTGAGTTGATCAAGAGCCTCGGGAATGGTTCCACTTAGCCAATTTCCATTCAGTTCCCTGCGCATGCCACAGCACGGGTAGGTAGGTACAGAGGGATGGACACAACAAGGTGGTTATGGATGAGACGGGACAGGTGATGGACGGCATGTGGTGGTGAGGTTTCCCATCTGATGTGACGCTCGCTGCCATGCCTTGGTGAATAGAATACTCCAGTTGAGTTGAGACTGAGCTAGATTTGCAATACCGACATTAACGGCTTATGATGATCCAGCAGCACTGTGAAGCTAGCTCGTGCAGTGTAGTGTCTCAGGCAAGAGAGGGAGATGAGAGAAATGTGTGGAAGCCAAACCGCACAGGTAGGAGAGCTGGATGAGGGAACCAATGGATGCTGGTATGGAGCCTCGGAGCCCCTCTCCCGCCATGTGCCTGGCAGATAGAGGGTGGTGGACCATGGAAGATGGGGAAAGACGGACAAACACGAGGTGATGGATTGCGTGGCGTTGAGTTCTCGCGCCGACCGTATATCGACGTGCTACTAGTACTACTACCAAACGAATGACATGATGCGATGAAGTCGGGCCCATTCTGAGTGCGTGCCCTCGATCGAGCCGTCGTCAAACACACAGAGCGAGCTGGTGGCATGTGGGCATGCCTCAGGCTCACGCGGCCCAGGTCATTCCCCATTATAGCACGGTGAGAGATAAGCATCAGCACCATGTGGGTCACTCACAGTCTGGTCTGGTCACCATGCGGGTCACTCACATTGGGGTCAGTGCTTACCATGCAGTCACATACAGTACCGTCACCAGGAGGGTCACCCACAGTAGTACAGTCACGACTCAGACTCACCACCATGCATGCGGGTCACTCACATTATGGTTACCATGCCGTCCCCATCGCACAGAATGCCTCTGGGCTTTTGCCAGTCAGGCATTGGGTTGCCGCCTTCAAACTCGTCTATGTACGCCTGCTCCTCCGTGCACTCGCCTCCTTCCGCCCACCCCTCCATTGTCACGCCCCACTCCTTCTGGCAATCGACCAGAGCTGTGACTGTAGTAGCCGGGTGTGAATAAGGAGGAATTTCAAGAGCGCGCGCAAGAAGATGTGGGCATGAGAGCCATGAGGTCAATGATGTGGGTGTCAGGGGAACTGGAGACCTTGGGACGGCACGTGGTTAGAAACAAGACGAACAAGATTGAGTAGGGGAGAGGAGCCAGGCCAGCTACTCAGTGGGAGCGCCGAAATTGGGCAGCAGTTGGAGCAGCCGCAGAAGACTGCAGGAGTGTGGCTTGAGGGCAGCTATGCGTTAGATGGTTCGACTGGCTAGTCTGAAATCTTAAAGGGAAGGAATTGGCCCCAATTGTGACCTAATCATGCCCACAAGGCACTTAATGATCACATTGCTTCTCAAGCTTTGTGTTCGCGATACTATATGGAATAGATTTGGGACAATTACAATTTGCAGATCAGAGATGTGCTACCGTACCACACTGCTCTGAAAACTCCTCCCATCAAGCACAGAAAATGCTACAGACTCGCAACACAGCAACTTGTATCGTCGTAGTGGTACCTTGGGAGGAGTGGATGGTAACTGCAGCAGTGCGGGGGAAAGGCACCGTCACGAGGCATGACATCACGAGTAGCAGAAGCCGAGGCAGCACCATCATCTTCACGTGGGTAGCACTACTACTATTACTACTGCTAGAACTGCTACACGTAGTAATACCAATCGCACGTCGGCTTTCTAGCAAATGCTCCTCTTCGAGATATGCTGACGTGAGCCAGTGGCGTCGGAAGCGCCGGCGCATAGCGCCGCAGCGTCCCCAATATCTCTTCAGTAAATCAAGCTGTGAATATCATAGCGTGCCGTGAATAAAGGGGTCTGTTGCCGAAATTTCGATGCACGTGTTTTATGTCCGTCACATCCTCTAGATGACACCCTCCAACAACTGGAGCTGTAGTGCTTCCGCTGCTGACAAATGACAAGCGCGCAGAATACCGTGTGATGAAACCAAGACACTGGGGAGTGTGACGGTGGTGACGGTCCATGAGTGGGATGTCAACAGACATCAGTGGAACATAGTTCAGTACGTACACTGAGAATTTTAGCACACTGTGCTTGTAGTACGTTCAAGCCCGAGTGAGCATTCCTGCTGGAGAGAAGCAAGTTACTGCAACCCCAGCCCCTTGCCCAGGAGGAGCAGCAAGGGGGAATGTCGGTGGCGAGTTCAAAGGCTTCACGAAATGTTCAGAAAGTTACGCAACCAATAAGAATTCAGCTAATGTCTCATTAAAGGAGGGGGGAAATCCCCCTTTGAGTTAACCCTGGCCGATCTTAATCCGCCACCCACTTGTTTACACACCTCGCTAGATATCGAGGTAAGGCGTATCCACTCCCAGATGAGCAGTGCCAAACCTCCTTCTGGGGGGCTGGCGGAACTCGCTGGCTCTGAGGTTTGATCGTGCAACCTCATACTTCGGAAGTCCCATCTAACTTGACTGGGCCACTTCATGATCTATAAAGTTAGGAGTTGACTTTACGTACATTCTTTTATATTTTTAGCAAATATACACTGTAAAGCGCGAAGTACATCAACAGTCGTAACGTTGGAGAAAGGGGACACGGCGTCGAATTTTTCCGAAATGACATTGACAGCGGCGGTGCTCCAGCAAGTTTGGCTGACACGATGTAATGCAAAATGGCGTGCGACCCTTTCCGAACGAAAGGAAGTAAGACGTGTCGCAGTGTTGCGATCAAACGATGATCGTTGCCAAGATCACCTCAAGAAGGTTCGCACACTTTTGTCTAGTAGTGGTGGGCTCGTGACCTCAATAGCAGAGTGAATGCAAAATGCTTGAGATGATAAAAACATGCAAATACAACAATATAAATATGAGTACAAGGGAATCTGAATCGTCCTAGCTAGCCATGTACTCTAAGGGGTACATTCCATTATTCGAATTCAACCGTCCCGGCGCGTGCAGTTGCAAAACTACTCCCGCCAAGATCCTCCTATATGGAGTTGCCCGATGTCGTTGCTCCAACGGTCCGGATGCATCAACCCTCCGACGTTTCGAGTCAAATCTGACTCTTTGCATTCGTTCTCGATACTGCATGCTTCTTTAGCTGCGGTCGGGAGTGCATTGTAATCTTCATTTGTTGCTTTTCGTAATACCCCCCTTCAATCCTGGCCGTAGCTCGACTTGACCTGCTTGACCACGCCGCTGAGTTTGGAGCAGTGTTGGTACTACTGGCGTGGCAGTCGCTTGGTGAGAAAATATGCTGCCATGTCACCGGTCAGGCAATAGGTCAAGTCAACCTTGCCCTTGTCCACTTCGTCCTTTACGAAGAAGTACCGCAGCACAATATGTTTGGTGCGGTTGACAAAACCAGGTTTGTTCGCAATGCGAATCACGCTCTGGTTGTCGCAGTGGAGGCAAAAGGTGGGCGAGGCTGAAATTTTCGCTTCCTGCAGAAGTTCCTGTAGGAGAGGCCTTCGCGAACTGCTGCGGTTGCTGCGATGAATTTCGCTTCGGCTGATGACAAGGCAACTAGCTCCTGCTTCTGTGAGTTCCAGGAGATTGGTCCCGTCGGTTCGAGTTAGAACAGGAAGCCAGTCCTGGACCGTCGATTGTCGGGATCTGCTGCGTGATCGGCGTCAACGTAGCCGATCACGTTGAAAGCTGGGGTTGATGCAGTCGAGTAGCACAACCCAATCTTAGGCGTTGAAACGAAGAACTGTAGGGCGCGCTGCAGGTCCAGAAGATTTTCAGCCGTTGGATTGCGTGAGTACTGGGCCAGCTGACTTGCGATGTAGGAAAGGTCAGGCCTGCATGTGACAGAGGTAAAGAGCAGACATCCCAGCTGCTGTTGGTAAGTGTGAACTCCAGCAGGGGATAGGGCTTTGTTGTCAGGTTTGTGGTTCGGTCCCGGAGTTTGATAGGGAGTTGAGAGCGATGCAGGCGAGATGTTGAACCGTTTCCCCAACTCCTCTGCGTACTTAGCCACTGAGAGGTGAATGGCCTCAGGTGTGTAGGAGATGCAGAGGCCTAAGAACTGCTTCACCTCGTGGTTACACGTGATGTCGACGCGCTTCGCCAGGCTTTTCTCGAACTGCTCGAGTAACTCGTTGTTTGAGCCTGTGTAAAGCAGGTCATCGACGTAGACCGTGAGGAGAATGTATTCGCCGCGGAAATCAAGGCGGTACATTCCTAGGTCGTGCAGCATCTGCTTGAGCCCGATTTCAAGCAGGATGTTGTGCAGATACTGCTGCCAAAGCCTTGGTGCCTGCTTTATCCCGTACAGGGACTTGCGCAGCTGGCATACGCGCGAATCCCCTTCGCCGTATGTCTGCGGCTGCTCCACGCAAATCACGGCGTCTACTTATGCATACAGGAACGCATTCTTGACGTCAATCTGGCGGAGAGGTAGATGCCTTGCAGCTCCGATGGCGAGCAGGATTCGGATGGAGGTGTGGCGGCTGACTGGGGTAAACGTGTGGTCGAAGTCGATGCCGTGCCTCTGGTCATATCCCCGTACCACCCAACGCGCCTTGAAGCGCTTGATTGTTCCGTCCGCTGCGGTCTTCACTCGGAAGACCCATTTGCCTGAGAGGACTCTTGCGCCTTCGATTGCCGCACGGTCGACTAACACCCAGGTTGTCAGAAAAATATATAACTCTATATATTGTTTTGTAACTGCCTATAGTGTAGAATACTGTAGTCATATAACTTTCTGTTTGGTGGTGCACCTTTCTTCATTCTTGCCTATTTGTACTTCTCGCTCTATAGTGAACCTCCTCTTTTTGGCTTGCACTTTTCTCTCGTCACTCTCGCCTAGGTCAAACCCTAGGCCTCAACTACTATTCTTGATATGGTACAGAGCACGTCACATCCTGGCCTGCCTTATTTTTTAACTACGCCATGGGCCCACCGCGTATTCCTTGTTTCGTGGCTCCCGTCGCGCCCTTAGTTGCGACTGACGTGATGGGCGCGACGGCAAGCTGCCTACTATCGTGGCGACGAGTTGGGCGGCTCGTTCTGCCCTATTGCTCTGTCGCCCTGTCACCCGCCCCGCGCTACCCGCCTTGTCCCGAGCTGCCCCGCCCCTCGTCCCGTCACGAGCTCCCACAGCCACGCACAGCCGCGCGCAGCTGCGTACAGCCGATTGCAGCTGCGCACAGCCGCGCGCAGCCGCGTATGGCCGCTCCCCTACCCCGCACCTGCTGCTCGTGCGCCAGTGAAAGGCGGGGGGAAGGGAGTGGGGTTGGCGCGTGGGTGACACTGCACCTGCCGTCGCTGTTCACCTTTTCCTCCCTCTCACTGCACCCGTGGGGGGAGGGGGAGTGTGAGAGGGTGGCGAGAGAGATTCTGCAATGCCAGCAGCCGCCCCTCCTTTCTCTCTCACTGCCGCTCGTGCTGCTGTGGGGGGGAGGGTGAGAGAGGGTGGCGGAAGACAGCCGGGTATTTGCTGCTGTCGCCCGTTGCTGCCGTAGCACCTCCAGCTGCCGCCCCTGCTACCTCCTACCTTTGCTTTTGCTACCTGCTGCTGGGGCCTGCAGGTGCTGCCGTCGAGCCGCTGCTGTCCTGCTGCATGTTGCAGCCACAGAGCCTGCTCCTCAGGCGACCTGCCGCCCCAACACCTGCTACTGTTTCTACCTTGGTCAAGGGGTTGGTACAGTTGGATCTGCCATCACTGCACCGGTTGCCACTGCACTTGCCTGTTGCTGTGATTTCCGCTGCGGCCTGTCTGGTGTACCCCATTATGGGGGCGTTGACTACACATTCTTCCCTACAGGCACTTATGGGGGCATGTCAGAAAAATATATAACTCTATATATTGTTTTGTAACTGCTTATAGTGTAGAATACTGTAGTCATATAACTTTCTGTTTGGTGGTGCACCTTTCTTCATTCTTGCCTATTTGTACTTCTCGCTCTATAGTGAACCTCCTCTTTTTGGCTTGCACTTTTCTCTCGTCACTCTCGCCTAGGTCAAACCCTAGGCCTCAACTACTATTCTTGATACAGGTGTCTCGGGATTCGAGCGCTTGATTTCTGCGTCCATCGCCTCTCGCCATTCTTTGCTGTAAGGTCCAGTGAAAGCTTGACGTGGGTTTTGTGGCTCGATCACGCGTGGCGCCTTCAAGGTTGCGGTGTGGAGCCAGCTGTAATCCTGAGACGGAGCTGTCGTGACGATGTTGCGGGATGACTTCCTGCACATCGTCGTCATCGCTCTCTGGTTCAGGTGGTTCAGGTGGTGATGCGCCACAGCCACTTCCGCCTGTTCCGCCCATTCCTCCTCTAGGGGAATTATCGTCATCGTCGTCGTCGCTGCTACGATCTCTCCTCCATGTGAATTCGCCCCTGGTGTCCTGCTCCAGGATTGCATAGCTGTGCCTGTTGTTTGCGTAAATGTGGTTCGAATTCATTTGCTCGTCGTGGCGGAACTGGTCGAGGATGAGGCGCTCGTAGAAGATCACGTCGCGAGCGTGGGTGGTCTTCTGACTGAGCAGGTCCAGCACGATCCACGCCTTGTGCTCGTGGCTGATGCCGAGGTGAATGTCCCATCGTGCGCGGTTGGCGAATTTGCCGATGGTTGATGTCAACGGGCGGTATTGGACCATGCACCCCCACACGCGGAGCATGGACGTGTCTCCCTTGGTCCCAGTCCACTTTACATGTGCGGACAGGTTCCCGGTGATGGCGGTGGATGAAAGCAGGTTGTGCACCCGCACAGCGTGGTGCATCGCGTAGGTCCAGTAAGTCGTCGGTAGTTTGGACTGCTTCATCAGAGCCCGTACCTTTGTCATCAGCGTGCGGTTCGTCCGCTCAGCTACGCCCTGTTGTTGGTGTGCGTAAGGGAGAGAGATATGGTGTTCGATCCCCTTTTACGCGAGGTAACTCTACAGCTGATCGCTCCTGAATTCCTTTTCGCCGTCAGATTGCCAAATTTTCAGCTTCTCCCCGGATTGCCGTTGTGCGTGCGTAAGCCAGAGGCGGAACACCGTCTCTGTCACGTGTTTCAATGTTTACGACCCACACATAGCGCGTCCCGGCGTCAATGAAGGTAAGCGTATACATCTCGTTGTCGACTCCGTAGTGCCCAACATTCAGGAAATCGTCGTACACCTTGTGCAGCTTGGGGTAGCAGTTCGTCCCTGGTTCAAGCACCAGGAACGGTTGGTGGCTCAGTGCGGCTTCGGGGCAGACGGTGCAGTTGTGCGGATGTGTTGCGCCCCTCACTCCAGAGCCATCTGGGCGCAGGAGCGCTCCTGGAGCAAAGACGCCTGCGTCGATGCAGTTTTTCAGCGTCGCGCGTGAAGGATGTCCGAGGCGCCAATGCCAGAGTGCATCGTCAGCGCGAAATCCGGAGGTGCGCATGTAGCGCGCGCGAGCTTCTTCGGGGTCTTTGTCATGTACGGGAGCAGGTTCTGCTGCTGCCTCTTCTACGTCATTAGCGGCAGTCAACATCATGTCAGAACATATAGCTTACCTGTTTGTGTAGGCTACAGTGGGGTATCCCATAAGGGGTACAACACAATTAGGTTTCCCTTTTGTACCAATTCCTGACTTAGTCATTTCATTCCTGTTTACCTATCTTCACATGGTATAGAGCGGGTCCCTCTTAAGGACCGATTTTTTTTGGGCCCACCCACGATATTCTCTCTGCCCGGAGCGCCCTACTCTCCCCGAGGCGCGCTCCCCCCCCCTCCCCCCTTAGTGCATTTCCCGCTACCTTTGTGGGCCCCCCGCGAGTAGCGCGCGAAATTTTTTTTTAGCGCGCGCGGCTCGGGCCCACGTCGCGCGGGCTTTACGGCCGCGCCGCGCCGCCCTCTCGGCCCGGCTGTGCCCCGCCGCCCTCGAATCGGCCACGCGGCCGCTTCGTCGCGGCCGCGGGCCCCGTTTTTTGACGGCCCCGCCGTCCCTTTTTTGACGGCCCGCCGCTGCATTCTGCCGGCCCCGCCGTTTCCTGTCACGGCCCCGCCGTCCCCTCTCCCGGCCTCGCCGCTGCACCTTCCCGGCCCGCCGCTGAGCCCTGACGGCCCGCCGCTGCACCTTTTGACGGCCCGCCGCTGCACCTTTTGACGGCCCGCCGCTGCACCCTGACGGCCCGCCACTGTACCTGCTGACGGCCCGCCGCTGCACCCTGACGGCCCGCCGCTGCACCTTTTGACGGCCCGCCGCTGCACCCTGACGGCCCGCCGCTGTACCTGCTGACGGCCCGCCGCTGCACCCTGACGGCCCCGCCACTGCACACCCGGCCCCGCCGTCCACTGTCCCGGCCCGCCGCTGCACCTTTCCCGGCCCGCCACTGCACCTGTCCCGGCCCCGCCGGCCTCTGTCCAGGCCCCGCCGCTGCACTGCAGCCGGCCCGCCCAGCAGCAGCCGAGCCGCCCAGCAGCAGCCGAGCCGCCCAGCAGCAGCCGGACCGCCCAGCAGCAGCCGAGCCGCCCAGCAGCAGCCGGACCGCCCAGCCGCAGCCGAGCCGCCCAGCAGCAGCCGAGCCGCCCAGCAGCAGCCGGACCGCCCAGCAGCGGCCGAGCCGCCCAGCAGCACCCGAGCCGCCCCACAGCTGCCGAGCTGCCCGGGAGTCGATCCGCCTTTCTGCTGAGCTGCACGACTTGCCCTGCCTGGTGAGCACAGTCCCTCTGTCACTGCGCCCTCTTTCCCTACTGCTTGCACTGCTTCGCTGTCGTCATCATGGCCACCCCTAGTGTCCTAGCCTTTGACGCCGAGGGTCGAGCCATTGATTTTGAGGTCTGGCTAGACGACCTGCAGCTTTTCTTACAGTGCGACAGAGCTGACAGCCTTTCTCTCTTTGACCTCACCTCTGGCGCCTCTCCTGCTCCTGCTGCCGATGCTGATCCCACTGTCCGCTCTCAGTGGGCCACCCGCGATGCTGCTGCACGTCTTGCTGTGCGTCGCCACCTCCCTACCTCTGAGCGTGCGCACTTTAGTCAGTACAAGAGTGCTCAGACCTTGTACGACGCTGTAGTTGCGCGCTACTCCTCCCCTGCCACTGCTGCACTGAGCCGTCTCATGCTTCCCTACCTCTTTCCTGACCTCTCTGTCTTTCCCACTGTCACTGACCTCATTACGCACCTCCGCACTAGTGACACTCGCTACCGCGCCGCCCTTCCTGCTGAGTTCTGCGCTAAGAACCCCCCCCCCATGTACATCACTCTCTACTACGTAGTCGCGCGCCTCCCTGACTCCCTCCGCGTAGTCAGGGACCACTTTCTCGCAGTCTGTCCCACCACTCTCACCGTCGACCTCCTCGAGAAGGCCCTCCTCGCAGCGGAGAAGAGCATAGTCGCTGTAGGTGCCTCTCGTGGTGACCCTCGCACCCCCATCTTTGAGGGGTGCTCTCCTTCCCCCTTGCTGCCCTCTGTTGCCTCTGCTGCTGCGGCCGACCTGCTTGGTCTTGAGTCGGTCGGCGCGGCGTCTGCCCCTAGTGGGAGACGTCGCTCTAGCAAGGGCAAGGGGGGCAAGGGCGCGGGCGGAGCTGGAGGGGGCGGTGGCGGTGGCGGCGGAGGCGGCGGAGGGAGTGGGGGTGGCGGCGGGAGTAGTGGTGGTGGTGGTGGTGGTGGTGGCAGCAGCGGCGGAGACGGTAGTGGTAGTGCCAGCGGTGGTGGTGGAGGCAGCAGCGGGAGCGGAGGCGGTGGAGGTGGAGGCAGTGGAGGCGGCGGCGGAGGAGGCGGTGGTGGTGGAGGAGGTGGAGCTGGTCGTGGTGGTACCCAGCAGCGGAGCGGCGGTGGTGGTGCCCAGCGCTCGCAGCGGCAGCAGCAGCAGCGTTCGCGGGACATCCCTCCGCCTCAGCAGCTTCGTGAGTGGTACGCTGCGCGTCAGAGGGGTGGGGGTACTGGTCCCTGCGCCTACGTTCTTCGTTCCGGCGACCGCGCGGGTGAGCAGTGTGGGGGTGCCCACTCCACCCAGCGCTGCTTTGGCCGCCTCACGGACGCTTGGCGTCAGCAGTTCCCCGGGGCTAGTGAGATCCCTCGCTGGGATGAGCTCCTTAGGGTTGGTGTAGCGATCTTTGATCTTGATTTTGATGCTATCCTTTCTGCTATGTATGCTGTGACTTATAGTGAGGAGAATGAGGGTTACCGGTGTTTCCAGCCCGACCCGGGCATTGGTACTGCTGCGCTAGGTACTTGTGAGGCTGCTGCTCTAGGTGCCAGTGCGTCTGCGCTCTCAGGTACTAGTGAGACTGCGCTCTCAGGTGCTGGTGAGACTGCGCTCTCAGGTACTGCGTCGCCCTCGTCCTCCCTCACTTTCACACTTGACTCTGGGGCTTCTCGCTCCTTCTTTCGAGACCGCACTACCCTTACGCCTCTTGGCCGGCCGGTTGCGGTCTCCCTTGCTGACCCCTCTGGGGGTCCTGTCCTGTCTCACTTCTCCACTGTCCTCCCGTGTCCGGCTGCCCCTTCGGGCACCCTGTCTGGTCTGTACCTTCCCTCGTTCTCTACGAACTTGGTGAGTGCTGCAGACCTACAGGATGCGGGGGTTCACCAGTTCACTCCTGCGAGGCGACGGGTGACCCACTGCACGGACGCAGACACAGGCCGACACCTGGCCACGTTCTCGCGTCGGCCGGGGTCGAGTCTCTACACCCTGACCACTTCGTCTCCTCCTGTCCGTGCGTCTGGTCGGGTAGCTGCGTCAGGTCAGGTGTTTGCTGCTGCTTCCCGGTCAGGTCCTGAGTCTGCCCCCTGTTCTTGTCGCCTCCTGTCTCACGAGACTCTCCTGTGGCACCACCGTCTTGGCCACCCCTCCTTGCCCCGTCTTCGGAGCATGGCTTCCCGTGTCCTTGTCTCTGGTCTTCCCCAGTCTCTCCCTCCTCTCCCCTCCGGGCCAGGACCTTCCTGTGTCCCCTGTGTCGAGGGTCGCCTCCGGGCTACTCCTCACTCCTCCCACTTCCCCCCGACAGAGGCTCCCCTGCAGACGCTTCACATGGATGTGTGGGGCCCAGCCCCCGTCCGTGGGCAGGGTTACGAGCGCTACTTCCTGTTAGTGGTTGACGACTACTCGCGTTACACCACAGTCCTCCCCTTGCGCAGCAAGGGTGCGGTCACTGAGGTGCTGATCGACTGGATCCGCGAGGCTCGTCTCCAGCTCAGGAAGAGCTTCGGCTCGGACTTTCCTGTTCTGCGTCTGCACTCTGACAGAGGCGGAGAGTTCTCTTCTCGCCTTCTGCGAGACTACTGTCGTGCACGGGGGATCCGCCAGACCTTCACGCTTCCGGACTCCCCACAGCAAAATGGGATTGCTGAGCGCCGCATTGGCATGGTCATGGATGTCGCTCGTACGTCCATGATGCATGCGGCTGCCCCCCATTTTCTGTGGCCGTTTGCTGTGAGGTACGCGGCGCATCAGCTCAACCTTCACCCCCGGGTCTCTCGGCCTGCGATGTCCCCAGTCTTGCTGTGGACAGGGAAGGTTGGCGATGCGTCTGTGTTCCGTGTCTGGGGATCTCGGGCGTTTGTCCGCGACTTGTCTGCAGACAAGCTGTCCCCCCGTGCTGCTCCCTGTGTCTTCCTTGGCTTCCCCACTGACGCCCCAGGGTGGCAGTTTTACCACCCCTCCTCTCGTCGTGTTCTGTCCTCCCAGGACGTCACGTTCGACGAGTCAGTCCCCTTCTACCGTCTCTTCCCCTACCGCACTCCTTCCCTCCCCCCTCCCCCGGACTTCCTTGTGCCGGTTCCCCCCCCGGTCGACCCCCTCCCCCCTCAGGTTCCTGCCCCCTCAGGTGTGTCCCAGGTAGACGCCGTTGACCCGGTCGAGGTTACTGGTGACTCTGGTGCTGCTGCGGGTGCAGAGCCTGGGGGTACTGACTCTGGGGGTGCTGACCCTGAGGGTGCGGGGCCTGGGGGTGCTACTGCGGTGGGTGCGGAGCCTGGGGGTACTGGGCCGGGGGGTGCTGTGCCTGGAGGTGCTGAGTCTGGGGGTGCTGAGCTGGGAGCTGCTGGGCCTGAGGGTACTGAGCTGGGAGCTGCTGAGCCTGGGGGTGCCGCGCCTAGAGTTGCTGAGCCTGGGGTTTCTCCTGCTGCTGCGTCTCGCCGGGAGCCCCTCTCTCCACCGGAGCTGCGCGAGTGGTTCGCTCGCCGCTGGAGGCGTGCTGCTGAGTCTGGAGGTGCTGCTGGAGCTGGAGCTGGAGCTTCTTCGACCGTCGAGGGTGCGAGTGCTGCTGGTCCCGGAGCTGCTGGACCTACTGGTCCTCCTGGAGCTGGAGCTGCTGAGGGCGTTGGTGCTGAGCCTGCTGCTGTTGGACCTGCCGCTGGAGGTGTGGGTGGCGCTGGTGCTGTCGCTGAGGGTGCTGGTACTGTCCCTGCTGAGTCTGGAGCTGCCGCGCGGCCTCGGCCGTACTTCGTTCCGCTCCTGCAGCAGGTTCTTGGTCTTTCTCCTCCTGTAGAGGGTCCACCGCCTGTCCAGTCGCAGTCCCTACTGGAGCCTTCCTCTCCGCTGCCTGCTCCCTCTCCTTACACTGGTCCTACTGGAGGTCTTGCTGAGCGTCGTGAGCCTGCGTCTCGTCCCGCGTCGCCTGTTCGTGCTGCTCGCGCTAGTGGTCGCAGTTCGCGTCAGCGTCCTCCTCCTGTCCCTGGCACGCACCGGATGTCTCTGCGTCCGTCCACGGCTCCTCTGCGTGCCCCTTTGCCTTCTCCTCCTGAGTCCTCTCTTCCTGCGCTTGCCGACCCTGAGTCGGACTCTCTTCGCGCTGCCAGTCCTACTGTCACGCGTCTGCTTGCTACTGTCGTCACTGACCCCTCGTTTGAGTCCACTGCTGCGTCTGCTCTGGTCGCTGAGCTCGTTGACTTTGCTGCTCGCTGTCGTCTCGACTACGCTGCTAGTCTTGTTGCTGAGTCTGTGTCTGGCTGTCCTCCGTCCGTCGGGGGTGAGTGTGCTCTTGGCACGGACGTCCTAGAGGACAGGCAGGAGGAGTTACAGTGTCTAGCGGCTGCTTCACCTCACCTCGCGTCTGTACTGCTTGCCCCTGAGGGAGACCCGGATGCACTAGACATCCCGACTCCGCGTTCTTACGCGGAGGCCGTAGAGGGTCCCTACTCCTCTCAGTGGCAGGCAGCTATGGATGCAGAGATGGCTTCCTGGAAGTCCACAGGCACCTACGTTGACGCAGTTCCCCCTCCTGGGGCGAACATCGTCAGTGGCATGTGGATCTTCAGGGTGAAGCGACCGCCGGGCTCTCCACCTGTCTTCAAGGCACGGTACGTTGCTCGTGGCTTCAGTCAGCGGCAGGGAGTTGACTACTTTCAGACCTTCTCTCCCACCCCGAAGATGACCACTCTTCGGGTGCTGCTGCACATAGCCGCTCAGCGCGACTACGAGCTTCACTCTCTCGACTTCAGCACTGCGTTCCTGCAGGGTAGCCTGCACGAGGAGATCTGGCTGCGCCGTCCGCCTGGCTTCACTGGGACTTTCCCTCCTGGCACCCAGTGGAGCCTCCGACGGCCAGTCTACGGTCTCCGCCAGGCACCGCGTGAGTGGCACGACACACTGAGGACTACGCTTGCGGCTCTTGGGTTTGCTCCTTCTACTGCTGACCCGTCGCTGTTTCTTCGCACCGACGCTTCCCTGCCGCCGTTCTACATCCTCGTGTACGTCGACGACTTGGTCTTTGCCACAGCGGACACTGCTGGACTCGCCTACGTGAAGTCCGAGCTGCTGAAGAGACACACGTGCACAGACCTGGGTGAACTGCGCAGCTACCTTGGCTTGCAGATCACTCGGGACAGAGCACGCCGCACCATCACCTTGACTCAGTCACACATGGTGCAGCAGGTCCTTCAGCGCTTCGGCTTCACGTACTCCTCGCCTCAGGCCACTCCTCTGCCTACTCGCCACTCACTCTCAGCTCTGCCTTCGGATGAGTCCGTAGAGTCGAGTGGTCCGTATGCAGAGCTTGTTGGCTGCCTCATGTACCTGATGACCTGCACACGACCCGACCTCGCATACCCTCTGAGCATCCTTGCACGCTATGTTGCTCCTGGGAGACACCGACCAGAGCACATGGCTGCAGCGAAGAGGGTATTGCGCTACCTGTGCAGTACGTCAGGCATGGGGCTAGTGCTTGGAGGGCGCAGTCCAGTGGTCCTTACAGGCCACGCGGACGCTTCTTGGGCTGACGACCAGGCTACGCAGCGGTCGTCACAGGGTTACACCTTCAGCCTTGGTTCCGGCTCTGTCTCGTGGCGGTCTACTCGCTCGTCTTCGGTTCTCGGCTCCAGTTGTGAGGCTGAGATCTACGCCGGGGCCATGGCTGCACAGGAGCTTCGCTGGCTCACCTACCTGCTGACTGACCTTGGAGAGCCGCCTCGTTCTCCTCCAGTGCTGTACGTAGACAACAAGGCCATGCTGGCCTTGTGTCGAGAGCAGCGCTTGGAGCACAGAACGAAGCACATTGCTCTCCGCTACTTCCTTGCTCGTGAGCTGCAGCAGCGTGGTCAGTTGCGACTTGCGTACGTGGCCTCTGAGGCCAACACTGCTGATGTGTTCACCAAGGCACTGGCGCCTTGTGACCATCAGCGCTGTTGTACCCAGCTGGGTCTTGTGCCTGTCTTGCCTCACTTGCTCTCTTCTTGACTTTACTTGTACTGTGACATATATATACCTGCTCTTGCTTGTCTTGCTTTATATATATGTCTGTACTCTTGCATGTGAACTGGCCTTTGGCCTTGCTCTTGTGCTCGGACTGTGTGGTGACTTTGTGATCCACCCCGAGCTTGCTTTGCTTTGCTTGACTGGTCTTGTGACCTCTTGTTCTCCCCCACTTTGCCTATGGGGGTGTGTCAGAACATATAGCTTACCTGTTTGTGTAGGCTACAGTGGGGTATCCCATAAGGGGTACAACACAATTAGGTTTCCCTTTTGTACCAATTCCTGACTTAGTCATTTCATTCCTGTTTACCTATCTTCACACATCAGCGCCAGAAATTCTCTGTCACAGATCTAGGAGAGGGGAATGTTGGTTCCCGGGATGGTTCCAAGAACGAATTTGGGTTCACGCGGTTCGGGAGCGGGTCCGTAGGCAGCGCGGCGTGGAGTTGACGGCTCATTGCTGTCAAATTATATATATGCTATATATGTTTAGGCTGTAGTGGGGTAGCCAATATGGGGTACAGCCCCTTCTAGGGTTTCATATTTATACCCAACACTTTCATAGTTCATTCATTCCTGCCTAGTATTCTGAAAATGGTTTCAGAGCAGGAGGTCCCTACGACCTAACTCAGTAGGCCCACTGCCCTAAACCCTTTTTTTTTTTTTTTTTTTTTTTTTTTTTTTTTTTTTTTTTTTTTTGCTGCGTCGCGCGCCTTGCTGTCGCCCCAAGCGGGCCCTGCTGCCGCGTCGTGCACTGCTGCTGTATTGTGCCCTGCCGCTGTGTCGCGCCTTGCTATCGCGTCGCCCGCCCGGCTGCGTCGAGCGCGCTGCTGCCGTGTCGCCCGCCCGCCGCGTCGCGTGCTCTGCTGCCGCGTCACCCGCCCGCCACATCGCGCGTGCTGCTGCTGCGTCGCCCGCCCGCCGCGTCGCGTGCCCTTCAGCTGCGTCGCCCGCCCTGCTGCGTCGCGTGCGCTGCTGCCGCGACGCCCGCCCTGCTGCGTCACCCGCGCTACTGCCGTGACGCCCGCCCTGCTGCGTCGCGCGCTCTGCTGCCGCCTCGCCCGCCCTGCTGCGTCGCGCCCCTACTGCCGCCTCGCCCGCCCTGCTGCGTCGCGCCCCTACTGCCGCCTCGCCCGCCATGCTGCGTCGTGCGCCCTACTGCCGCACGCCCTGCTCGTCGCGCTCCTTGCTGCCGCACGCTCTGCCTGACATGTTACCTGTGCTAGCGCCCTCCTGCCGCGCGCCCTACCTGATCCCTGCTCGCGTGTCGCGCGCCCTTCTTGCACACTACTTCTGCTGCTCGTCACCACCTAGCACTATGGCCATCCTTCATGTTCTTCCATTCGACACTGAGGGCCGCCTTGTAGAGTTCGAATCCTGGCTAGATGACTTGCAGCTCTACCTCATTAGCACCAGCAAAGACGAGATCTCCCTCTTTGACCACACTTCCGGTGCCCTAGCCGCTCCTGCTGACACAGCTGCCCTTAGCGAGTGCTCTCAGTGGCTGACGCGCGATGCTGTTGCCCGCCTTGCTATTCGCAACCACTTGCCGCTAGCGGAACTCAAGCACTTTGGCGAGCACAAAACCGCTAAGGCCCTGTACGACGCTGTAGTTGCTTGCTACTCCTCCCCTGCCACTGCTGCGCTCAGCCGCCTCATGCTGCCGTACCTGTTCTCCGAGCTGTCGAGCTTTGCCACCATAGCCGACCTCATCACCCACCTTCGCTCTAGAGACGCTCGCGTCCGTGCCACACTCCGCAAGGAGTTTGTTGTCCAGCACCCCCCTCCGATGTACTGGACGCTCCACTTTAAAGTGACCCGCCTCCCTGACACCCTTCGCTCAGTCAGGGACCACGACCTAGCGCGCTGTCCCTCCGACCTCACCATAGACCTCCTAGAGGAGCACCTCTTAGCCGCTGAGAGCAACATTGTTAGTGTGGCTGCTGCTCGTGGCGCTCCTCGCACCCCCATCTTTGAGGGGTGCGCTTCTTCCCCTCTTGCCCCCTCCTACGCCACTGCTGCCGCTGTAGACTTCCTCGGAGACGACTCGGTTGGTGCTGCCTCCACTTCTACCGGGCGGCGCCTCACCGGCAAGGGCAAGGGGGGCAAGGGTGGTGGTGGCTGTGGCGACGGAGGAGGAGGTGGAGGAGGGTGGGGTGGCGGTGGGAGTGGAGGCAGCGGCGGCAGGGGTGCTGGTGGGAGTGGCAGCGGCGGTGGTGGAGGTGGTGGTGGTGGCGGCGGCGGTGGGAGTGGCGGTGGTGGCGGTAGCGGCGGTGGTGGAGGCAGCGGAGGCTGTGGCGGTCATGGTGGAGGCGATGGTCAGAGACAGCAACAGCAGCGGTCCCTTACGCCTCAGCAGCTTCGTGAGTGGTTGGCTCATAGGGGTACGTCTGGGGGTACTCGCTGTCCGTATGTCATTCGCACTGGTGAGCGTGCTGGTCAGACATGCGGCAAGCCCCACCCCCAGCAGCGTTGCTTCTCCCGCCTTGACGACGCCTGGCAAGAGGAGATGGGTGCAGAGGTTGAGACCCCTCGCTGGTTTGATCTGCTTAAGAAGGGTGTAGACATCTTTGCTCTTGACTATGATGCTATTCTTGCTGCCATGTATGCATTGTCTGTTAGTGCTGAGGGTGACTGCTGCCTGTGTCTGCCGCCTGATCCAGGTATAGAGCCAGCAGCTCTTGGTGCTTGCGAGTCTGCGCTCTAAGGTACCACGTCAGCTGCCTTAGGTGTGGGTGAGTCTGCTCTGTCAGGTGCTGCGCCTTCTACCGCCTTGCACACCTTCATTCTTGACTGAGGTGCTTCCAGGTGTTTCTTCCGTGACAGCACAGCCCTCACACCGCTCCCTGCACCAGTTGCAGTCTCCCCGGCTGACCCCTCGGGGGGTCCAGTCCTTGCTGTCAGAGGCCCACTGGTGATCCTCGATTGATGCTAGGAAAGAGTTACAGGCACGTTGGCCTGGGGGGTCATGGGAGCACTCACCCGCTACACAAACAAGCCCTTTTATCCCAATGGTCTAGTGGTTGGGATTTTGACATGGTATCAGAGCGAAGGTCTCGGGTTCGAATCCCGGTGTATGCACTTTGGGCATCCCAGTGCGGGGGGGTGTCAGAGGTCCACTGGTGATCCTCGATTGATCCTAGGGAAGGGTTACAGGTACGTTGGCCTGGGGGGTTATGGGCGCACTGACCCGCTACTTAAACAAGCCCTTTTATCCCAGTGGTTAGTGGCTGGGATTCTGACATGCTATCAGAGCGAAGATCTCGGGTTCGAATCCCAGTGTGTGCTCCTCGGGCATCCCAGTGCGGGGGGGTGTCAGAGGCCCACTGGTGATCCTCGATCGATCCTAGGGAAGGGTTACAAGCACGTTGGCCTGGGGGGTCATGGGCGCACTCACCTGCTACACAAACAAGCCCTTTTATCCCAATGGTCTAGTGGTTGGGATTCTGACACTTGCACGGTCTACCACTGTGCTTCCTTGCCCAGCGGTCCCGTCTGGTTCGCTGTCAGGTCTCCACCTCCCCTCGTTCTCTACGAACTTGGTGAGCAACGCTGTCCTTCAGGACCACTGTGTTGATACCTTCACCCCTGGAGGACAGCGTGTGGCGATCTGTACGTGCTCCAGGACTGGGCGACACCTGGCCACGTTCACGTGTGCGCTGGGGTCGAGCCTTTACACACTGACCACTGTGTCTCCCCAGGTCACTGCTGTTGGTCAGGCGTCTGCGTCAGGTCAGCTAGACTCCCCTTGCTCGTGTCACTCCCTGTCGCACCAGACCGTTCTTTGGCACCACCGTCTGGGCCACCCCTCCCTGCCCCGTCTTCGTGACATGCACCGTCGTGTCCTTGTGTTTGGTGTTCCCCGGACCCTGCCTCCCCTCCCTGCTTCGCCTGCCCCGGCCTGCCTTCCTTGCGTCGAGGGGCGGCAGCGCGCCACTCCTCACTCCTCGTTTCCTCCGACAGAGGCTTCGCTGCAGACTCTCCACGTGGACGTGTGGGGCCCCGCCCGCGTTAGTGGACGGGGTGGAGAGCGGTACTTCCTGCTGGTAGTTGACGACTACTCGCGTTACACCACGGTCTTCCCCTTGCGCTCCAAGGGTGAGGTCCCTGCGGGCCTGATCCCTTGGATCTGAGCGGTTCGTCTCCAACTACGCAGGAGGTTTCAGGCCGACTTCCCTGTTCTGCGTCTGCACTCTGACAGGGGCGGAGAGTTCGCCTCCGACCTCTTGCGTGGCTTCTGTCAGGAGGAGGGCATCACCCAGTCTTACACGCTTCCGGGCTCACCGCAGCAAAATGGGGATGCTGAGCGCCGCATTGGCCTGGTCATGGAGATCGCTCGTACGTCCTTGATCCATGCGGCGGCTTCCCATTTTCTGTGGCCGTTTGCGGTCCGATACGCCGCATAGCAGCTCAACCTCTGGCCTCGTGTCTCCGTTCCAGAGACCTCGCCCACACTGAGGTGGACGGGGGAGGTTGGTGACGCGTCGGTGTTCCGGGTCTGGGGTGCACGTGCTCTTGTTCGCGATACGTCCGCGGATAAGCTCTCCTCCCGCACCCTTCCCTGTTTCCTCCTCGGCTTTCTGACTGACGCGCCTGGCTGGCAGTTTTTCCTCCCTGCCTCGCGCAGTGTCCTGTCTTCTCAGGACGTCACAGTTTGACGAGTCAGTCCCTTTCTACCGCCTCTTTCCCTATCGCACTGCCCCTCTCCCTCCCCCGCCGCTCTTCCTCGCTCCAGGTCCCCCTCCGGCAGACCCCCTTCCCCCCCAGGGTCCTGCTCCTTCACGTGTGTCTCAGGTAGACCCACCTCCCTTAGCTGAGCCTGTCGAGGTCACTTGCGACTCAGGTGCTGCTGAGGGTGGTACTGCTCGAGGTGCTGCGTCTCAAGGTGAGGTACTGGAGGGTGCGGGGCCTGAGGGTGCTGTGCCGGTGCGTGAGGTCCTGGAGGGTGCAGAGCCTAGGCGCACTGAGCTGGAGGGTGCTGGACCGGTGTCTCGCCGGCCCCTTATACTAGAGGCTGCGAGAGTGTTTTGCGGTTCGTCAGCGACTGCGGAGGCATCCTGGAGCTAGCGGTACTGCAGCTGGAGCTGGAGACACTTGTGCTGCTGACACCACAGGCCCTGGAGGTGCTCGTAGTGGAGGTACCCGAGTTGCCGGGGCCGATGGTGTTGGAGGAGGTCCTGCTGTAGACTCTGGTACTGGAGGTACCGGGTCTGGGGGTGCGGCTGCTGGAGGTACTCGAGCTGGAGACCCTGGAGCTGCTGGTTCTAGTTCTGGGGGTGCTGCTGGTGGTGCTGCTCGTGCTGGAGCTACTGGAGGTGCTGCTGGAGCTGGTGGTGGTGCTGCTGTTGGTACTGGAGCTACTAGAGGTGCTGCTGGAGCTGCCGCTGGAGCTGGTGGAGCCGCTGGAGCTGCTGGTGGTGCTGCTATTGGTGCTGCTGGTGCTGGAGCTGCTGGAGGTGCTGCTGGAGCTGCTGGTGGAGCTGGTGGTTCTGCTAGAGCTGCTGGTGGTGCTGCTACTGGTTCTAGGGGTGCTAAGCGGCCGCGGTCGTACTTCGTTCCGCTACTTGAGCAAGTTCTTGGTCTCTCGCCTTCTCCTAGGCCACCCCCTTCCGTAGAGTGTCCACCACCTGTCCTGTCGCCGTCATAGCTACAGCCCACCTCCCCACTGCCTGCTTGGTCTCCATCCGCTGGTCCGACAGGAGGTCTTGCTGAGTGTCGTGAGCCTGCGTCTCGTCCTGCGTCGCTTGTTCGTGCTGCTCGCGCTAGTTGTCGTAGTTCGCGTCCTCCTCTTGTCGCTGGCATGCAGCGGATGACTCTGCGTCCTTCCACCGCTCCACAGCGTGTCCCTCTGCCGTCTCCTCCTGAGTCCTCTCTTCCTGCCCTTGCTGACCCGGAGTCTGACTCCCTTCGTGCTGCTAGTCCCACTGTCACCCATCTCCTGGCTACTGTTGTCACTAACCCTTCGTTTGAGTCTACTACTGCATCTGCTCTGGTTGCCGAGCTTGTCGACTTTGCTGCTCGCTGTTGTCTAGACTACGCTGCTAGTCTTGTTGCTGAGTCTGGGTCTGTCTGTCCTCCGTCCGTCGGGGGTGAGTGAGCCCTTAGCACGGACGTCCTTGAGGACAAGCAGGAGG
Source organism: Closterium sp. NIES-65 (assembly GCA_948144175.1). Lineage (NCBI taxonomy): Eukaryota > Viridiplantae > Streptophyta > Zygnematophyceae > Desmidiales > Closteriaceae > Closterium > Closterium sp. NIES-65. The sequence goes on from CANXME010002212.1 coordinate 815,322, forward strand.
AGTTCCAGTGTTTGGCTGCTGCTTCACATCATCTCGTGTCCATGTTGCTTGCCCCTGAGGGAGACCCGGATGCACTAGACATCCCGACTCCGCGCTCTTACGCAGAGGCGGTTGAGGGTCCCTACTCCTCTCAGTGGCAGGCAGCCATGGACGCAAAGATGGCTTCCTGGAAGTCCACAGGCACCTTCGTCGACGAGGTTCCCCCACCTTGGGCGAACATTGTCGAGGGCATGTGGATCTTCACGGTGAAGCGGCCGCTGGGTTCTCCGCCTGTCTTCAAGGTGCGTTACGTGACTCCTGGCTTTAGCCAGCGACAGGGAGTTGACTACTTTCAGACCTTCTCTCCCACCCCGAAGATGACCACTCTTCGGGTACTGCTGCACGTCGATGCTCAGCGTAACTACGAGCTTCACTCTCTTGACTTCAGCACAGCCTTTCTACAGGGCAGCCTGCACGAGGAGATCTGGCTACGCCGCCCACCTGGCTTCACTAGGTCGTTTCCCCCTGGTACCCAGTGGAGCCTCCGGCGGCCAGTCTATGGTCTCCGCCAGGCACCTCGTGAGTGGCACGACACATTGAGGACTACACTTGCGGCTCTTGGGTTTGCTCCTTCTACTGCTGACCCGTCGTTGTTTCTACGCACCGACACTTCACTGTTGCCGCTCTACATCCTCGTGTACGTCGACGACTTGGTCTTTGGTACTGCTGACATTGAGGCACTGACTCTTGTGAAGTCGGAGTTGTAGAAGAGACACACGTGCACAGACCTGGGTGAGCTGCGCAGCTATCTTGGCTTGCAGATCACTCGGGACATAGCACGCCGCACTATCTCTCTGACCCAGTCACACATGGTGCAGCAGGTCCTTCAGCGCTTCGACTTCCAGTTCTCTTTGCCACAATCCACTCCTCTGCCTACTGGTCGCTCGCTCTCAGCTTTGCCTTCGCATGAGTCCGTAGAGCCGAGTGGCCCATATCCAGAGCTTGTGGGCTGCCTCATGTACCTGATGACATGCACTCGCCCTGACCTCGCTTACCCTCTTAGCATCCTGGCACGCTACGTTGCGCCCAGGAGACACCATCCAGAGCACTGGAAGGCAGCTAAGGGGGTGATGCGCTACTTGTGCAGTACGTCGGGCGTGGGGCTCATGCTTGGGGGACGGGGTCTTGTTGTTCTCACTGGTCACGCAGACGATTCTTGGGTTGATGACTTGGCTACGCAGCGGTCGTCGCAGGGTTACACCTTCAGCCTTGGCTCCGGTTCTTTCTCGTGGCGGTCTACCCACTCGTCTTCTGTTCTCAGCTCCAGCTGTGAGGGGCCATGGCTGCACATGAGCTGCTTTGGCTCACCTACCTGCTGACTGACTTGGGCGAGGTGCCTCGTTCTCCTCTAGTTCTGTACGTCGATAACAAGGCAATGCTTGCCTTGTGACGTGAAGAGAGATTGGAGCATAGAACGAAGCACATCGCTCTTCGCTATTTCCTTGCTAGGGAGCTGCAGTAGCGTGGTCAGCTTCGTCTTGCCTACGTGGCCTCTCAGGCCAACAATGCTGATGTGTTCACCAAGGCACTTTCGCTTCGTGACCATCAGAGCTTCTGTACTGCACTTGGTCTTGTTCCTGTGTCTTCTCACTTACTTCTTGACCTTGCCTGTACTGTGATCTATATTGTATACCCGCATGCCTACACTTGTTAGGTAGTGATCATTGTACTGTTGCTTTTGCATATATATCTCTGTATGGGGACTGGCCTTGTGGCCCTTTGCTTGTGCTCAGATTGTTTGGTGACGTTGTGATCCACCCTGAGCTTACTTTGTTTCTCTTGACTGGTCATGTGACCCCTTGTTCTCCCCCACTTTGCCTATGGGGGTGTGTCAAATTATATATATGTTATATATGTTTAGGCTGTAGTGGGGTAGCCAATATGGGGTACAGCCCCTTCTCGGGTTTCATATTTGTACACAACACTTTCATAGTTCATTCATTCCTTGTATTCTGAAAGTTTCCCCAGTCGATGGTGTCCCATGGATCGCGGTGCGGTGGGTTGTCAGGAGGAGGTAATGCGAGTGGAGTGCGGGGCGATGGACGACCAAGAGGAACAACTGCAGGTCTTGCCTCAGTTTCGTCTGCTTCATCCTCTCCCCCCTTTTGTTCTTTGCGGAAGGTTCCCAAGCAGATATTGTCGGCGCCAGTTGTGGCGCCCGATCCTCCGCTTGCGCTAGCCCAGGATCCGCCGGTGTCACTCGTTCCCCATCAACCAACACTTCCCCACCCTCCTTCATTGGAGGCGTTTTCTTCCGCTTCGGCCCCCCATGCGCCGTAAGCGAATGTCCCGCGGGCTTCGTGGAGACTTTGTTGGCGAAGATCCTCGGCTTCGCGCCGCACCAGTTCTTCTTTCTGCGTCATGGTAAGTGTCTTCGATGGGTCACGTTTATGAGGATAAAGTTCCGAAAAATTCTTGTGGGTGTAGGGTCGCGACACGCCATGTGCATCAAAAGAACCGACGCCAGTACCGCGCAGCATTCCTTGTAAGTGTTGGGAGGGGGGTCCGATAAGAGGGTGTTCTGGCGTGCCGAACACACCGTGCATGGTAACTTCAAGCTCCTGTTGTGACATGCCTTCCTCTGGCAGCGCATGCCGCTCGGCTTTGGCGATGGCGGCAAGTCTGCAGCCGGTGATGGCGCTAGTTGACGCCGTTGGCGTGTGACACTCCTTGCAGATGTCGTCTGCGCCAGGGTCGTGCAGCGCCGTTTCGCGTGGGTGGGGATGATGTGGCACCCGCGGTCTGTCGTCAGGGTGTTTTCAATCCCTGCGGTAGATATTCCCGAATCGCAGTGGCACGAGATCGATTAACTCGTGCGAGTCGCCGCTGCAGTCGAGAATATCGAAGTCCAGGACATACACTCCTTTTTCGGAGTGCGCTCGTCCGATCTGCCTGCGGGGGAAGTCTCGCGATTCGTAGTGCAGCAGGATGTCGCGTGTCTTGCGGTCCGTGCTGAGGTCGACGCCGCACTCCATAAGCTAAGCGGCGGAAAGTAGGTTGAAGCGCAGGTTCTGGACGATTAGCACATCAGTGGGTCTGATGTGCGTGCGGCTCCCGCGTGCTTTGAGCATGACAATGCTGTCAGATGATTATATATTGTTGATGCATATATGTAGGTTGTAGTGGGGTAGCCCATAGGGGGTACAACCCAATTAGGGTTGGTACTTGTACTCCTTTCATTCCATAGTGCATCATTCCTCACCTCTATCTCAACATGGTATCGAGCAGGTTCCCTAGTGGGAACTGTTCCTAGGGCCCACCTACTATTCCGTCCTGCCCGGAGCGCGCTCTGCCCTAGCCCGAGTCGCGCTCGGCCTTTTTTTTTTTTTTCCTTTGGCGGCCCGATTGCGTCGAGCCGCCCTCGATTTTTTGGCGCGCCACCTACGCGGCCTCGTCGCGCCGCCCCAGACGGCCGCGCCGCGTCGCGCGTGCCGCCCTTCAGTCGCGCGCCGCCCCCTCTGACCCTCACGACGCCGGCGCCGTCTCTAACGGCCCCGCGATCGCCTGCGACGGCCCCGCCGTCCCCTCTACCGGCCCCGCCGCTGCACCCGACGGCCCCGCCGTCCCCTCTGCCGGCCCCGCCGCTGCACTTGACGGCCCCGCCGTCCCCTCTGCCGGCCCCGCCGCTGCACCTGACGGCCCCGCTGTCCCCTCTGCCGGCCCCGCCGCTGCTTCAGACGGCTCCGCCGCTGCACCTGACGGCCCCGCCGTCCCCTCTGACGGCCCCGCCACTGCACCTACCGGCCCCGCCGCTACCCCTGACGGCCCCGCTGCTGCACCTGCCGGCCCCGCCGCCTCATCTGCAGGCCCCGCCGTCTCACCTACCGGCCCCGCTGCTGTACCTGACGGCCCCGCCGCTTCCCCTGACGGCCCCGCCACTGCATCTCCCGGCCCCGCAGCTGCATCTCCCGGCCCCGCCGCCCCAGCAAATGAGCCGCCCCAGCAGCCGGCCGCCCCAGCAGCCGAGCCGCCCCAGCAGCCGAGCCGCCCCAACAGCCGAGCCGCCCCAGCAGCCGAGCCGCCCCAGCAGCCGAGCCGCCCCAGCAGCCGAGCCGCCCCTGCAGCCGAGCCGCCCGAGCCGCCCGAGCCGCCGAGCCGCCCGAGCCGCCCAGCAGCCGAGCCGCCGAGCCGCCTGAGCTGCCCGAGCCGCCTGCACTGCCCTGTCTGGTGAGCACTGAGCTTTACTCTCCGCACTGCCCTCACCCTACTGCTGTCATGGCTACCCCCAGTGTCCTCACCTTTGACGCTGAGGGCAGAGCCATCGACTTTGACGTGTGGGTAGACGACCTACTACTTTTCCTCCAGTGCGACAGAGCTGACGGCCTCTCTCTCTTTGATCTCACTTCTGGTGCCTCTCCCGCCCTTGCTGCTACTGAGGATGCCACTATTCGCTCACAGTGGGCCACACGCGATGCTGCTGCACGTCTTGCTGTGCGTCGCCACCTCCCTCCCTCTGAGCGTGCACACTTTGGGTCGTACAAGAGTGCTCAGACCTTGTACGACGCCGTTATTGCACGCTACTCCTCCCCTGCCACTGCTGCACTGAGCTGCCTCATGCTACCGTACCTCTTTCCCGACCTTGCTTCTTTTGCCACAGTCACCGACCTCATTACCCACCTGCGCACTAGTGACGCTCGCTTCCGCGCTGCGCTTCTTGCTGAGTTCTGCGCCAAGAACCCCCCCCCCCATGTACTTCACTCTCTACTACATTGTCACCCGCCTCCCTGACTCCCTTCGCGGAGTCAGGGACGACTTACTCTCAGTCTGCCCCACCACTCTCACTGTTGACCTCCTCGAGAAGTCCCTCCTAGCAGCCGAGAAGAGCATTCTCGCTGTAGGGGCCTCTCGTGGTGACCCGCGCACCCCCATCTTTGAGGGGTGTTCCCCCTCCCCCCTCCTGCCCTCTGTCGCCTCTCCTGCTACGGCCGACCTAGTTGGTTTTGAGTCGGTCGGTGCGGCATCTGCCCCCAGTGGGAGACGTCGCTCTGGCAGGGGCAAGGGGGGCAGGAGCGGTGGTGGAGGCGGCGGGGGCGGTGGAGGCGGCGGTGGAGGCAGCGGAGGAGGTGGGGGTGGTAGCGGGAGTGGTGGCGGGAGTGGAGGTGTCAGCGGCGGCAGTGGAGGCAGGGGCGGCAGCGGCGGTGGTGGTGGGAGTGGAGGTGGAGGCGGCGGTGGCGGCGGCGACGGTGGGAGTGGCGGTGGCAGCGGAGGTGGTGGCGGTGGCGGCGGAGGAGGCGGCGGCGGAGGTCGTGGCTCGTCGCAGAGGAGTGGCTCCGGTGGTGGTCAGCGCCAGCAGCAGCGGCAGCAGCGTAGTCAGGAGACCCTCTCCCCGCAGCAGCTCCGTGAGTGGTACGCTGCACGTCAGAGGGGTGGGGGTACTGGTCCGTGCACCTACGTCCTGCGCACTGGCGACCGTGCGGGTGAGCCGTGTGGTGGTCCACACTCCACCCAGCGCTGCTTCGGCCGCCTGACTGACGCTTAGCGCCGCCAGTTTCCTGACGCCTCTGAGATCCCTCGCTGGGACCAGCTGTCTAGGGCAGGAGTAGCTATCTTTGATCTTGACTTTGATGCTATTCTTGCTGCCATGTATGCTGTGACTATTAGTGAGGAGGGTGACTGTTACCGGTGTTTCCCGCCCGACCCGGGCATTGGTACTGCGGCTCTAGGTGCTGTTGAGGCTGCTGCTCCAGGTGCTGGTGAGGCTCTCGCTCTAGGTGCCAGTGAGTCTGTGTCCTCAGGTGCTGGTGAGTCTGCTCTCTCAGGTACTGCGTCGGCTCCGCCCTCTCTCACCTTCACTCTTGACTCAGGAGCATCTCGCTCCTTCTTTCGAGACCGCACCACACTCACGCCGCTTAGTCGGCCAGTGGCAGTCTCCCTGGCGGACCCCTCTGGGGGTCCTGTTCTGGCTCGCTACTCCACTGTCCTTCCGTGCCCTGCGGTCCCGTCTGGCTCCCTGTCCGGTCTCTACCTCCCCTCGTTCTCTACGAACTTGGTGGCGGGTGCTGACCTACAGGACGCAGGGGTTGACCAGTTCACCCCTGCGCGCCGACGGGACACCCACTGCACGGACGCGGACACGGGTCGACACTTGACCACGTTCACACGTGGGTCGGGGTCGAGCCTGTACACACTCACTGTTCCGTCTCCTCCTCCTGCGTCTGGTCAGGTAGCTGCGTCGGGTCAGGTGTTTGCTGCAGCGTCCAGGTCTGGTCCTGAGTCTGCCCCCTGCTCGTGTCGCCTCCTGTCCCACGAGACCCTCCTGTGGCACCACCGCATGGGTCACCCCTCCCTGCCTCGTCTCCGGGGCATGGCCTCTCGCCTTCTTGTCTCTGGTCTTCCCCGGTCCCTCCCTCCCCTTCCTCCGGGGCCTGGCCCTCCCTGTGTCCCCTGTGTCGAGGGTCGCCTGCGGGCTACCCCTCACTCCTCCCCGTTTCCTCGGACAGAGGCCCCGATGCAGACGCTTCACATGGACGTGTGGGGCCCCGCCCGCGTCCGTGGACAGGGTCACGAGCGCTACTTCCTGCTGGTGGTTGACGACTACTCGCGTTACACCACAGTCTTCCCCTTGCGCAGCAAGGGTGAGGTCACTGAGGTGTTGATCGACTGGATTCGCGCAGCTCGTCTCCAGCTCAGGCGGAGCTTCGGCTCGGACTTTCCTGTTTTGCGTCTGCACTCGGACAGAGGCGGAGAGTTCTCCTCCGGCCTTCTGCGAGCCTACTGTCGTGCACGAGGCATCCGCCAGACCTTCACGCTTCCGGACTCTCCACAACAGAATGGGATTGCTGAGCGCCGCATCGGCATAGTCATGGACGTCGCCCGTACGTCCATGGTGCATGCGGCTGCCCCCCATTTTCTGTGGCCGTTTGCGGTTCGGTACGCCGCGCATCAGATCAACCTTCACCCCAGGGTCTCCAGACTGGAGACCTCCCCAGCTTTGCTGTGGACGGGGAGGGTTGGCGATGCGTCGGCGTTCCGTGTCTGGGGATCTCGTGTTGAGAATAGAACGAGAATGAAATGAACTATGAATGAAGTGAGTACAAATAGGAAACCCTAGCTGGGTTGTACCCCCTATGGGATATCCCACTACAGCCTACACAATAGTATAAGCTATATATATATTCTGACACACCCCCATAGGCAGAGTGGGGGAGAACAAGGGGTCACAAGACCAGTCAAGCAAGACAAAGCAAAGCTCAGGGTGGATCACAAAGTCACAACACAGTCCGAGCACAAGAGCAAGGCCAAAGGCCAGCTCACATGCAAGAGTACAGACATATATATAAAGCTAGACAAGCAAGAGCAGGTATATATATGTCACAGTACAAGTAAAGTCAAGAGGAGAGCAAGTGAGGCAAGACAGGTACAAGACCCAGCTGGGTGCAGAAGCGCTGATGGTCACAAGGCGCGAGTGCCTTGGTGAACACATCAGCACTGTTGGCCTCAGAGGCCACGTACGCGAGCCGTAACTGTCCACGCTGCTGTAGCTCACGAGCAAGGAAGTAGCGAAGAGCAATGTGCTTCGTTCTGTGCTCCAGACGCTGCTCTCGACACAAGGCCAGCATGGCCTTGTTGTCTACTTACAGCACTGGAGGAGAACGAGGTGGCTCTCCAAGGTCAGTCAGCAGGTCGGTGAGCCACCGAAGCTCCTGTGCAGCCATGGCCCCTGCGTAGATCTCAGCCTCACAACTGGAGCTGAGAACCGAAGACGAACGAGTAGCCCGCCACGAGACAGAGCCGGAACCAAGGCTGAAGGTGTAACCCTGTGACGACCGCTGCGTAGCCTGGTCGTCAGCCCAAGAAGCGTCCGCGTGACCTGTAAGGACCACTGGACTCCGCCCTCCAAGCACTAGCCCCATGCCGGACGTACTTCACAGGTAGCGCAATACCCTCTTCGCTGCAGCCATGTGCTCTGGTCGGTGTCTCCCAGGAGCAACATAGCGTGCAAGAATGCTCAGAGGGTATGCAAGGTCAGGTCGTGTGCAGGTCATCAGGTACATGAGGCAGCCAACAAGCTCTGGGTACGGGCCACTCGACTCTACGGACTCATCCGAAGGCAGAGTTGAGAGCGAGTGGCGGGTAGACAGAGGAGTGGCCTGAGGCGAGGAGAACGTGAAGCCGAAGCGCTGAAGGACCTGCTGCACCATGTGTGACTGAGTCAAGGTAATGGTGCGGCGTGCTCTGTCCCGAGTGATCTGCAAGCCAAGGTAGCTGCGCAGTTCACTCAGGTCTGTGCACGTGTGTCTCTTCAGCAGCTCGGACTTCACGTAGGCGAGTCCAGCAGTGTCCGCTGTGGCAAAGACCAAGTCGTCGACGTACACGAGGATGTAGAACGGCGGCAGTGAAGTGTCGGTGCGTAGAAACAGCGACGGGTCAGCAGTAGAAGGAGCAAACCCAAGAGCCGCAAGTGTAGTCCTCAGTGTGTCGTGCCACTCACGCGGTGCCTGGCGGAGACCGTAGACTGGCCGTCGGAGGCTCCACTGGGTGCCAGGAGGGAAAGTCCCAGTGAAGCCAGGTGGACGGCGCAGCCAGATCTCCTCGTGCAGGCTACCCTGCAAGAACGCAGTGCTGAAGTCGAGAGAGTGAAGCTCGTAGTCGCGCTGAGCGGCTATGTGCAGCAGCACCCGAAGAGTGGTCATCTTCGGGGTGGGAGAGAAGGTCTGAAAGTAGTCAACTCCCTGCCACTGACTGAAGCCACGAGCGACGTACCGCGCCTTGAAGACAGGTGGGGAGCCCGGCGGCCGCTTCACCCTGAAGATCCACATGCCACTGACGATGTTCGCCCCAGGAGGGGGAACCGCGTCAACGTAGGTGCCTGTGGACTTCCAGGAAGCCATCTCTGCATCCATAGCTGCTTGCCAGTGAGAGGAGTAGGGACCCTCTACGGCCTCTGCGTAAGAGCGCGGAGTCGGGATGTCTAGTGCATCCGGGTCTCCCTCAGGAGCAAGCAGTACAGACGCGAGATGAGGTGAAGCAGTAGCCAGACACTGTAACTCCTCCTACCTGTCCTCTAGGACGTCTGTGCCAAGAGCACACTCACCCCCGACGGACGGAGGACAGACAGACGCAGACTCAGCAACAAGACTAGCAGCGTAGTCTAGACGACAGCGAGCAGCAAAGTCGACGAGCTCAGCGACAAGAGCAGACGCAGCAGTGGACTCAAAAGAGGGGTCAGTGACGACAGTAGCAAGCAGACGCGTGACAGTAGGACTGGCAGCACCAAGGGAGTCCGACGCAGGGTCGGCAAGCGCAGGAAGAGAGGACTCAGGAGGAGAAGGCAAAGGGGCACGCAGAGGAGCAGTGGACGGACGCAGAGACATCCGGTCCGTGCCAGGGTCAGGAGGAGGACGCTGACGCGAACCGCGACCACTAGTGCGAGCAGCACGAACAGGCGACGCGGGACGAGACGCAGGCTCACGACGCTCAGCAAGACCTCCAGTAGGACCAGTGTAAGGAGAGGGAGCAGGCAGTGGGGAGGAAGGCTCCAACAGGGACTGCGACTGGACAGGCTGTGGACACTCTACAGGAGGAGAAAGACCAAGAACCTGCTGCAGGAGCGGAACAAAGTACGGCCGAGGCCGCGCGGCAGCTCCAGGCTTAGCAGGGACAGCACCAGCACCCTCAGCGGCAGGACCTCCAGCAGCACCAGCAGCAGAACCACCGCCAGGACAGACAGCTATAGTCTCAGCACCAACACCTCCAGCAGCTCCAGCTCCAGTAGGACCCGCAGGCCCAGCAGCTCCGGGACCGGCGGCACCAGTACCCTCGACGGTCGAAGAAGCTCCAGCTCCAGCAGTACGCCTCCAGCGGCGAGCAAACCACTCGCGCAGCTCCTGTGGAGAGAGGGGCTCCCGCCGAGACGCAGCACCAGGAGAAACCCCAGGCTCAGCAGCCCCAGACGCAGCACCCCCAGGCTCAGAAGCTCCAGACGTAGCACCCCCAGGCTCAGCAGCTCCAGACCCAGCACCCCCAGGCTCAGCAGCTCCAGACTCAGCACCCCCAGACGCAGCACCCCCTAGCTCAGCAGCTCCAGGCATAGCACCCCCCGGCTCAGCACTCCCAGGCTCAGCACCCTCCGTAGTAGCACCCCCAGGCTCGGCACCCCCGCGCACAGCACCCCCAGAGTCAGCACCCCCAGGCTCAGCACCCGCAGCAGCACCAGAGTCACCAGTAACCTCGACCGGGTCAACTGCGTCTACCTGGGACACACCTGAGGGGGCAGGAACCTGAGGGGGGAGGGGGTCTACCGGGGGGGGAACCGGCACAAGGAAGTCCGGCGGCGGGGGGAGGGAAGGAGTGCGGTAGGGGAAGAGGCGGTAGAAGGGGACTGACTCGTCGAACGTGACGTCCTGGGAGGACAGAACACGACGAGAAGAGGGGTGGTAGAACTGCCACCCTGGAGCGTCAGGGGGGAAGCCAAGGAAGACACAGGGAGCAGCACGAGGGGACAGCTTGTCCGCAGACAAGTCGCGGACAAACGCCCGAGATCCCCAGACACGGAACGCAGACGCATCGCCAACCTTCCCCGTCCACAGCAAGACTGGGGACATCGCAAGCCGAGAGACCCTGGGGTGAAGGTTGAGCTGATGCGCCGCGTACCGAACCGCAAACGGCCACAGAAAATGGGGGGCAGCCGCATGCATCATGGACGTACGAGCGACATCCATGACCATGCCAATGCGGTGCTCAGCAATCCCATTTTGCTGTGGAGAGTCCGGAAGCGTGAAGGTCTGGCGGATCCCCCGTGCACGACAGTAGTCTCGAAGAACGCGAGAGGAGAACTCCCCGCCTCTGTCCGAGTGCAGACGCAGAACAGGAAAGTCCGAGCCGAAGCTCCTCCTGAGCTGGAGACGAGCCTCGCGGATCCAGTCGATCAGCACCTCAGTGACAGCACCCTTGCTGCGCAAGGGGAGGACTGTGGTGTAACGCGAGTAGTCGTCAACCACCAACAGGAAGTAGCGCTCGTGACCCTGCCCACGGACGGGGGCTGGGCCCCACACGTCCATGTGAAGTGTCTGCAGAGGAGCCTCTGTCGGGGGGAACTGGGAGGAGTGAGGAGCAGCCCGGAGGCGCCCCTCGACACAGGGGACACAGGAAGGTCCTGGCCCCGAAGGAAGGGGAGGGAGAGACTGGGGAAGACCAGAGACAAGGACACGGGAAGCCATGCTCCGAAGACGGGGCAAGGAGGGGTGGCCCAGACGGTGGTGCCACAGGAGGGTCTCGTGAGACAGGAGGCGACACGAACAGGGGGCAGACTCAGGGCCTGACCGGGACGCAGCAGCAAACACCTGACCTGACGCAGCTACCTGACCAGACGCAGGGACATGAGGAGACGTAGTGGTCAGGGTGTAGAGGCTCGACCCCGGCCGACGCGAGAACGTGGCCAGGTGCCGGCCTGTGCGTGCGCCCGTGCAGTGGGTCACCTGCTGACTCGCAGGAGTGAACTGGTGAACCCCCGCATCCTGTAGGTCCGCACCACTCACCAAGTTCGTCGAGAACGAGGGAAGGTACAGACCAGATAGGGTGCCCGAGGGGGCAGCCGGACACGGGAGGACAGTGGAAAAGTGAGAGAGGACAGGACCCCCAGAGGGGTCAGCCAGGGAGACCGCAACCGGCCGGTCAAGCGGCGTGAGGGTGGTGCGGTCTCAAAAGAAGGAGCGAGAAGCCCCGGAGTCAAGTGTGAAAGTGAGGGAGGACGAAGGCGACGCAATACCTGAGAGCGCAGTCTCACCAGTACCTGAGAGCGTAGACGCACTGGCACCTAGAGCAGCAGCCTCACAAGCACCTAGCGCAGCAGTACCAATGCCCGGGTCGGGCGGGAAACACCGGTAACAGTCACCCTCCTCACTAATAGTCACAGCATACATAGCAGCAAGGATAGCATCAAAGTCAAGATCAAAGATCGCTACACCAGCCCTAAGAAGCTCATCCCAGCGGGGAATCTCACTAGCCTCGGGGAACTGCTGACGCCAAGCGTCCGTCAGGCGGCCAAAGCAGCGCTGGGTGGGGTGGGCACCCCCACACTGCTCACCCGCGCGGTCGCCGGAACGAAGGACGTAGGTACACGGACCAGCACCCCCACCCCTCTGACGCCGAGCGTACCACTCACGGAGCTGCTGGGGCGGAGGGATGTCCCGCGAACGCTGCTGCTGCTGCTGCTGCTGCTGGCGCTGACCACTACCAGCTCCGCTCCGCTGCGAGGTACCACCCCGACCAGCTCCTGCGACTTGTCTGCGGACAAGCTGTCCCGTCGTGCTGCTCCTTGCGTCTTCCTGGGTTTCCCCCCTGACGCACCTGGGTGGCAGTTTTACCACCCCACCTCTCGTCGTGTTCTGTCCTCCCAGGACGTCACGTTCGACGAGTCGGTTCCCTTCTACCAGCTCTTCCCCTACCGCACTCCGTCCCTCCCCCCGCCGCCCCTCTTCCTGGTCCCAGTTTCCCCCCCGGTAGACCCCCTCCCCCTTCAGGGTCCTGCCCCTTCAGGTGTGTCTCAGGTAGACGCGGTCGAGCCTGTCGAGGTCACTGGTGACTCTGGTGCTGCTGCGGGTGCGGAGCCTCGTGGTGCTGAGCCTGGGGGTGCTGAGATTGGGGGTGCTGGGCCTGGGGGTGCTGAGCCTGGGGGTGCTGAGCCTGGGGGTGCTGAGCCTGGGGGTGCTGAGCCTGGGGGTGCTGAGCCTGGGTGTGCTGAGCCTGGGAGTACTGCGTCTAGGGGTGCTTCGCCTGGGAGTGCTGCGCCTGCTGCTTCTGTTCCTGGTGGTTCTCCGGACCGTTCTTCGCGCCGCGAGCCGCTCTCTCCTCTGGAGCTGCGTGAGTGGTTTGCCCGGCGCTCGAGGCGAGCTGCTGGAGCTGGGGGTGCTGCGGGTGCTGGAGGTTCTGTTGGTGCCGGGGGAGCTGGTACCACGGGTCCCGGAGGTGCTCGTACTGAGAGTACAGGAGCTGCCGGGCCCGGGGTTGCCTCTGGAGCTGGAGCTGCTGCGGGTGCTGGCGCTGAGTCTACGACTGTCGGTCCTACTGAGGGTACTTCTGGCGCTGCTGGAGGTGCTGGAGTTGGAGCTGCTACTGGTGCTGGTGCTGCCTCTGGAGGTGTTGGTGCTGTCCCTGCTGTCTCTGGCGGTGCTGCGCGGCCTCGGCCGTACTTTGTTCCGCTCCTCCAGCAGGTTCTTGGTCTCCCGCCTTCCACTGGTCCTTCTCCTCCCGTAGAGTGTCCACACCCTGTCCCGTCGCAGTCACAGTTACAGCCCGCCTCTCCCCTTCCTTCTCCTTCTCCCTACTCTGGTCCTACTGGAGGTCTTGCTGAGCGTCGTGAGCCTGCGTCCCGCCCTGCGTCGCCAGTCCGAGCTGCTCACCCTAGTGGTCGCGGTTCGCGTCAGCGTCCTCCTCCTGTCCCTGGCACACACAGGATGTCTCTGCATCCGTCCACTGCTCCTCTGCGTGCCCCTTTGCCTTCTCCTCCTCAGTCTTCTCTTCCTACACTTGCCGACTCGGAGTCGGACTCTCGCCGTGCTGCCAGTCCTACTGTCACGCGTCTTCTTGCTACTGTTGTCACTGACCCTTCCTTTGAGTCCGCTGCTGCGTCTGCCCTAGTTGCGGAGCTGGTCGACTTTGCTGCTGCGTGTCGTCTAGACTACGCTGCCAGTCTTGTTGCTGAGTCTGCTGAGTCTGCGCCTGCTGCGTCTGCGTTTGCCTGTCCTCCGTCCGTCGGGGGTGACTGTGCTCTTGGCACGGACGTCCTTGAGGACAGGCAGGAGGAGTTCCAGTGCTTTGCCGCCGCTTTGCCCCATCTCGTGTCCATGCTTGTTGCCCCTGAGGGAGACCCGGATGCTCTTGACATCCCGACCCCACGCTCTTACGCAGAGGCGATGGCCGGTCCCTACTCCTTGCAGTGGCAGTCAGCCATGGACGCAGAGATGGCTTCCTGGAAGTCCACAGGCACCTACGTTGACGCTGTTCCCCTTCCTGGGGCGAACATTGTCAGTGGCATGTGGATCTTCAGGGTGAAGCGGCCGCCGGGTTCTCCGCCTGTCTTCAAGGCGCGCTATGTGGCTCGTGGCTTCAGTCAGCGACAGGGAGTTGACTTCTTTCAGACCTTCTCCCCGACCCCGAAGATGACCACTCTTCGGGTTCTACGGCACGTCGCTGCTCAGCGTGACTACGAGCTACACTCTCTTGACTTCAGCACTGCTTTCCTGCAGGGCCGCCTGCACGAGGAGATCTGGCTGCGCCGCCCTCCTGGCTTCACTGGGTCGTTCCCTCCTGGTACCCAGTGGAGCCTCCGGCGGCCAGTCTACGGTCTCCGCCAGGCGCCGCGTGAGTGGCACGACACACTGAGGACTACACTTGCGGCTCTTGGGTTTGCTCCTTCTACTGCTGACCCGTCGCTGTTTCTACGCACCGACACCTCGCTGCCGCCGTTCTACATCCTCGTGTACGTCGACGACTTGGTCTTTGCCACTGCGGACACTGCCGCACTCGCCCACGTGAAGTCCGAGCTGCAGAAGAGACACACGTGCACAGACCTGGGTGAACTGACAAGCTATCTTGGCTTGTGGATCACCCGGGACAGAGCACGCCGCACCATTACCCTGACTCAGTCACACATGGTGCAGCAGGTCCTTCAGCGCTTCGGCTTCACGTACTCCTCGCCTCAGTCCACTCCTCTGCCTACGGGACACTCGCTCTCAGCTCTGCCTTCGGATGAGTCCGTAGAGTCGAGTGGTCCGTATCCAGAGCTTGTGGGCTGCCTCATGTACCTGATGACCTGCACTCGACCTGACCTCGCATACCCTCTCAGCATCTTAGCACGCTATGTTGCTCCCGGCCGTCACCGGAAGGAGCACATGGATGCAGCTAAGAGGTTGTTGCGCTACTTGTGCAGTACGTCGGGCATGGGGCTAGTGCTTGGAGGGCGAGAGCGGCCTGTGCTCACTGGGCACTCAGACGCTTCTTGGGCTGACGACCAGGCTACTCAGCGGTTGTCTCAGGGTTACACCTTCAGTCTTGGCTCTGGCTCTGTCTCTTGGCGCTCTACTCGCTCTTCTTCTGTTCTCAGCTCCAGTTGTGAGGCTGAGATCTACGCCACGGCCATGGCTGCCCAGGAGCTTCGCTGGCTCACCTACCTGCTGACTGACCTTGGAGAGCGGCCTCGTTCTCCTCCAGTGCTGTACGTCGACAACAAGGCAACCATTGCCTTGTGTGAGGAGCACAGACTGGAGCACAGGACAAAGCACATTGCTCTGCGCTACTTCCTTGCTCGAGAGCTGCAGCAGCGTGGTCAGCTTCTTCTGCGTTTCGTGGCCACTGAGGCCAACACTGCTGATGTGTTCACCAAGGCACTTCCGCCTGGTGACCATCAGCGCTTTTGCACTCTGCTAGGCCTTGTGCCCACTGGGCCTCACTTGCTTACCTCTTGACCTTACTTGTACTGCTGCATATATATATCCTTGCTCTTGCTTGTTTAGCACTGTTATATATATATGCTCTGCTGCATGTGAACTGGCCTTGTGGCCTTGACCTTGTGCTCGGAATTTGTGTGGTATCCTTGAGATCCACCCTGAGCTTGCTTTGCTTTGCTTTGCTTTGCTTTGCTTGACTGGTCTTGTGACCCCTTGCTCTCCCCCACTTTGCCTATGGGGGTGTGTCAGATGATTATTTATTGCTGATGCATATATGTAGGCTGTAGTGGGGTAGCCCATAAGGGGGTACAACCCAATTAGGGTTGGTACTTGTACTCCTTTCATTCCATAGTGCATCATTCCTCGCCTCTATCTCAACAAATGCCTTGCGCGCTTGCGCGCAGACGTGTGTTGTTGGCCACAGTGACGTGGGTAATTGTGGGGGTGGCGACGGCGTTGGATATGTAACGCTCGGAGCCCACCATATGCTGGCCGCAACAGCTGTTCAGGTACCAAGTGTTGTAGCACTTGTCGGCGTCACGTGCGAGCAGCGCCAGTCATGGCGTGACGATGTGCGGGGTGTTGTACTTCAGAAATTGCACGCGCGAGAGCCAGTCGAGTGGCACCACTCGCATATCAAGTACGTGTGGGGGACTCTCAAGCAGCGGGACTGGAAGATTCCAGTCCTGGTCGTCGTCGTCGGTGAAGTCGCGGCGCGAATTGAACGGGTTGTTGGTCAATGCGCTGATGGGGTGCGGTGCTGGCTCAGGTGAGGGTGAGCACTCACGGCGACGATGCGACTCGCCCGTCATGGCCATGTTGCTCATGACGTTGCGAGTTGGGGCAGTTGATGACGGCTGCTGCTACTAATGCTGCACCGCTGGGTTCGGATTGCGCGTGGGTGGGGGTTGATACCCCTGGGTTGGACGCACGTCGCCTCGTGCGTCTTGTCGGCTGGACCAGTTGCTCGGATTGGTCTAGGGAGGGCGAGATTGGTACTTGCATCGATCCGCCAAGTGCCCAAAGTTTCTGCAGATTTTGCAGTAGAGGCGCCGCGGTCTTCGCTCTTCATTGTTGTCGGCGTAGAAGGCGAGCCGCTCTCGTTCTCGTCGTGGCGCTGGTCGCTGCTGATCCATATCTCGTTGTTCGACGAGAAGGGCGGCGCAAAGGGCAGCCTTCGAGATGACCCCCTGCTGTCGGAGAAGCGCCTTTCAGGGCCGCCACTCTGGGCCGAGCCCTTTGAGCACGATGTTCACGAAGATCTCCTCAGAGATTGTGCTCCCAAGTTTCGCGATCTGATCGCGTAAGCTCCGACAGCGATTCAGGTAACTGTTGACCTTCTCTCCTGATGCCATTTTTGTCTCCAGTAACTGCTGGAGCAGGCGGCTCGACGACACTGAATCCTTTGGTTGATACACACCGTTCAGGTGACGCCAGACGTTTAGGGCTGGAGCAGACGAGGCTTTGTACGAGCGAATGCTCAACTGCTCCGTCGGCGACATATTTCGCAGAAGAACCCCGTACGCCATCAAAGATTTGTTGTAGTACTTGGTCCATGCGTTGTCAGTGTCCTCCGTAGGTTCCGAGTAGCTCCTGTCGAAGTAGTGAAAAATCAGCGCGTTTTGAAGCAGCAGTTCCTGCCCGAAGCTCCAAGTATAGAAATCTTTGCCGTCAAAGCACACACTTGTCTTTATTTTTGATATGCTCAAGAACCTTGATTGCGCAGAGAGAATTGCTTCATCGTTGGGACAGTGAGTCTTGGGAGTTGAGCCATTTGTGTCCAGGGAGAAGCCTTGCGGGGCGGAAGTCTGGCCGTTGGAGGCCGGTTGAGTGGGTTGGGATGAAGTTCCCGCGTCGCCATTCCGCAATGCTTGGAGACCTTGCTCCACGCTCGTGAGTCGCTGAAGTAGTTGTGCGAGGACGGCGGAAGGGATCGTCGTCGTTTCCTCGCCTGTCGTAGTCAGGTTGGGCTGCGCTTCAGCCGCCGGATTCGTCTGACCTCCAGATCCTCCGGCCATTCTTATACGCGATCGTGTGCCGGACGCCACTTTCCGAAAGTCGTAATTTTCGGGAGTGGCAGTGCGAAGGATTCTCGAGTCGCTCTCATACCATGTTGCGATCAAACGATGATCGTTGCCAGGATCACCTCAGGAAGGTTCGCACACTTTTGTCTAGTGGTGGTGGGCGCGTGACCTCAATAGCAGAGTGAATGTAAAATGCGTGAGATGATAAAAACATGCAAATACAACGATATAAATATGAGTACAAGGGAAATTGAATCGTCCTAGCTAGCCATGTACTTTAAGGGGTACATTCCCTTATTCGAATTCAACCGTCCCGTCGCGTGCAGTTGCGAAACCGTTCCCGCCAAGATCCTCCAGAGTGCAGCTGTCCGATGTCATCTGCTCCGACGGTCCGGATGCATCAACCGTCTGACGTTTCGAGTCAACTCTGACTCTTCGCATTCGTTTGTCAGAATGTTATCATCTAGCCTATAGTGGGGTGCTCTATAGCGGGTACAACCCAACTAGGGTTTGCTATATGTATCCCAACTGCTGCTAGTGAACTTCCTTCCTCTTTGCCTAAACTTTCACTTGCCTAGCTAGGGCTCACCTAGCTATGGCTCCTAACTATCCTCACTATCTCAACATGCTATCAGAGCGGGTACTCTCCTAGCCTGTGGGCCCACCTGCTTCCGCTGCTACTCGATCTGTCGCACGCCCCGTGGCGTGCGACGCTTTTTTTTTTTCATCCCGCAGCGCGTAGTCGCCCTTTGTGGCCCTGTCGCCGCCCCTTGCGGCCCTGCCACCCTCTCACGGCCCCGTCGCCGCCTTCGCGGCCCACCCGCCGCCCTTCGCGGCCGCGTCGCCGCCCTTTCGCGGCCCTGTCGCCGCCCTCCGAGCGGCCCCGTCGCCGCCCTCTATGGCCCCGTCGCCGCCCTTAGTGGCCCCGTCGTCGCCCGCAACGGCCCCGTCGCCGCCCATTACGGCCCCGTCGCCGCCCGCAGCGGCCCCGTCGCCGCCCGCAACAGCCCTGTCGCCGCCCGCTACGGCCCTGTCGCCGCCCGCAGCGGTCCCGTCGCCGCCCTCTCCGGCCCAGTTGCCGCCCTCACCGGCCCCGTCGCCGCCCGTCGCCGCCCGTCGCCGCCCTTCGCGGCCCCGTCGCCGTCCTCCGCGGCGCCCTGGGGAGCCGCGAGCGGCCCCTCGCTGCCCCGTGGTGGCGCCCTAGGGGTCATGCGCCATCCCCCTTGCCGTCCCCCGCGCTCCTGCCCCGTCCCACCCGTTGTAGGGTTTGGGGTGAGGAGTGTGGGGGTGGCGGTTGTGGGGGTGGCAGTTGTGTGCGCCGTCCCCTACTCCTCCTCCTCCTCCGTCTCCCACTACTGCAGCTATCGCTGAGGGGGGTGGATGTGTGGGAGCCTGGGGTTTAGGGTTTAAGGGGGGTGCCGTGGGAGTGGAGCTAGGGTTTGAGTAGGGGGTGTGTGTCGAGGGTGTGGGGCAGTTGGAGGAGGTTGTGTGAACGTAGCTGTCGTGTCGCGTGCAGCGCCTGTAGTCCGTCGCTGTTGCTTCGGTAGCCAGTGAGCCTGTTGCAACAGTCGCCAGTGGGTCAGTTGCTCCTGCCGCTCATCTATAGCCGCGGAGCCAGTCACTCCAGTAGTCCGTCGCCCTTGCTTCGGTAGCCACTGAGTCAGCCGCTCCAGTGCCCGTGCCTCTGCAGCTTCAGTCGTTACCTCCCATCTTCTCTCCCTCTACAGTTCCTCCTCCTCCTCACTTGCCCTCTGTGATTAACTCTAGCTTTGCATACTATTGTGAACTCCTGCTCCATACCTGCTTGCTCATTGTGTTGATTACACCCCACTTTGGCTATGGGGGTGTGTCAGAATGTTATCATCTAGCCTGTAGTGGGGTGCTATATAGCGGGTACAACCCAACTAGGGTTTGCTATATGTATCCCAACTGCTGCTAGTGAACTTCCTTCCTCTTTGCCTAAACTTTCACTTGCCTAGCTAGGGCTCACCTAGCTATGGCTCCTAACTATCCTCACTATCTCAACATCGTTCTCGATACTGCATGCTTCTTTAGCTGCGGTCGGGAGTGCATTGTTATATTCATTTGCTGATGTTCGTAACATGAAGTGCCGGATTTTATGACGCATTCGAGGATGGTGCTGGCATGACGAGGAAAGGAGACAGCAGCACGAGAGGAGGACAATGTTTGGAGAACGGATAGGTGGCGCCATGTGGCGGCAGTTATAGGGAATCTGTAATGCGGAAGGACCAACAAGTTGGGTGGCCCTGTTTCTTTCCACCTGGTGCAACCAGCCCACTTTCCACCAACCACCGTAAGTTACCATAGGGGGGATGTGCAGCGCTTCATTTAGCGTAGCCCATGCCCTTAAAGAATGCAGTTACGATTGTGGACGTGTCTATGTTTGATAATATATCTACAAAAAAATATCAACATCGCGGAAAAGGGAAGTGCGAAAAGCAACTTGAAAGTAACAAAACCGCAACTCAAGGGTTACTTGAAAAACGCAAGAAAAAAGTCAAGGTTCAAAATCGTGGGTGCTGAAGTGACTTGCGAAGCAACTTTTCCGTCACCTTACTGTCACAAACTGCATACCAGTTCGCAACTAACCCGGTATGCGGTAAATCAACCTCAAAGTTGCGGAAAGTCACTTCTGAGCAACCACTGCAAAAGTGTCACGAGTACGCCACGTGGCATACAACGTACTCGAGATGAAACTGAAACATGCTGACGTGGCTGACACTGTACGCTAATGATAACCGTCGGATCGGATTCATAACGACGCACGAAAACTAGCCACGTGGACCAATCAGACAAGAGTTTATGGAATGCGATATCGAAATTTTATTGGCTGGCGAGTGGAGCAGCGACAGTTGCGATTTGCGCTTCTCTCTTATTGGTATGCGTTTTTTAGCACAAATAAAATATACATTATACATAGTTTGTATAACAAGGCTTGCGCACGCACAATCTACCCAACCAATAGTAAAATTTGTGAAAATAGAAACGTGAATGAAATGACTATGAACGAAGTGAGTACAAATAGGAAACCCTAATTGGGTTGTACCCCCTATGGGATAACCCACTATAGCCTACACAAATGAGTAAGCTATAATGTTCTGACACACCCCCATAGGCAAAGTGGGGGAGAACAAGGGGTCACAAGACCAGTCAAGCAAAGCAAAGCAAAGCTCAGGGTGGATCACAAAGTCACCACACATTCCGAGCACAAGTTCAAGGGCCACAAGGCCAGTTCACATGCAAGATCATATATAGAGATATACAAGAGTCAAGCAAGCAAGAACAAGAGTATATATAGGTCAAGGTACAAGCAAGGTCAAGAAGTGAGCAAGTGAGGCAAGACAGGCACAAGACCCAGCTGCGTGCAGCAACGCTGATGATCACAAGGCGCAAGTGCCTTCGTGAAGACATCAGCAGTGTTGGCCTCAGAGGCCACGTACGCAAGTCGCAACTGTCCACGCTGCTGCAGCTCACGAGCAAGAAAGTAGCGGAGAGCAATGTGCTTTGTCCTGTGCTCCAGTCGCTGCTCTCGACACAAGGCCAGCATGGCCTTGTTGTCTACGTACAGGACTGGAGGAGAACTAGGCGGCTCTCCAAGGTCGGTCAGCAGGTAGGTGAGCCAGCGAAGCTCCTGAGCAGCCATAGCCCCGGCGTAGATCTCAGCCTCACAACTGGAGCCGAGAACAGAAGACGAGCGGGTAGCCCGCCACGAAACAGAGCCAGAACCAAGGCTGAAGGTGTAACCCTGTGACGACCGCTGAGTAGTCTGGTCGTCAGCCCAAGAAGCGTCCGCGTGCCCAGTGAGGACCACTGGACTGCGCCCTCCAAGCACTAGCCCCATGCCCGACGTACTGCACAAGTAGCGCAACACCCTCTTCGCTGCAGCCATGTGCTCTGGTCGGTGTCTCCCAGGAGCAACATAGCGTGCGAGAATGCTAAGAGGGTATGCAAGGTCAGGTCGTGTGCAGGTCATCAGGTACATGAGGCAGCCAACAAGCTCTGCATACGGACCACTCGACTCTACGGACTCATCCGAAGGCAGAGCTGAGAGCGAGTGGCGAGTAGGCAGAGGAGTGGCCTGAGGCAAGGAGTACGTGAAGCCGAAGCGCTGAAGGACCTGCTGCACCATGTGTGACTTAGTCAGGGTAATGGTGCGGCGTGCTCTGTCCCGGGTGATCTGCAAGCCAAGGTAGCCGCGCAGTTCACCCAGGTCAGTGCACGTGTGTCTCTTCTGCAGCTCGGACTTCACGTAGGCGAGTCCAGCAGTGTCAGCTGTGGCAAAGACCAAGTCGTCGACGTACACGAGGATGTAGAACGGCGGCAGAGAGGTGTCGCTGCGCAGAAACAGCGACGGGTCGGCAGTAGAAGGAGCAAACCCAAGTGCCACCAGCGTAGTCCTCAGTGTGTCGTGCCACTCACGTGGCGCCTGGCGAAGACCGTAGACTGGACGCCGGAGACTCCACTGGGTACCAGGAGGGAAAGACCCAGTGAAGCCAGGTGGGCGACGCAGCCAGATCTCCTCGTGCAGGCTGCCCTGCAAGAAAGCGGTGCTGAAGTCGAGAGAGTGCAGCTCGTAGTCACGGTGAGCAGCAACGTGCAGCAGTACCCGAAGAGTGGTCATCTTCGGGGTGGGGGAGAAGGTCTGAAAGTAGTCAACTCCCTGCCGCTGACTGAAGCCACGAGCCACGTAACGCGCCTTGAAGACAGGCGGAGAACCCAGCGGCCGCTTCACCCTGAAAATCCACATGCCACTGACGATGTTCGCCCCAGGAGGGGGAACAGCGTCAACGTAGGTGCCTGTGGACTTCCAGGAAGCCATCTCTGCATCCATAGCTGCCTGCCACTGAGAGGAGTAGGGACCCTCTATCGCCTCCGCGTAAGAGCGCGGAGTCGGGATGTCTAGTGGATCAGGGTCTCCCTCAGGGACTAGCAGTACAGACGCGAGATGAGGTGAAGCGGCAGCCAGGCACTAGAACTCCTCCTGCCTGTCCTCAAGGACGTCCGTGCCAAGGGCACACTCACCTCCGACGGACGGAGGACAGGCAGACTCAGACTCAGCGACAAGACTAGCAGCATAGTCTAGACGACAGCGCACAGCAAAGTCGACGAGCTCAGTGACAAGGGCAGACGCAGCAGACGAGTCAAAAGAAGGTTCGATGACAGCAGTAGCAAGGAGACGCGTGACAGTAGGACTGGCAGCACGAAGAGAGTCCGACGCCGGGTCGGCAAGAGCAGGAAGAGAGGAAGCAGGAGGAGAAGGCAACGGGGCACGCAGAGGAGCAGAGGACGGACGCAGAGACATCCGGTGCGTGCCAGGGACAGGAGGAGGACGCTGACGTGAACCGCGGCCACTAGTGCGTGCAGGACGAACAGGCGACGCAGGACGAGACGCAGGCTCACGACGCTCAGTAAGACCTCCAGTCGGACCAGCGTAGGGAGAAGGAGCAGGCAAAGGGGAGGCAGGCTGTAGCTGTGACTGGGACTGGACAGGCTGTGGACCCTCTAAGGGAGGAGGAGGAGGACCAGGAGAAGGTGTAAGACCAAGAACCTGCTGCAGGAGCGGAACGAAGTACGGTCGGGGCCGCGTGGCGACGCCAGAAACAGCAGGGACAGCACAAGTACCCCCAGCAGGAGTACCCGCTCCAGCAGCACCACTTGCAGCACCTCCAGCTGCTCCAGAACCTCCAGCAGCACCAGGAGCACTGCCAGTCGGACCGCCACCAGTAGACTCAGCGCCAACACCCTCAGCAGTACCAGCTCCAGGAGGACCCTCAGGCCCAGCAGCTCCAGCACCCACAGCACGAGCACCTCCGGGACGCGCGGCAGCAGCACCCTCTGCAGCCGAAGAACCTCCAGCACCAGCAGCACGCCTCCAGCGCCGGGCAAACCACTCACGTAGCTCCTCTGGGGAGAGTGGCTCCCGGCGAGACGAAGCACCTCCAGGCGGAGCACCCCCAGTCTCAGCACCTCCAAGCTCAGCACCCCCAGGCACAGCACCCCCAGGCTCGGCACCCCCAGGCACAGCACCCCCAGGCACAGCACCCCCAGGCTCGGCACCCCCAGGCTCAGCACCCCCAGGCTCAGCACCCCCAGGCTCAGCACCCCCAGGCTCAGCACCCCCAGGCCCAGCACCCCCAGGCTCAGCACCCCCAGCAGTACCAGAGTCACCAGTGACCTCGACAGGCTCGACCGCGTCTACCTGGGACACACCTGAAGGGGCAGGACCCTGAGGGGGGAGGGGTTCTACCGGGGGGGGACCTGGTACCAAGAAGAGCGGGGGCGGGGGAAGGGACGGAGTGCGGTAGGGGAAGAGGCGGTATTAGGGTACCGACTCGTCGAACGTGACGTCCTGGGAGGACAGAACACGTCGAAAGGTGGGATGGTAGAACTGCCACCCAGGGGCGTTGGGGGGGAACCCCAGGAAGACGCAGGGAGCAGCGCGAGGGGACAGCTTGTCCGCAGAAAAGTCGCGGACAAACGCCCGAGATCCCCAGACCCGGAACGCCGACGCATCGCCAACCTTCCCCGTCCACAGCAGGGCTGGGGAGTTCTCCGGTCTGGAGACCCTAGGGTGGAGGTTGAGCTGATGCGCCGCGTACCTGACCGCAAACGGCCACAGAAAATGGGGGGCAGCCGCATGCATCATGGACGTACGAGCGACGTCCATGACCATGCCAATGCGGCGCTCAGCAATCCCATTTTGCTGCGGTGAGTCCGGAAGCGTGAAGGTCTGGCGGATGCCTCGCGCACGACAGAAGGCACGCAGAAGGCCAGAGGAGAACTCTCCGCCTCTGTCCGAGTGCAGACGCAATACAGGAAAGTCCGAGCCAAAGCTCTGCCTGAGCTGGAGACGAGCTGCGCGGATCTAGTCGATCAGCACCTCAGTGACATCACCCTTGCTGCGCAAGGGGAAGACTGTGGTGTAACGCGAGTAGTCGTCAACCACCAACAGGAAGTAGCGCTCGTGACCGAGTCCACGGACGCGGGCAGGGCCCCACACGTCCATGTGAAGCGTCTGCAGTGGAGCCTCTGTCGGAGGAAACTGGGAGGAGTGAGGGGCAGCACGCTGGCGCCCCTCGACACAGGGGACACAGGCAGGGCCAGGGCCCTGAGGAAGGGGAGGGAGGGACCGGGGGAGACCAGACACAAGAAGACGGGAGGCCATGCCTCTGAGCCGAAGCAGAGAGGGGTGGCCAAGGCGGTGGTGCCAGAGGAGGGTCTCGTGAGACAAACGGCGACACGAACAGGGGGCAGACTCAGGACCAGACCTGGACGCTGCAGCAAACACCTGACCAGATGAAGGGACCCTACCAGACCCAAGGACTAGAGGAGAAGCAGTGGTCAGTGTGTACAGGCTCGACCCAGGCTGACGTGTAAACGTAGCCAGGTGACGACCCGTACTAGCCTCTGTGCAGTGCGTCACTCGCTGACGAGCAGGGGTGAACTGGTGGACTCCCGCATCCTGTAGGTCAGCACCACTCACCAAGTTCGTAGAGAACGAGGGGAGGTAGAGACCAGACAGGGTGCCAGAGGGAGCCGCCGGACACGGGAGGACTGTGGAGAAGCGAGACAGGACAGGACCCCCAGAGGGGTCAGCCAGGGAAACCGCAACCGGCCGACTAAGCGGCGTGAGTGTGGTGCGGTCCCGAAAGAAAGAGCGAGACGCTCCAGAGTCAAGGGTGAAGGTGTGGGAGGCCGAAGCCGACGCAGTACCTGAGAGCGCAGACGCACTAGTACCTGAGAGAGTAGCCTCACCAGCACCTGAGAGCACAGACGCACTGGCACCTAGAGCAGAAGCCTCACCGGTACCTAGAGCAGCAGTACCAATGCCCGGATCGGGCAGGAAACACCGGTAACAGTCACCCTCATCACTAATGGTCACAGCATACATGGCAGCAAGGATAGCATCAAAATCAAGATCAAAGATAGCTACACCAGCCCTAGACAGCTCTCCCCAGCGGGGGATCTCCGCGGCCTCCGGGAACTGCTGGCGCCAAGCGTCCGTCAGGCGGCCAAAGCAGCGCTGGGCGGGGTGGGCACCCCCACACTGCTCTCCAGTGCGGTCGCCAGTGCGGAGAACGTAGGTGCAGGGACCAAAACCCCCACCGCGCTGACGCTGCGTTTACCACTCACGGAGCTGCTGAGGGGTGGGGACGTCGCGAGAACGCTGCTGCTGCTGCTGCTGGCGCTGACCGCCCCCAGTGCCGCTCCGCTGCGAAGCTCCACTCCGACCACCTCCACCTCCGCCACCCCCGCCTCCGCCTCCACCGCCCCCGCCTCCAACTCCACCGCCGCCACCTCCGCCACCTCCGCTACCACCGCCACCGCCGCCGCCACCCCCGCCTCCACTGCCGCCACAAGCACCCCCACCCCTGCTGCCACCTCCACCGCCACCCCCACTCCCTCCGCCGCCTCCACCTCCACCGCCGCCGCCCCCACTGGCCCCACCCGCTCCCTTGCCCCCCTTGCCCTTGCCAGAGCGGCGTCTCCCGCTAGGGGCAGACGCCGCACCGACCGACTCAAGACCAACGAGGTCGGCCGCAACGGTAGAGGCGACAGAGGGCAGGAGAGGGGAAGGAGAACACCCCTCAAAGATGGGGGCGCGGGGGTCACCTCGAGAGGCTCCTACAGCAACTATGCTCTTCTCTGCTGCAAGGAGGGCCTTCTCGAGGCTGTCGACTGTGAGGGTGGTGGGACAGACCGCGAGGAAGTGGTCCCGGACTACACGAAGGGAGTCAGGGAGGCGAGTGACTAAGAAGGAGAGAGTGATGTACATGGGGGGGGGGTTGTTGGCGCAGAAGTCAGCAGGAAGCGCAGCGCGGTAGCGAGTGTCACTAGTGCGGAGCTGCGTGATGAGATCAGCGATAGTTGGAAAGGCGGCAAGGTCAGGGAAGAGGAAGGGGAGCATGAGGCGGCTCAGTGCAGCAGTGGCAGGGGTGGAGTAGCGCGCAACTACAGCGTCGTACAAGGTCTGAGCACTCTTGTACTGGCTAAAGTGCGCGCGCTCAGCGGTAGGCAGGTGGCGACGCACAGCAAGACGTGCAGCAGCATCGCGCATGGCCCACTGAGAGCGAACAGTGGCGTCAGCATCAGCAGCAGGGGCAGGGACGGCGCCAGAGGTGAGGTCAAAGAGAGACAGACCGTCCGCCCTATCGCACTGTAAAAACAGCTGCAGGTCGTCGAGCCAGACCTCAAAGTCAATGGCTCGACCCTCAGCGTCAAAAGCGAGGACACTGGGTGTAGCCATGACGACGACAGTGGAGCAGTGCAAGCAGTAGGGGAAGGGTACGCAGTGACACCGGTGCGGTGCTCACCGGGCAGGGCAGGTCGGGTGGCTCGGGAGGAAGGTCGCCTAGCGACTCGGCGGCTAGGCTGCTGGGCGGCTCGGCTCCCGGGCGGCTCGGCTGCTGCTGGGCGGCTCGGCTGCTGCTGGGCGGCTCGGCTGCTTCTGGGCGGCTCGGCGGCTCCTGGGCGGCTCGGCTGCTGCTGGGCGGCTCGGCTGCTGCTGGGCGGCTCGGCTGCTGCTGGGTGGCTCGGCTGCTCCTGGGCGGCGCGGCGGCTCGGCTGCTGCTGGGCGGCTCGGCTGCCGCTAGGCCGCGTAGGTAGGGCGGCCGGGCCGCGAAGGTAGGGCGGCGGGTGAGCCGCAGGTAGGGCGGCGGACGGCCGCAGGTAGGGCGGCGGGTGGGCCGCAGGTAGGGCGGTGGGTGGGCCGCAGGTCAGGCGGCGGGTGGGCCGCAGGTAGGGCGGCGGGACGGCCGCAGGTAGGGCGGCGGACGGCCGCAGGTAGGGCGGCGGGTAGGCCGCAGGTAGGGCGGCGGGATGGCCGCAGGTAGGGCGGCGGGTGGGCCGCAGGTAGGGCGGCGGGACGGCCGCAGGTAGGGCGGCGGACGGCCGCAGGCAGGGCGGCGGGACGGCCGCAGGTAGGGCGGCGGGTGGGCCGCAGGTAGGGAAGGGGCGGGGCCGCGTCGAGGAGGCGGCGGGGCCGCGTCGAGGAGGCGGCGGGGCCGCGTCTGTTAACGGGAATGGAGTGTTGGCCCCGCCCTCGCTTGGGCAACGCCGACGACTTGGTCGGATGCATGGGAGTAGCAGCCGACTGTTCACAGTGGGATAGCTGCTCGACAGGTTACGTCGAGCGGCAGCGGACCGCTGTGGTGTTGCTGTCGACCAGGATGCTCGACAGCTGCAACCGCCTGGCCTGGGTGACGGGTGAGCCGTCCGGGAGGTCAACGAAGCAGTCCGTCGACCTACAATTCGACGGGGAGGTCTACGGAGCATCCCGTTGAACTGCAGTTCGACCGGGAGGTCGACGGAGCAGTTCTGGTCGACGGAAGGGGTCCGTCGACCAAGGGGTAGCTTGGCGGGAGGTGTGGTCGACCAGGGGCATCCGGTGGTCGACCAGAGAGACCCAGTGGTCGACGGGAGGCACCTGGGAGTCGACCAGAGCACCAGGGGTCGACCAGGTCGACCGGGTAACCTGCTCGACGAGTTCTGCGGAGGCACGCGAATGCCGTCGAGATCGCGATGGCGCAGGCGACTTCGGGCTGGTATCCCGAAGTCGATGTGGCTCGGCAGGCGCAGACAACAGCCGACGGATGCCCAACGAGGCAAGTCGGACCAATCGTCTGCGCACACCTGCAAGCGCGCGCACTGCTGTGTTCTACGGGGCACGCCGTCGACCTGCTTTGTTGGCAGGTCGCCCTTCTGCAGTGCTGGCGCGGCTCCTCTACGCAATGCTGGCAGGCGGTCGACCAAGCTGCGCTGGCAGTCGACCAGGCTAGCTGCAGGGTTGCTAGGTACCTGATGTAGTCATTGTTGTCATTGCTTCTTTTATTCAATTCTGTAATTCCAACTTTGCTATTGGAAACTCTTGCCAATATCTCCAGTGAATGTGCAAGCACTAAGGAACCAAGCAAAGCTGAGATCACCTCTAGTAGTTCGTGCCAACCCTGTAGTCTAGCTCACTGCCGTTGTAGAGTGAATCTCCACATGGTGCGGTGAGCGTGGAACGAACACGCGACCTTCAGATAGGAGCCGACTTTTGCACCTACTAAGTCGTTCGTAGGCCGGCAGCAACGATAGTCGCCATGGTCGACCCCGTAGTTGATGCGGGTGTAGCTGACACTTTGGAGGCACGTTTGGCTGACGCGAGGAGACGCCACGCGAATGGCGAGTACGGGACGATCCCCTTAGTGATCGCCGTGTTGGGCATCCGGTCGCAGTGGGCGACGGGACACCCTTCCCGTCCTGCTTCTCCTCGACGGGTGCGCAATGAAGGTGGCGTCGACGACGAGGTCGACGGTGGTGCACGAGTCAGCGGCAGCGAAGGCACGAGGCATAGAGGAGTGATCAAGGTCGACGGTGGTGTCGACGGAATCCACGCGCGAGTGCAGCGGTCGACGGCGGCTGCAGGCAGCTCGCACGCCGACGTCGATGTTCGACGTCGCTCTCCTCTACGAAGTGGTGGTGGACTCTCGGCGACGACGCATGTGACGGCGGGCGGGATTGCACCGGCGTATGGCTATTTCAAGTTTTCGCCGGATCGAATCACCGTCGCTCCGCTGCAAGGTCGACGGGACCTCATCACCTGGAGGGAGTCGATCGAACCTCAGCTGGAGGTCGCTGGGCTGAAGGGCTTCGCCGACGGCACCGTGCCAATTCCGCCCGAGGAGGATGTCGGGCTGCGCGGGGAGTTTTGTTCTGCTCACTTGCTCACCTTCATGATCATCTCGAGGTGCTGCTCGCCGGTGGTACAGCTGGCGCTCAGGAGCTGTCGAGAGCGACTGGATGCTGGTCACCAGGCATGGCGCTTCATCATATCGACGTACCAGGTCAGGGACGACCTGTACATCGGGCAGCTGGAGGAGAAGATGACCCACATTCGGATGGGCGAGCAGGAGTCGGCGACGGATTACTGCAACCGTGCTCGACGGATCCTGGCTGAAATGCGAATGGCAGGCGCCGAATACTCGACGGCGTCCTACATCACCCACATCGTCAAGGGCTTGCCGCGCAGCTACAATCTCATGAAGAGGATGATGATGGTGCCCGGCACGCGTGAGTCCCTCGACGAAGACTCCATCACCAGCTACATTCTCCAGGATGAGGCGATGCAGGAGGCAGAGCAGCCCACAGAGTTCCTTCCGCAGGCGAGTTACGCTGCACCGACGAAGCCGAATACACAGCGGGAGCAGCGCGGGAAGCCGGGCGGAAGTGGTAGCGGAGGTGGGCGGTCGACGAAGAACGTCGACGAAACGAGGTCGACGCGGGACAAGAGTCGACGAGGTGGTGGTCGACGACGGGAGTGCTGGATCTGCGGCGACCCCGACCATCTCTCCTTCGAGTGCCCCGACCGCGATGAGAGCGACGAGGACGACAACAAGGAAGGCCGCAGTCGATCGACCAGTCGTCGCCCCCGTTGAGCTGAGAAGCCGCGCAAGGAGAAGCAAGCGTCGAAGAAAACGTCCTCGACGAAGGACGTCGACAGCTCCAGCGGCAAGAGCCGAGGCGACGGGGAGGCGTCGTGCTCGATGGTCGGCGTAGTGGAGCCGACGGTCTCGCTAGCACCGGAGGCTGGCGAGGACTTCCAGGCAGTGGCAGCAGCTGTGCAGGCCAACCCGATGGCGGTGCTGCTCGACAGCGGGTGCTCCCACCACCTGATGGGGACAAAATCGGTCTTCGTTGACATGGGGCCCAGCGATGGGGTGAAGCATGTGCGTGGGTTCAACGGGGCATTGCAGCCTGTCGAGGGTCGCGGAACAGTCGCTCTGCAAGGGGAGGCCGGGAAGCGAGTCCTCATCCCCGACGTACTCAACGTTCCAGGCGTACAGGCAAACCTGTTGTCTGCTGGCCAGCTGAAGGAGTGCGGCGTGCTACTGCAGGGCGATGGCGATGAGATGCTGCTCGTCGACGCGACTGGAGAGGTGCTTGGTCGAGCACGCTACACCGGACGAGTTCTCTGCACCGACCTTCGCCCCTGCCCGACGCAGTTGCAGTCGACCGAGGTGGTGGCTCTGCGGACGATCACCTCGGCGACGAAGACGACCCCCGATAGGATGCATGCGCGGCTTGCCCACGTCAACGTCGACACGATCAAGAGCTCGGCGAAGCATAATGTGGCTACTGGACTCGACATCACGTTGTTAACCGGAGCAGACCCGCCATGTGTCTCGTGCGTCGGAGGAAAGCTGGCGCGGCACACCTTCCCCGCCAAGGGCTCGGATGCAGCGGAGGCGCTGGCTGTCGTGCACATTGACTTGTGCGGGCCATTTCGGGTGGCTGCCAAGGATGGCAGCTTGTACTTCCTGCTGCTGAAGGATCGCCATACTCGATTTGTATGGGCGATGCCGGTCGCTAAGAAGAGCGACGTGCTGCGGGAGTTCGAGAAGTGGCTGGTGCTTGTGGAACGACAGACGAAGAAGTCGGTTCTGTCGCTTCGCTCCGATCGAGGGGGGGAATTCCTCGGGAAGGCGTTCACCGACTTCGTCGACGGGAAGGGCATCGTCCACGACCTGACGTGCCCCTACACTCCGCAGCAGAATGGTATGGCCGAGCGGGAGATGCGTACGGCCGTCGAGTCCGTGCGGACGATGTTGCTGCACATGGGCGTGCAGCACCATTGGTGGCACCTGGCTCTACGACAAGCTGTCTGGGTGCGCAACTGCTTGGAGCGGTCGACGACGCCGCCGGGGACGACTCCGTACCAGCTGCTGACCGGACAGAAGCCCGACCTTACGCTGGCGCGGGTGTGGGGCTGCATGGTGCAGTTCATGGTTCCCGAGCAGCAACGAGGTGGAAAGCTGGCGCCGAAGGCTCGCTGGGGACTTCACCTGGGTGTGTCGCCAGCGAGCAAGGGCTGGGAGGTGCTCGACCTGACCGACAACAAGATGGTCACGTCGATCGAGGTGATCTTCTATGAGACGGTGTCGCTGGAGGTGTGGAAGGCGAAGTATGGGCCGGCGTCGGAGCGGACGCAGGCGCACCCGCCGACGGACACCTCGACGGCGACGGTTCCCCTGCTCGCCGAAGTCGACGAGCCTGCTGATGAAGATGCTGTGGAGGTCCTTCCACCTCCCCCTGTTCTTGCTCCTCCGTCTCCCGTCGCCGATCTGCCTGCGCCGACACCTGTGTCGGCCACCGACGATGAGGGGAGCCTGGAGGCGTCGCCTGTGGCATCGCCGGCGGACGACAAGGCGCCAAGCTCGACGACAAGGCGCCAAGCTCGACGACTACGATGGAAAGCCGTCGAATACAGGGGAGCTGGTCGAAGAGGAGCCATCGGCAGGGGTACACTCGATAGGGGAGCGGCAGCCGGAGCGGTCGACAGGAGAATTGTCGAAGGTAGCAGCAGAGGAACAGCCGTTCGAAGGGTCGAAGCAGATGGTCGATGACGTTCTAGTTAAAACGAAAGGGGAGCTATCGGCGGGTGAGGAGTCCACCGACAGCGACGTGATGGAAGTGCCGATCACGAAGCCTGAGCTGTGACGCTCAGGTCGAGCTCGACGGCCGCCGGAGCGGTTGAGCTTTCACGCCTGCTTACCGCCAGCTGCCTTCACCACGGTGTACGACGAGGTTGACGACGACCTGCTGTACGACGATGCCGAGGAGGATGAAGACCTGTCGGAGCTCGACCCTGACGTGCATGCCGACCCCGAACACCGCTGGGACATCGCCACGATGACGGTGAAGGAGGCGCTGTCGAGCTGGAAGGGCGAGGCGGTGAAGGCCGCCATGGAAGAAGAAATCCGTAGCCTCATCGCTATGGGGACTTGGGAGCTGGTCGAACGCCCACGCGGGGTGAACATTATGAAGAACCGATGGGTGCTGACGACCAAGTACCGCATCGACGACACCGTCGAGCGCGAGAAGGCGAGGCTGGTCGTAAAGGGCTTCACGCAGGTGTACGGCACCGACTACGACGAGACGTACTCGCCGGTGAGCAGCTACGTCACGCTGAGGATCTTCCTCAACATAGTCGCCGTCCTCGACCTCAACCTGATGCAGCTCGACATGAAGAACGCTTTCCTGCAGAGCAAGCTCGACAGAGTGCTCTACATGTATCAGCCGGACTACTTCGACGACGGGACCGGCCGGGTGTGTAAGGTGCTGAAAAGCCTCTACGGGCTGAAGCAGTCGCCGCTGCTGTGGTACAGGGCTCTTGACGGTGTGCTGCTGGGCGCTGGCTGGAAGAAGAGCCAGGTCGACGAGGCGCTCTACTTCAAGACCGGCGATGACGGTGTGACCTGCTGGGTCTTGGTCTACGTCGACGACCTGCTCGCCGCTAGCAGCAGCACCGCGATGCTGAAGGAGCTGAAGGAGCTGCTGGAGGCCGCCTTCGATCTGCGTGAGATCTCGCCGGTGGAAAAGTACCTTGGGCTGGAGATCGTGCGCGACAGGCCGGCCAGGAAGTTGAGGCTGCACCAGCAGGGCTACGCCGACAAGCTGCGCAGGCGCTTCGTCGACAAGGAGCTAGGCGGTCGAGTCCCGAAGACGCCGGTCTCGGTCGACGCCTACGTTCATCTGACGTACGACGACGAGGAGGCTCAGGAGCGCGAAGAGGAGGAGTACCGCCAGAAGGTCGGCTCGCTGCAGTTCGCGGCGACGCAACGAGGCCGGACATTGCGTTCGCCTGCAGCAAGCTGGGGAGTGGCCTCACGGTGAGGAGCGACCAGCATTGGCGTGAGGTCGACCGTTGCCTCGCCTTCCTCGCCGACACCCGCGACACCGCCCTGGAGTTCGGCGGTGGACCAGAATCGTTGGAGCTGATCGGCTAAGTCGACGCCGACGACGCGGGCGACAAGCAGAACCGGACGAGCACGGGAGGCTACGTGTTCGTCTACGGAGGGGCCGCCGTCTCCTGGTCGAGCTCGCGCATCCAGTGCGCGACATTATCATCGACCGAGTCGGAGTACGTGGCGGCCACGGATGCCGGCAAGGAGGGGCGTAGACTTCGCTTCCTCCTTGCGGAATTCAAGCTGCTCGACGCTGGGAAGCCGACCATCCTCCGCGTCGACAACAAGTCGGCAATCACGGTCGCTGAGGGCTTGGGGCTGACGGGCAACCTCAAGCACATGGAGCGATGCTACGCCTGGCTGCAGCACATGGTGAGGCGCGGGAAATTTGTGCTGAACTACATCCCTACCACCGAGCAGCCGGCGGATTTCCTGACGAAGGCGCTGCATTTTCCGGCTTTCAACCGGTGCTCTGTCGCCATCGGCCAAGTTCGCCTGGTGGACGTCGGCGACGGCGATGACGAGGTGCAGCAGTAGGTGCCGTGCCCTTCTGCACGGCTGGTGCGGTGACGGCGTGCTGTGTATGGGGTGCACGCCGAGGACGAGCTTTCTGCGTGGAGTACTGCCGTGTGGGCTGGAGGCCCAAGCGTGAGCGCGGCAGGGGAGTGTTAACGGGAATGGAGTGTTGGCCCCGCCCTCGCTTGGGCAACGCCGACGACTTGGTCGGATGCATGGGAGTAGCAGCCGACTGTTCACAGTGGGATAGCTGCTCGACAGGTTACGTCGAGCGGCAGCGGACCGCTGTGGTGTTGCTGTCGACCAGGATGCTTGACAGCTGCAACCGCCTGGCCTGGGCGACGGGTGAGCCGTCCGGGAGGTCGACGAAGCAGTCCGTCGACCTACAGTTCGACGGGGAGGTCTACGGAGCATCCCGTCGAACTGCAGTTCGACCGGGAGGTCGACGGAGCAATTCTGGTCAAAGGAAGGGGTCCGTCGACCAAGGGGTAGCTTGACGGGAGGTGTGGTCGACCAGGGGCATCCGGTGGTCGACCAGAGAGACCCAGTGGTCGACGGGAGGCACCTGGGAGTCGACCAGAGCACCAGGGGTCGACCAGGTCGACCGGGTAACCTGCTCGACGAGTTCTGCGGAGGCACGCGAATGCCGTCGAGATCGCGATGGCGCAGGCGACTTCGGGCTGGTATCCCGAAGTCGATGTGGCTCGTCAGGCGCAGACAACAGCCGACGGATGCCCAACGAGGCAAGTCGGACCAATCGTCTGCGCACACCTGCAAGCGCGCGCACTGCTGTGTTCTACGGGGCACGCCGTCGACCTGCTTTGTTGGCAGGTCGCCCTTCTGCAGTGCTGGCGCGGCTCCTCTACGCAATGCTGGCAGGCGGTCGACCAAGCTGCGCTGGCAGTCGACCAGGCTAGCTGCAGGGTTGCTAGGTGCCTGATGTAGTCATTGTTGTCATTGCTTCTTTTATTCAATTCTGTAATTTCAACTTTGCTAGTGGAAACTCTTGCCAATTTCTCCTGTGAATGTGCAAGCACTAAGGAACCAAGCAAAGCTGAGATCACCTCTAGTAGTTCGTGCCAACCCTGTAGTCTAGCTCACTGCCGTTGTAGAGTGAATCTCCACAGCGTCGAGGAGGCGGCGGGGCCGCGTCGAGGAGGCGGCGGGGCCGCGTCGAGGAGGCGGCGGGGCCGCGTCGAGGAGGCGGCGGGGCCGCGTCGAGGAGGCGGCGGGGCCGCGTCGAGGAGGCGGCGGGGCCGCGAGGGGAAGGGCGACACGGAGGGTCGCGAGAAAAAAAGAACGCGCGCTTCGGTGGGCCCTAGAGAACAGTCCCTAGGATGGGACCTGCTCTGATTCCATGTGAAAATAGAAACGTGAATGAAATGACTATGAACGAAGTGAGTACAAATAGGAAACCCTAATTGGGTTGTATCCCCTATGGGATACCCCACTATTGCCTACACAAATGAGTAAGCTATAATGTTCTGACAAAATTACTACCGTAACGCGCAGCTAAAAAGATGTATGAACTCCTCTAATAAGAAACTGAATATAATCTGCACAAACAGAGAAATGAAAGTCGTGTTAAACAAGTATAACAAGTCTGCCATTCCACCACTCACCATTGGTGTTAAAAGATGGAGTATGCTCAACGGTGAAAAACATGCATCGTACGATTCTGGTTGACGAGGACTGCATAAACTGGTTGGAGCTGCAAAGCATGCACACACACACGCATTCCGCTGACATTGCGCCATAGGGATGTAAGGAGTTGCAAAAAGAAAAAACAGTAAAAACTTCGGAACATAGGAACTGCAAACACAATGGCCTAAACTGGATACTTCGCGGCGATACTTGCGTTCAAGCCCATCGCGAGAAGGCTGACATCTGTCGACCTAAAAACCGTCGACCTGAAAACCGTCATCCTGATATGCCATTGCGACAGCATTAGTCGCAAGTGATAGACAAAACAAGTCGACGGGCTGCAAAGTGTCATGGGAGGTTGGAGTTTGGAGGGGAGGAGAGGGAGCGGGTGGGAGAAATCGTCGATGTACAGGGTTTCTTAGATGTGTTAAACGAATACCATCGCGTATAAATAAACGTATTCCTTAACACCAGAACGAATACCATCATTTAGATGGAAACGCATACCTTATCAGCGAAACGTATACCATCGCGTAGAAGGAAACGCATATCTTACCAGCGACAATAACATCATCGCGTGGAAAAAAACGCATACCTCACCAGCGAAACGAATACCATTGCGTGCAAAAAAACACATACTTTACCAGCGAAACGAATACGTCTCATTGAAATAGTTGTTGAGCATGCGCTTTCACGTCGCTAAGTGCACGACTGACCTCCGCGATGGCCCAAATCCGTCGATCTGCCAAGGGGAACAGATGGTTGCAAGGGTATGGAGACAGTCCATGCTGAGGCTACAACGTATGATAGGGACGGACAGTGGTACGTACGAAGAAATAGATCTGACATCGTATTGAAATGAGTACAAAAACTTGACTGATGGTGCCCCAAGAGATACGTGAGCTAAGTGAAAAGGACCTAGAGCGATAGGAGTCGAAGCTCTAGGTGAGCATTGAAGATGAAGTTGTGGTTCGTGAAACTGTAAACTGAAGGTTGACTAGGTATTTGCAAGGACAGAGTAGAAGTGTGAGGAGGATGACGACGAATGTTGCTTGGGTTGGAGTGTATAGCATGCTGACGTGTAGAAGCTGAAGGGTGGTGATTACTTGGAGTGAGTATACAGCAACAATGATTGGCTGAGTAGGATTTTGGTGTGATCACTCGTCACCCTTCAGAACCAACCAGGTGTGAGTGTGTGGTTTAGGCTGGGTGGTTGGGATGCAGATTTGAAGAAAACGAATGTTTTGTGACCACGTGTACAGTCCAAGTGTCCAGAAAGCGAATGTGTTCTGACTAGTGTATTCACGAAATTTTTGTATGTACACTCACATTTTCGCTAGTTTTCGTGGGGACAAACAAAAGAAGTAACCGTTTTCAATCTGTCTTGACCGCTCGAAACCGAATACGCGATATTTTCATTACTTTCGAGTGACATTTTGGCGCCGGTATGCACTTTCGCAATTGGTGTCTTCAGAGTTGCTTTTTGGGGTCGTTGTTTTCTGTATACTTGGCGCAAGAAAACCGCAGACTTGTTGCAGAAAAACCTTCGGACCCCCAAAATCGCAAATTTCCTTTTCCGCGATGAACAGTCGTAAACTTAGATAAACGGAATACAGCCCTACCCATCCTAATATGTCAATGTGGCGCTCTTCTGCAGGCACCACTTCTGTATGGGAAGGGAAATAGGTAGCATCCTTGTTCTGCATGTTTTGGTACGCGCAATAACATTCGATCTCGTAAATGTATAATGACATGTAAATCTTTAAATCATTACCTTGGTTTTTTTTTTTGCCGAATGAGTACCCGGTTTTGGCCTCCCGCCTGCCCAGAGCCTTCCAATTGTTCCAAGCCAATGCAGTGCACCGGCAAATGCAACACGTCCTTAAAGATCCAAGGATACCTTGAGAACCAGCCATTTAATAAAATCAGGGCTAGTTTTTTCAGCAGTCCATCAATTCTAGCCAGGACCAGCCCGTAGTCTTAAGAGAAAATAGAGAAAACCCCCTGGATTTGACAGACCTTTGCGGAGCCGTTTGTTGAAGCCGAGTCGCGCGCAACGTCTTGGAAAGGTTGCAAGCATTGTCGAACACTGTAGGCTGTGGGACGGTTCATCAACCAAAGCATTTCTCGATCGATGCCGTCATCGAGCGATGAAACCACGCAAGAATGAGGGCGGGTTTCTATCCCGTGTCAGACATCAGGTCAAAGCTTCGGAAGACACAAATTGACTCGGTTTGTGTCTTCCGAACCTAAATTTGCCAGCATTCCGAGTCCCTTCGGGTCTTCCCAACCTCAACTTCGTGTCTAGCTTCGTGTCTTCCCAACCTCAACTGGATAGAAACGCGCCCTGACCTTGCCAACGACAACATTCACCATCTTGTGTATGGTGCCAGCCACCACACAACCACATTATGCGATTATGGTAGCTCTTTTCCCTTTTTGACTAGCCTCTGAGCACAGGTAAATTCCAAAGACCCGCTTGTTCTTTTGGTTTGCCTGCAGTTCCTGAAATCACCTGCTTCCCTAGAGTAGCTTTTTGGGTTGCGAAGCAACCCTTTACGATCGATTTTGCCAAATTTTATTTTCATGTTTATCATTTTTAATAGAACATGAAAATAAAATCCGTAAACTACAGTACCCTTCCCACACCGTGTGCATGTTGAAGAATTTTAAATGTTGTTCACAATATATTAAACCATATGTTTTTCTGGTCAGTGGTTTGGTGAATATATGCTGTACTATTATATATTAGTATGTGTTACTATTAAATGGTGCTGTGGTAATGATAAATAGATGCATGATGCATAAATAATGCTATATGATGCATAATGTTTAATAGTATGTGTCAGATTTATATGACATAGTTTCTGTAGGCTATAGTGGGGTGGCACATATGGGGTACAGGGTCTCTAGGGTTGTATTTGTACCCAATCTTCCATAGTCATTTCATTCCTGTTTTCTTTGTTTCACATGGTATAGAGCGGGTCCTACCTTAGGACCGTTTTTTGAGGCCCACCGAAGCGCGCCCCGAGGCGCGCCTTTTTTTTTAGCGACCCCTCGGGTCGCCTTTTCCCTCGCGGCCCCGCTGTCCCTCAGACGCGGCCCCGCCACCTCTCCTGATCGCGGCCCCGCCGCCTGTTTGACGCGGCCCCGCCGCCTCCCCTGACGCGGCCCCGCCGCCTCCCCTGACGCGGCTCCGCCGCCTCCCCTGACGCGGCCCCGCCGCCTGTTTGACGCGGCCCCGCCGCCTTCCCTGACGCGGCCCCGCCGCCTCCCCTGACTCGGCTCCGCCGCCTCCCCTGCCGGCCCGCCGCTGCTCCTGCCGGCCCGCCACTGCACCTGCCGGCCCGCCGCTGCACCCAGCGGCCCGCCGCCTCTGACGGCCTCGCCGCTGCACCTGCCGGCCCGCCGCCTCTGACGGCCTCGCCGCTGCACCTGCCGGCCCGCCACTGCACCCTACGGCCCGCCGCCTGCACCTGCCGGCCCGCCACTGCACCTGCCGGCCCGCCGCTGCACCTGCCGGCCCGCCGCTGCACCTGCCGGCCCGCCACTGCACCGGTCAACCCGCCGCTGCACCTGACAGCCCCGCCCCTGGATCTCCCAGCCGAACCGCCCGTGAGCCGAGCCGCCCGACGCCGAGCCGCCCGGGCCCCGAGCCGCCCTGCCGCCGAGCCGCCCGGGAGCCGAGCCGCCCTACACCCGAGCCGCCCAGCCGCCGAGCCGCCCGGGAGCCGAGCCGCCCGGGAGCCGAGCCGCCCGGGAGCCGAGCCGCCCTGCGCCCGAGCCGCCCAGCACCCGAGCCGCCAGGTCGCTGAGCCGCCTTTCTGCATACCTACTCGACCTGCCCTGCCTGGTGAGCACAGTCCCACTACCACTGCGAGCTCTTTCCCTGCTGCTTGCACTGCGTCGCTGTCGTCGCCATGGCTACCCCTAGTGTCCTAGCTTTTGACGCTGAGGGTCGCGCCATTGATTTTGAGGTCTGGTTAGACGACCTGCAGCTGTTCTTACAATGCGACAGGGCTGACGACCTTTCTCTCTTTGATCTCACCTCTGGCGCCTCTCCTGCTCCTGCTGCTGATGCTGATCCCGCTGTCCGCTCTAAGTGGGCCACCCGCGATGCTGCTGCACGTCTTGCTGTGCGTCGCCACCTCCCTACCTCTGAGCGTGCGCACTTTAGTCAGTACAAGAGTGCTCAGACCTTGTACGACGCTGTAGTTGCGCGCTACTCCTCCCCTGCCACTGCTGCACTGAGCCGTCTCATGCTTCCCTACCTCTTTCCTGACCTCTCTGCCTTTCCCACTGTCGCTGACCTCATTACGCACCTCCGCACTAGTGACACTCGCTACCGCGCCGCCCTTCCTGCTGAGTTCTGCGCTAAGAACCCCCCCCCCCATGTACATCGCTCTCTACTACGTAGTCGCGCGCCTCCCTGACTCCCTTCGCGTCGTCAGGGACCACTTTCTCGCAGTCTGTCCCACCACCCTCACCGTCGACCTCCTCGAGAAGGCCCTCCTTGCAGCGGAGAAGAGCATAGTCGCTGTAGGTGCTTCTCGTGGTGACCCTCGCACCCCCATCTTTGAGGGGTGCTCTCCTTCCCCCTTGCTGCCCTCTGTTGCCTCTGCTGCTGCTGCCGACCTGCTTGGTCTTGAGTCGGTCGGCGCGGCGTCTGCCCCTAGTGGGAGACGTCGCTCCAGCAAGGGCAAGGGGGGCAAGGGCGCGGGTGGAGCCGGAGGGGGCGGTGGCGGTGGCGGCGGTGGCGGCGGAGGGAGTGGGGGTGGCGGCGGGACTAGTGGCGGGGGTGGTGGTGGTGGTGGTGGCAGCAGCGGCGGAGACGGTGGTGGTGGTGCCAGCGGTGGTGGTGGAGGCAGCGGCGGAGGTGGAGGCGGCGGAGGTGGAGGCGGTGGAGGCGGCAGCGGAGGAGGCAGTGGTGGTGGAGGAGGTGGAGCTGGTCGGGGTGGTACCCAGCAGCGTAGCGGCGGTGGTGGTGGCCAGCGCTCGCACCGGCAGCAGCAGCAGCGCTCGCGGGACATCCCTTCGCCTCAGCAGCTTCGTGAGTGGTACGCTGGGCGTCAGAGGGGTGGGGGTACTGGTCCCTGCACCTACGTTCTTCGTTCCGGCGACCGCGCGGGTGAGCAGTGTGGGGGTGCCCACGCCACCCAGCGCTGCTTTGGCCGCCTGACGGACGCCTGGCGTCAGCAGTTCCCTGGGGCTAGTGAGATCCCTCGCTGGGATGAGCTTCTCAGGGCTGGTGTAGCGATCTTTGATCTTGATTTTGATGCTATCCTTACTGCTATGTATGTTGTGGATTATAGTGAGGAGAATGAGGGTTACCGTTGTTTCCAGCCCGACCCGGGCATTGGTACTGCTGCGCTAGGTGCTTGTGAGGCTACTGCTCTAGGTGCCAGTGCGTCTGCGCTCTCAGGTACTGGTGAGACTGCGCTCTCAGGTACTGCGTCGTCCTCGTCCTCCCTCACTTTCACACTTGACTCCGGAGCTTCTCGCTCCTTCTTTCGAGACCGCACTACCCTTACGCCGCTCGGCCGGCCGGTTGCAGTCTCCCTTGCTGACCCCTCTGGAGGTCCTGTCCTGTCTCACTTCTCCACTGTCCTCCCGTGTCCGGCTGCCCCTTCGGGCACCCTGTCGGGTCTGTACCTTCCCTCGTTCTCCACGAACTTGGTGAGTGGAGCGGACCTGCAGGATGGGGGTGTTCACCAGTTCACTCCTGCGAGTCAGCGGGTGACCCACTGCACGGAGGCACGCACAGGCCGACACCTGGCCACGTTCTCGCGTCGGCCGGGGTCGAGTCTCTACACCCTGACCGTTGAGTCTCCTCCTGTCCCTGCGTCTGGTCAGGTGGCTGCGTCGGGTCAGGTACTTGCTGCTGCGTCCCGGTCAGGTCCTGAGTCTGCCCCCTGTTCTTGTCGCCTCCTGTCTCACGAGACTCTCCTGTGGCACCACCGTCTTGGCCACCCCTCCTTGCCCCGTCTTCGGAGCATGGCTTCCCGTGTCCTTGTCTCTGGACTTCCCCAGTCTCTCCCTCCTCTCCCCTCCGGGCCAGGACCTTCCTGTGTCCCCTGTGTCGAGGGTCGCCTCCGGGCTACTCCTCACTCCTCCCACTTCCCCCCGACAGAGGCTCCCCTGCAGACGCTTCACATGGATGTGTGGGGCCCAGCCCCCGTCCGTGGGCAGGGTTACGAGCGCTACTTCCTGTTGGTGGTTGACGACTACTCGCGTTACACCACAGTCCTCCCCTTGCGCAGCAAGGGTGAGGTCACTGAGGTGCTGATCGACTGGATCCGCGAGGCTCGTCTCCAGCTCAGGAAGAGCTTCGGCTCGGACTTTCCTGTTCTGCGTCTGCACTCTGACAGAGGCGGAGAGTTCTCTTCTCGCCTTCTGCGAGACTACTGTCGCGCACGGGGGATCCGCCAGACCTTCACGCTTCCGGACTCACCACAGCAAAATGGGATTGCTGAGCGCCGCATTGGCATGGTCATGGATGTCGCTCGTACGTCCATGATGCATGCGGCTGCCCCCCATTTTCTGTGGCCGTTTGCGGTGAGGTACGCGGCGCATCAGCTCAACCTTCACCCCCGGGTCTCTCGGCCTGCGATGTCCCCAGCCTTGCTGTGGACGGGGAAGGTTGGCGATGCGTCTGTGTTCCGTGTCTGGGGATCTCGGGCGTTTGTCCGCGACTTGTCTGCGGACAAGCTGTCCCCTCGTGCTGCTCCCTGTGTCTTCCTTGGCTTCCCCACTGACGCCCCAGGGTGGCAGTTTTACCACCCCTCCTCTCGTCGTGTTCTGTCCTCCCAGGACGTCACGTTCGACGAGTCAGTCCCCTTCTACCGTCTCTTCCCCTACCGCACTCCTTCCCTCCCCCCTCCCCCGGACTTCCTTGTGCCGGTTCCCCCCCCGGTAGACCCCCTCCCCCCTCAGGTTCCTGCCCCCTCAGGTGTGTCCCAGGTAGACGCCGTTGACCCGGTCGAGGTTACTGGTGACTCTGGTGCTGCTGCGGGTGCTGAGCCTAGGGGTGCTGACTCTGGGGGTGCTGTGCGCGGGGGTGCTGAGCCTGGGGGTGCTACTGCTGGGGGTGCTGGGCCTGGGGGTGCTACTGCGGAGGGTGCGGAGCCTGGGGGTGCTGAGTCGGGGGGTGCTGTGCCTGGAGGTGCTGGGTCGGGAGCTACTGAGCCTGGGGGTGCTGAGCTGGGAGCTGCTGAGCCTGGGGGTGCTGCGTCTGGAGCTGCTGAGCCTGGGGTTTCTCCTGCTGCTGCGTCTCGCCGGGAGCCCCTCTCTCCACAGGAGCTGCGTGAGTGGTTCGCTCGCCGCTGGAGGCGTGCTGCTGAGTCTGGAGGTGCTGCTGGAGCTGGAGCTGGAGCTTCTTCGACCGTCGAGGGTGCGGGTGCTGCCGGTCCCGGAGCTGCTGGACCTGCGGGTCCTCCTGGAGCTGGAGCTGCTGAGGGCGTTGGTGCTGAGCCTACTGCTGTTGGTCCTGCCGCTGGTGCTGTCGCTGAGGGTGCTGGTGCTGTCCCTGCTGAGTCTGGAGCTGCCGCGCGGCCTGGGCCGTACTTCGTTCCGCTCCTGCAGCAGGTTCTTGGTCTTTCTCCTCCAGTAGAGGGTCCACCGCCTGTCCAGTCGCAGTCCCTGCTGGAGCCTTCCTCTCCACTGCCTGCTCCCTCTCCTTACACTGGTCCTACTGGAGGTCTTGCTGAGCGTCGTGAGCCTGCGTCTCGTCCCGCGTCGCCTGTTCGTGCTGCTCGCGCTAGTGGTCGCAGTTCGCGTCAGCGTCCTCCTCCTGTCCCTGGCACGCACCGGATGTCTTTGCGTCCGTCCACTGCTCCTCTGCGCGCCCCTTTGCCTTCTCATCCTGAGTCCTCTCTTCCTGCGCTTGCCGACCCTGAGTCGGACTCTCTTCGTGCTGCCAGTCCTACTGTCACGCGTCTACTTGCTACTGTCGTCACTGACCCCTCTTTTGAGTCCACTGCTACGTCTGCTCTAGTCGCTGAGCTCGTCGACTTTGCTGCTCGCTGTCGTCTCGACTACGCTGCTAGTCTTGTTGCTGAGTCTGCGTCTGTCTGTCCTCCGTCCGTCGGGGGTGAGTGTGCTCTTGGCACGGACGTCCT
Source organism: Closterium sp. NIES-65 (assembly GCA_948144175.1). Classification (NCBI taxonomy): domain Eukaryota; kingdom Viridiplantae; phylum Streptophyta; class Zygnematophyceae; order Desmidiales; family Closteriaceae; genus Closterium; species Closterium sp. NIES-65. Next base: position 858,797 of record CANXME010002212.1, read on the forward strand.
AGAGGACAGGCAAGAGGAGTTACAGTGTCTAGTGGCTGCTTCACCTCATCTCGCGTCTGTCCTGCTTGCCCCTGAGGGAGACCCGGATGCACTAGACATCCCGACTCCGCGTTCTTACGCGGAGGGCCGTAGAGGGTGCTGGTCCTGCCGGTCCCGGAGCTGCTGGGCCTGCGGGTCCTACTGGAGCTAGAGCCGCTGAGGGTGTTGGTGCTGAGACAGCTGCTGTCTGTCCTGGCGGTGGTTCTGCTGCTGGTGCTGCTGGAGGTCCTGCTGCTGGAGGTGCTGGTGGCGCTGGTGCTGTCGCTGAGGGTGCTGGTGCTGTACCTGCTGAGTCTGGAGTTGCCGCGCGGCCTCGGCCGTACTTCGTTCCGCTCCTGCAGCAGGTTCTTGGTCTTTCTCCTCCGGTAGAGTGTCCACAGCCTGTCCAGTCGCAGTCCCTGTTGGAGCCTTCCTCTCCACTGCCTGCTCCCTCTCCTTACACTGGTCCTACTGGAGGTCTTGCTGAGCGTCGTGAGCCTGCGTCTCGTCCTGCGTCGCCTGTTCGTGCTGCTCGCACTAGTGGTTGCGGTTCGCGTCAGCGTCCTCCTCCTATCCCTGGCACGCACCGGATGTCTCTGCGTCCGTCCACTGCTCCTCTGCGTGCCCCTTTGCCTTCTCCTCCTGAGTCCTCTCTTCCTGCGCTTGCCGACCCTGAGTCGGACTCTCTTCGTGCTGCCAGTCCTACTGTCACGCGTCTCCTTGCTACTGTCGTCAGTGACCCCTCGTTTGAGTCCACTGCTGCGTCTGCCCTTGTCGCTGAGCTCGTCAACTTTGCTGCTCGCTGTCGTCTAGACTACGCTGCTAGTCTTGTTGCTGAGTCAGCGTCTGACTGTCCTCCGTCCGTCGGGGGTGACTGTGCTCTTGGCACGGACGTCCTAGAGGACAGGCAGGAGGAGTTACAGTGTCTGGCGGCTGCTTCACCTCATCTCGCGTCTGTACTGCTTGCTCCTGAGGGAGACCCGGATGCACTAGACATCCCGACTCCGCGCTCTTACGCGGAGGCTGTAGAGGGTCCCTACTCGTCTCAGTGGCAGGCAGCTATGGATGCAGAGATGGCTTCCTGGAAGTCCACAGGCACCTACGTTGACGCAGTTCCCCCTCCTGGGGCGAACATCGTTAGTGGCATGTGGATCTTCAAGGTGAAGCGGCCGCCGGGCTCTCCACCTGTCTTCAAGGCGCGGTACGTTGCTCGTGGCTTCAGTCAGCGGCAGGGAGTTGACTACTTTCAGACCTTCTCTCCCACCCCGAAGATGACCACTCTTCGGGTGCTGCTGCACATAGCCGCTCAGCGCGACTATGAGCTTCACTCTCTCGACTTCAGCACTGCGTTCCTGCAGGGTAGCCTGCACGAGGAGATCTGGCTGCGCCGTCCACCTGGCTTCACTAGGACTTTCCCTCCTGGCACCCAGTGGAGCCTCCGACGGCCAGTCTACGGTCTCCGCCGGGCACCGCGTGAGTGGCACGACACACTGAGGACTACGCTTGCGGCTCTTGGGTTTGCTCCTTCTACTGCTGACCCGTCGCTGTTTCTGCGCACCGACACTTCTCTGCCGCCGTTCTACATCCTCGTGTACGTCGACGACTTGGTCTTTGCCACAGCGGACACTGCTGGACTCGCCTACGTGAAGTCCGAGCTGCTGAAGAGACACACGTGCACAGACCTGGGTGAACTGCGCAGCTACCTTGGCTTGCAGATCACTCGGGACAGAGCACGCCGCACCTTTACCTTGACTCAGTCACACATGGTGCAGCAGGTCCTTCAGCGCTTCGGCTTCACGTACTCCTCGCCTCAGGCCACTCCTCTGCCTACTCGCCACTCACTCTCAGCTCTGCCTTCGGATGAGTCCGTAGAGTCGAGTGGTCCGTATGCAGAGCTTGTTGGCTGCCTCATGTACCTGATGACCTGCACACGACCTGACCTTGCATACCCTCTGAGCATTCTTGCACGCTATGTTGCTCCTGGGAGACACTGACCGGAGCACATGGCTGCAGCGAAGAGGGTATTGCGCTACCTGTGCAGTACGTCGGGCATGGGGCTAGTGCTTGGAGGGCGGAGTCCAGTGGTCCTTACCGGCCATGCGGACGCTTCTTGGGCTGACGACCAGGCTAAGCAGCGGTCGTCACAGGGTTACACCTTCAGCCTTGGTTCCGGCTCTGTCTCGTGGCGGTCTACTCGCTCGTCCTCGGTTCTCGGCTCCAGTTGTGAGGCTGAGATCTACGCCGGGGCCATGGCTGCACAGGAGCTTCGCTGGCTCACCTACCTGCTGACTGACCTTGGAGAGCCGCCTCGTTCTCCTCCAGTGCTGTACGTAGACAACAAGGCCATGCTGGCCTTGTGTCGAGAGCAGCGCTTGGAGCACAGAACGAAGCACATTGCTCTCCGCTACTTCCTTGCTCGTGAGCTGCAGCAGCGTGGTCAGTTGCGACTTGCGTACGTGGCCTCTGAGGCCAACACTGCTGATGTGTTCACCAAGGCACTCGCGCCTTGTGACCATCAGCGCTTTTGCACCCAGCTGGGTCTTGTACCTGTCTTGCCTCACTTGCTCTCCTCTTGACTTCACTTGTACTGTGACATATATATATACCTGCTCTTGCTTGTCTAGTTTTATATATATGTCTGTACTCCTGCATGTGAACTGGCCTCTGGCCCTGCTCTTGTGCTCGGACTGTGTGGTGACTTTGTGATCCACCCTGAGCTTGCTTTGCTTTGCTTTGCTTGACTGGTCTTGTGACCCCTTGTTCTCCCCCACTTTGCCTATGGGGGTGTGTCAGATTATTATAGCTGATGCATGTTTGTAGGCTATAGTGGGGTAGCACATATGGGGTACAGCTTTCTAGGGTTGTATTTGTACCCAACTCTGACTTAGTCATTTCATTCCTGTTCACTTGTTTCACAGATTTCGTCGCCTCTTGTTTTGTGTTTTTTTTTTTTTTTTTCCTTGTTTTTGTGAACAGTGTTAAACCTCACCTGTCTCGAGTTTCCCGAGCAGCAACGACAAGATTGTGTGACTGCAATTTAGGGCGCTTCCTTTCCACCTAATCTACCTTAGGATGTGGGCCCAATCGAGATTGATCGCGACTGATCTGATCGGATCGGAACTGGTCGGGCTGCTTGTGATCGCATGTACCCGAGCCGCCCGATCAGAGATGTTTTTCTTGGAAGCTTTTCTGCGCCTGCTTAGCAAGCGCATACCATTTATTTTGGATTTTCATCCCAATTTGTAGCGAGGTTGACGACCAAATTTCACCTCGCGAAATTTCGTTACTCTAGTTGCAATAGTGTAGCCACTCGCAAGCATCGCTGTGGGCCCCGATCACATGCGATCAAGTGATCACCCGTGATCGAGGAAAATTGGTTAGATCGGGGTGACATTGGGTCTGATCGAGTTGGGGAGATCAGCTGATCGCGATCAATTGATTGCCCCCGATTGTCTGAAATAAGCTTTCAGGCCTCCTGGAATTTAACGATCGTGTGTGATCGAGGCGATCAAACTCGATTGGGCCCACGTCCTTAAAAGAAATTACAGCTGGCTCTCAAGGCTGTTTGTGGCCACTTGTACCTCACAACAGCTGTTTCGAATGTGGTTACCCTTTTCCCTTTCGACTAAAACCCTTCAACCACAGTGAAGTTCCAAGAGAGCACTGTTCGATTATTCGTTATGAGGTGTCAGTCTTTCATTACAACTTCCGTGTCAATCTTTCATTACAACTTCTGTGTCAATCTGGAATTACAGCTTTTCCTAGAGAAGATACCGGTTTCATTATTAGTCGTTGTAGTACCATCCCCTGTTCCTTCCAGCAGAGACTTGAAGAGAAAGACAGGGCGGGCCACTCTTGGTTTACCTTTTGTTCAGTTGAAGCGGTTTCCTACGATGTTGTGGATTCTAGAGCGGTTTTCTTGCTCCAGCACGCCGACTTGTAATGAATGAAAAGGTTGAGTACGATGTTGTGAAATCTAGAGCGGTTTTCTCGTTTCAGCACCCCCAGACCAGTGATGTGATGAATGAACTGTGAAGAAAGCATATGCTTTCGCGTATGTTCAGATTAACCACAGACCGAACGGACCTTTGATAGGCTCTGTTGTGTCGCAAAGTTACCATTTAGGGGGCTTCCACTCCGTCCCAGTGAAAACAACACTCCGAAGTTCGAAAGCTTCTCCATGTGGATAGGCATGAATTGGTGTCTGCGCATGTGGCAACTTGCACAATAACTCAAGAACGTTTTGAGTTAGGTCTGTGGTGTTGTTGTGAGAATGAGGATGTTGGATCTCCGTATTCCTACCATGAGTTTTCCGAGTGGGACACAACCTCGCCAGTGCATAGAGCCTCCACCATCCGCATTAGGTGCTATTGCTGCTCGTCACAACTGGCTCGGGGTTAGTGGTCCATATTTCTTTTCCTCTGCTTCCCGAGCCTTAGAAAAAGGTTAATTCGGGCTCGTCGTGGAGGTGTTTTGGTGAGATCATCGTGCCTTTGTGTGGCAGAGGCCTCCTGATTTTTGAGAGGGTCCGCGTTTATGATTACTATGGCTTCCGAGGATGTGCACAAGTACCAATTAAGAATTGATAGCTCGCTTTTTCGGTGATGACTGCGTATCCTAAAATTAATCTTGGCCGCTCCTTCCAGCGTGCACCTACTAGATCCCTCCGACACTGACTCTCATCAGGACAAACGCCGAGTCTTCTTTTGGCCCTTGCTGCTACGCAACTATAGTGCACCTGCTCCTCAAACGCTTCGAGTCAACCGTTACGAGCCGGCGTGATGCACCATCGGCGACACCAGCTGGCGCAATGCGGCGCATCATCTCTCAAGGAGGCTCGACATTCGGAGACCCGACGTGCACGTACCACTACTACAGCAACCATCACGGAGTCACTTAGCAGTTCTACTAGTACTAGCAATCGGCGTGTGAAGATGACGCCGCCGGTGCCACTTCTGCTCCTGACCGCGGCGGCATCATGTCTCGCGGCCCTCTCTTTCGCTCGCACCGCCACTGCCGGACTGACCGGCACATCTGTCCCTCTCGACGCCTCCCAAGGTACCACTCTCCGTGACTATCATCACTTACATCCGCCATCTATTCGAGGGCTGGCATCAGTGACTCTCGGAGAGGCCTGTGGTGCGGTCCCTTTTCCATAGCTGTTACATCACCTCATTACTCGCGTACCCACGACATCCCTCACGAGCTCTGCTCGCGATGATGGTGCCGCCGAGTCACTCGGTTTCTCTACTGCTACCGCCGCCGCGTATTTCACTGTCCGTCCGGTTTCTTCCTTCCACTCTCAAATGTCCAGCTCAACAAATCCGTGACACAACGACGCGCGGCGCTGTCTTCACTGACTGACGGCTCGTCTCTTGCCAACTGCACTACATTCTCTCCCTCCACGGTACAGTCCCGGCTCTTCAGGACTGCCAGACGGAGTGGAACGTGGTGATGCCGACGTGGAGTGCGGGACAGGACTGCGCCGTGGCGAATTATGTGGGAACTGAAGCCCAATGGGAGAAGCCCAGAGGCATTTTGTGTGATTTCAATGGCATGGTCACCGCTCTGTGAGTGCGCGTCTTGCTGGATAAGTGCCTGCCTGTGCGGCTCTGGCAGGCTCGACCTCCTGTGTTGTTCCCGTTTTCGTTGAGACAAAACACCATGATGATGGGACGAGGGGAGAGTGAAGGGGAGCTATGTGCGTTGTGTGGCATCCCCTCATGCTCTTCCGTCCGCTGCTGCTTCATTGCACTCTGTCATCATCATCATCATCATCATCATCATCATCATCATCATCATCATCATCATCATCATCATCATCATCATCATCATCATCATCATCATCATCATCATCATCATCATCATCATCATCATCATCATCATCATCATCATCATCATCATCATCATCATCATCATCATCATCATCATCATCATCATCCATCACAAAAATCAAGTGGCGGAAAACCTCTCATGAAGTGTGTTTGTTGTGTTTTTGCAGATGATTTGAAGATGTAGGGGTCGGTGCTTTTTTAGAAGCAAGTATCGAACTTTTTCCAGATGGTATGTCAGATGCTTTGCAGATGATCGGAGTGCTTTTAAACAGTTTGGAAATGGTTGTGAGGAACTTCTCATTGTGTTTGGGATAACTTGTTTAAATCATGTTATGTGCTTCAATTTTAGACTTGTATAAGGTTTGCTATTTACTTTTATATGCATATAATAATCTTGGAAAGGGTTTATGGGGTATTATAAATACACATAATCGGAGTTTGAAAAACCCAGTTGGTAGTTTCTTTAGCACTTTCCATAAATAGGTAAAGCCAAAAAAAAAAGAAAACTAAAAATTGGATATGAAAGCAACAAATTTTCAAAGGTTAAAGCATAAAACACAAGATATTGGATTATACGATTATTAAGTAAATACATGTTGAGAGTAGTAAAATGTTGGTGGAGGTTTAGCCGGCTTAGGTTCCGAGTTAGTACATAAATAATAAATACATAAAGAATACAAAGAGTCAAGCTAAAATTGAAAATTTTAGCGGCATAAAAAAAAAGCGGAGAAATTATCAAATAAAAAACAATCATCTGGATTTTCTTTTTCAATTTCCGTAAGAGGGAAGGCATGTACATGTAAATCATAATATTAGCTTGAAAAGGTTTACGACACATTAGATGCCTACTTATTCTCTGGTTCTTAGCTACTCTACTAATCATCCTCGGTTAATGACACCTGCGCTACTACTACCCACTATCAACCCTTGGTCCGTACTCTGCTTCATCCTCCCTGCTGTGCTACTCCCCGCTACATCCTCCCTGCTGTGCTACTCCCCGCTGCATCCTCCCTGCTGTGCTACTCCCCACTACATCCTCCCTGCTGTGCTACTCCCCGCTACATCCTCCCTGCTGTGCTACTCCCCGCTGCATCCTCCCTGCTGTGCTACTCCCCGCTGCATCCTCCCTGCTGTGCTATTATTTCTTAACCCCGCCCCCTTGATGTCAATCCTTGCTCCCCCCTCATGTTGTTACTACTGTGCTCCCCTCCCGGCTGTTACTCCTGCGCACCTCTCCTTGCTGATAATCCTCTCCTCCCTTCCCGGCCGTGGTTCCTCTCCTCCCTTCCCTGCTGTGGTTCCCCTGCTCCCCTCATTGCTGTGACTCCTCTCCTCCCTTCCCTGCTGTGGTTCCCCTGCTCCCCTCCCTGCTGTGGTTCGTCTCCTCCCTTCCCTGCTGTGGTTCCCCTGCTCCCCTCCCTGCTGTAGTTCGTCTCCTCCCTTCCCTGCTGTGGTTACCCTGCTCCCCTCCCTGCTGTGGTTCCTCTCCTCCCTTCCCTGCTGTGGTTCCTCTGCTCCCCTCCCTGCTGTGGTTCATCTCCTCCCTTCCCTTCTGTGGTTCCCATGCTCCCCTCCCTTCTATGGTTCCTCTCCTCCCTTCCCTGCTGTGGTTCCCCTGCTCCTCTCCCTGCTGTGGTTCCTCTCCTCCCCTCCCTGCTGTGGTTCCCCTGCTCCCCTCCCTGCTGTGACTCCTCTCCTCCCTTCCCTGCTGTGGTTCACCTGCTCCCTTCCCTGCTGTGGTTCCTCTCCTCCCTTCCCTGCTGTGGTTACCCTGCTCCCTTCCCTGCTGTGGTTCCTCTCCTACCTTCCCTGCTGTGGTTCCTCTGCTCCCCTCCCTGCTGTGGTTCCTCTCTTCCCTTCCCTGCTGTGGTTCCCATGCTCCCTTCCCTGCTATGGTTCCTCTCCTCCCTTCCCTGCTGTGGTTACCCTGCTCCCCTCCCTGCTGTGATTCCTCTCCTCCCTTCCCTGCTGCGGTTCCTCTGGTCCCCTCCCTGCTGTGGTTCCTCTCCTCCCTTCCCTGCTGTGGTTCCCCTGCTCCCCTCCCTGCTGTGGTTCCTCTCCTCCCTTCCCTGCTGCGGTTCCTCTGCTCCCCTCCCTGCTGTGGTTCCTCTCCTCCCTTCCCTGCTGTGGTTCCCCTGCTCCCCTCCCTGCTGTGGTTCCTCTCCTCCCCTCCCTGCTGTGGTTCCCCTGCTCCCCTCCCTGCTGTGGTTCCTCTCCTCCCTTCCCTGCTGTGGTTCCTCTCCTCCCCTCCCTGCTGTGGTTCCCCTGTCCCCACATCTGCTCTTACTCCAAGCTCGGAGCACTGCAATTCCACCATTCATCTCCTCTAGACGTGCACTGACGCCACCCTCCTTGTCGGATGGCGGGGTTGTGGTCTTGGCCTATACTCCTCGAACCCCGACTCATGGACGAACAAGCCAAAATTCCCCCACTTAAACCCCTTCATCCGTGGGTCGTAGACAGGGTTCACCTGGCTGAAATGATCCGTCACCGCCCGCTTCACCGCCCTGCGGATGATTGCCACCCACCGCGTGTTCTTTCGGTGGGAGTTTGTGAGGTTCATCGTCGACTTCTTGACCTTCGACAAGCCGTAGTCAATCTGCATCGTCAAAATAGGGGAGCATGGACAGATTCAAGCGTGATAAGTGTGAGAGGTCGAAATCATGAAGGGCAAGCACAACATCCAGTGAAGTACGCCATGGTGGTAGAGTGTGAGCATGAAAGGTGATAGAGGAGTGGGGCAGCTTCTGAAAGGAAGAGGAAACCAAAGAGTGTTCGGAAACAGGGGAGGGGAAGGATACTGATGGGTACTGCATGGACGTGAGGGGATTGGTGAAATCGTGAACCCAGAGTGGGCGCAACTCCCCTGGGCAGGTGGATACCAAGGTTTCAAGAAGCACCTGAAAGGGAGGTGGAAACACGGGGGTTTAAGGTTTACACGGGATGGCACGGGTTTACCAAGGAGAAAAGTGTGGGATGAGAAACAAGTAAAAGGACCCTCACAAGCCACTCACCACCAAGATAGTCCAGGCAATATGATACGCCTTCAAGCATATGTTGTTCCCCACGGCAAATTCACCGAAGGCGTCCATTGCTGCGTTGAAGAAAATCTCGTTGCCGAACGGGAGATCAGTAACCTCAGCATTTCCCCATGTGCTCAATTGGGCGTCGGCACCTGCAACACAGTCGAACGAAGGTGGTTCAATGGGTGGGGTGTGAAAAGGGAAGAGGGTGGATGGGCTGGCGAATCACAGGCTTCTACAATGGTCCATGTAAAGGAAACGCCAAGCTATGGAGTACAGATATGGGGTGTTGCAAGAAACGGGTGCTAGGGCTGAGATGGTGAAACAAGGGGGAGGGGGGGAGGGTGGGGGAAAAGGTCAGGCAGGTGTTTACTCACTCGGGCCATACTCCCCCCAGAGATCCTCCTTGAGCTCAGTGTCGATGTGGATTTCCGCTGCCCGAAAGCCACTCATAGGAACCCCCAACCCCTCGAGCACGGTCCGTTTGACGTAAAACCCGCGCTCGTTCTTCCACTGCGTATACATGCGCTTGAATGCATCCCTCTGTGTTTTATCCGCCATGGCCTCCTTCAGCAATATCAATGGAACCACATAATGCTCAGAAATGACTTCATGCAAAACAGGAATCCGCTTCTCAAAGCTTGGGTAGAACGTGACAAGATGGTCCTCAGCTTCCATACACATGCGCTTCCTTGCTTCTTCCATGTACAGCTGTTTAAAATGAGAATGTAGGGTAAACCAAAGAATGGGAATGTGGGGTATTGGGAATGAGTATATGTCACTGCATAGAATGAGACCAGAGGGTGGGATGAGAATGAATCACTGCAGAGAAGGAAACCAGAGAGTGGGAATGTGAATGAGTCACTGCAGAGAATGGGACCAGAGGGTGGGAATGAGAAAGAATCAGTGCATAGAAGGAAACCAGAGAGTGGGAATGTGAATGAGTCACTGCAGAGAATGAGCCTTGAGGGTGGGATGAGAATGAATCACTGCAGAGAAGGAAACCAGAGAATGGGAGTCACTGCAGAGAATGAGACCAGAGGGTGGGATGAGAATGAATCACTGCAGAGAAGGAAACCAGAGAGTGGGAGTCACTGCAGAGAATGAGACCAGAGGGTGGGATGAGAATGAATCACTGCAGAGAAGGAAACCAGAGAGTGGGAGTCACTGCAGAGAATGAGACCAGAGGGTGGGATGAGAATGAATCACTGCAGAGAAGGAAACCAGAGAGTGGGAATGTGAATGAGTCACTGCAGAAAAATGGGACCAGAGGGTGGGATGAGAATGAATCACTGCAGAGAAGGAAACCAGAGAGTGGGAATGTGAATGAGTCACTGCAGAGAATGAGACCAGAGGGTGGGATGAGAATGAATCACTGCAGAGAAGGAAACCAGATAGTGAAAATGTGAAGGAGTCACTGCAGAGAATGAGCCTTGAGGGTGGGATGAGAATGAATCACTACAGAGAAGGAAACCAGAGAGTGGGAGTCACTGCAGAGAATGAGACCAGAGGGTGGGATGAGAATGAATCACTGCAGAGAAGGAAACCAGAGAGTGGGAGTCACTGCAAAGAATGAGACCAGAAGGTGGGATGAGAATGAATCACTGCAGAGAAGGAAACCAGAGAGTGGGAGTCACTGCAGAGAATGAGACCAGAGGGTGGGATGAGAATGAATCACTGCAGAGAAGGAAACCAGAGAGTGGGAATGTGAATGAGTCACTGCAGAGAATGAGACCAGAGGGTGGGATGAGAATGAATCACTGCAGAGAAGGAAAGCAGAGAGTGGGAATGTGAATGAGTCACTGCAGAGAATGAGACCAGAGAGTGGGAAAAACTAGACAACTGGAGAAAGAGAATGAAAATGCACCATTGGTCAAACAAAACCGTATAATGAGCAAGCCAGCGAGTCAGGTGTGGCAATCGGTAGGAGAAATTGGTGGCACTTATCTTCAAATTAGTCGCGTTTGGCATCCCATGCCTCCTGGTGATGGGAGTGCCTTGTACAGCGCTCTCCGCCACAGCGCCCGGTGTTTCAGGCGGCTCAGGTTGTTCACTGGATATCGAGGTAAGTGGCGGGATTTGTGTCCCACTTCCCCCCCGGTCCACCGAAGGTCCACGACCGGCCTTTAGCTCGGCAATCTGCCGATTAGCTTCCTGCAATGCCTGGAAGAGTTGCTGCATGGATTCATTAGGAGAATTGCTCGAGGTAATGATGGGCACTCCGCTAGCGTCGAGCGGGGAATTGCCTCTTGCCGATGCGAACGGGGGTGGAGTTGCTGGGTCAGAGCGTCCAAATTTCCTGCCATCATTGAACCAATCTCCAACACCACCCGCCTCACCATCTTCTGCCCCCAGCCCCCCACCACAGGCCGGATCGTCACTACCACCGGCTGGATTGTGCGTGTTGTCATGCTGCTGGCCAGCGTTGTCACGCACACTCCAATCTTGAAATCTAGATGCTCTCTTTCCCAATCCTGAGGTGGAAGCAAGGGCAGCATACAGATCGTTGGTTGCTGCCCGTTTCATCCGAACGTTCTCCCGACGATTCGACGGACCAGCATCATCCGAGTTCACCATGGTCCTCATCTCATTGTAGAAGCCAACGTCCTGTCTCACAACAGGACGCTCCTTACGACGCCGCCGGGCGTAACCCTCAGTATCTGCTCGCTTTCCTTGAGCACACTCTCTACGTCTCTGCCGTTTACGACCACTACCAGCCTTACCACCGGTTGCATGACCACACTTTCCGCTATACTGGTGGTTGTGCGCTCCTCGCGCCCTCCCCCCTCTCCTACCGTCGTCATCACTCCCGGACCCAGTTTCAGCGTCATCACTCTCGTCCTCTTCCTCATCATACTTATCCTCGCTCCCGGATGAACTCCCTGATTCCTCCTCAGAACTATCTTCTCCATCAGAAGATTTAACCTCAGTAGCGGCCTTCTTTCCAGCCTTTCTGGACCGTGCCTTCACCCTCCCTGACACCCCCCTCTGATCTTCTAGCTCAGCGCCACGGCTCTCCCTCCCACCCTCCTCATGCCCTCGAACATTGTGTGCATCGGCCGCACGAACACCTGCTGGAGTAGAGGGAGAAGACGCATCATGCTTCATATCACGCTCTCCCTCACGCTTCACCCCATGCTCCCCCACACGCTTCACATCACGCTCTCCCTCACGCTTCACATCACGCTCTCCCTCACGCTCTCCCTCTCGCTCTTCCTCACGCTTCACATCACGCTCTCCCTCACGCTCTCCCTCACGCTCTCCCTCACGCTCAGCCTCACGCTCTCCCTCCCGCCTGCCCTCACGCCTGCCTTCACGCCTGCCCTCAAGCCCTCCCTCATGCCTGCCCTGACGCTCTCCATCACGCTCATCCCCACGCTTATGCCCTTTCTCTGGCAGTTGCTCCTTGTCATCTACATCTTGCACGATTCCTGTTGCACCAGCCGCGTCTTGTCTTTCTTTCTTATTTTTATTGGCTCCAGCGAGGGTACCTACAACACGCATGAAGTAAGGACGATACGCTCAGTTAATAGGAGGGCAGCACCTCTCTGGATTGGGTGCGAACACATCCAAATTATTAACGAGCAACTTTAAGACATACAAACTTGAAGAAGCTGGATAAAAGTTCACTGCGTACCTTTCCTCCCCGTAGCAGGTTTGCACTGGTCCAACGGCTTCAGCTTTCGACCGTTCCTCCGCCCGCGTGAACCGCCGCGTCTAACCTTGCCATCGTAGGCCTCTTCTTCAGATTGCTCACTATCCGATGAAGATGCCCCTTCCGATTCCACCTTGGCATCATGTGCAGGAAGTGTGTTCTTCCGACGATACCGCACAACTAGCTGGGAGGTATCGTGAGGCGTGATCTTGTCGTGCAGCTGCTGTTCCGCGTCGGTTTTCGCGTCACCCGAGGGATGTAAAGCTCCAGCGCTATCGAGGAGCGCACTAGCATTGGCCTGTTCAGAAACGATGATGTCCGCCATCTCTCTATCAATTCCGCTAAACAAGCCCAATGAACGGTTACAAAATTTTGCTGTGCATCCCTAAGTATCAAGTTTTCCATAAATACGTGTTAGAGACGCAAGGAACAACGGCGCGCGAGCTGGACGTGCCTGCCAGAACAACAGCACGCAATCGCACTACGTGCCCGCGAAACTCGCAAACGGCCGCGAAACGCGCCCTTCCTGGACGCGCCGTCAGATAACATCACCAACATCACCGCCTTCCCAGAGCAGGACGAGCCTACTACGAGATCCAATCGCAACGCCAAAGCAGGACGTGCTTCCTACGAGAGCCACTCGAAGCGCCATAGCTGGATGAGCCTATTACGAGAACAGCAATGTGGCGGCTTTTACGTGCTACCACTGCCATATTCTCACTTTGCATCGAGTGCCAGAGGGAACATCGACATTGACTAACAGGTAGTACTACTACCGTTGTTGCTTGACGTGCCTACTGTAGGGGGGTATCGTGACGAGAACCGAACGGCTTCCAGCAAGACGAACTAGGTGCTTCGAACGTGGAGCATAGCGTGGTCTCATCTCCCGGCATGAGAATCGGCATGAAGATGCTTGTTCCTGTAACGAGTTACCAGGTGGCAGCACGTTGGGTGGTGGGGGTTGGTGCAACGCAACAGTTTAGCTGCCCTGGGGGTTGCAAGGAACGCGCTGTCAATGAGCCAATGTTTCGAATCCTAAATTGCAGCAGACTACTTGGGCTAGAACGCCCTAGCGCCCACAATGCCTGATCGGAATTATAAATGCGTCAAGTAGAAAGTAATTACATGCGTGATCACGGGAACTGAACCAAGCCTTGCCGCACGCCAAAAAATAAAATCGATGTGACTGCAGCAAATTGGCAGCGCGTTGTCGGTGCACATTTGTGCGTTTGGAGCCGTGATGGATGCAAGACATCGCGGTTTGAGAATACCCCGAGTGGTTGCGTTGAAACATTGATTTGGTGGCACGGCTAATTGTAGCGGGGATGTAACTTGATTGATGCGATAAGGGAATGACGAATTTGGGAAATGTTGAAAGGTTCACAAAGTTTCCCTTCAAAACAAGGTGCTCACAGGTTGCTTCAAACTAATCATCCTGCACGCGTAAACTAACAGTGTCAGTCCGGCCGCCGTATCGCACACTGGTATGCTTCTGTGCATTTGCAGTCTCAGATTAGGGTGAATGCTTGGCGTGACTTACAACGACTATACCAGTGTTCACACCTAGCAACCATCAATAAACATTGTGCAATTCGTGAGAGCAAGCACAATTAGGATCACATCAACAGCTGGCTTGCCGCGTAGATGTTATAGCCTTGGAGATGATAGAAGCTGCATAGTGTCCACATTACTACGCTCACGGGCCGATGCATAGCACCCTTTTTAGGGCGCTGCAGAAGGACGATTCGCGTTGAGGTCCATGTGAAAGTGAAATACTCACATGGTTGCCTGCCATGCCTCTTGGAGGTTGTTCCTGACTACTCATCAAGTTCAGCAAGACCCCAACCACTATGTTGTGTTTCTGAGTGTCCTGACTGACACCATGTAGTGGTCGGCTTAGAGCTTACCACCCCATGCAAAGCAGTTACCGTACTGTCATGTCAGTTTCCATCAAGCGTCGAGCAGTACGAAGCAACAGATTGTCAGGTGCAAATGCATGTCACTAACCAACACCAAGCACACTTAATGGCATCAATCAGCCTGGATCGACCCACATGCATTGTGATAGACACAGGACCACCTAGCCAAATCGTCACGATACTGGCGCCTCCACTGTCTTGGTGTCCCGGCCAAGTCACACGCATTCAATCTGTCGAACTTGGTCTCGACAAGCGTATGAATGACACGCATCACAAAAACGCCACAGTCGTTCTCGTTGTCTTGCTGACGCACCTGCATAGCGCACTCGGAGTGGATGGTGCTTGTATTATGCATAATCCCACGCCTGTCTATGCACCGCCGTCCCTCCCACTCCCTTACCCATCCGCGCATCGCGCGCCTGTCCATGCTCCACCGTCCCTCCCACTCCCCATTCCCATTCGCGCATCCCACGCTTGTCCATGCATAGCCGTCTCTCCCACTCCCTACTCATCCGCGCATCCCACGCCTGTCCATGCATAGCCTACTCTCCTACCCCCTTACCCATCTGCGCATCCCACGCCTGTCCATGCACCGCCGTCCCTCCCACTCCCTTACCCATGCGCGCATCGCGCGCCTGTTCATGCTACACTGTCCCTCCCACTTTCCATTCCCATTCGCGCATCCCACGCCTGTCCATGCATAGCCGTCTTTCCCACTCCCTACTCATCCGCGCATCCCATGCCTGTCCATGCATAGCCTACTCTCCTACCTCCTTACCCATCCGCGCATTTTACGCCTGTCCATGCACCGCCGTCCCTCCCACTCCCTTACCCATCCGCGCATCGCGCGCCTGTCCATGCTCCACCGTCCCTCCCACTCCCTATTCCCATTCGCGCATCCCACGCCTGTCCATGCACAACCGGGTATCCCGTGCACGTACCTCGATGACGTGTAACTGGATCGCGTCAGCCCACGATTTTGCTTCTGTCTCGGTGACTTGCATATGAGTCCGCATGCCACAATACACACTTGATCGGGATCAGAGATCCTGGAGCATGGTTGATTTCGATGACTCCAAGGCTCCAGTGCGCACTGCATCATCGCCAATATCCTGGCTCCCACAAATGTCACAAAACTGACCTGAAAGAGAGTTTCGGGATAGTTTTTGCACCCATATCGAAAGTCTCTTTCGGGAACAACTCCGGTAACGTTGCGAGACTCAGTTATTTGTTCCGCAAGACTCCTCCCCGCCATCCCGAAAGTGTTCCAGAGGACCATTTTGGACATTTTTGGGACGCTTTCGGGAGGGATGCAAAAGACATGTACTTCCAATCACCGAGCATATACACACGTGTGGGGTTTGTAAAATGGCGGCTCGGTACCACGAGCACTTTGAATGCGCCGCGACCAAAAAACGGGTTTATATTTTACATACGAAATATTAACTACACCTACAGTTTGATGAGTAACATATATCAGTACAATAAAAAACCTCTCGCAATCAGAACGCTTAGCGTTACTAAACGTTGCTATGACAAACGATATTAAAAAGTCCGTTTCACCCTACACTAGCGGCGAATAATCCACGGGCTAAGATCCCCGCTATTGACATCACGGGTTCCAACAAAGCACTCTGGCCTAAACTCTTCAAGCCCGCTCTCGTTAATGTACAGCCCCTTATCCCCCCAACGATACGCCCTAAGCCGGGGGTCGTACCACTGCCCCCTAGCCAGCCGCAACCACATCTGCACCACCTCCCACACCAGCTCAGTGGCCGTTTCCATGCACCTCTCCGTCTCCAATGGGCTGCCACTCAGGTGCACCGTGTTGTCCCGCATGTTCTGGAGGCCAAAGTCCACCTGGAAAAACAGAGCCACCACAACACAAACAATGCTTACTGTATGCCCTTCAACATAAAGGATATTTGCTAGTGACGACACTTACGGACATCATCACCCATGCGATTTGGTATGGGACGAGCACCATGCACTTCCCTCGCTCCCACTCAGGGTAAGCCGCCACGCAGGCCTTGTAGAAAATCTCGTTCATGAAGGGCCGACGGTCGCCCTGTATGTGAGTCCATACCGAGATTTTAAATCCCATGTGGGGCTCTGCAAACAAAGAACAGAGGGCGGGTATGTTCCGTTTAGGTTTGCATATAGAGCCCCCCTCACCGGCCGTCACGTCAGCATTACTTAGCTCCACTGTACTAGATTTTAGTGTAAGCAAATCACACCACTGCACACCTACCTATACCTAACTAGCAATCAACGGTCAGGATGAGCAAGCAAGAGGCATAACGAGTAAGCAAGGGGCAGAATGAGCAAGCGAGGGGCAGTGGGGGGCAAGCGAGGGGCACAATTGGTTGACAAGTGGCGAAACTTGCAAGCAAGGGCCAGAGCTAGCAAGCAAGCGGCTTAACTAGCAATCAACGGTCAGGATGAGCAAGCAAGATGCATAACGAGTAAGCGAGGGGCAGAATGAGCAGGTGAGTGGCAGGGGGGGCAAGCGAGGGGCAAAATTAGTTGACAAGTGGCGAAACTTGCAAGCAAGGGCCAGAGCTAGCAAGCAAGCGGCATAATTAGCAATCAACGGTCAGGATGAGCAAGCAAGATGCATAACGAGTAAGCGAGGGGCAGAATGAGCAAGCGAGGGGCAGGGGGGGCAAGCGAGGGGCACAATTGGTTGACAAGTGGCGAAACTTGTAAGCAAGGGCCAGAGCTAGCAAGCAAGCGGCATAACTAGCAATCAACGGTCAGGATGAGCAAGCAAGATGCATAACGAGTAAGCGAGGGGCAGAATGAGCAAGCGAGGGGCAGGGGGGGCAAGCGAGGGGCACAATTGGTTGACAAGTGGCGAAACTTGCAAGCAAGGGCCAGAGCTAGCAAGCAAGCGGCATAACTAGCAATCAACGGTCAGGATGAGCAAGCAAGATGCATAACGAGTAAGCGAGGGGCAGAATGAGCAGGCGAGTGGCAGGGGGGGCAAGCGAGGGGCACAATTGGTTGACAAGTGGCAAAACTTGCAAGCAAGGGGCAGAGCTAGCCAGCAAGCGGCATAACTAGCAATCAACGGTCAGGATGAGCAAGCAAGAGGCATAACGAGTAAGCAAGGGGCAGAATGAGCAAGCGAGGGGCAGGGGGGGCAAGCGAGGGGCACAATTGGTTGACAAGTGGCGAAACTTGCAAGCAAGGGCCAGAGCTAGCAAGCAAGCGGCATAACTAGCAATCAACGGTCAGGATGAGCAAGCAAGAGGCATAACGAGTAAGTAAGGGGCAGAATGAGCAAGCGAGGGGCAGGGGGGGCAAGCGAGGGGCACAATTGGTTGACAAGTGGCAAAACTTGCAAGCAAGGGGCAGATCTAGCAAGCAAGCGGCATAACTAGCAATCAACGGTCAGGATGAGCAAGCAATATGCATAACGAGTAAGCGAGGGGCAGAATGAGCAGGCGAGGGGCAGGGGGGGCAAGCGAGGGGCACAATTGGTTGACAAGTGGCAAAACTTGCAAGCAAGTGGCAGAGCTAGTCAGCAAGCGGCAAAACTAGCAATCAACAGTTAGGATGAGCAAGACGTTTGCTTAACGAGTAAGCAAGGGGCGAAATGACAAAGCGAGGGGCAGGGTGGGCAACCTAGGGGAAGTACAGGTTGACAAGTGGCAAAACTAGCAAGCAAGGGGCAGAGCTAGCCAGCAAGCGGCAGAACGAGCAACCAACGGTCAGGATGAGCAAGCAAGAGGCATCACGAGTAAGCAAGGTCCAGAATGAGCAGGCGAGGGGCAGGGGGGGCAAGCGAGGGGTACCGAGCAACCTTGATGCAGACCTAGCATCAAAGAGGCAGAACAAGCATTCAAGGGTCACATCGGGACAAACAACGGGTTTAGGCGGATCACGCAATGGCCAGCTCGAGCAAGCATCGGGCAGCAAGGGCTCATTTGCGGGCAACCGTTCAGTGGCCTTACACTCTCTACTCTCCAAACTCACATATAAGTGCACTATTGGGGTTTATGCACAGAAGACGTTGACTCACCCTGAATGGCTTGGGTTTAGGCATTGAGCGCGGTAGACCGGGGACCCGCTCTTCCAGGTCGTAATCAACCACAATGATAACGCTTTCGTCGCCCCTGCCCCGCTTCCCGCCAAAACGCCTTGGCCCCTCCTTGTAATGCTGAGAGGACATGTTTGTGCCATGTGTATTGCCCTGCCTGTCGAGGATAGGTTCATCGGTCCTCCCCATTCCATGGCTCCCACCGCTCCCCAAGTCATCCTGCGTGGGTGGGAGCTCGGTACGGAGAAGAGACTCCAGGGGGTTTGAGAATAGCATACGCTTCAGAGGCCGCGCATCCAGTGTGCTGGGACGGTCACCATCGTCCTCACGGCTTTCCGGTTGCGTGATTGGGGATGCAAGGAGCGGATCATACATCAGCGGATTCGGCGGTAGGTGGGGTGCATCCTTCCTGCCGGAAAGCCGCTGGCTATCCTTCCGCACATCTGAAGTGCCCTTGGACGCGGGGTTGTCAGGGCTTTCACGGTCTGCCCTGACGGTAGGGGCCACCTGGGGTTTCCGAGAGGGTGTTGCTGCTGGCTTGGTGACAACCGGAACCGGCGGCTGACTCTCGACAACGGCCTCAGCGGGTTTGTCCACATTTTGCCCCCTTTGACCCTCCGGCTCCACTTGCCTCTTAACGACTTGCCCGCTGAGCTGGGCTACTTTCCCCATCAATGCCCGCAGCTCCGCCTCCAGTGTCGCAACACGGCTTGCATCATTGTTCGCACCGCTATCCACCCGCGCACCCTCAGGGGTTTCACCGCCGGCAGATCCGGACACGCCTGACCCCCGAGCAGGAGCTGCCTCTTCGCGGCGAGCCGGCGTATGGTTTGCCGGGACCTGAGAGGGAGAAGAGCTGGCACGGGCAGTCCGGGGAGAGGTGAAAGGCGCCCTTCCTGGAGAGCAGAAGGCCCCGCTGGCCCTGGAACTACTCGGCAGGGACGGCAGAGTGTGAGGGATTGACTCCTGCTTCACCTGTCGACTTTCCGAGCGATGACTCGGTGCATTTTTGGTAGCAAATTGCGGAAGGGGGGGGGGGGGGGGGTTGGCAACTCAGCATGCTCATGCACGGTGGCATCATGCGCGTGCACTACAGGCCCAAAGCTTGACCGGGGCGTGTGATTGATGTCCAACTTGTGCCTTGGTGGCCCCGCCGCCAAAGGTACAGGGTCACTACTTGGAGGTGGCGTTTTAGCCTTGACCTTCTGCGGCACCTCTTCCACATCCGCCGAAGCCCCGTCTTCGCTGCCGTCGTCGCCGAACTCCAGCCAGCTCCAGTCGTTGTTCAATATATGAGCAGGGATTGCCTCGTCATCCTCCTCCGCATCGGCCCCATCGTTCGGTATAGTCGACCCCCCTGGCGTTACCGCGTTTCGTGGTGACTGCAGCTGACCGTAGAGCACGGTTGGCATGAACTCGTCGTCGCTCCCTGTCTCCAGCGTCCCCGCCTCCGCGTACATATTCACATAATTTTGTCGGGTCGCCTTTCCCCGTTCAGTGTGAGGTATGATTCGCCTAACCGTCGCCATGGGATCGGCCGCGTGTTTCTTGGCCGACTTCCTTGCTCCACGATGCTTTTTCGCCTTTGTGTCGACCACGGCCTCGTTACAGATTGGAGTGCCTGGAGGGTAAGCGTGAGGGGGGGAAGGGCGTTCGGTGTCTGAATCGGTCACCAAGTCGACATCCGCGGCGACCCAATCTTCCCCCTCAGACGCGCTGCCGTCAGATTCAGAGTTCCCAGCAGGTGCAGATTTGTCGTCAGTGTCAGCATCTGTGCACGGCGAACACACCGGCACTGTGTACAGCTCGGCGTTGAACTCGTACCACGACCCCGGATTTCGATCCTCACTGCTCGCCCATCCAACCTCTGTGTTCCCGCTTTTGGCTGGATCAGTCCGAATATTTTTCTCCTCTGCGCATTCCACGTCCCCCACGTCAATATCTGGCAAACAAACGCGTTAAACCGATACAGCAGTGGTCAGCCGTTGGCGGGCTTGTGACGCTAACAGAAATGCAGACCAAGTCAGCGATGCGAAATCTCACCTTTTTTCGCTGCGTTCTGCGCTATGACATCCTGCTCCGCCACCTGAGTGTCGTTGGCGCGGCTACGACGATGCGCGGTTTGCTCTGCGCGGACGGTGTGATATGGTATACCGTAAGGGTATCGTACAGGAGGTTCTCGGTCGGCCGCCACTGTTGCGTCCAGTCGTCTGCTGTCATGTGGTGCCAAGTGTCCAGTCTTCGCCGGGTAATTCTCCCGGTATGCTAGTACGAGGGCTCTAACCTCCACGACCTCCGCGGCCCACTTAGGGTCTATGGGCCTGGCTCTAGCAGTCGGAATAACAAAGTCCTTAAGATGGTCGGGTACCCTCTTATTTCGTAACGGTCGTCCGTGCGGGGTAGACATCCCTGTGGATAATTAAGCATATGTATGCTAAGTATATCCTGGCAAGCTGTTTGGCGAGTGATGATGGACTGCGATCGAGTTGATTATGAGACACAAGGAACCGAACAGAACTTCGAGCAAATGATAATGAAGGGAGGGGATCGTAACCAGTTGTTTAGTCAGCCGTAGATTATCGGGCTGTCTAACCACGGTCAACCGTGGATGGGACATACGCGGCATCGGTTATGTGGTTGGGACACCTCCTCCCTGTGTAACACTTTGACGAGTCGCGTGGCGGCGCACCATCCAAGCCGATGACAGATGCTGTCACGGAGGCCAACCGTCCATTATATGCGTACGAGAGTAACCCTTTCCCAAACCGGGTCTCCAAACCGCTAAGTCCAAGTTCGGACGGACGAACCTTAGCCTCGTGACCAAAGCCGTGGCATCGCTTTCAAGTGTTCGGACCTCCCGTTACTGGTACGTCCGAAAGAGGATGGGAGCAATTTTACACGTGTACTTTCACAACCTAGCTGGCAAGTTGACTGCCTCGCATTGTTAGACCCCAGTTTGGACACGATACTGTTGACACCGTTTAGGCCAACAAGGGCTCGTCACGACCAACAAGAGGAGTCTGTAGAAACATACCAACCATTAGCGCTGTTGGCTTCTTTCAAATCCCGCTACCCTGTGGACCCTAGCATTAGGGCAAAGCTGATATCTCGCGACACGTGGAAACGTGGCGTCCGATCACCAAGAGCAGCAGGAAGAGCCCGAACATGGCCCGTCTTTTAACTACATGATGCCATTTCCCCTTGGGAGCAGCTGGTTATCCATGACACTGGAACATGCCCACACTCTACTAGACAGAGAGTGGGTAGGAGGCGATGTTATCGAGTGGTTTGGCTCGTGAGTATCTTCCATACGCCCGCTTCGTAGTACCCACGTTATGGTTGTCCTAGGCTGATACTAATATATCACAAACACACCCTGGACTCCTGTGTGGCAGCATGTTGCAGTTTCAGCACGGCATGGACGACAAGACGTGGTGTTATGTGTTGACTATGTTCTACCCCACCATTTCCGCGCCAAAGCGCAAAAGGCCGTTCGGGAACATGGTACATGGGGAGAACCTGCTCGAATGGAAGTGGGTTCTCATCCCTATCCACTTCGAGTACGTTGCCAGAGCGTTTTATAGTCGCCGCCCATTCCTTTCATAACGCCAACACGCCGTTTGATAACACCCGGCTGACTCTGTTTCGCTCCAGCGATCACTGGAGCCTGCTGATTCTAGACAACGATCACGCACCTAAGGAAGGTGCCCTTCCGAAGCCAACCAGATTTCTACATGCTGACTCCAAGAAAATGCACAAGGGGTTTGAACGTCATGTGGCCAGGTAAATCAAGTGGATATTATGGGTGCATGCGGATTTGTATCACCAAATATACGGGTAAGCTACATGCTCCTGTGATGCGCTATCGTCGCAGATTCGTACGGGAGAAAGTCACTTCACTCTACCCCGACGCGGACGAGTCACTAATCGACGATTGGATAGCAAGAGTGGAGTACGTGAAGCCCAAGGTACCACAGGCCTTTTGACTACGTGATCTGTCAGATTATATTTACCTGATGCATGTATTGTAGGCTTTAGTGGGGTAGCCCACATGGGGTACAACCCAATTAGGGTTGGTACTTGTACTTGTTTCATTTCATAGTGCACTCATTCCTCGCCTCTATCTCAACATGGTATCGAGCAGGTTCCCTAGTGGGAACTGTTCCTAGGGCCCACCCACTATTTCGTCCTGCCCGGAGCGCGCTCTGCCCTAGCCCGAGTCGCGCTGGGCCTTTTTTTTTCTTTTGGCGGCCCGATCGCGTCGAGCCGCCCGCCTTTTTTCTGGCGCGCCACTTCCGCGGCCTCGTCGCGCCGCCCCTAGACGGCCGCGCCGCGTCGCGCGCCGCCCCCCCCTCTGACCCTCGCGACCCCGCCGTCCCCTTTGGCGGCCCCGCGATCGCGTGCGACGGCCCCGCCGTCCCCCCTATCGGCCCCTTCGCTGCGCTTAACGGCCCCGCCGTCCCCTCTGCCAGCCCCGCCGCTGCTTCAGACGGCCCCGCCGCTGCACCTGACGGCCCCGCCGTCCCCTCTGCCGGCCAAGCCGTCCCCTCTGCCGGCCCCGCTGCTGCTTCAGACGGCCCCGCCATTGCACCTGACGGCCCCGCCGTCCTCTCTGACGGCCCCGCCGTCCCCTCTGCCGGCCCCGCAGCTGCACCTGACGGCCCCGCCGTCCCCTCTGCCGGCCCCGCAGCTGCACCCGACGGCCCCGCCATCCCCTCTGACGGCCCCGCCGTCCCCTCTGCCGGCCCCGCAGCTGCGCCCGACGGCCCCGCCGTCCCCTCTGACGGCCCCGCCGTCCCCTCTGCCGGCCCCGCCGTTGCACCTACCGGCCCCGCCGCTAACCCTGCCGGCCCCGCTGCTGCACCTTTCGGCCCCGCTGCTGCACCTGCCGGCCCCGCCGCCTCATCTCCCGGCCCCGCCGCCCCAGCAGCCGAGCCGTCCCAAAGGCCGAGCCGCCCCAGCAGCCGAGCCGCCGTAGCAGCCGAGCCGCCCCAGTAGCCGAGCCGCAGCCGCCCGAGCCGCCGAGCCGCCCGAGCCGCCCAGCAGCCGAGCCGCCGAGCCGCCCGAGCCGCCCGAGCCCCTGCACTGCCCTGTCTGGTGAGCACTGAGCTTTACTCTGCGCACTGCCCTCACCCTACTGCTGTCATGGCTACCCCCAGTGTCCTCACCTTTGACGCTGAGGGCAGAGCCATCGACTTTGACGTGTGGGTAGACGACCTACTGCTTTTCCTACAGTGCGACAGAGCTGACGGCCTCTCTCTCTTTGATCTCACTTCTGGTGCCTCTCCCGCCCCTACTGCTACTGAGGATGCCACTGTTCGCTCACAGTGGGCCACACGCGATGCTGCTGCACGTCTTGTTGTGCGTCGTCACCTCCCTCCCGCTGAGCGTGCACACTTTGGGTCGTACAAGAGTGCTAAGACCTTGTACGACGCCGTTATTGCACGCTACTCCACCCCTGCCACTGCTGCACTGAGCCGCCTCATGCTACCGTACCTCTTTCCCGACCTCGCTGCTTTTGCCACAGTCGCCGACCTCATTACCCACCTGCGCACTAGTGACGCTCGCTTCCGCGCTGCACTTCCTGCTGAATTCTGTGCCAAGAACCCCCCCCCCCAGTACTTCACTCTCTACTACATTGTCACCCGCCTCCCTGACTCCCTTCGCGGAGTCAGGGACGACTTACTCTCAGTCTGCCCCACCACTCTCACTGTTGAGCTCCTCGAGAAGTCCCTCCTAGCAGCCGAGAAGAGCATTCTCGCTGTAGGGGCCTCTCGTGGTGACCCGCGCACCCCCATCTTTGAGGGGTGTTCCCCCTCCCCCCTCCTGCCCTCTGTTGCCTCTGCTGCCACGGCCGACCTCGTTGGTTTTGAGTCAGTCGGTGCGGCGTCTGCCCCCAGCGGGAGACGTCGCTCTGGCAAGGGCAAGGGAGGCAGGGGCGGTGGGGGAGGCGGCGGGGGCGGTGGAGGCGGCGGTGGAGGCAGCGGAGGAGGTGAGGGTGGTAGCGGGAGTGGTGGCGGGAGTGGAGGTGTCAGCGGCGGCAGTGGAGGCGGGGGCGGCAGCGGCGGTGGTGGTGGGGGTGGAGGCGGAGGCGGTGGTGGCGGCGGCGACGGTGGGGGTGGCGGTGGCGGCGGAGGTGGTGGCGGCGGCGGCGGAGGAGGCGGCGGAGGAGGCGGCGGAGGTCGTGGCTCGTCGCGGAGGAGTGGCTCCGGTGGTGGTCAGCACCAGCAGCAGCAGCGTGGTCAGGAGACCCTCTCCCCGCAGCAGCTCCGTGAGTGGTACGCTGCACGTCAGAGGGGTGGGGGTCCTGGTCCGTGCACCTACGTCCTTCGCACTGGCGACCGTGCGGGTGAGCTGTGTGGTGGTCCACACTCCGCCCAGCGCTGCTTCGGCCGCCTGACTGACGCCTGGCGCCGCCAGTTTCCTGATGCCTCTGAGATCCCTCGCTGGGACCAGCTGTCTAGGGCAGGAGTAGCTATCTTTGATCTTGACTTTGATGCTATTCTTCGTGCCATGTATGCTGTGACTATTAGTGAGGAGGGTGACTGTTACTGGTGTTTCCCGCCCAACCCGGGCATTGGTACTGCGGCTCCAGGTGCTGTTGAGGCTGCTGCTCCAGGTACTGTTGAGACTGCTGCTCTAGGTGCTGTTAAGGCTGCTGCTCTAGGTGCCAGTGAGTCTGTGTCCCCAGGTGCTGGTGAGTCTGCTCTCTCAGGTACAGCGTCGGCTCCGCCCTCTCTTACCTTCACTCTTGACTCAGGAGCGTCTCGCTCCTTCTTTCGAGACCGCACCACCCTCACGCCGCTTAGTCGGCCTGTGGCAGTCTCCCTGGCGGACCCCTCTGGGGGTCCTGTTCTGGCTTGCTACTCCACTGTCCTTCCGTGCCCTGCGGTCCCGTCTGGCTCCCTGTCCGGTCTCTACCTCCCCTCGTTCTCTACGAACTTGGTGGCGGGTGCTGACCTACAGGATGCAGGGGTTGACCAGTTCACCCCTGCACGCCGACGGGACACCCACTGCACGGACGCGGACACGGGTCGACACCTGACCACGTTCACTCGTGGGCCGGGGTCAAGCCTGTACACACTCACTGTTCCGTCTCCTCCTCCTGCGTCTGGTCAGGTAGCTGCGTCGGGTCAGGTGTTTGCTGCAGCGTCCAGGTCTGGTCCTGAGTCTGCTCCCTGCTCGTGTCGCCTCCTGTCCCACGAGACCCTCCTGTGGCACCACAGGATGGGTCACCCCTCCCTGCTTCGTCTCCGGGGCATGGCCTCTCGCCTTCTTGTCTCTGGTCTTCCCCGGTCCCTCCCTCCCCTTCCTCCGGGGCCTGGCCCTCCCTGTGTCCCCTGTGTCGAGGGTCGCCTGCGGGCTACCCCTCACTCCTCCCCGTTTCCTCCGACGGAGGCCCCGATGCAAACGCTTCACATGGACGTGTGGGGCCCAGCCCGCGTCCGTGGACAGGGTCACGAGCGCTACTTCCTGCTGGTGGTTGACGACTACTCGTGTTACACCACAGTCTTCCCCTTGCGCAGCAAGGGTGAGGTCACTGAGGTGTTGATCGACTGGATCCGCGCAGCTCGTCTCCAGCTCAGGCGGAGCTTCGGCTCGGACTTTCCTGTTTTGCGTCTGCACTTGGACAGAGGCGGAGAGTTCTCCTCCGGCCTTCTGCGAGCCTACTGTCGTGCACGAGGCATCCGCCAGACCTTCACGCTTCCGGACTCTCCACAGCAGAATGGGATGCTGAGCGCCGCATCGGCATTGTCATGGACGTCGCCCGTACGTCCATGGTGCATGCGGCTGCCCCCCATTTTCTGTGGCCGTTTGCGGTGAGGTACGCCGCGCATCAGATCAACCTTCAGCCCAGGGTCTCCAGACCGGAGACCTCCCCAGCTTTGCTGTGGACGGGGACGGTTGGCGATGCGTCGGCGTTCCGTGTCTGGGGATCTCGGGTGTTTGTCCGCGACTTGTCTGCGGACAAGCTATCCCCTCGTGCTGCTCCCTGCGTCTTCCTGGGTTTCCCCCCTGACGCACCTGGGTGGCAGTTTTACCACCCCACCTCTCGTCGTGTTCTGTCCTCCCAGGACGTCACGTTCGACGAGTCGGTTCCCTTCTACCGACTCTTCCCCTACCGCACTCCGTCCCTCCCCCCACCGCCCCTCTTCCTAGTCCCAGGTCCCCCCCCGGTAGACCCCCTCCCCCCTCAGGGTCCTGCCCCTTCAGGTGTGTCTCAGGTAGACGCGGTCGAGCCTGTTGAGGTCACTGGTGACTCTGGTGCTGCTGCGGGTGCGGGGCCTGGGGGTGCTGAGACTGGGGGTGCTGAGCCTGGGGGTGCTGCGGCTGGGGGTGCTGAGCCTGGGGGTACTGCGACTGGGGGTGCTGAGCCTGGGGGTGCTGAGCCTGGGGGTGCTGAGCCTGGGGGTACTGCGTCTGGGGGTGCTGCGCCTACTGCTTCTGTTCCTGCTGGTTCTCCAGACCGTTCTTCGCGTCGCGAGCCGCTCTCTCCTCAGGAGCTGCGTGAGTGGTTTGCCCGGCGCTGGAGGCGAGCTGCTAGAGCTGAGGGTGCTGCGGGTACTAGAGGTTCTGTTGCTGCAGAGGGAGCTGGTACCACGGGTCCCGGAGGTGCTCGTACTGGGAGTACTGGAGCTGCCGGGCCCGGGGGTGCCTCTGGAGCTGGAGCTGCTGAGGTTGCTGGCGCTGAAACTACGACTGTCGGTCCTACTGAGGGGACTTCTGGCGCTGCCGGAGGTGCAGGAGTTGGAGCTGCTACTGGTGCTGGTGCTGCCTCTGGAGGTGTTGGTGCTGTCCCTGCTGTCTCTGGCGGTGCTGCGCGGCCTCGGCCGTACTTCGTTCCACTCCTTCAGCAGGTTCTTGGTCTCCCGCCTTCCACTGGTCCTTCTCCTCAAGTAGAGTGTCCACAGCCTGTCCCGTCACGATCCCAGTTACAGCCAGCCTCTCCCCTGCCTTCTCCTTCTCCCTACACTGGTCCTACAGGAGGTCTTGCTGAGCGTCGTGAGCCTGCGTCCCGCCCTGCGTCGCTCGTCCGAGATGCTCGCCCTAGTGGTCGCGGTTCGCGTCAGCGTCCTCCTCCTGTCCCTGGCACACATAGGATGTCTCTGCGTCCGTCCACTGCTCCTCTGTGTGCCCCTTTGCCTTCTCCTCCTCAGTCTTCTCTTCCTACTCTTGCCGACCCAGAGTCGGACTCTCGCCGTGCTGCCAGTCCTACTGTCACGCGTCTTCTTGCTTCTCTTGTCACTGACCCTTCCTTTGAGTCCGCTGCTGCGTCTGCCCTAGTTGCGGAGCTGGTCGACTTTGCTGCTGCGTGTCGTTTAGACTACGCTGCCAGTCTTGTTGCTGAGTCTGCTGAGTCTGCTGAGTCTGCGTCTGCCTGTCCTCCGTCCGTCGGGGGTGACTGTGCTCTTGGCACGGACGTCCTTGAGGACAGGCAGGAGGAGTTCCAGTGCTTTGCCGCCGCTTTGCCTCATCTCGTGTCCATGCTTGTTGCCCCTGAGGGAGACCCGGATGCTCTAGACATCCCGACCCCACGCTCTTACGCAGAGGCGATGGCCGATCCCTACTCCTCTCAGTTGCAGTCAGCCATGGACGCAGAGATGGCTTCCTGGAAGTCCACAGGCACCTACGTTGATGCTGTTCCCCCTCCTGGGGCGAACATTGTCAGTGGCATGTGGATTTTCAGGGTGAAGTGGCCGCCGGGTTCTCCGCCTGTCTTCAAGGCGCGCTACGTGGCTCGTGGCTTCAGTCAGCGACAGGGAGTTGACTTCTTTCAGACCTTCTCCCCGACCCCGAAGATGACCACTCTTCGGGTTCTACTGCACGTCGCTGCTCAGCGTGACTACGAGCTACACTCTCTTGACTTCAGCACTGCTTTCCTGCAGGGCCGCCTGCACGAGGAGATCTGGCTGCGCCGCCCTCCTGGCTTCACTGGGTCGTTCCCTCCTGGTACCCAGTGGAGCCTCCGGCGGCCTGTCTACGGTCTCCGCCAGGCGCCGCGTGAGTGGCACGACACACTGAGGACTACACTTGCGGCTCTTGGGTTTGCTCCTTCTACTGCTGACCCGTCGCTGTTTCTGCGCACCGACACCTCGCTGCCGCCGTTCTACATCCTCGTGTACGTCGACGACTTGGTCTTTGCCACTGCGGACACTGCCACACTCGCCCACGTGAAGTCCGAGCTGCAGAAGAGACACACGTGCACAGACCTGGGTGAACTGACAAGCTATCTTGGCTTGCGGATCACCCGGGACAGAGCACGCCGCACCATTACCCTGACTCAGTCACACATGGTGCAGCAGGTCCTTCAGCGCTTCGGCTTCACGTACTCCTCGCCTCAGTCCACTCCTCTGCCTACGGGACACTCGCTCTCAGCTCTGCCTTCGGATGAGTCCGTAGAGTCGAGTGGTCCGTATCCAGAGCTTGTGGGCTGCCTCATGTACCTGATGACCTGCACTCGACCTGACCTCGCATACCCTCTCAGCATCTTAGCACGCTATGTTGCTCCCGGCCGTCACCGGAAGGAGCACATGGATGCAGCTAAGAGGGTGTTGCGCTACTTGTGCAGTACGTCGGGCATGGGGCTAGTGCTTGGAGGGCGTGAGCGGCCTGTGCTCACTGGGCACTCAGACGCTTCTTGGGCTGACGACCAGGCTACTCAGAGGTCGTCCCAGGGTTACACCTTCAGTCTTGGCTCTGGCTCTGTCTCTTGGCGCTCTACTCGCTCTTCTTCGGTTCTCAGCTCCAGCTGTGAGGCTGAGATCTACGCCACGGCCATGGCTGCCCAGGAGCTTCGCTGGCTCACCTACCTGCTGACTGACCTTGGAGAGCGGCCTCGTTCTCCTCCAGTGCTGTACGTCGACAACAAGGCAACCATTGCCTTGTGTCAGGAGCACAGACTGGAGCACAGGACGAAGCACATTGCTCTGCGCTACTTCCTTGCTCGAGAGCTGCAGCAGCGTGGTCAGCTTCGCCTGCGTTTCGTGGCCACTGAGGCCAACACTGCTGATGTGTTCACCAAGGCACTTCCGCCTCGTGACCATCAGCGCTTTTGCACTCTGCTAGGCCTTGTGCCCACTGGGCCTCACTTGCTTACCTCTTGACCTTGCTTGTACTGCTGCATATATATATCCTTGCTCTTGCTTGTTTAGCACTGTTATATATATATGCTCTGTTGCATGTGAACTGGCCTTGTGGCCTTGCCCTTGTGCTCGGAATTTGTGTGGTATCCTTGAGATCCACCCTGAGCTTGCTTTGCTTCTCTTTGCTTGTCTTGCTTGACTGGTCTTGTGACCCCTTGCTCTCCCCCACTTTGCCTATGGGGGTGTGTCAGATTATATTTACCTGATGCATGTATTGTAGGCTTTAGTGGGGTAGCCCACATGGGGTACAACCCAATTAGGGTTGGTACTTGTACTTGTTTCATTTCATAGTGCACTCATTCCTCGCCTCTATCTCAACATGATCGTGTCTAATCCCCGACGTATAGCATCACAGTTTCTCCCACCCTCAATCGCATCCTCCTTTGCACGCATTGCAGGTGACTATCCAACGCAACTATCACGACTGTGGTGTGTACGTCATGAAATATATGCAGGCCTTAGTTGAGTCGAATTTTGAGTGCGTCGAGGAAATCAAACTGTTTGGTAAATCGGCGGACTGGCGGAAGGAGATTTTCGAGGACTTGTTTGACTGGAGTGCCTTCTACGAGGATCACCTACGGCGTAAGGGTAAAGTGGTGATCAGTTGAATGAGGAGCAGTGTTGTAGTGTTGATGTATTTGTGATTCATGTGTTGTGCTAACACGATCTCAAATAAGTATAGTGTTTAGCATGTCAGTTTCATAATTAAATCTTTAGTTTGGTGCATGTGCCTTTTTCATGTCGTGTAAAACTCAGATACAACCTGTTTACTACATTGTGAAACGATGTCCTTCTTTCATTATGCAACACTATCGAACCAATGTGAAACGGGAATAATGGCCCAGATCGGATTGGAAGGTGTTGTTATGTGTCTAGCAATTTAGTCGAAACCCTCGCTCACGCACACCCTCCGCCACCCTTCTGTTGGAACTTGGGACATCCAGACCGCCAATGGCAGAGCGTCTTAGGTCGCGAGTTACGAACGCCCTATACAGCCCAGGACGGATTGGGCGACGTCGCGGACCAATAGAGATTGTTCCGGACTCCGAGTATCCTGATGCGCGCGACGCCGCGGACTTGCCGCACTCGTGCATCCGATATGCTCCGCGGGCTCGTGAGGCATCGCCCGAAAAGAGCCACGAGAGTCTGATGATGGAAGTCCAAGAACAGGAGGAAAGCGGCGAAGATATGCCCCCAGTAGATCCTAGACCCGATGCACAACTTCACGCTGACGCAGTAGGCGATGAGACGCAAGAGGACTCTCCTAATGCATGGAACAACGTACTGAACACTGATCACGATGATCATGCGCCAACTGGCAACAACGATCGGGGCACTGCAGAAAATCATGCCGGGGCGATCCATCCCGTGAGGACAGGGCAACCACTCCCTACCGTCGCCCGTGACCCGCATAACCAGGTCTCAAGGCCTTACCCGGTACCCTCTGACCATGCGCCACCGGCACATCCGGCTCGTGAGTGCTTCAACATTGTGCGATGACCATATGTATGGCGGTCTATCATGTCACTGCAATCCCTGATGTGCAGAGAACGCGCCGCCACCTGCGCCGTCACCTGATGAGGAGGTTACCACGGCGCCTGTTAACATAACATCTCCGACCCCTGGCAGCCACATCGCCAGTGAGTGAAAGCATCATCGGTAGGCAGATGTCTACAATGAAAGCATTTTCTCTGTGTATGGTCTGAGTGTCCAGCGTAACCTGCCGCAGGTGACAATGACGGACCCAGCACTACACACGCTATTCGACATATGCGTGTGCGTCGTACGGATCGCACGGATACAATGCAGCGCACCCGTCGCTTGACTGGTAACTCTCTTTGATCGGTTCACCCTTATCCCTTCGTACCTTCTATCTTGCCCTCACCGTTGACCATGCGCACTAACCCACCTGGCCCCACATCATCGCCCAGGTGACCACCGCCAGCAGGATCTTCAGCCACCACGCCAAGTGGCTGGTCCTAACGACCAGGGACCCAGAGATGGTAGGACATTGTCGTGTGCACACGGCCCAATATAGGTCCACCATATGGGTTCTAATAGTAGTTTCTGTTGATATACAGGTGTGGATGGGTCAGAAGATTTCTCCATGTTCAGACAGTGGCTAGACATATCTCAAGTGCTGCTGCCTTACCGCATAGTGAAGCGTCGGCACCAGTATCTTGATTTACAGTAGGGTCACCATTGTTGATGCGTCGCGAACCTTGCTTGAGTGTAGGACATGTTCTGGTTTGCAACTTAGGGGCCTGTTTTAGATTTGGTTGTTGGATCAGAATTCCCTTGAGCTTAGTGAACATCTTCTACAAGCTGCCCTGCAATGGTGTACTACAGACTAAAGCGAGCCAAATCTGCACATTTTTTTCTGTAGTCCCACATCTACAGATTTGTATAGCTATATCACCTCATCAGTCCGCTGGGTTATTGCGAGATACTGTACAGCGAGTTGGTTCCCGCGGGGGTCAGGAAGGTTCTTTTGCGTTCAGATTAGCTATGTTCCGCGTCGTTCCTACTCTCCACAACTCTGTGTGTTAGAATCCAGACATGCCTTGGCTAGATTCCAGCGTGTTAGAATCCCCTCACCCATTCTGAAACGTGCCACCGTACGCTGCATGATCCGACATGCCGCGCGAGCAATGCGAATGGTGCGGACGCACCTTCCGAAACAACCAGCGCATGTGCCAGCATCAGAATGCGTCTCGCCGTTGTTTGCGAGAGCAGGCAGCTAGGCGATCGAGAGGATTAGTTCACGGGCACTACTGGCACGGTCCGCTAGAGCGATTGACGGTGGACACTGTGAAACTAACTGAACAGGAATGAATTGGCTAAGTCAGAGTTGGGTACAAATACAACCCTAGCAAACTGTACCCCATATGTGCTACCCCACTATAGCCTACAAACATGCATCAGCTATAATAATCTGACACACCCCCATAGGCAAAGTGGGGGAGAACAAGGGGTCACAAGACCAGTCAAGCAAAGCAAAACAAGCTCAGGGTGGATCACAAAGTCACCACACAGTCCGAGCAAAAGAGCAAGGCCAGAGGCCAGTTCACATGCAGGAGTACAGACATATATATAAAACTAGACAAGCAAGAGCAGGTATATATATGTCAAAGTACAAGTAAAGTCAAGAAGAGAGCAAGTGAGGCAAGACAGGTACAAGACCCAGCTGGGTACAAAAGCGCTGATGGTCGCAAGGCGCAAGTGCCTTGGTGAACACATCAGCAGTGTTGGCCTCAGAGGCCACGTAAGCAAGTCGCAACTGACCACGCTGCTGCAGCTCACGAGCAAGGAAGTAGCGGAGAGCAATGTGCTTCGTTCTGTGCTCCAAGCGCTGCTCTCGACACAAGGCCAACATGGCCTTGTTGTCTACGTACAGCACTGGAGGAGAACGAGGCAGCTCTCCAAGGTCAGTCAGCAGGTAGGTGAGCCAGCGAAGCTCCTGTGCAGCCATGGCCCCGGCGTAGATCTCAGCCTCACAACTGGAGCCGAGAACCGAAGACGAGCGAGTAGACCGCCACGAGACAGAGCCGGAACCAAGGCTGAAGGTGTAACCCTGTGACGACCGCTGCGTAGCCTGGTCGTCAGCCCAAGAAGCGTCTGCGTGCCCAGTAAGGACCACTGGACTCCGCCCTCCAAGCACTAGCCCCATGCCCGACGTACTGCACAGGTAGCGCAATACCCTCTTCGCTGCAGCCATGTGCTCTGGTCGGTGTCTCCCAGGAGCAACATAGCGTGCAAGGATGCTCAGAGGGTATGCAAGGTCAGGTCGTGTGCAGGTCATCAGGTACATGAGGCAGCCAACAAGCTCTGCATACGGACCACTCGACTCTACGGACTCATCCGAAGGCAGAGCTGAGAGTGAGTGGCGAGTAGGCAGAGGAGTGGCCTGAGGCGAGGAGTACGTGAAGCCGAAGCGCTGAAGGACCTGCTGCACCATGTGTGACTGAGTCAGGGTAATGGTGCGGCGTGCTCTGTCCCGAGTGATCTGCAAGCCAAGGTAGCTGCGCAGTTCACCCAGGTCTGTGCACGTGTGTCTCTTCAGCAGCTCGGACTTCACGTAGGCGAGTCCAGCAGTGTCCGCTGTGGCAAAGACCAAGTCGTCGACGTACACGAGGATGTAGAACGGCGGCAGGGAAGTGTCGGTGCGAAGAAACAGCGACGGGTCAGCAGTAGAAGGAGCAAACCCAAGAGCCGCAAGCGTAGTCCTCAGTGTGTCGTGCCACTCACGCGGTGCCTGGCGGAGACCGTAGACTGGCCGTCGGAGGCTCCACTGGGTGCCAGGAGGGAAAGTCCCAGTGAAGCCAGGCGGACGGCGCAGCCAGATCTCCTCGTGCAGGCTACCCTGCAGGAACGCAGTGCTGAAGTCGAGAGAGTGAAGCTCGTAGTCGCGCTGAGCGGCAATGTGCAGCAGCACCCGAAGAGTGGTCATCTTCGGGGTGGGAGAGAAGGTCTGAAAGTAGTCAACTCCCTGCCGCTGACTGAAGCCACGAGCCACGTAACGCGCCTTGAAGACAGGCGGCGAGCCCGGCGGCCGCTTCACCCTGAAGATCCACATGCCACTGACGATGTTCGCCCCAGGAGGGGGAACCGCGTCAACGTAGGTGCCTGTGGACTTCCAGGAAGCCATCTCTGCATCCATAGCTGCCTGCCACTGAGAGGAGTAGGGACCCTCTACGGCCTCCGCGTAAGAACGCGGAGTCGGGATGTCTAGTGCATCCGGGTCTCCCTCAGGGGCTAGCAGTACAGACGCGAGACGAGGTGAAGCAGCGGCTAGACACTGGAACTCCTCCTGCCTGTCCTCTAGGACGTCCGTGCCAAGGGCACACTCAACCCCGACGGACGGAGGACAGGCGGACCCAGACTCAGCGACAAGACGAGCAGCGTAGTCTAGACGACAGCGCGCAGCAAAGTCGACAAGCTCAGTGACAAGGGCAGACGCAGCAGACGACTCGAAGGAAGGGTCAGTGACAGCAGTAGCAAGGAGACGCGTGACAGTAGGACTGGCAGCACGAAGAGAGTCCGACTCCGGGTCGGCAAGAGCAGGAAGAGAGGAAGCAGGAGGAGAAGGCAAAGGGGCACGCAGAGGAGCAGTGGACGGACGCAGTGACATCCGGTGCGTGCCAGGGACAGGAGGAGGACGCTGACGCGACCCGCGACCACTAGCGCGCTCAGTACGAACAGGCGACGCAGGACGAGACGCAGGCTCACGACGCTCAGTAAGACCTCCAGTCGGACCAGCGTAGGGAGAAGGAGCAGGCAAAGGGGAGGCAGGCTGTAGCTGTGGCTGTGACCGGACAGGCTGCGGACCCTCTAAGGGAGGAGGAGGAGGTGTAAGACCAAGAACCTGCTGCAGGAGCGGAACGAAGTACGGTCGGGGCCGCGCGGCGACGCCAGAAACAGCAGGAACAGCACCAGCACCCCCGGCAGGAGCACCCACTCCAGCAGCACCTCCAGCAGAACCACCAGAAGCTCCAGAACCTCCAGCAGCAGCACCAGGAGCACCGTCAGTCGGACCACCAACCGCAGGCTCAGCGCCAACGTCCTCAGCAGGACCAGCTCCAGGAGAACCCTCAGACCCAGCAGCTCCAGCACCCACAGGACGAGCACCGCCAGGTCGCGTGGCAGCAGCGCCCTCCGCAGCCGAAGAACCACCAGCACCAGCGGCACGCCTCCAGCGCCGGGCAAACCACTCACGCAGCTCCTGTGGAGAGAGCGGCTCCCGGCGAGACGAAGCACCCCCAGGCACAGCACCTCCAGGCTCGGCACCTCCAGGCTCAGCACCCCCAGGCTCAGTACCCCCAGACACAGCACCCCCAGGCACAGCACCCCCAGGCTCAGCACCCCCAGGCTCAGCACCCCCAGGCCCAGCACCCCCAGACTCCGCACCCCCAGGCTCAGCACCCCCAGGCTCAGCACCCCTAGACTCCGCACCCCCAGGCTCAGCTCCCGCAGCAGCACCGGAGTCACCAGTGACCTCGACAGGCTCGACCGCGTCTACCTGAGACACACCTGAAGGGGCAGGACCCTGAGGGGGGAGGGGGACTACTGGGGGGGGACCTGGTACCAAGAAGAGCGGGGGTGGGGGGAGGGACGGAGTGCGGTAGGGGAAGAGGCGGTAGTAGGGTACCGACTCGTCGAACGTGACGTTCTGGGAGGACAGAACACGTCGAGAGGTGGGGTGGTAAAACTGCCACCCAGGGGCGTCGGGGGGGAACCCGAGGAAGACGCAGGGAGAAGCACGAGGGGACAGCTTGTCCGCAGACAGGTCGCGAACAAACGCCCGAGATCCCCAGACCCGGAACGCCGACGCATCGCCAACCTTCCCCGTCCACAACAGAGCTGGGGAGGTCTCCGGTCGAGAGACCCTGGGGTGGAGGTTGATCTAGTGCGCAGCGTACCTGACCGCAAACGGCCACAGAAAATGGGGAGCAGCCGCATGCATCATGGACGTACGAGCGACGTCCATGACCATGCCAATGCGGCGCTCAGCGATCCCATTCTGCTGTGGTGAGTCCGGAAGCGTGAAGGTCTGACGGATGCCTCGCACACGACAGTAGGCACTCAGGAGGGCCGAGGAGAACTCTCCGCCTCTTTCCGAGTGCAGACGCAAGACAGGGAAGTCAGAGCCAAAGCTTCTCCGAAGCTGAAGACGAGCTGCGCGGATCCTGTCGATCAACACCTGAGTGACCTCACCCTTGCTGCGCAAGGGGAAGACTGTGGTGTAACGCGAGTAGTCGTCAACCACTAGCAGGAAGTAGCGCTCCTGACCCTGTCCACGGACGCGGGCTGGGCCCCACACGTCCATGTGAAGCGTCTGCAACGGGGCCTCTGTCGGAGGAAACTGGGAGGAGTGAGGGGCAGCACGCTGGCGCCCCTCGACACAGGGGACACAGGCAGGGCCAGGGCCCGGAGGAAGGGGAGGGAGGGACCGGGGAAGACCAGACACAAGGACCCGCGAGGCCATGCCTCTGAGCCGAAGCAGAGAGGGGTGGCCAAGGCGGTGGTGCCAGAGGAGGGTCTCGTGAGACAGACGACGACACGAACAAGGGGCAGACTCAGGACCAGACCTGGACGCTGCAGCAAACACCTGACCAGACGAAGGGGCCCTACCAGACGCAGTACCTGGAGGAGAAGCAGTGGTCAGTGTGTACAGGCTCGACCCCGGCCGACGTGTAAACGTAGCCAGGTGGCGACCTGTATCCGCCTCCGTACAGTGGGTCACCCGCTGACGAGCAGGGGTGAACTGGTGGACACCTGCATCCTGGAGGTCAGCACCACTCACCAAGTTCGTCGAGAACGAGGGGAGGTAGAGACCAGTCAGGGTGCCAGAGGGGGCCGCCGGACACGGGAGGACAGTGGAGAAGCGAGACAGGACAGGCCCCCCAGAGGGGTCCGCCAGGGACACCGCAACAGGCCGACTCAGCGGCGTGAGAGTGGTGCGGTCCCTAAAGAAGGAGCGAGACGCTCCAGAGTCAAGGGTGAAGGTGTGAGAGGCCGAAGCCGACACAGTACCTGAGAGGGCGGACTCACCAGTACCTGAAAGCACAGACGCACTGGCACCTAGAGCAGCAGCCTCACTAGTACCTGACGCGGCAGTACCAATGCCCGGGTCGGGCGGGAAACACCGGTAACAGTCATCCTCATCACTACCAGTCACAGCATACATAGCAGAGAGAATAGCATCAAAATCAAGATCATAAATAGCTACACCAGCCCTAGACAGCTCTCCCCAGCGGGGGATCTCAGCGGCCTCCGGAAACTGCTGACGCCAGGCGTCGGTCAGGCGGCCAAAGCAGCGACAGGCTGTGTGGGCGCCTCCACACCTCTCCCCTGCACGGTCACCAGTGCGAAGAACGTAGGGGCAGGGACCAAGCGCACCACCGCGCTGACGCTGCAAGTACCACTCACGGAGCTGCTGAGGGCCGGGGACGGTGCGAGAGCGCTGCTGCTGCTGCGGCTGCTGCTGTGGCTGCTGCTGCTGCTGTTGCTGGCGCTGACCACCCCCAGAGCTGCTCCGCTGGGACGAGCCACTCCGACCCCCTCCTCCACCGCCACCCCCGCCTCCACCGCCACCCCCGTCGCCACCGCCACCTCCCCCACCAGGACCGTCGCTCCCACCGCTCCCACCGCCTCCTCCGCTACCACCTCCGCCGCCACCTCCGCCTCCACCGCCGCCACTACTACCTCCACTCCCGCCACCACCCCCCCCGCCACCCCCACTCCCCCCTCCACCCCCACCGCCTCCTCCACCGCCCCCTCTGGCTCCACCCGCTCCCTTGCCCCCCTTGCCCTTGCCAGTGCGGCGTCTGCCACTGGGGGCAGACGCCGCGCCGACCGACTCAAAACCAACGAGGTCGGCCGCAGCGGCAGAGGCGACAGAGGGCAGCAGGGGGGAGGGACCACACCCCTCAAAGATGGGGGTGCGAGGGTCACCCCGAGAGGCCCCTACAGCGACAATACTCTTCTCAGCCGCTAGCAGGGACTCCTCAAGGAGGTCGACAGTGAGAGTGGTGGGACAGACAGAGAGAAACTGGTCCCTAACGACACGAAGGGACTCAGGAAGACGGGTGACGAGAAAGTAGAGAGTGATGTACATGGGAGGAGGGTTCGCAGCGCGGAACTCAGCAGGAAGGGCAGCGCGGTAGCGGGTGTCACTAGCGCGGAGGTGGGTAACGAGGTCAGCGACAGTGGGAAAGGAAGCGAGGTCAGGGAAGAGAAACGGTAGCATGAGGCGGCTAAGGGTAGCGGAGGAAGGGGAGGAGTAGCGCGCAACTACAGCGTCGTACAAGGCCTGAGCGGTCTTGCACTGACTAAAGTGGGCACGCTCAGAGGAAGGGAGGTGGCGACGCACAGCAAGACGTGCAGCAGCATCGCGGGTCGCCCACTTGGAGCGAACGGCAGAGTCAGCATCAGCAGGCGGGGCAGGGACAGCGCCAGAGACAGAGTCAAAGAGAGAGACCTCATCTACCGCATCACACAGTAAGTACAGCTGCAGGTCCTCGATCCAGACGGCAAAGTCAATGGCCCTCCCCTCAGCGTCAAAAGTGAGAACATTGGGGGTGGCCATGGCAGCAGCTGAAAGTCTCACCAGGATGGGAGAGTCGGGTAGGTCAGCAGCAGGCGGCTCGGGCTGCTCGGGCGGCTCGGGCGGCTCGGGCGGCTCGGGCGTCTCGGGTACCGGGCGGCTCGGCTGCTGCTGGGCGGCTCGGCTGCCGCTGGGCGGCTCGGCTGCGGCTGGGCGGCTCGGCTGCTGCTGGGCGGCTCGGCGGGGCCGTCAGGGTGCAGCTGCGGGGCCGGGACAGGGGACGGCGGGGCCGTCAGGGTGCAGCGGCGGGGCCGGGACAGGGGACGGCGGAGCCGTCAGGTGGCGGGCCAGCAGGCGAGGTGGCGAGCCGTCAGGTGAGGCGGCGGGGCCGTCAGGTCAGGTGGCGGGCCAGCAGGTGAGGCGGCGGGGCCGTCAGGTCAGGTGGCGGGCCAGCGGGTGAGGCGGCGGGCCGTCAGGTGAGGTGGCGGGCCAGCAGGTTAGGCGGCGGGCCGTCAGGTGAGGCGGCGGGGCCGTCAGGTCAGGTGGCGGGCCAGTAGGTGAGGCGGCGGGCCGTCAGGTGAGGCGGCGGGGCCGTCAGGTAAGGTGGCGGCGGGCCGTCAGGTGAGGCGGCGGGGCCGTCAGGTAAGGTGGCGGGCCAGCAGGTGAGACGGTGGGCCGTCAGGTGAGGCGGGGGGGGGCCGTCTGGTGAGGTGGCGGGCCAGAAGTCGAGGCGGCGGGCCGTCAGGTGAGGCGGCGGCCGTCAGGTAAGGCGGCTGCGGGGCCGACAGAGGTGCAGCGGGGGGGGGGGGGGGGGCCTGCTGCAGCGACGAAGAGGCCGCGCGGCCGTCTTGAGGGCGGCGCGGCGCGGCAGAGCCGAGAGGGCGGCGCGGCGCGGCTGTAAGGGCCGCGCGAAGTGGGGCCTGAACCGCGCGCGCGAAAAAAAAATGAGTCGCGCGCGCGACTCTCGGGGCGCCACAAGGGCAGCTCGACGCGCACTAGGGGGAGCGCGCCTCGGGGAGAATAGGGCGCGCTCCGGGCAGGAAAAAAAAATCGTGGGTGGGCCCAAAGAACGGTCCTTAGGAGGGACCCGCTCTATACCATGTGAAACTAACTGAACAGGAATGAATTGGCTAAGTCAGAGTTGGGTACAAATACAACCCTAGCAAACTGTACCCCATATGTGCTACCCCACTATAGCCTACAAACATGCATCAGCTATAATAATCTGACACTGCTCCACCGTGTGCGGAAACCCTTGGCGGTGTCGCCTCCTCATCTGGTCCTAGCTCAGGCGGCGCGTCTGTAAGATCTGATGCAACTGACGTGGACGCAGAGTCACTGCCAGATGCGCCCTCTGTTGCAGGCACCGACGAGTCGGCAAGCGAGCTCGATGTCCGGATCGAACTTGTTTACATTATGCGTAAGTACTTTCTCCCTAACACTGCCATTACTGAAATCATTCGTCTGTTTAAGAGCAAGAAATGGGATGTGTCTGATCTGGAGTTCTGGGACACTTACCGAGATCTGGAGGAGTTTGAGAAGGAGTTCGTGCCCGGGGATGAAGCGTGGGAGGCGGTCGATCTAGAATTGGAGGGAGATTTCGGGACCGTTACGTTCCGCTACCGGCCCGTTATCCAGGTATGGGGTTACCGATCCTTGGTGACGTATGCTACGTATGTGATCCGTCCTTTTAAAGTGGCGCGGTACGTTCCACTTACCATATGCAGGTACTCCTGAAGCTTTGGGCTAAAATGTCAGGGGTCGAGGGATTTGCAAAGCATCCCGTTACCACAAAGGATTGCGAAGTGCGGCGGTACACCAGCCCTGTGGATACAGACTGGTTCCACCTTGCAACGGTAACTATAACGTATGCTCCTATGGCTGTCCTCGTTCCAATCTCCCTCTCCGAGGTATCCATCGGCCGGTTATGACCGTGCCTGATGGTGTAATGTGCGGCAGAATGCTCTCAAGGGGATGGCCATAGTGGCAGGGATCCTGCTTTTTAGCGACTCGACGCACCTGACGTTCAATGGACGCCAGTTTGCGCATCCACTGCTAATGTCCCTGATAAACATCCCCGAGGTGTTTCGGTGGTTGGTGGGGGGTTCGGAGATCATCGCGTTGTTTCCGAGCCTGCCATCGGACATGTCAGCAGAACAGAAGACCGCCGTGATGCAGACGATGTTGCGCATCGTGCTTGGCCCGATCATGGATGTTTCAACGCTGAAGAGGTAAAGGATCATGTACATCTCCATGCGGTTTTTAGTAGCTAAACACCCCTAAACCCTAATAGATGTATTTCAATTCACAGCGGAGGGGTGCAGGTCGTGGATCACGCGGGCAGGCAGTACACCGTGGTACCTATGCTTGCGACGTGGGCTTGTGACCACCCGGAATCGAGCAAGCTTACATGCACCATGGCGGCCTCGTCCAATAAGCCGTGCTCCATGTGCACCGTAAGCAGATGGGATTTGACGAAGGTTGCTGCCAAGATGACGCCACGCACCGTTGCAGACCAGCAGCTACTGCACGAGGACATGACCAGGAGCACGGCGGAGGAGCGAGACCAGCTCAAGCAGGCGTGGTCTACCCACTTTGTGGCGGTGAGTTAGAGTGTATTGCACATGTGGATGTAAACGTACTACGTTGAACCATGACGCGTCGTCAAAGTCGCTAACACATCCCCGAAATGGCAGTGTGCGCTTTGGGATTGGGGTTATGTCAAAACCACGTGGGGCAACCTGTATCT
Source organism: Closterium sp. NIES-65 (assembly GCA_948144175.1). NCBI lineage: Eukaryota > Viridiplantae > Streptophyta > Zygnematophyceae > Desmidiales > Closteriaceae > Closterium > Closterium sp. NIES-65. The sequence continues at coordinate 900,230 of CANXME010002212.1, forward strand.
GGCCATCGGCGTCTGCCTTCTCCACGTGGTGGACGAAGGTCTGTGGGTGCATACGATGCGCTGCCTGCTTGGCCAGCTCACGCCAACGGAGAAGCGACTCTTGCTCACGTGAGTCTGGTCCGAGCTAAGTAGGCAGGTCTTGTGCGTTTTGCTCTCTTTACGTGGTGCTCATGTGCCTAGACGATGGCCATCTTGGCGTATATGCAGGCGTTGCAAGGTCATTGTAAGTGAGACGCCAGGGGGTATCCTTCGACTTCCCAATATCATCACCTACTTTCGGACACTTGCAAACTACGCTGCATGGGAGCACCGGGCGATGATGCAGATTGTGCCGTTGCTCGTCCACCTGCCGGGCCGTGAGGATGTCGGGGCAGCGATGGTGATGTTCAACGAGTGGTACCGGGCATACTTCAGGGTCGAGTTCCATACAGAGGAGTCGCTCAAGCAGTGCATCTCGAGTACCGAGGAGTAAGGCTTGACCTCTGATTTACGCACCGGGGTAGTATTAAACCCCAGTACGATTGTTGTGCCGTGCTAGCCTCCCATTTATGTTGGCATGTAAGTTAAACACCAAACGTGCCAACCCTCAGGTTGATCGAGACCTTGGTGCGGGTGTTTCCCAACCAGAAGTCACATTGGCTCCTCATAAAGGTGCACCTCCTTGCGCATCTCCCCGATATGATCCGCACCCGGGGACTGCCGAAGGAGTACTCCACCAACTTCGGTGAGGCGTCTCACAAAACGATGGTGAAACGCCACGCAAGGAACACCAACTGGCGCGACGTGTGTCGGGATATCGCAGTGCGCCATGAGCGTCTGGCGTCAATCACCGCAATGGCCAAGGAAGAGAGCGGGGGGAAGACATACGAGACCGCCATGTGCCTGGTGAGTACGGGTGGTGGCCTCCAACATACAGACCATAACCATGTAACAAGGTGACCCGTGAAGCCCTATGGTACGTGGGCTTGATGGTGTGCGTGACTGTCCCGAGTGTATGACATGAGTGTATGACAGAATGGTGCGCCAGTGATAAGCGGATCAGAGTTAGGATTGAAGTGCAGGGAGTGAAGGGGAAGGTGTTGGTAAGGGCGTTACTGTCGTATGAGAGGCACGGGGCTGGTTCGCGCTAGAGAAGAGGCAAGAAGTGCTGAGGACGTCCGAGAACGTTAGGGTTGAGAGGTGAGGTGACGGTTAGCGTGGGTTACTGGACTGAGAAGTCAGATAGGGGGACGGGAGGGTTAGCGGTTGGGATGGGATTTAGTGAGCGAGAGGAAGAGGGGAGGGTTAAAGCGAGGGATGGGATGGGATGGGATGTCCGAGACGGGAAGGGGTGGGTTGGGTTGGGATGCCTGAGAAGGCGAGGGGTGGGGCGTAATGAGGGACGGGATTGTTTGTCTAAGGAGGGGAGAGGTGGGTCGACATGAGGGATGGGATTGAGTGTCTGAGAATGGAAGTTGGTAGGTGGAGGCCGATGTGTGGGTAGGGGAGGGGAGCGGGAGGGATGATATGGGAATGGATGGCCTGTTTGAAAAGGAGAGAGTGGGGTTCACAGTATGGACGGGAATAAAGGGTTGAGGAAGGGGTGGAGAGGGTTCTAGGGGACTCGTGTGTTTGGATTCGAGTGTGTGGGCAGGGCTATTCTTGTGTATGGGATGTATGTCCGGGAAAAGGAGAGGGGGGGGGGGGGGGGTTGGCGGGAGGGGTGGGACTGGACCAGTTTTGTGTGCGCGAGGCATGGCCGGGCTGTCTTTGAGACCAAGGTATAATGTTATGTTCACTAAACCCTCCGTTTCTCCATGCATTTCATATTTCTGTATTGGTGCAGGCCATAGAGCAGCATCAGCGGGTGCTCACCAAGACGAGCAGAACCATGACTGTCGGGGAACCACAAGACAAGACATGGACTTCCTACAAGCTTGCGCTGGGTGAAGATGTGATGCGGAGGTTCTCGGGGGAGCTGGTTCGGGCGGGGATCGTGGTGTCGACCCTGCAGGTGAGCATTAACTCATCGTACGCTACAAGGAGGAAATGCAAGGAGTACGTCCATCACCCACCACATGAGCCCACTAGCCAACACGCCAGCCAACTTATCTCACCGCATTACGAGAGTTAATACTGAACGTTGACCTAGGCCATTCTTTCAGGTAACTCACAGCGCATAACCCGTAACCCGTATTCACGTGGTGACAAAACCCCCCCCCCCCCCGTACCCTAAACCCTACGCTCATCCTCCTCCATGCATCTGTCCCATCTGTCGTCACCCACAGGCCAAGATGCCGGGCTGGATGATGTGCAAGGGCAGTACTCCGAGGCCTTGTGACACTGCAGTGGTGCCATCACTGAGCCTATTTTTTTCCCCCACCATTGCGTTACTTGTCCACACATAGGTGCACACGGCCGTTGCGATTCCACCGCACACGCAGATGGACACCAGAGACCACGGGCAGTTGGTGAAGGCTGCCCCTGATGAACGCAAGTTCAGCAACATCCGCATCCAAGGGGGCGGCGCTGAGTGGTACGGCAAGCTCCTAATTCTCTTCCAGTTCACAGGGCCCGACGGTGCGAAAGTGCAGCGGGCTTTTGTGAAATACTACGATGAGGTCTCGCCACCGTGTCCCGTGACCGGGTGCTTGCGGCTTGTGCCTACGACAGGGGAGGATGATTATTCGGTGATCGAGGTGGATAGCATCCTAGCCCTCGCGCACATCGTACCCTCTTTCACGGACGATGACATGTTCTTGGTAAATCGGTTCCTCTTCTGACATATGGGGTGATTTCAAATACTTGCACGTATTCGCAAAATTGTGGGCGTTAGAATGGTGGAAATACAGCTGGTGCAGTGGTAAGGAAAGGTAATCTTTGCGACCTTGGTTGTCTGGACATCTATGGTTTCCGTAAAGCCAGTGCTCGCATTCTGGACAGCCATATGCCGGGTTATGCCAAATAATTGTGCAATGCGCAAATTGTAGACACTAGTATTAGTACAGTGTATAATTCAAAGCATGGGAAAAGGGCATGTAAATGTGCAGGGGGGTTGATACGTTCAGGAAAACGCCATCGACCGGAATCGATCTTTCGACCTTTTGGACTACAGAAAATTTGCATGGACTAAGACACGGCGCGAACAGTGTGGCTTGGAAGCCGAGCCGAACGTTTTCAGGATGGTTTCCCCTTTTACCCTGGCACTACACGCCCTACTTTGGACAGATTGGGGAGGGAACAGTTTAGGGAAGTACTGTACCCTGTCCCGAAAGTATATTTCGGGAGCCAGGACACATTTGGGACATTCCTAGGAAACCCGGTTGAGGCTTCCAGGAGCTCAGTTTTGCAAGGATGGTTCTAGGACCTCAACTTTTTGCTGATGATTTTGGAGTCATTCAAAGATCATTAGATTGCTGCAACCTTGAACTTATGAATCCTTCAAACGATTGCCCGAGCACATACTCCTTGTTAATCGGAACAAGCACGTGTTTAAACGATAAGATGTCGAGGCCATATGCCAGCCTAGTGATTCTCTTAGACCCCGGCCGCGCGACGAGTGTCCAGAAATACGGCGATGTGCAAAGCCACTCAGCATTTTCGAGTCCGTTCTCATAGTGTAACTGTAGGAAGAACCGGCCAATTTAAGACGCCGTCCTGAACTCAATTCCTGATGAAACAATTTGTGTGAGCTATTTCTGGATAGGTCTTGGAGTGACGAATCCGTAGCATCAAAGAACACAAAGATCGCCCAAGAAATGAGAACGGTAGCTTGAATAATATAGGGCTGGGTACAACATTCCAGAGAGTATCTAATTCTAGTTGACGAGTGAGTTTTTATACTCAACAAGAAAGAACTCACAATAACTAGAGCAATCGAACCGCATTTGTAACCGAGCCGCGTGCAATTTCGTAACCCACCCCATTGCAAAATTGACGGTGGAATTTCGGAAAAGGAGTTACGTCCTTTTCCGTTTACATTTCCGTCCATGCACACAAGTTGCAAATGTAATGGGTCGGACCAATCACATCGCGCCATTTGTTTGTGCTTTTGTTTGGTTCATTCCGCCCACTTGCAAATAACCCTCGATAGTTTTGTTTCTAGCTACCACCCAAGTGCAACCCTTGACTTGTGTGCACCGCCACCCTTCCGCCCAAACTCTCGCCACCCAACCCCACTTGGTAAGGTTGGAGGGGTGTGTAGTGGGGACCACTTGGCCCCCCACCGACTTCCAACACTCCCCCTTGGTCCCCACAAGCACCTATGCATACAAGCCTACCCTAGCACAACATGCATGAAAGGTATCCTTAGGCAAAGGTTTGGTGAGGAAGTCCGTGGATTGAGCGTTAGTCTTCACGTAGCGTAGCTCCACCTCCTTATCTTCGACGAGCTTGCGGATGAAGTGATGACGAATTTGGATGTGCTTGGTCCTTCCATGAAGGACCGAGTTCTTGGCAAGGTTGATTGCCGCTTGGTTGTCCACGTAGATCGGCGTGGGTCCCTCTTGTTCGTATCCTAGCTCGGCTAGGAGACGCCTCAACCACACGGCCTCGGTACCACCACGGTTGAGAGCAACATACTCGGCCTCGGTTGAGCTAAGGGCAATCAAGTTTTGCCTCTTGCTTTGCCAAGCCACCGCCCCCCCAAGGAGCGTGAAGACAAGGCCCGAGGTGCTTTGCCGAGTGGAAGGATCCCCCGCCCAATCGGAATCCGTGAACCCAATGAGTGCTACCGGCCCGGCTTCATAGTGGAGCCCTAGGTGACTAGTGCCCCTAACATAGCGAAGAAGACGACGCAAGGCACGCTCATGCTCTACCATGGGGTTGGAGACTACTCTCCCAAGTAGCCCAACCGTGAATGAGAGATCGGGACGGGTGCTCACGGCGGCATACATGCATGAGCCTACTATGGAATGAAAGCGCTTGGTCTTCTCGGGATCCATAGGGACTTCCTCGCTTGTAGCCAAAGGGTGGAACCCCACCTCCATGGGTGTGGGTGCCGGCTTGCTCTCGCTCATCCCGAAGCGAGCCACCACGTCCTCCAAGTACTTGTGTTGGTGAAGATGAAGAGTCTTGTGCGCCCGATCGCGGTCGATGTGCATGCCGAGGTAGTATGACACGGCACCAAGGTCGCGCATGGAGAACTCCGATGCAAGCTTCGCCTTGATCTCCGCCACAAGGTCCTTGCAATCGGAAACGAGGAGGAGGTCGTCCACGTAGAGAAGGAGGACGAGCTTCTTCTCCCCACGGTTGAGGATGTACAGGGCGTGATCACACTCACTCCGAGTGAAGCCCAACTCAAGCAAGTGCTTGTCCATCCTCATGTACCATGCTCTAGGGCTTTGCTTCAAGCCGTAGATGGTGCGCTTCAACTTGCACACACGGCCCGTCCCATCCTCAAACCCCGGAGGTTGCCTCATGTACACCTCCTCCTCTAGGTGGCCATATAAAAATGCGGTTTTTACATCAAGTTGTTCTACCTCTAGATCAAGTCCTCCCGCTAGAGCTAAGAGAACACGAAGGGAAGAAGACTTTGCTACCGGTGCAAAGGTCTCGTTGTAGTGAAGCCCTGCCTTTTGCGTGTACCCTTGTGCCACCAAGCGAGCCTTGTATCGCTCCACCTCACCGTTCGGCCCAAGCTTCTTCTTGAAGACCCATCGGGACCCAACGGTGTAGCTATTTGGGGGCAAAGGGACAAGATCATAGACATCATTTTCAATAATGGACTCGTACTCCCCATTGAGTGCTTGAGTCCAATTACCGGCTTGGAGCGTCTCCATCGCCTCACGGTAGGTGGTAGGTGTGAAGTCGGCCATGAAGCACATGGCATCTTCCCCTTCCTCATCATCCTCCACCACAAGCGAGTAGTCGGCGTACTTCGGGTTCGGACGAGGAGTTCTTCGAGCGCGAGTAGATGCAAGCGTTGGAGCGACGACGGTAGAAGGATCACCATCCTTCTCACTCTCCACTCCAACCACTTCAACAACATCTCCCTCCTCGTCTTGAACACTCCTCTCCTTGGGAACATCGTGAGAAGATGACTCATTCGTGTCTTCAACCGTTGGAGGGATGACCACGACCGAATGCTTCTCTTTTGGTGAAGTTGGGAAGCGGTTCTCGAAGAATGAGACGTCGCGCGACACCACCACCTTTCCGCTCTCCAAGTCCCACACCCGCCATCCCTTGTGATCAAGGCTATGGCTCAAATACATCCCCACACGCGCCTTCGCCTCAAGCTTGGTGCGTGTAGCATCGGGAACGTGATAGTAGCAAATGCACCCGAAGGTACGGAGGTTGGAGACGTCCGGTTTGTCGCCACTCCAAACCCCGAGGGGTGTCACGTTCGGCAAGGTCTTGGTCAAGCTTCGGTTGTGAATCCAAGTTGCCAACATTGTCGCTTCACCCCACCAAGACTTGTCCGCATGAGCATGGGCAAGCATGCTCCTAACCGCTTCAACCAAGGTGCGGTTCAAGCGCTCCGCCGCTCCATTTTGTTGAGGTGAGTGAGGAACTGATACTTCGTGGAAGGTTCCTCGCGCCTTGAACCACCCGTCGAGCTCGTTGTTGACGTACTCTCCTCCTCCATCCGACCGAATCCGCTTCACAAGTTGTCCTTCTTTCTCCGTCTCAACAAGCGCCACCCACTTCTTGATTGTCGTAGAAGTCGCGCTTTTGTCCTTGAGAAGGTAGACCCACACCATGCGTGTCGCGTCGTCGAGGAGAGTGAGAATGTAGCGCGCTCCCCCTTTAGAGATAGGGGTGATTGGTCCACACAAGTCGGTATGGACGAGATCGAGCGGGTTGGAGGCGAGAGGCTTCGTGCGAGTTGGAAACGGCTTCCGCGCCATCTTCCCTTCAAGACACGCCGAACACTTCTCCACCTCCTCGTTTGTTGACGAGTCGATGACGATCCCGTGCACTACGCCTTGAGTTGCCATGGCGCGGATGGTTGACGCGCTCAAGTGCCCGTAGCGGTTGTGCCACATCTCCAATGAAGGCTTTGCCACCGCCGCGTGCGCCGACGCAAGGTTCGGTGTAGCCACGAGCTTGAAGATTCCGCCGTCTTGATGCGCTTTGCCGATGAAGCGCCCGGAAGACGTGCTCAATGTCATGACCGCGCCTTCGATGTTGACACGCATTCCCTTGGTGGTGAGTTGTGACACGGAGAGCAAGTTGGCGCCGAGTCCCGGCACAACCAACACGTTGTTGATTGTCATTGGACCGCCGTCCACCGCGATGCGCAACGTTCCGCGTCCCTCCACCTCAAGCGAGTCTTGATTACCGAAGACCACGCGCTTGATATGAGCATCCGCCGAGACATCCTCAAGAAGCTCCGCGCGCGGCGTCATGTGTTGTGTAGCGCCCGTGTCGAGAAGCCATGCGAGCCCGCCAAGAGCTCCTTCTCCCGCGATGAACACGAGCTCCTTGGTGTCTTCTCCCGAAGTCACCACGTTCGCGCGCCTCTCCTCTTGAATTAAAGACGTTGGAGTCCAATCCCTTGGCTTGCTCCGACACTCGCGCCACCAATGCCCGGGCTTCTTGCAATACCAGCATGCTCCTTCACGAGCATGACCACGGTTGTTGTTGTTGTTGGCATGTCCTCCACGTGAAGAGCTCACGCTTCCACTTGCATGCCCACGGTCATTCCGTGGCTTGGTGTAGACAACGCCTTTTTTCGCGCCGCGCGTGAAGTGAGCCGAACTCGTTGAATCGCCTTTCAAGTTGATCCACCGCATCTCCTCGTTGATGAGGCGCGTCGTCACCCCCTCCTTGGTCCACGTCGCTTGCGTGCCGTCAAGGGTGGTGATGACGGTTGACCATTCCTCTCCGAGCCCTCCGAGAAGCGTCATGATCCAATCCTTCTCATCCACGTCCGCTTCAAGCTCCACCATTCGTTCGCCAAGCTCCTCAACGCGGTTGACGTACGCGCGCATGCGTTCGCCCTCCTTGATGCGCACGGTGAAGAAGTTCCTCCTCGCTTGCAACTTGCCGTGGAGAGACTTCGTCACGTGGATGTTCTCGAGGCGCCTCAAAGCTTCACGTGTAGCTCCTTCAAGGTCGATGCACGAGCTCACCACCGGCACGAGTTGAAGTCCGAGCTTCGACACGAGAAACGAGAACGCCTTCTTGTCCTTCTTCACCCATGCTCCATGCTCCGTTGTCGAGGCGGTTGGAGGCTTCACTTCGGATCCGTCGAAGAAGCCCCAAAGCTCACGCTCCATCATGTGCACCTTCAACTTGAAGCGCCATGATGCATAGTGCTCGCCATTGAACAATGGCACCGCACTCATGTCGACGATCGTCGTAGATGCGGAGTAGGACTCATTGGGGGTAGGACGAAGGGGGACCTCAGAGGTCGACGAGGAAGTCAAAGACATGGCGACAAGGAGAGTTAGGCGTCAAGCGTTTGAGAATTCCTAAGCTCTGAAACCATGTAGGAAGAACCGGCCACTTTAAGACGCCGTCCTGAACTCAATTCCTGATGAAACAATTTGTGTGAGCTATTTCTGGATAGGTCTTGGAGTGACGAATCCGTAGCACCAAAGAACACAAAGATCGCCCAAGAAATGAGAACGGTAGCTTGAATAATATAGGGTTGGGTACAACATTCCAGAGAGTATCTAATTCTAGTTGACGAGTGAGTTTTTATACTCAACAAGAAAGAACTCACAATAACTAGAGCAATCGAACCGCATTTGTAACCGAGCCGCGTGCAATTTCGTAACCCACCCCATTGCAAAATTGACGGTGGAATTTCGGAAAAGGAGTTACGTCCTTTTCCGTTTACATTTCCGTCCATGCACACAAGTTGCAAATGCAATGGGTCGGACCAATCACATCGCGCCATTTGTTTGTGCTTTTGTTTGGTTCATTCCGCCCACTTGCAAATAACCCTCGATGGTTTTGTTTCTAGCTACCACCCAAGTGCAACCCTTGACTTGTGTGCACCGCCACCCTTCCGCCCAAACTCTCGCCACCCAACCCCACTTGGTAAGGTTGGAGGGGTGTGTAGTGGGGACCACTTGGCCCCCCACCGACTTCCAACAGTAACATCCTGCGGGAACGCCATGGAAATGTGGAAACTCGCGGTAGCGCGTGAGTAAATTTGATCAAGGTGCCGCCACTTCTATTACCTTTGCGTTTTAAGCTACTCACGATGATAGCCACTCGATAACCGTGCCACTGATCCACTGCTCGTTTCTCAACGTGCAGTAATCTGAGGGCTTGATTTCAAGCCACCCCCCCCCAAATGGGGATGGCATGCTGATGTGCTGGAAACGACATCGCGATAACTTGGGTATGCCCTTCTCCTCCATACCTTGAGATAGTAAACTCACAGTTTGAGCCGGATCTTGCCTTAGGTAAGGGTCGAAATTCCGTTGCCCAGGCAGCTCAACGCAAAGTCGAAGCAGGTACTGTAGTTCCTGAAGTAGGACCCACACGCCCTTGCTTTTCGTTGGTCAACTTTGTGCCAAAATCCCTGCTCCCATACGTTGTCAGCGAATAGCGTGCTCGTGATATCCTGTCAACATGGTGAACAGTGTGGAGAAGTCTGACAGGATTCTCTGCTCCAATGACATTCGAGCGGCTTGTGTATTTCTGACACAATTGGCGTGTATGCCAAATTGATGTCAGGTCCATGTCGCAAGTGGAAATGTTCCCAGCTCGGTACAAAACTTCGTCAGGTTGCTGCAACGAGAGAGCTGTTTTTGTACGCGACAACAGTTACAATATGCGGAGTATGAGAGTCGCATGGCCCACTCGCCCAACTGCGCGTGGTCGCGCACCAACAAACTAGGTGACCTAAATTCGAGCAGAACGCCACAAACCCTAACCAATTGCATACCAACTACCGACACCCGATAACCAATCGCCAATCAGGGTCAATGGAAACAGGTGTTCAGACTCAGATCGCCAATTCGTATTCACGCCCAGCCCTTCCCTCGTAAACTATCGTCCATTCGACAGGCGCCATCTCATTCTTTTGCAGTGTTGGCATTCACATATCAAACTGGTGTGCCAAACACCCTTTCAGTCTTACGGACAGATCTGCTCGATGGAGGCTCAGGCTTGTGAGTTCTGCAATAAGCGCGTGTACTGCTATCAATACGTAAGTAGCCATCAAGCTAACCATGACGGCTGTAAGCGGGCCCAAAAACGCAAGGCTGAAGAGGATGCTAAACGTAAGAAGCTAGACCGTGGCGTGGAGAAGCAGTATACCTTTGTTCCGTTAGCAACAACCACCCTTCCCGCGCCAGCGCATTCAATTCCCATAGCGGCACTTCCGAACGCAGTAGAGCAGCACCCGCAGCCGGCAGAGCGAGTTCCTGATGCGGTTCGTACGTGCAGCACCACACTCGTGGTGGAAGAAGCTCCTACAGAGGAAATTCTTGATGTTAAGGCGGAAATATGCATTTTGGCACGATCTCACGGTCTTACCAACGGGGCGATAAACGACACAATACAGTTAGTTAGACACCCAAAATTAGATCCAAAGCAGCTGGACGATTGGAACAGCTACAGGGACCTGGAGAAGTACGAGAACAGCTTTGACCTTGGAGTGGAGAATGAATGGATCGTCGAGGAGATCGAAGTGGATCACGAGGTTGGGTTTCTCACCTTCAAGCGCCGAAACGCGATAACTGTGAGTGTATCCATGCGTGTGGGGTCACGTTTGTCACAGTGGAATGTGTTTTGTGAGACCGACTAAACCATCAGTCCAAATGGAACCATCAATCCTACGCTTCTGTTTTCCATCATTGTTGCCATCCTTATCACCATCAGCTCCTTCAGTCCATGTTCAAGAAGATGTCGGCTGTCTAGGGATTCAGCATCATGCCTCAAGAGTGGAAGGTTGATGGGGTTCGCCGCTACAGTACCCCTGCAAAGACGGATTGGATGCTCGAGGCTTGGGTAAGTTCCATGCCATCTCATGTCGCGTTGGACACGAGCATTGAAACCTAGGATCCAATTCGTCTTTCCTTCCCTTTATCATCACTGTGGCAGGAAAGGGTGCGGAAGTTTGGCATGGTTATAGCTCTCATTTTGTTCTCAGACCAGACCAATCTATCCTACAATGGGCGCCAATCTGCCCACCCATTTCTGTTGTCCTTTGGGAACATTCCTGAATGGGCTAGGTGGCTTGAAGGAGGCACTGAGCTTCTCGGGCTCCTGCCTAACATCCCAGCTGACCTCTCGCCAGAAGAGAAGGTTCGAGTGTTCCAGGACGCTGCAGAGATCATGATTCGAGATTTAAAGGCGGCTTCACATCTTTCAGGGTGAGACACTGCTACTCTCGTCCAAAGGCGCGCATCCCTTGTACTCTCCAAAATCCACGGATTCAGTCGAAAGTACTCTGCTCCCAGCCACCATGCTTCACCTAATACCATTCGGGTTCCTCCCGTACCGCCGTCTCCTGCCGTTGAAACCATCCCTGCTTGCTGTCCCCCTCCTCCTAACCGTCCTTCATCTGCTTGCTTACAGCAACCCATGCTCACACCATCAGTGACATATCTAACATGGTCTCCCATCCTCGCCATACCCCCCCCTGCTTTACCCCTCATCCTGGCGGCTGTGCAGGGGCGGTGTGATGGTGGAAGACAGTGCCGGCGTGCAGTATAGAGCATTCACGCTCCTTTATTCATGGGTGGCCGATCACCCGGAGTCTTCTAAGATCACCTGTACGATGGCATGCAACTCACACCATTCGTGCTCGTTGTGCTTGGCTGAAAAGGAGGGCCTGGATGAGATGAACTTTGAGTTGACTCAACAGCCAACTGATAAGAAGCGCCCGGATGAGCAGGATGAGATGAGACCATTGTCCCCAGAAATGTTGAGGGTCAGAAGGAATCTGCGGAAACCAAAAAGAAGCAGGAAGACACCATTGTCCTTAGAACTGTCAAGGGTCAGAAGGATTTTCACAAGGAGATGAAAGCCGCGAAGACCAAAAAGGAGCTGAAGGCGGTGAAGAAGAAGTCCTCTACACACTTTGTGAAGGTGCGCCTTGCCCAGCTTGCTCCGCGTGCATCCTTGTGGTTCTCATATGGTTTCCCTCCGTATCCACCATATACTGCTGTGGCTAGTGTGCCCGAAAACCTACTCCGATCTGCATCTTGCTGTTCGTATTTATTATCCTGACCCGCCATCGTGAGTTTGTGTCCTTGACCCCCGACGCAGAGCCTTTTGTGGGACTGGGAATTCGCAAAAACTCTCTGGGGCAACACGTACTTTGCTGTGCCCCCGGACATCATGCACATCTGGGAGCACGGCATATGGCTGCATGCCATGAAGTGCCTGGTGAAGAAGCTGACCCCGAGGGAACGGAAGATTCTTCTGGAGTGAGTTGTTCCGCGCCCTGCTTCATGCTACTCCCCTCCGTGCTTGCTTTCCGCGCCCTGCTTCATGCTACTCCCCTCCGTGCTTGCTTTCTGCGCCCTGCTTCATGCTACACCCCTCCGTGCTTGCTTTCCGTGCTCTGACTAACTGTTACTCACGCCTAGGCGATACAAGATTTTGAAGGAGGCCACACCAGCTTCCGTGCTACGTCTTCCTTCGGCGTGGGCCTACTTCACATCCACTGCCTGCTTTTCAGCTGCAGAGCATCGGGCGATGATGCAGGTCCTGCCCCTCATAATCAACCTCCCAGGACGAGATGATATCCGCACGGCCATTGTCAAGATGGTCGAGTGGTACAAGGAGTTCATCCGCGCTGAGTACCACACCGACGAATCTCTGGAACGGATGAAAGACGCCACCATCAAGTAATTAGTCCGTCTGTTATGTGGTTTCCCAGGCCCATCTTCTCCCTCTGCACTGCATCGCTGTCCCTCCATAACCCACCTCCCTGCTCCCTCCTTCCGTGTTTCTGTTTTCGATGTCTGCTTCCTCACTCCCCCTCCCGCATCCCGTTTCTCCCTTCCCGGCCTGCATTCCCCCTCTTAACTGCATGCCTTGAATCTAAATTTTCTCCAGGATGGTGAAGGCTCTTCGTGTCGCTTTCCCTAAGCAGAAGTCAAAGTGGAAAATTGTTAAGATTCATCTTCTCGTTCACCTCCCATCAACCATCCGTATGAGGGGGATCCCTGCCGAGTACTCGTCAAACTGCTACGAGCACTCCCACAAGACCACTGTGAAGCGTCCTTCACGTGGCACGAACTGGAAGAATGTTGAAGATCGAATCGTCCGGAAACACCTGGAGCATGCGGTAGTTAGGCAACTCGCGCGGGAGGCCGGAGGGGACAGCACGTACGAGACCTCGATGAAAGAGGTGAGTTTTACAAACCTGCTCTGTTCCCCTGCACCCTGTCGTCTGCTTAGTTTCCCTATTTTAATCCCATGCTGTGATCTCCTGAAGTGATGCCATGCTCTGTTCTCTTGCTCGGTTCCCCTCCTCTGTTCCGCTGCTCTGTTTCCCTGCTCGGTTCTCTTGCTCTCTCCCCCTGCTCTGTTTCCCTGCTCGGTTCTCCTTCTCTCTCCCCCTACCCCGTTCCTCAAGTCATTTCCCCTTCTTTGTTATCTGCTCTGTTTCCCAGCTGTGTTCCCTACTGTGTCTTCCCCGCTCTGTTCCCTGCACTGTTATCCTCTACCATGTTCCGTTCTGTGTCTGCCCTGCTTTGTGCCCTGCTGTATTCCCTTCAGTTTCCCTGCTATGCTCCCTTATGTGTCTGCCCTGCTCTGTGCCATGTTCAGTTTGCCCCAGCTCGGTTCTCATGCTCTCTCCCCTGCCCTGTTTCCCTGCTCGGTTCTCATGCTCTCTCCCCTGCCCTGTTTCCCTGCTCGGTTCTCATGCTCTTTCCTGCTCTGTTTCGCTGCTCGGGTCTCATGCTCTCCCCCCCTGCTCTTTTTCCCTGCTCGGCCTTCTTGCTCTCTCACACTGCTCTGTTCCCCTCGTCATTTCCCCTTCTTTGTTATCCGCTCTGTTACCCTGCTATGTTCCATGCTGGGTCTCCCCTACTCGGTGCCCTGTTCTGTTTCCCTGCTCTGTTCCCTGCGCTGTTACCCTGCCATGTTCCGTTCTGTGTCTGCCCTGCTCTGTGCCCTGATCTGTTCCCTTCACCGTTTCCCTGATTTGTTCACTTCTGTGTCTGCCCTGCTCTGTGCCCCGCTCTGTTCCCTTCACTGTTTCCCTGATTCGTTCACTTCTGTGTCTGCCCTGCTATGTGCCCCGCTCTGTTCCCTTCACTGTTTCCCTGATTTGTTCACTTCTGTCTCTGCCCTGCTATGTGCCCCGCTCTGTTCCCTTCACTGTTTCCCAGATTTGTTCACTTCTGTGTCTGCCCTGCTCTGTGCCACGTTCTGTTCGCTCGTCTCTTTGCCCGCACTTCTGTTTCCATGCTCTCTGCATGAGTTGGCAATCACATTTAGGACCAACCTAACCAAAGTAATCGATTCCTACCCCCCCATAACCTTCTTCGTCCCCACAACCTCTCCCCCTTTCCCCCACACCCATTCCCCCTTCGTGGCCTTTCCCTTCTTCGCCTACACCTCGCATCAATCCCCTATCCCCCCCCCTCCTCCTCCCTCCAAAAGGACTCACCATACAACCCTCCCCCTCCCTATACCAACCCTCTCCTCTCCACGGTGACAGGCATGCCTGGCTGGCCGGAGGGTGCTTACTAAGACCCACAAGAAGATGGTCCTGGGGGACATCACCGACTCAGTGTTTTGGAGCTACGTCTTGACTGTTGGTGAACCTGCCATGAGTGCGATGGTTCTGCGACTCAGATGGGCAGGCATCAACACGCAAGTTTTGCAGGTGCATTCCCGGTCGTATGGATATGCCATTTCTTCTCACTGCCGCCGAATCCACCCTCTCCAGCCCCCCTTCCCCCTCTCCTGCATGCTTTCCACTCACTCCAGCCCCCCTTCCCCCTCTCCTGCATGCTTTCCACCCACTCCAGCCCCCCTTCCCCCTCTCCTGCATGCTTTCCACCCACTGCAGCCCCCCTTCCCCCTCTCCTGCATGCTTTCCACTCACTCCAGCCCCCCTTCCCCCTCTCCTGCATGCTTTCCACTCACTCCAGCCCCCCTTCCCCCTCTCCTGCATGCTTTCCACTCACTCCAGCCGCGCTCCCCCCTCTCCTGCATGCTTTCCACCGACTCCAGCCACCCTTCCCCCTCTCCTGCATGCTTTCCACCCACTCCAGCCCCCCTTCCCCCTCTCCTGCATGCTTTCCACCCACTCCAGCCCCGCTTCCCCCTCTCCTGCATGCTTTCCACTCAATCCAGCCCCGTTTCCCCCTCTCCTGCATGCTTTCCACCCACTCCAGCCCCCCTTCCCCCTCTCCTGCATGCTTTCCACTCACTCCGGCCCCCCTTCCCCCTCTCCTGCATGCTTTCCACTCACTCCAGGCCCCCTTCCCCCTCTCCTGCATGCTTTCCACTCACTCCAGCACCGCTTCCCACTCTCCTGCATGCTTTCCACCCACTCCAGCCCCCCTTCCCCCTCTCCTGCATGCTTTCCACCCACTCCAGCCCCCCTTCCCCCTCTCCTGCATGCTTTCAACCCACTCCAGCCCCCCTTCCCCCTCTCCTGCATGCTTTCCACTCACTCCAGCCCCCCTTCCCCCTCTCCTGCATGCTTTCCACCCACTCCAGCCCCCCTTCCCCCTCTCCTGCATGCTTTCCACCCACTCCAGCCCCCCTTCCCCCTCTCCTGCATGCTTTCCACCCACTCCAGCCCCCCTTCCCCCTCTCCTGCATGCTTTCCATCCACTGCAGCCCCCCTTCCCCCTCTCCTGCATGCTTTCCACCCACTGCAGCCCCCCTTCCCCCTCTCCTGCATGCTTTCCACTCACTCCAGCCCCCCTTCCCCCTCTCCTGCATGCTTTCCACTCACTCCAGCACCGCTTCCCACTCTCCTGCATGCTTTCAACCCACTCCAGCCCCCCTTCCCCCTCTCCTGCATGCTTTCCACCCACTCCAGCACCCCTTCCCCCTCTCCTGCATGCTTTCAACCCACTCCAGCCGCGCTCCCCCTTCTCCTGCATGCTTTCCACCCACTCCAGCCCCCCTTCCCCCTCTCCTGCATGCTTTCCACCCACTCCAGCCCCGCTTCCCACTCTCCTGCATGCTTTCCACCCACTCCATCCCCCCTTCCCCCTCTCCTGCATGCTTTCCTCTCACTCCAGCCCCCCTTCCCCCTCTCCTGCATGCTTTCCACCCACTCCAGCCCCCCTTCCCCCTCTCCTGCATGCTTTCCACCCACTCCAGCCCCCCTTCCCCCTCTCCTGCATGCTTTCCACTCACTCCAGCCCCGCTTCCCACTCTCCTGCATGCTTTCCACCCACTCCATCCCCCCTTTCCCCTCTCCTGCATGCTTTCCACCCACTCCAGCCCCCCTTCACCCTCTCCTGCATGCTTTCCACTCACTCCAGCCCCGCTTCCCACTCTCCTGCATGCTTTCCACCCACTCCATCCCCCCTTCCCCCTCTCCTGCATGCTTTCCACCCACTCCAGCCCCCCTTCCCCCTCTCCTGCATGCTTTCCACCCACTCCAGCCCCCCTTCCCCCTCTCCTGCATACTTTCCACTCACTCCGGCCCCCCTTCCCCCTCTCCTGCATGCTTTCCACTCACTCCAGCACCGCTTCCCACTCTCCTGCATGCTTTCCACCCACTCCAGCCCCCCTTCCCCCTCTCCTGCATGCTTTCCACCCACTCCAGCCCCGCTTCCCCCTCTCCTGCATGCTTTCCACTCAATCCAGCCCCGTTTCCCCCTCTCCTGCATGCTTTCCACCCACTCCAGCCCCCCTTCCCCCTCTCCTGCATGCTTTCCACTCACTCCGGCCCCCCTTCCCCCTCTCCTGCATGCTTTCCACTCACTCCAGGCCCCCTTCCCCCTCTCCTGCATGCTTTCCACTCACTCCAGCACCGCTTCCCACTCTCCTGCATGCTTTCCACCCACTCCAGCCCCCCTTCCCCCTCTCCTGCATGCTTTCCACCCACTCCAGCCCCCCTTCCCCCTCTCCTGCATGCTTTCAACCCACTCCAGCCCCCCTTCCCCCTCTCCTGCATGCTTTCCACTCACTCCAGCCCCCCTTCCCCCTCTCCTGCATGCTCTCCACCCACTCCAGCCCCCCTTCCCCCTCTCCTGCATGCTTTCCACCCACTCCAGCCCCCCTTCCCCCTCTCCTGCATGCTTTCAACCCACTGCAGCCCCCCTTCCCCCTCTCCTGCATGCTTTCCACTCACTCCAGCCCCCCTTCCCCCTCTCCTGCATGCTTTCCACTCACTCCAGCCCCCCTTCCCCCTCTCCTGCATGCTTTCCACTCACTCCAGCCGCGCTCCCCCCTCTCCTGCATGCTTTCCACCGACTCCAGCCACCCTTCCCCCTCTCCTGCATGCTTTCCACCCACTCCAGCCCCCCTTCCCCCTCTCCTGCATGCTTTCCACCCACTCCAGCCCCGCTTCCCCCTCTCCTGCATGCTTTCCACTCAATCCAGCCCCGTTTCCCCCTCTCCTGCATGCTTTCCACCCACTCCAGCCCCCCTTCCCCCTCTCCTGCATGCTTTCCACTCACTCCGGCCCCCCTTCCCCCTCTCCTGCATGCTTTCCACTCACTCCAGGCCCCCTTCCCCCTCTCCTGCATGCTTTCCACTCACTCCAGCACCGCTTCCCACTCTCCTGCATGCTTTCCACCCACTCCAGCCCCCCTTCCCCCTCTCCTGCATGCTTTCCACCCACTCCAGCCCCCCTTCCCCCTCTCCTGCATGCTTTCCACTCACTCCAGCCCCGCTTCCCACTCTCCTGCATGCTTTCCACCCACTCCATCCCCCCTTCCCCCTCTCCTGCATGCTTTCCACCCACTCCAGCCCCCCTTCCCCCTCTCCTGCATGCTTTCCACCCACTCCAGCCCCCCTTCCCCCTCTCCTGCATGCTTTCCATCCACTGCAGCCCCCCTTCCCCCTCTCCTGCATGCTTTCCACCCACTGCAGCCCCCCTTCCCCCTCTCCTGCATGCTTTCCACTCACTCCAGCCCCCCTTCCCCCTCTCCTGCATGCTTTCCACTCACTCCAGCACCGCTTCCCACTCTCCTGCATGCTTTCAACCCACTCCAGCCCCCCTTCCCCCTCTCCTGCATGCTTTCCACCCACTCCAGCACCCCTTCCCCCTCTCCTGCATGCTTTCAACCCACTCCAGCCGCGCTCCCCCTTCTCCTGCATGCTTTCCACCCACTCCAGCCCCCCTTCCCCCTCTCCTGCATGCTTTCCACCCACTCCAGCCCCGCTTCCCACTCTCCTGCATGCTTTCCACCCACTCCATCCCCCCTTCCCCCTCTCCTGCATGCTTTCCACTCACTCCAGCCCCCCTTCCCCCTCTCCTGCATGCTTTCCACCCACTCCAGCCCCCCTTCCCCCTCTCCTGCATGCTTTCCACCCACTCCAGCCCCCCTTGCCCCTCTCCTGCATGCTTTCCACTCACTCCAGCCCCGCTTCCCACTCTCCTGCATGCTTTCCACCCACTCCATCCCCCCTTCCCCCTCTCCTGCATGCTTTCCACCCACTCCAGCCCCCCTTCCCCCTCTCCTGCATGCTTTCCACCCACTCCAGCCCCCCTTCCCCCTCTCCTGCATGCTTTCCACTCACTCCAGCCCCGCTTCCCACTCTCCTGCATGCTTTCCACCCACTCCATCCCCCCTTCCCCCTCTCCTGCATGCTTTCCACCCACTCCAGCCCCCCTTCCCCCTCTCCTGCATGCTTTCCACCCACTCCAGCCCCCCTTCCCCCTCTCCTGCATGCTTTCAACCCACTCCAGCCCCCCTTCCCCCTCTCCTGCATGCTTTCCACTCACTCCAGCCCCCCTTCCCCCTCTCCTGCATGCTTTCCACCCACTCCAGCCCCCCTTCCCCCTCTCCTGCATGCTTTCCACCCACTCCAGCCCCCCTTCCCACTCTCCTGCATGCTTTCCACCCACTCCAGCCCCCCTTCCCTCTCTCCTGCATGCTTTCCATCCACTGCAGCCCCCCTTCCCCCTCTCCTGCATGCTTTCCACCCACTGCAGCCCCCCTTCCCCCTCTCCTGCATGCTTTCCACTCACTCCAGCCCCCCTTCCCCCTCTCCTGCATGCTTTCCACTCACTCCAGCACCGCTTCCCACTCTCCTGCATGCTTTCAACCCACTCCAGCCCCCCTTCCCCCTCTCCTGCATGCTTTCCACCCACTCCAGCCCCCCTTCCCCCTCTCCTGCATGCTTTCCACTCACTCCAGCACCGCTTCCCACTCTCCTGCATGCTTTCAACCCACTCCAGCCCCCCTTCCCCCTCTCCTGCATGCTTTCCACTCACTCCAGCCCCCCTTCCCACTCTCCTGCATGCTTTCAACCCACTCCAGCCCCCCTTCCCCCTCTCCTGCATGCTTTCCACCCACTCCAGCACCCCTTCCCCCTCTCCTGCATGCTTTCAACCCACTCCAGCCGCGCTCCCCCTTCTCCTGCATGCTTTCCACCCACTCCAGCCCCCCTTCCCCCTCTCCTGCATGCTTTCCACCCACTCCAGCCCCGCTTCCCACTCTCCTGCATGCTTTCCACCCACTCCATCCCCCCTTCCCCCTCTCCTGCATGCTTTCCACTCACTCCAGCCCCCCTTCCCCCTCTCCTGCATGCTTTCAACCCACTCCAGCCCCCCTTCCCCCTCTCCTGCATGCTTTCCACCCACTCCAGCCCCCCTTCCCCCTCTCCTGCATGCTTTCCACCCACTCCAGCCCCCCTTCCCCCTCTCCTGCATGCTTTCCACTCACTCCAGCCCCCCTTCCCCCTCTCCTGCATGCTTTCAACCCACTCCATCCCCCCTTCCCCCTCTCCTGCATGCTTTCCAGCCACTCCAGCCCCCCTTCCCCCTCTCCTGCATGCTTTCCACCCACTCCAGCCCCCCTTCCCCCTCTCCTGCATGCTTTCCACTCACTCCAGCCCCGCTTCCCACTCTCCTGCATGCTTTCCACCCACTCCATCCCCCCTTCCCCCTCTCCTGCATGCTTTCCACCCACTCCAGCCCCCCTTCCCCCTCTCCTGCATGCTTTCCACCCACTCCAGCCCCCCTTCCCCCTCTCCTGCATGCTTTCCACTCACTCCGGCCCCCCTTCCCCCTCTCCTGCATGCTTTCCACTCACTCCAGCACCGCTTCCCACTCTCCTGCATGCTTTCCACCCACTCCAGCCCCCCTTCCCCCTCTCCTGCATGCTTTCCACACACTCCAGCCCCCATTCCCCCTCTCCTGCATGCTTTCAACCCACTCCAGCCCCCCTTCCCCCTCTCCTGCATGCTTTCCACCCACTCCATCCCCCCTTCCCCCTCTCCTGCATGCTTTCCACCCACTCCAGCCCCCCTTCCCCCTCTCCTGCATGCTTTCCACTCACTCCAGCCCCGCTTCCCACTCTCCTGCATGCTTTCCACCCACCCCATCCCCCCTTCCCCCTCTCCTGCATGCTTTCCACCCACTCCAGCCCCCCTTCCCCCTCTCCTGCATGCTTTCCACTCACTCCAGCCCCGCTTCCCACTCTCCTGCATGCTTTCCACCCACTCCATCCCCCCCTCCCCCTCTCCTGCATGCTTTCCACCCACTCCAGCCCCCCTTCCCACTCTCCTGCATGCTTTCCACCCACTCCATCCCCCCTTCCCCCTCTCCTGCATGCTTTCCACTCACTCCAGCCCCCCTTCCCCCTTTCCTGCATGCTTTCCACCCACTCCAGCCCCCCTTCCCCCTCTCCTGCATGCTTTCCACCCACTCCAGCCCCCCTTCCCCCTCTCCTGCATGCTTTCCACTCACTCCAGCCCCGCTTCCCACTCTCCTGCATGCTTTCCACCCACTCCATCCCCCCCTCCCCCTCTCCTGCATGCTTTCCACCCACTCCAGCCCCCCTTCCCCCTCTCCTGCATGCTTTCCACCCACTCCAGCCCCCCTTCCCCCTCTCCTGCATGCTTTCCACCCACTCCAGCCCCCCTTCCCCCTCTCCTGCATGCTTTCCACTCACTCCAGCCCCGCTTCCCACTCTCCTGCATGCTTTCCACCCACTCCATCCCCCCTTCCCCCTCTCCTGCATGCTTTCCACCCACTCCAGCCCCCCTTCCCCCTCTCCTGCATGCTTTCCGCCCACTCCCGCCCCCCTTCCCCCTCTCCTGCATGCTTTCCACTCACTCCGGCCCCCCTTCCCCCTCTCCTGCATGCTTTCCACTCACTCCAGCACCGCTTCCCACTCTCCTGCATGCTTTCCACCCACTCCAGCCCCCCTTCCCCCTCTCCTGCATGCTTTCCACCCACTCCAGCCCCCTTCCCCCTCTCCTGCATGCTTTCCACTCACTCCAGCCCCGCTTCCCACTCTCCTGCATGCTTTCCACCCACTCCATCCCCCCTTCCCCCTCTCCTGCATGCTTTCCACCCACTCCAGCCCCCCTTCCCCCTCTCCTGCATGCTTTCCACTCACTCCAGCCCCGCTTCCCACTCTCCTGCATGCTTTCCACCCACTCCATCCCCCCCTCCCCCTCTCCTGCATGCTTTCCACCCACTCCAGCCCCCCTTCCCCCTCTCCTGCATGCTTTCCACCCACTCCAGCCCCCCTTCCCACTCTCCTGCATGCTTTCCACCCACTCCATCCCCCCTTCCCCCTCTCCTGCATGCTTTCCACTCACTCCAGCCCCCCTTCCCCCTCTCCTGCATGCTTTCCACCCACTCCAGCCCCCCTTCCCCCTCTCCTGCATGCTTTCCACTCACTCCAGCCCCGCTTCCCACTCTCCTGCATGCTTTCCACCCACTCCATCCCCCCCTCCCCCTCTCCTGCATGCTTTCCACCCACTCCAGCCCCCCTTCCCCCTCTCCTGCATGCTTTCCACCCACTCCAGCCCCCCTTCCCACTCTCCTGCATGCTTTCCACCCACTCCATCCCCCCTTCCCCCTCTCCTGCATGCTTTCCACTCACTCCAGCCCCCCTTCCCCCTCTCCTGCATGCTTTCCACCCACTCCAGCCCCCCTTCCCCCTCTCCTGCATGCTTTCCACCCACTCCAGCCCCCCTTCCCCCTCTCCTGCATGCTTTCCACTCACTCCAGCCCCGCTTCCCACTCTCCTGCATGCTTTCCACCCACTCCATCCCCCCCTCCCCCTCTCCTGCATGCTTTCCACCCACTCCAGCCCCCCTTCCCCCTCTCCTGCATGCTTTCCACCCACTCCAGCCCCCCTTCCCCCTCTCCTGCATGCTTTCCACCCACTCCAGCCCCCCTTCCCCCTCTCCTGCATGCTTTCCACTCACTCCAGCCCCGCTTCCCACTCTCCTGCATGCTTTCCACCCACTCCATCCCCCCTTCCCCCTCTCCTGCATGCTTTCCACCCACTCCAGCCCCCCTTCCCCCTCTCCTGCATGCTTTCCGCCCACTCCCGCCCCCCTTCCCCCTCTCGTGCATGCTTTCCACTCACTCCGGCCCCCCTTCCCCCTCTCCTGCATGCTTTCCACTCACTCCAGCACCGCTTCCCACTCTCCTGCATGCTTTCCACCCACTCCAGCCCCCCTTCCCCCTCTCCTGCATGCTTTCCACCCACTCCAGCCCCCTTCCCCCTCTCCTGCATGCTTTCAACCCACTCCAGCCCCCCTTCCCACTCTCCTGCATGCTTTCCACCCACTCCAGCCCCCCTTCCCACTCTCCTGCATGCTTTCCACCCACTCCAGCCCCCCTTCCCCCTTTCCTGCATGCTTTCCACCCACTCCAGCCCCCCTTCCCCCTCTCCTGCATGCTTTCCACCCACTCCAGCCGCGCTTCCCCCTCTCCTGCATGCTTTCCACCCACTCCAGCCCCCCTTCCCCCTCTCCTGCATGCTTTCCACCCACTCCAGCCCCCCTTCCCCCTCTCCTGCATGCTTTCCACCCACTCCAGCCCAGCTTCCCCCTCTCCTGCATGCTTTCCACCCACTCCAGCCCCCCTTCCCCCTCTCCTGCATGCTTTCCACTCACTCCAGCCCCGCTTCCCACTCTCCTGCATGCTTTCCACCCACTCCATCCCCCCCTCCCCCTCTCCTGCATGCTTTCCACCCACTCCAGCCCCCCTTCCCCCTCTCCTGCATGCTTTCCACCCACTCCAGCCCCCCTTCCCACTCTCCTGCATGCTTTCCACCCACTCCATCCCCCCTTCCCCCTCTCCTGCATGCTTTCCACTCACTCCAGCCCCCCTTCCCCCTCTCCTGCATGCTTTCCACCCACTCCAGCCCCCCTTCCCCCTCTCCTGCATGCTTTCCACCCACTCCAGCCCCCCTTCCCCCTCTCCTGCATGCTTTCCACTCACTCCAGCCCCGCTTCCCACTCTCCTGCATGCTTTCCACCCACTCCATCCCCCCCTCCCCCTCTCCTGCATGCTTTCCACCCACTCCAGCCCCCCTTCCCCCTCTCCTGCATGCTTTCCACCCACTCCAGCCCCCCTTCCCCCTCTCCTGCATGCTTTCCACCCACTCCAGCCCCCCTTCCCCCTCTCCTGCATGCTTTCCACTCACTCCAGCCCCGCTTCCCACTCTCCTGCATGCTTTCCACCCACTCCATCCCCCCTTCCCCCTCTCCTGCATGCTTTCCACCCACTCCAGCCCCCCTTCCCCCTCTCCTGCATGCTTTCCGCCCACTCCCGCCCCCCTTCCCCCTCTCGTGCATGCTTTCCACTCACTCCGGCCCCCCTTCCCCCTCTCCTGCATGCTTTCCACTCACTCCAGCACCGCTTCCCACTCTCCTGCATGCTTTCCACCCACTCCAGCCCCCCTTCCCCCTCTCCTGCATGCTTTCCACCCACTCCAGCCCCCTTCCCCCTCTCCTGCATGCTTTCAACCCACTCCAGCCCCCCTTCCCACTCTCCTGCATGCTTTCCACCCACTCCAGCCCCCCTTCCCACTCTCCTGCATGCTTTCCACCCACTCCAGCCCCCCTTCCCCCTTTCCTGCATGCTTTCCACCCACTCCAGCCCCCCTTCCCCCTCTCCTGCATGCTTTCCACCCACTCCAGCCGCGCTTCCCCCTCTCCTGCATGCTTTCCACCCACTCCAGCCCCCCTTCCCCCTCTCCTGCATGCTTTCCACCCACTCCAGCCCCCCTTCCCCCTCTCCTGCATGCTTTCCACTCACTCCAGCCCCGCTTCCCCTTTTCCTGCATGCTTTCCACCCACTCCAGCCGCGCTTCCCCCTCTCCTGCATGCTTTCCACTCACTCCAGCACCGCTTCCCACTCTCCTGCATGCTTTCCACCCACTCCAGCCCCCCTTCCCCCTCTCCTGCATGCTTTCCACTCACTCCATCCCCCCTTCCCCCTCTCCTGCATGCTTTCCACTCACTCCATCCCCCCTTCCCCCTCTCCTGCATGCTTTCCACTCACTCCAGCCCCGCTTCCCCCTCTCCTGCATGCTTTCCACCCACTCCAGCCGCGCTTCCCCCTCTCCTGCATGCTTTCCACTCACTCCAGCACCGCTTCCCACTCTCCTGCATGCTTTCCACCCACTCCAGCCCCCCTTCCCCCTCTCCTGCATGCGTTCTACCCACTCCAGCACCGCTTCCCACTCTCCTGCATGCTTTCCACCCACTCGAGCCCCCCTTCCCCCTCTCCTGCATGCTTTCCACCCACTCCAGCCCCCCTTCCCCCTCTCCTGCATGCTTTCAACCCACTCCAGCCCCCCTTCCCACTCTCCTGCATGCTTTCCACCCACTCCAGCCCCGCTTCCCCCTCTCCTGCATGCTTTCCACCCACTCCAGCCCCCCTTCCCCCTCTCCTGCATGCTTTCCACCCACTCCAGCCCCCCTTCCCCCTCTCCTGCATGCTTTCCACCCACTCCAGCCCCCCTTCCCCCTCTCCTGCATGCTTTCCACTCACTCCAGCCGCGCTTCCCCCACTCCTGCATGCTTTCCACTCACTCCAGCTGCGCTGCCCCCTCTCCTGCATGCTTTCCACCCACTCCAGCCCCCTTTCCCCCTCTCCTGCATGCTTTCCACCCACTCCAGCCCCCCTTCCCCCTCTCCAAAATGCTTTTCCACCCACTTCAGCCCCCCTTCCCCCTCTCCTGCATGCTTTCCACCCACTCCAGCCCCCCTTCCCCCTCTCCAAAATGCTTTCCACCCACTCCAGCCCCCCTTCCCCCTCTCCAAAATGTTTTTCCACCCACTCCAGCCCCCTTTCCCCCTCTTCTGCATGCTTTCCACCCACTCCAGCCCCCCTTCCCCCTCTCCAAAATGCTTTCCACCCACTCCAGCCCCCCTTCCCACTCTCCTGCATGCTTTCCACCCACTCCAGCCCCGCTTCCCCCTCTCCTGCATGCTTTCCACCCACTCCAGCCCCCCTTCCCCCTCTCCTGCATGCTTTCCACCCACTCCAGCCCCCCTTCCCCCTCTCCTGCATGCTTTCCACTCACTCCAGCCCCACTTCCCCCTCTCCTGCATGCTTTCCACCCACTCCAGCCGCGCTTCCCCCTCTCCTGCATGCTTTCTACTCACTCCAGCACCGCTTCCCACTCTCCTGCATGCTTTCCACCCACTCCAGCCCCCCTTCCCCCTCTCCTGCATGCTTTCCACTCACTCCATCCCCCCTTCCCCCTCTCCTGCATGCTTTCCACTCACTCCATCCCCCCTTCCCCCTCTCCTGCATGCTTTCCACTCACTCCAGCCCCGCTTCCCCCTCTCCTGCATGCTTTCCACCCACTCCAGCCGCGCTTCCCCCTCTCCTGCATGCTTTCCACTCACTCCAGCACCGCTTCCCACTCTCCTGCATGCTTTCCACCCACTCCAGCCCCCCTTCCCCCTCTCCTGCATGCTTACCACCCACTCCAGCCCCCCTTCCCCCTCTCCTGCATGCTTTCAACCCACTCCAGCCCCCCATCCCACTCTCCTGCATGCTTTCCACCCACTCCAGCCCCGCTTCCCCCTCTCCTGCATGCTTTCCACCCACTCCAGCCCCCCTTCCCCCTCTCCTGCATGCTTTCCACCCACTCCAGCCCCCCTTCCCCCTCTCCTGCATGCTTTCCACCCACTCCAGCCCCCCTTCCCCCTCTCCTGCATGCTTTCCACTCACTCCAGCCCCGCTTCCCACTCTCCTGCATGCTTTCCACCCACTCCATCCCCCCTTCCCCCTCTCCTGCATGATTTCCACTCCCTCCAGCCCCCCTTCCCACTCTCCTGCATGCTTTCCACCCACTCCAGCCGCGCTTCCCCCTCTCCTGCATGCTTTTTTCTCACTCCAGCACCGCTTCCCACTCTTCTGCATGCTTTCCACCCACTCCAGCCCCCCTTCCCACTCTCCTGCATGCTTTCCACCCACTCCAGCCCCGCTTCCCCCTCTCCTGCATGCTTTCCACCCACTCCAGCCCCCCTTCCCCCTCTCCTGCATGCTTTCCACCCACTCCAGCCCCCCTTCCCCCTCTCCTGCATGCTTTCCACCCACTCCAGCCCCCCTTCCCCCTCTCCTGCATGCTTTCCACTCACTCCAGCCGCGCTTCCCACTCTCCTGCATGCTTTCCACCCACTCCAGCCCCCCTTCCCCCTCTCCTGCATGCTTTCCACCCACTCCAGCCCCCCTTCCCCCTCTCCTGCATGCTTTCCACCCACTCCAGCCCAGCTTCCCCCTCTCCTGCATGCTTTCCACCCACTCCAGCCCCCCTTCCCCCTCTCCTGCATGCTTTCCACTCACTCCAGCCCCGCTTCCCACTCTCCTGCATGCTTTCCACCCACTCCATCCCCCCTTCCCCCTCTCGTGCATGCTTTCCACTCACTCCAGCCCCCCTTCCCACTCTCCTGCATGCTTTCCACCCACTCCAGCCGCGCTTCCCCCTCTCCTGCATGCTTTCCACTCACTCCAGCACCGCTTCCCACTCTCCTGCATGCTTTCCACCCACTCCAGCCCCCCTTCCCCCTCTCCTGCATGCTTTCCACTCACTCCAGCACCGCTTCCCACTCTCCTGCATGCTTTCCACCCACTCCAGCCCCCCTTCCCCCTCTCCTGCATGCTTTCCACCCACTCCAGCCCCCCTTCCCCCTCTCCTGCATGCTTTCAACCCACTCCAGCCCCCCTTCCCACTCTTCTGCATGCTTTCCACCCACTCCAGCCCCGCTTCCCCCTCTCCTGCATGCTTTCCACCCACTCCAGCCCCCCTTCCCCCTCTCCTGCATGCTTTCAACCCACTCCAGCCCCCCCTTCCCACTCTCCTGCATGCTTTCCACCCACTCCAGCCCCCCTTCCCCCTCTCCTGCATGCTTTCCACCCACTCCAGCCCCCCTTCCCCCTCTCCTGCATGCTTTCAACCCACTCCATCCCCCCTTCCCCCTCTCCTGCATGCTTTCCACTCACTCCAGCCCCGCTTCCCACTCTCCTGCATGCTTTCCACCCACTCCAGCCCCCCTTCCCCCTTTCCTGCATGCTTTCCACCCACTCCAGCCCCCCTTCCCCCTCTCCTGCATGCTTTCCACCCACTCCAGCCGCGCTTCCCCCTCTCCTGCATGCTTTCCACCCACTCCAGCCCAGCTTCCCCCTCTCCTGCATGCTTTCAACCCACTCCAGCCCCCCTTCCCACTCTCCTGCATGCTTTCCACCCACTCCAGCCCCGCTTCCCCCTCTCCTGCATGCTTTCCACCCACTCCAGCCCCCCTTCCCCCTCTCCTGCATGCTTTCCACCCACTCCAGCCCCCCTTCCCCCTCTCCTGCATGCTTTCCACCCACTCCAGCCCCCCTTCCCCCTCTCCTGCATGCTTTCCACTCACTCCAGCCGCGCTTCCCCCACTCCTGCATGCTTTCCACTCACTCCAGCTGCGCTGCCCCCTCTCCTGCATGCTTTCCACCCACTCCAGCCCCCTTTCCCCCTCTCCTGCATGCTTTCCACCCACTCCAGCCCCCCTTCCCCCTCTCCAAAATGCTTTTCCACCCACTTCAGCCCCCCTTCCCCCTCTCCTGCATGCTTTCCACCCACTCCAGCCCCCCTTCCCCCTCTCCAAAATGCTTTCCACCCACTCCAGCCCCCCTTCCCCCTCTCCAAAATATTTTTCCACCCACTCCAGCCCCCTTTCCCCCTCTTCTGCATGCTTTCCACCCACTCCAGCCCCCCTTCCCCCTCTCCAAAATGCTTTCCACCCACTCCAGCCCCCCTTCCTCCTCTCCAAAATGCTTTTCCACCCACTCCAGCCCTTGGCCAATTTCCCCCTTTCGCTATGCTCTCCACCGCCTCTTTCGCTGCTTTCACATTTTCTTGGTTCATGCTCGTGGTTTCAGGTGCACACGGCACTTGCGATTCCGCCTCACGATAAGATGGAATGGACGTCAAGTGGGCAGTTTGTCAAGGCTAGCCCGGGCGAGAAGAACTTCTCATCTGTTGCAATCAACCCTGCAGGGAAGGGGTCCCCCTGGTACGGCCGTTGTCTTGTCCTGTTTCACTACAACAAAGATGGGGAGCTGAGGCGCGAAGCATACGTGGAGTATTACACCGAGGACAAACAACTATGCCCGTCAACGGGATGCAAGCGCCTTCTACCCACAGAGGGCGAGGATGATTTTGCAGTGATTGATGTCGACTGCATTCTCAGTCTCGTACACATTGTTCCCTCATGTGAGGACGATGAAGTGAGCCTTCTTAATAGATTCGTTTGATGAGGTCTAGCGAACATAGAAAACTTTGACACATTGTGACTTTTGTAAACATGAAATTGTTCCCTGACTATGTTCTTTTTAGGCCTTGTAAGAATATAATAGGTGTAAAATTTCCTTCAAATGGTTAAACATGACTCTTGGAAACACTATTTTCATAGAGAAAATTACATCATCATATTCAAAGAAACATAAGTGCAAATGTCATAAATGTAACAAATGGTACACAAAAGCCTAAACGAGGAATTCTTGGAGAGAATCAAATTTCTCGCTATCTGCTCCCACGCGAAGAGACATGCTCGACTGAAGATCCCAGCGGAATCAGGTCGACGGACCCGAGTTGCCAGGGTCGACGAGGGGGGTCGACGGACAGGGGTCTGACGAGGCGGGCGAGTGACGCGCGTGCGGGCCCGCCAGCCTGGCCCTGGGCTGGGCCGGGCGCACGACCGCCGCCCCGCAACCCCCCCCCCCGAGAGTGAACAGCGACCCACGTTACCGGGTGGGGGCGGCGAGCTGGCGAGACCTCGGGCGAGGGGAAGTAACCCTGCCGCGAAGGCAGCCCACCCCTCCCTCGTGCCCGCGAGGCCCTAGTAACCCATCGCGGCCTGCCCGTACGGGCAGGCGAGGTCCACGCGAAAATCGGGGGCTCCCCTCGGGTCGCTCGACTATTTCGCGACCCGTTGCGGTGACGCCACGTGCTCGCCCGTCATTTCGCATCGCGTGCATGAGACATTTCGTACCCCCCGAAACTCGAGCGAAAACCTGGGTCGTTCGCCACGGGGCGCACGGCTTTCGCGACCCTCTGCGAAATCGACACGTGGTGCCGAAACGTCGCACCGCGCCCACGCGAAGTTGCGTCCCCTGGCCGACCGAGGCCGGGGCACGTGACGTCGACCTGTTGGCTCGGCGGCGAGGGTGCACTTGTGCCACGCAACTTGTGCACGAGCCCTGCCGAGCCAGGCATCACGGCCCCCTGGGCGAAGCTCAACCGGGCCTGCGTGGCTCCGCCTGGCTTTTCTTCGTTGGAGGTGGACTGGCCCCTCATTTTCGCGTTCTCGTTTCTCTTTCATTTTTCCTCCCACCTCGTCGCCTTCCATACTCCCACCGCTTCTTCCCTTAGCCTGTAGCATAGCATCCTCGCTCTCCCGCCATGGCAGCCGGCCAGAAAGCCGCCGAAGCGGCGCCGACCTCGCTAGATTTCCCCCTGCATCTAGACATCGGTAGAGGACACACGGCCAAGTTCGAAGAGCACGACTACGCCGTTCTGACAAACCCTATGCTAGAGTTTAACGCCCGTTGCTTGGGACTCGGTCTCAAGTGAGTGTCTTATGGAGATGTCGTCGTCGACGGGCCTATTCCATGCTGGTCGGCCATGGCGGGGTTTCAATGCGTCCAGTAGTATATGTCGACGGGCTTAGAGTTCAGGCACATCACATCGGTGATGCCGACGTAATGCGTTAGGTCGTCGACGACGCTGAGTTGTGCCGAAGTCGTTCCGCTCCTGTCATTCCACCGTCGTGCCGCACACCTATACCTCTCTAATCTGTTGTAATCATGCATGCGTGCAGGCACGCATGGATCCGCTCAACGGATGCAGGCGAGCGATTGTGGTCGATAGGAGTCGGCCGGCTTCGGGCGGCGATGGGTCAGGACGACCACACATGCTTTGCGACGATTTTCGACGCCGACGTGGCGGTTATCCCACTGATATCGAGGTGAGCAGGTTCGAGGTCCTGCTGTGTGCTGCAACCTGTGTCGGTGATTTGTTCTGAGCGCCATCGACGTGCCTTGTCTGTGCAGCATCGCACCGCTTCCGGGAGCGCATTGCAGCGTCGTTCTCATCCTGTGCCCCGGCGATTTGTTCAATGCCTCGGGGCAGGAGGTCAGGACCTCGATCCGGCACGCCGACCCGCAGACAGTGAAGGAGTGGCACCGCGACGAGGCGATCCGCGTGCTGAAGTGAGCTCGATAGTTTAGTCGACATCGCATACATTGTCGACACGACGCGTGCACCGTGCTAACCGACCGTCCTTGCCGTGCTTTTGCAGGTTTTTCCGGACCGCTGTTCTGGCCGAGCTGCGGCGCGAGGGTAGGAAATGGGAGTGGGCGAAGCCGTCCGAAGACGAGGTGCAGGAGAGGCTCGCCGACTGCGACGAACCCCTTCGAGATGTGAGTTCCGGACGATTCGCCGTCATATGGTGTCACATCTACGCCGCCCTCATCCTTGCTCTCTGCACTGTTGTATGCAGAAAATTCCCGATACCGTCCGGGACTCGGACGCGGGCTCCGGCCTGCTAGCAATGAGCGCGTTGATCTGGGTTGTGAGGCGGTTCCAGCGCCTGACCGGCGACCTCCGTCGCATTGCCACCAGCATGGACAAGCCCACCGTCTCGGGGTTGAAGGCGCTGCGGAACGAGATGGTAGCCCTCATCAAGAAGCAAGTCCCGCTCATACGGTCGGGGAAAACCGTTGTTGCTGCCGACGCCTGTGACGACGACGGCGAGGAAGTCCATTCTGCATCCGTACCAGTAGGGGTCGCCCCGAACGTCGCTGATGCGCGTGGCAAGTCGGGAGTCGGCGTCGACGAGGCCGATGCGGCCGCAGGAAAGGGGGTGACCGGGACCGAGGTTGTTCACGGGGATGATGATGGGGTCCAGGATCGCGAGGAGGAACGTGAGGGTGAGGGGGGCTCGGAGGAGTCGTCGGGGTCGATGTCGGGGTCGAGGTCGGGGTCGGGATCGGGCTCGGAGTCGGAGTCGGAGGAGGAGCAGGAGCAGGAGACGCAGGAGCACGAGAGGCAGCACCAGGAGGAGCAGTTGGTAGAGGTGGAGGACGTGGAAATGGCGGAGGGGTACGTTGTCGGAGGAGCGGAGGGGTACGTTGTCGGAGGAGCGGAGGAAACGGGTGGGAGATCGGCGGATGTCGAGAACGACGAAGGGGAGGGGAAGGGTGCGACAGCGAATATCGGCGAGGTCGGCGTGGAGGCGGCTCACAGAGGTGGTGGCATGGTCGAGGTCGGTGAAGGGGATAACGCCGCGGTCCCGGAGCAGAGGGGCGTGGATGTGCATACCGATGCCACCGCGGAGAAGGCCGGCGGGGAGCGGTCTAGGAGGAAGAAGGCGGCGAGCGGTCATCCCGGTTCCACCGCGGCTGGGCGGCAGGCGCGGCTGGACGTCGTCGATCAGCTGAGGGCGGAGAACAGGCGATTGCGTGCAGACAATGCACTCCTTGAACGGCGGCTCGGTGAGCAGACGGGGCGGGTCGACAGCTTGGCGGCGGCATTAGCTGGGCTCCTCGAGAAGGTGAAGGGTTTGACCGCCCAGGTCGCCGACACCGACCGGAAATAGGAGGAGCGCCTCAAAGAGGCCACGTCGACCATGGCGACCACAATCACCGAGGACCTCACCGACAACATGGACAGCGCCATTCAATCGGCCAAGTCCTTCGCCGAGCTAGCGAGGCAGACGCTGCTGGATCTTGACGACCCCAAGGGACGAGCGGCAGTCGCACGCGCGACCGCGGTGAAGACAGTGACCGAGCACGTGACGGCGGAGGTGGGCGAGGCGAGGAAGGGGTTGGAGGAGTCGTTCATCAAATACATCGGCGCCGCGCAGACCAACATTGCCGCCGGCGTCGCGCCCCGCCTAGTCCAGCCGCCGCCGCCTACCGGCCCAGCGCAGGCCTTGCCGGAAGCTTTCCTGAAGTCTTTCAAGGAGGACGTGCTGAAGGCGGTGACGGAGACCACGCAGCAGTCCTTCCTCGCCTCCGGACTGAAGATAATGGCCGAGGTCGTCGGCACGGTGGCGTATGCTCGGCGTGGGTCGTCGCCGTCGGCAAACGACGCCGGCCAAGCGCAACCTACGGAGGGCTTGAAGCTGGGTCACAAGAGGCGGGGAGGCGGCGGGGGGGGGCGACGGGGACAATTCGGCGAACACGAAGCGGAGCAAGGGAGGCGGGGGGTCTGGCGGCAGGGGGGGGGACGGAGACGATTCGGCGGGCGCGAGGCGGACCAAGGGAGCGGCTGGTTCTCGCGTCGCCGGCGATGGGAGCATGGGAGCCGGCGACGGCAGTTCGTTGAAGCAGTCGGGGAAGAGCGTGGTCGACATCCTCAGGAAGCACTGGGCTCAGGTTGGAGCGGCCAGCACAGGCCATGGTGGTGGGGGTCCCGCCGACGAGCATGCCACTGATGACGCACTGCCAATGGCTCCGCCTTCGGTCGGCGTTAAGCCACCACGACAGGGTAGCGGTGTGAAAGGCCTGCGCGACAAGGAGAAGGCCGCCGCCAAAACGGCCCCAGGCGGGTCCGCGAAAGCTGGCCAGGGCCCGAAGACAGGGGTTGCGGAGGCGTCAGCGGTTCCTCACCAGTCTCCCGCGGGTGCACGCCATCCGACCGGACCGTCTGCCGGGCGACCTACCGACGTCCCGCGCCATGCCGACATACCGTCTGCCGACAAGGTTGGCCGCGCGGGAAAAGGGGCGGCAGTTGCGGACGCGCTCAAGGAGCAGCTCAGGCTCCTAGCCGGCCACAGGGCTGTTCAACAGGCCCCCCCTGCTGTCGACGTCCCATCGGCCAGTGGGCCACGTGTAGTGCCGGTCGTCGCCGCCCGTACTCCTGCAGACCCAAAGTCCGCGTTGTTGCGCGCCCAGCTGGGCGCACTAGCGTCGACTGAGAGGACTCAGCAGGCTTCTGGCTCTGGCTCTAAGCCGTCGTCGGCGAATGTCGCACCACCCACCCATGTGGCAGCTGATGTGGAGAAGGCGGCGGAGAAGGGCGTTCGTGCCGCGCTTGCCACCGGCGGCGGCGCCGTTGAGGAGGTCCCCGCAGACGCTGATATCGCTGCCATACAGGCCCATCTGGATGCAGCCAATCCCCGAACCCTGGCCATCTCCGACACGGAACATGTGGAGCCTTCGGCGGGACTCGTCGGCATCGCGGCAGAGCCTAGTGCGACCGGTGATGCGGTCGGTGAGGGAAAGTCGAAACGGAAGGGGAAGGCGGGCTCACAGAGGAAGACGCGGGAGAAGTCGGAGGTGAAGGCGGCGGATAAACAGAAGGGGATGGCGGCGGAGACGGCGGCGGACAAAGATCGAGGCGGCATTGGGGAGGTTGAAGGGAAAGGGGAGAATCAGAAGTCGCCCGGCGAGGGTACGTCGACGGGGAGGAAGGGGAAGGACAAGTCGGTCGGAGAAGGTGCGTCGACCGGGAGAAAGGGGAAGGAGAAGGCGGTCGGCGAGGGTTCCTCGAAGGGGAGAAAGGGAAAGAGGAAGGCGGAGGAGGAGGATGAGGATGTCGAGGAGGTGGAGGAGGTCGAGCAGGAGGAAGAGGAGGAGGAGGAGGAGGAGGAGGAGGAGGAGGAGGAGGAGGAGGAGGAGGAGGAGGGGAAGGGCAAGGAGAGGAGGGGTCATGGCATCCGACACGATACCTCGGGCGACAAGCAAGGGTGGGTCGGCGAGATTAAGGTGCACGGCATCAATCGATACATCGGCAAGTCGCGGAACAAGATGGAGCTCGCGTACGTTCACTCCATCGCGTACGTCGTCTACGACGGTTTCGTGAGCAAGGTGCTCATGACCGAGCTCACCGGCTTGGACAGCGCCGAATTGGAGAGGTGGAAGGAGGTGTGGGAGGAGGTCAGGATCTTGCCGACAGGGATGTGGACGGTGATGTGGGCCCGGGGTACGCTCCTTCCAAAGACACGGTAAGTCGGCAATCCTCCGATTCAAAGTCGATGTCGTTGTCGTTGTCACTCATGTTCGCCCTGTTTGTGGTGGCGTGACAGGCTGACGGAGATCCTCGACGCGTATCGCCATTACAAGTCCACAGGCGATTGTCTCCACGCCGCGCTCCTGCCAGCGATATGGTACCCAGTCGATGCTAGCACCGAGGAAGGCCGGGAGAAGTCGGCGTCCATGATGTCGGCGATGATAGGCCGCGTGTCAATGTGCGCTGCATATGGGAAGACCGCTGCGGCAGCGGCGAAGAAGGAGGGAGACAAGGAGGAGAAGACGGATATGGCAGCATGGGCGTTAGCAGCATCCGCATGCGCTGTGTGGTGCTTCGTCGAGAACGGCGATGCCCAGCTGGCGGATGCTGTGGAAGAAGGGAAGTCGGCGGCGATCATCGGCGGAGCGAGCCAGGCGACCGCCGATGTATTCGGAAAAGTCATGGAGGCGGTGCTAAAAGCCGAGATGAACAGGGACCGCCCCTTGGGAGAGGTTGCCTACAACGTCGCGCCAGCACTCCAGAGGACCGCCCTTGATACGGTATATCCGGGGGGGAATGCTGGAGTAGATGCCGACGTTATCGCTAGAGCGACGGTTGAGACGATGGCGTTTTGGGGAATGTGCCCCGTCGCCGGGCCGAAACTAAGAGCGAGGGACATCGCGGTGCCGATTGACGCGCAGATGAAGGCCGATCTTGACAACAGGGGGAGGAAGGGTCTGAGGGGCAAGAAGGGGACGAAGACCAAGGGCGGCACGGAGAAGGTCAAGAAGTCGAAGAAGGACAGCACGACGGCCTAGTCGACGGCATGCTAAGATTGAGTGCTGCGTGGACTCGATGATGAAATGGTCGATACCGTTTTCCTTGTTTTGGCTGTCGGATCCCTTTGATGCTCTTTCTTTGTGCGTGCCTGTCTACTTTACGTAGGATGAGTAATGAACACATTAGCTAGTAATGATTGTCTACTTCAGTTTGAACGACACGTGAATGCCCCGCTAGGCCGAGAACAACAGGATCATTGAGAGAAACAAAAAGTCGACATCAGTATCAGTATGAAACATAGGCATGCTGCATCAACATCTACAACATGCAACAGGCCACAGTAGCAGGAGGCCTGGGAACATTCAAGCGGTTTTCTTGCGCTTGGTCGACTTATTGGTCGGAGGCAGCTGCCCGGCGTCGTTTTCGCGGGCCAGGTCGGCCAACGTCTTCTTCATCTGCTCAACCCAGGTGTCCGGGAACAGGTCGGCGACCCACGTTTCGGGCTTGAGCCCGCGCGCCACGAACGCACAGGCGACACGAAGCTTGGAAAATTCCGTCTTGCCGAGCCCTTTGACGCCCTTACCCTGCCCAGCATAGGTCGCTACGGCGTCCGCGTTGAGCACCGTGAGGGCATCCGCGAAGGTCCCAATGCCAGGCGCCGCTATCTTGTTAAGCGCGTCGACGGTGGCTTCCGTGTCGGCTTCGCCGTCGCTCCTGCGAAGCTGGCGCACCGCATCGATGACCTTCATCATGCGGCGCACCCTCTTCCCGTGTGCTCCCTGCGAGGCTCCGTCGAGGAGGGTGTGGCGGTCGACGAATCCCGGCTCCCTGAACCTGTCGCACAGACGACGGGTGTCGGCGCTGGTGCACGAGGTCCAGAGGCGCCACGCGTCCTTGACGGTCGTTGCAGTCCGCCAAGGCTGCACTACGTTCAGCTCGTAGGTAGCCTCCTCGACCGTCTGTGGGGGTTTATTGGGTTTGTTGGCTCCTCCACCCCTGCTTGCCGACTCCGCGGAGCCACCGTCGCTCGGCGACTGGTCGTTAGCAGCTGGCGGCGCCTCCGGCATCCTTCGAGCTTCTGAAACGCGGAGAGCCTCGGTGAGGCGTGTTATCTCGGCCGCGAGCGACGCGATGGTTGCGTCGCGATTCTCGATCTTCTCCTCGAGGTCGAGCTTCTGGACCGTTGACCGCTCCCTCTCGAGCTTGAGCGTCTCCGTGAGGGAGACGACCGCGAACTGGGCGTCATGGCGGACCGATATCTCCTGCAATGGTATGCGAATAACGGTGCAGATGAGGGGTTGTAGCGGTCATAGATAACATCGCGACGTCGGCATAAAAGATGACCTACCTCTGGCTGGATGAGGGTTGGATCTTGCCGCTTTTTTATGGTGTCGGTGTCGGTCTTCTCGACCCTCTTCGCCCAGTGTTGGAAGAGGGGAATCCGGCAGAGCTTGGAATACTGGATGTACGGGTGCCAAGGGGTGCGGACGAGTTTCACCGCGAGGTCCTCGGCGACAATGCGGCGGAACATCAGAAGGGTGCGCCAGAAATGCACGGCCGCAACGTCGGCGTCGGACCCCTTCTTCGCGAGTTCTTCTGCCTGCAGTTAGACATCAGACGGGGGTTATTTCCATGGTGGATAGGACAGTACCATGCAAGATTGGTCGGCACCGATAAACAAACCTTGTTGAGGAGGTCGTCGACGTCGGGGAAGATGTGCTCGGCGATGAGAGCGATGAGTTCGTCTCCCGGTTCCACCCTACTGCGACCCAAGAAGTATTCCTGCGTGAATCCCGAATAGCCGGCCTTCTTCATCACCACGCCGACGGGAATGGACGTGATGTAGGCTCGAGTCATCTTGTCGAGAGCCCAGTGACCCAGCTCGGCTATCTCGGCGCGAGGCGTACCTTGGATGGCCAACTCCTGCGCCCCGCCCGCCCGAGCGGCATGGACGTTCCGCTTGCAGAACACCCCGTTCGTCTTCCACATCTGCCTCGTCCATCGCTGGTGGCTGGGAGCTGAGAGTTCGCCCTGCTCGGGGTCGTTGCGGGCGAAGAACAGGTGCTTCTTGTACCAGAGCTCGCGTGTGCTGGTGTCGACCGGCGGAATGAGGTCGACTCCGTGAAACTGGCCGATCTGGTCGAGGACGAAGTGTAACCACAGCCCGGTCTCGCCGACGACGCACAACTCCGCTTCTAGGTGCCGCGCCGCGTAGCTCTGTTGAAGACGCGCATCCTTCGACGTCTTCGAGTTCCGCGCGGCGACCACCATGACGACCGGCTGGTTATCCGGGTTCACCGACGAGGTGCTCGCCAGTCGGTACAGGAAGATGTCGGGGAGCGTTATCTCGCGTATGCTTGCACCGCGCATGAGGCTGTGGTGGGAGAGCAGCGTGAGCACCTTGATGAGAAGAAACCTCCACAGCGTCTGCGAAGGTGTGGTGAAATGCGGGCTCCATGCCGACGCCGCCCAAGCCGGCAGCACCCTCGTCATTATCTGGCGGAACTGTTCGGCGGTGTATGTGTCGCCGATGGTGCCGCGTCGACGGTCGGCGCATTTACTGTCGACATACCAATATATGGATATGAATATTAGGGCGAGGAAACAAATCGATGGCGACATAACACGGCGATGCATGCCAACTTACTCGAGGTCCCTCTGATTTTTCGTGCGGACCATGACCCGCACCTCCGACCGGACCACCGAGATTTCCCGCATGATGCCCAACTCCTTCTCCTTGAAGAGCGTCGCCTCCACCCTCGCCGCCATCTGGCAGGCCTTGATGCGGCCGAGGATCATGTGCACCGTGTAGGCTCGCACTGGCTCGTTCGTGTCGGCGTCGATCCTGTACTCCCGCCTCATGAACTTGATGTAGGCGCGCAGTCGCGTACTAGTGACCCGGGGGCCGTGCAGCCATATGTGCTTCCGCTTGACCACCTTCTCGTTGTCCCAATCCTTGCTCTTGTTGTGTGTCCAGTGCCCTATCTCGTCGACGTGCCTCATTTGTTCTGCTGTCGGCAGTTTGTCGCCAACTTTTTTAAGCATCTTCGCCGTCCACCTTTTGTAGTCGTATATCCATGAGGTGTAGGACTTGAGCGTGCTCTTGGCCTCTATGGTTTTCAGGTGGCGCATTCCCTCCATCACGAGCACGTCGACGCACGCGTACACCATATCTTCCTCTACGAAGTCGGCCGCCTTCCACATTTCTCGAGGGACCGACGTGTGCAGCAGATCCTCAAGCTCGTTCTCGTCCAACAGTTCCTCTATGAACGCACGTTCCCCCCTGAGTTTTTCTTCCAACGTGCGCGGACCTGCACCACGTCGGGGCCGCGGGTCGTCTTCGTCGTCCTCGTCGCTCGCCGATGAATAATCGTCCTCATCCTGGTCGCCCGATCCGTCCGGCACAGACGACGGCCCGGCCTCCCCTTCATCCGTCGGCGTCGACGTTTTGCGTGGTTTCGTGAACTCCCCTATCGGCGCGGGCGGAACGTCCTTGGTGAACTCTCCCTGCGGGATTTGGGCCAGGGCGTCGAGATCGTAAAGCAGCGGCAAAGTCGACGAGGGGTTACTGGTCGGTGTACGGTCTACCGGGCGGACGTCCTCATCCTGGCTAGCGGGGTTCATGACGTCCGTCATGTCGACATCGGCGGGGGGTGGGTTGGTTTGCGGCGGTGTCGAACGAGGCTGTCCTCTGGCCATGATACCGCGACCTAGGGCGATGGGAAGTCGGCGTGGTGAGGTCGATAAACTACTTAATGCGTATTCTATGTCGGCGGTATCTGGCAGGTCGGGACAGCAGACAATCCTACGAGAGGTCGGCGACCACGTCTGCCTACTATCACGACGCCGACGTTACGCCTCTAGAGAAAATCCAAGTGCCGGCCGTCAAGTCAGTGGTAAAAAAAAAAAGCAATGGCACACACAATGGCAGGCGGAATGAGCGACCATTTCGGGGACCACGGATGGGGATGGTCGTGAGCGACTCCGCACCACTTGGCGCTCCACGCAAACCCCAGTGCACGACGCCGCCATGCATGTACGCTCGTGCGGCGGCGCCGTGTCCGACGTGCCACCAGGCGTGCATGGCTGCTTGCTTGAAGCGCTTCGCTCATCATGCTCTTTTCGTGGCTGCTACACGCTGGCTCTTTCGTGCGGCAACGTGGCGTGGTCCCGAATTAGGTGCACCTCGGTAGGTCGAGGTCGGGAGACACTGCCGTGTGGCACCACGATGATGCTCTTCTGGTCGACGCCGACATGTCCCGCATCATCAGTGTCCACTGCACGTAGCCATAGATAGTGGACGGCCGGATTTCTCCTTGCGCATGTGAGCAACCGTTGGATGAATGCCGTGTGGTATGCACCGACATTGCCACGTTCATGCGCGAGATTCTCCCAAGCGAAGCACCCCGACCTTCCGTTGGCCCGTCGTGTCCAACCTGGCAGACCTAGGTGGCCCCGCCATCCAGGGGACTATCTCGGGCGTCCCTTTGTGGCCGCGTGGCGATCATCGCGGCCCGACTTGCCGAGCTGGTATTCTGACACGCGGCTGAGACGTCCTTCTCGGGATTGTCTCAGCGGAACTCTAGGTCGACAGGTCGTCGACCATCCCGAGGGCTCACCAGCACCGGGCCCAGCCAGATAG
This sequence comes from Closterium sp. NIES-65, assembly GCA_948144175.1. Classification (NCBI taxonomy): domain Eukaryota; kingdom Viridiplantae; phylum Streptophyta; class Zygnematophyceae; order Desmidiales; family Closteriaceae; genus Closterium; species Closterium sp. NIES-65. Next base: position 939,899 of record CANXME010002212.1, read on the forward strand.
GCTGGGCTTTCCACGCGGAGGTCGTCGTGGGGTCGTCAACCACGAGGAAGGGGGTTGTCCGTTCTGAACCGCGAAAATGGGCGGCAGTTTTCGTCGGCTGAGCTATACTATGCTATCTGATAGGCCTGGAACCCTAATCCTGCGCACAAGCAAGAAATAGTTAGGGGCAAACATTCAGAATGTGACTGGAAAACATTCCGCCGAAGGCAAACGTTTTTTAGAGTTTCCCTGTACGTTTTTCAAACGATTGTCAAACGTACGATAGGCTGCCGCGAATGTCAGATGATTTTCAGACACACGCATTTTTGTGATGTCATCATCATCATCATCATCATCACCCCTAACAGGCACATGGCATTCGAGCAACTCAAGGGGTCCATACCGTCGTCCATTGGCACCCTCGTTCAGCTGGAATACCTGTGCGGTTTGTTTATGCTGCTGCAATCAAACGGGGCGCTGGGGGGTTGCTGTAGGGAGCCTGGGTGAGGGACGGCAAGCAGTTAGCTCACCCGCTATGCAGCACACCCGTTCAGTGTGTGGTGATTTTTATTCCGGCAACCCCACGTACCTGGCAGCCATGTGTCATTCGGCTTGTGTCCCCTTCTGTCCCCCGCTGCCCCCTCTGCCCCCCGCTGCCCCCCTCTGCCCCCCGCTGCCCCCCTCTGCCCCCCTCTGCCCCTCTTTTCCCCCCTCTGTCGCCTTCTGTCCCCCTCTGTCAACATCTGTTCCCAACTGTCCCCCTCTGTGCCCATCTGCCCCCCTCTGTCCCCCGCTGCCCCCATCTGGCCCCCTCTGCCCCTCTCTTCCCCCCTCTGGCCCCCTCTGCCACCCCCTGCCCCCATCTGTCCCCCTCTGTTCCCTCTGCCCTCCTCTGTTCCCCTCGTTCCTCTCTGTTCCCTCTGTTCCCCTCTCCCCCTCGGCATCACCTGCAGGGAGCTGAATGACAACTTGCTTTCGGGGTCCATCCCAGACGCCATCGGTCAGCTTGCAAAACTCCGTTACCTGTCAGTACCACTGCCCTAGTACCACCCACCCACCACCACCACCAGTCTCGATCCCTCCGTTGCTCGTTCCTCTGTTCCGTCAGCAGCAGCAGCCACAGCAGCAGCAACAGTGCCATCCATCCAGCAGCATCCAATTCATGAGATGATTCGCATATCAGAACCCAACCAAACTGTGTCATTCCGTTTCCACCCCGTGCCAATCAGTTATCTCAACGACAATGCGTTTACCATGTCCCCGATTCTATTGGCAACTTCTTTCAACTGGAAGAGCTGTAAGTGCCCTGGTTCAACGTCTGCAGCAGCAGTGCTTTCATTTCACTCACCTGCTACAGCTTTTAATGTATACTCCTCTGAGAGGGTGTACCTGCATGCATGCGCTGTCCTTTACTATCTTGTTCTCGTTGATTTACAGCCTGTACTTGCTACCCCCTCCCTTTCCCCTCCTTGACTTGTATTGCATTGTCACACTCCTAATCCCTGCGCCCTGGCAGTCATCTGGAGGAGAACTTACTAGCTGGCAGCGTGCCGTCGATACTTGGCAATCTGGGCCACGTACACTTCCTGTACGTATGGCGCTGAACCCTGAAGCATCTCTGATTTGATTCTCATCTCATGGTTAGTGTTGTATTCAGTCCAGTAGTCGTTCCATGCATCTCTGGCTGCCCTCTTCCCTGTTTCTCCCTTACGCCGGTTCCCTTTCCCGCTTCGTAACGGAACATGGCACTAGGGATGAGCAAGTGGCGAACACGAACGTGTTCGTGTTCGCCCCTACACGAACACCTTCGTTTGCCGAACCGAACACTGTTCGGTTCGGCGAACACTTTGAGCAAAAAATGGTGTTCGCCGTTCGCCTGTGAAGGTGTGTTCGGGCGAACCTCGAACAGTGTTCGTGTTCGTCACGGGCAAATTGCAGCGGCGGCCCGAACACGAACGTGTTCGGGCGAACATCGAACACTGTTCGGCGAACATTTTAAGCCAAAAAAAAATACCTGTTCGGTTCGCCTCGAACGTGTTCGAGGCGAACCGAACAGGTGTTCGCCACCTTGCTCATCCCTACATGGCACCCACACCCACGGTCATGAACACACACGCGTGCACCCGCGTACACCCACCCCCATGCATGTACGCACATGCACTCACCCACATGCACCTGCCTACCCACACGCACCCATACACATGCACACGCACGTACCCAGATCCACACGCATTTACGCTAATTCAAGAAAGATGCACACAGACTCATGTGCTACTTTCCTCCTTTCCCTCTCCACGACCGCATGCCACCCGTGCCATGCACCTAGCATCCCACGTATTTCATCCTCGTCCTCGCATGCGCCGTGCCATACAGTCCACATGCCCATGCCCATGCCCACTATCCCATCGTGTGTGAGTGCAATGTGCCCTGTGCACCCCAGGTCCCTGGCTTCGAACCAGTTCACTGGTCGTGTCCCAAACTCTGTATCAATGCTGTCCAGCCTCTTCTTCCTGTGAGTCTCCCCTGCAGTTCTGCTCTGCACTGCACAGTTGCAGCAGAAGACGTGGCTTTTGAGAACACGCGTGCACTGTGTGGCATTTTTCTTTTCTGCTGCCCCTGCTTCATCTCGGCCGTGCCTGTGCTGCGTTGACTGCCTCAATTATATTACATGTGCTTTTGTTGCCAAACACCAACCTCCATATTTTTTTTGTTTACATTACATGTATTATCATGTTTGCGATTGCTGCATCGCTTCTTCTCTCTCCGTCTCTCCTGCTCTCTCCTTCTTCTTTCCCTTCCGCCCCTCACCACCCCCTCTCCCTTCCTCATAGGGACATTGCAGACAACTATCTTGTAAGAGAGTTGTCCGAGCGCGAATGCCTTGTGGGTCAACTCAAAAGTCTCTCCCCTCCCTCTCCGCCCCTCACGATTTGCCCCTCGTTCTTCCTCATAGGGACATTGCGGACAACTATCTCGTGAGGGAGTTGACCTAACGTGAATGCGGCGATTTCAGACAGTCTCGTGGGGCAAACTGCTTCTCCACTGCAGCATTAGCGGCGGACAAGCCGTGGATCACGTGTGCGGAGCAGCGCCCGGCAGCAGTGTGTGACGCGTTCTGTGGGCTGGAGGGCGCCACCACGCCTGTTTGTAACGGCCTGGGAGTCTGCTATCTGGACGGGCCGAATCGTATCCCCACGTGCCGCTGTGAGGATGGAGCCGTGCAGGATGGAAGAATCTACTGCGCCCCTCCGGGTATGTGGAATAGAAGCAGCACCCCTCCGGATATATGGAATAGGAGCAGCGAATTTTCTGCACCCCTCTCCATTGTTGGTTCTTTCCAATGCTTCCCTTCCTCTCCTTTTCGAATGTTCTCGCCCCTCAACTCTTCTCCCTTCGCTTCTGTCCACAATCTGCTGACGGCCCTTGCTGCATGCAGGGTCGGTGGGAAGAAAAGAGCTGGTGGCGCTGACCATTCTCACAAAGGGTGCAGAAGCAACTGCAGGAGTGTTCACTGCGGACCCTCTCGCCGTCGCCACGTACCGAACAGTTCCAGACGGATGTGGCGCCGACCTGCCAATCCGAGTCGAGTTCACATTCTTCATGTTCCCCTCTGCTGGTGGCGCGTCCAAGGCGGGCCAGGGGCTCGCGTTTGTGATTTCAGCGACGAATGCGGCCGGGACTGGTGGGGAGGGGGGAGGGGTGGGGTACGCTGGCATGGACGGTCGGAGCATAGCGGTAGAGTTTGACACGTTCACAGATGCAGCGCATGGGGACATGCCCGGCCACCACGTGGGGCTCAACACCGGCGGCAGCGCCACTTCCATTGCAGCTGTCCGTTCGTCTTTCACGCTCAACAACCATTAGACTTACACCGCATGGATTGACTACAAGCCTGGTGACCCCGGAGGCCCGGGAACCCTGAGTGTGTATCTGGCTGCGAGTGGGGACAAGCCTGACTCGCCCCTACTGGAGAGCCCTCTGTCGCTGTGTGACGTGCTGCAGCCAACACAAACTAAGAGGTCGTTTTACTTTGGGTTTGTGGCGTCCTCTGTGGCTCCCTTCCAGCAGCAGCACGCCATCCTCGTGTCCTTCGTTGAAACAGGTCAGTCGGGCCAGATTGGAATGAATCTGCCTGTATGCTTTGTGAGTGGGTGTGGTCGTGGCCCAAGTGTTCAGGCAATCAAGGCGACTGCTGAGTTTCACGCTTTCTCAGTGAACCTTCTGCGGCCGGGGGTTCCCCAAACCCTGAATTCCCGCATTGACTCCTTTGTTGGGAAGTGCAAGTAATATGCGATTCTAGGAGAAAAACAACTCGCCACTAGTATAATTAGACTCCCCTCTAGAATAATTAGTGAATACTGCTCAACCGACCATTGCTTTCACTTGAATCTGGTTCTTGTGTAAAATTCCATCTGTTAATTTTGGCTTCCATTTGTTTTTTTCTAATTGACTCGGTTGTTTGTTACGTACGCACCCGTCTATGCCAACAGGGTTGACTGTGCCCACACCATCCAAGCCAGCGTCCATCGTCTCACCAGGTACACCTTTGGAGGGAGCCTTTTTTGGCTAGAACTAGTGTGTAGTACAGCGTAAGGTATTTTTCAAACCCATAAAGCCCCCCCCCCCCCCCTAATCCCCCTTTCTCCTCCCCCCCCTTCTTTCTCCACACCTCCCCATCTCTTTCCACAGACACACATTTTCTCTCCACCATTGGTTATCACTTGTCCTTCCTCCTTCCTCCACTCCTTCCCACCACAAAGTTCCCTGCACTTTCTTCCTCTCCTCCCCCCCAACCCCCCAACCCACCCGCCCACCCCCCGCCCACCCTTGTCCCCCCCCCCCTTCCCAACCTTGTCCCCCTCCCCTCCCCCACCCTTGTCCCCCTCTCCCCCCCCCCCACCCTTCCTCTCCTCCTCTCCCCCCTCCCCCCCCCACCCTTGTCCCCCTTCCTCTCCCTGCTCCGTTGAGGCAGCCTATGGGCTCTCTGTGTCCCAATCAACGTTCCGGCCAGCGAGTGCGAGTCCGTTCACGCGCTATGTGAGTGCGGCGTATGCTCTCTCGGGGCAGCAGGACGCCTGGCTCCTCCGCGATCCCTCCTCCTGGGATGTGCCGTGGCTCTCCTGGCCCGTCAAGGACCAGGACGCCTGCAGTGAGTGGCATGGGTGTAGGGGGAGGCGGGGGAGGGAGGGACGCCTGTAGTGAATGCCGTGGGTGTGGTGGGAGGAGGGCGACAGGGTGGGGTTGGGTGGTAGGGTGGGCAGAGGAGAGATATGGAGGGAGGGAGGGAGAGAGGGGGGAAAGGGGAAGCGGAATGGGGGGAGTGGTTAGAATGAGGAGAGGGGGCAGGTTCGGAGGGAGGGGCTCGATTGCCATGAATGGAAAATTAACATGGGATGAGGAAGGAATTCGCGTCTTGTTGTTAGATCAGACTTGGCTGCTTGTTGTTTGTGTCTACATTCTCTCACATCTTCTTCAAAGATCTAAAACAGCATCCTCCCTTTCACTTTGTCCCGCACTCTCTTCCTCCTCACCTTGTGTTTCACGCACTGCTCAGATGCGTGCTGGGCGTATGCAGTGGTGGCGAGCATAGAAGCAGCATACGGCATCGCAACGAACCAAGCAGCGCCGCAGCTGTCAGTGGAGTCGCTCTTTGCAGCCATGGGGCTCACCTCTCAAGCCAAGAAATGCACCACAGGGGGATCTCCAACAGAGGCCTTTGAGAAGCTGCTTGCTCTGCCAAAGAAGGGACTCACTCTAGCTACCAGCAACATTGCTGGTGTCGTGCCAAGCAAACAAGCTGCTGTAAGTGTTGCATGCAGTGAGGCGATTTCTAAGGTGCCTAGGAAAAAAAGAAAGTAATTAAAAGGAGCTCAAAAGGGCTCCACCTGTTATGTTATGGTGTGATTGGACAGATCACCAGGAGAAGCACTGGCAACCATCATGTGTCCCATATATTATTGTCTTCTTTTTCTTCTCCTTCAGGAGACGTGAATGCGGATGGAATGGTCCTGTGGATTTTTTTTTGTTTGTTTGTCTCTGTTTGGTCTATTCTGTTCTTGTTCTTCTATTCTATGATTCACAAACAAAACGCTGTGCAGGTGAAGTACTATCCTGTTCAAGGGTTTGAGCGCACGCGGTTCAAGGGGTATGTGGGGCTCATGCTGGCAGTGCAGCGGCAGCCAGTGGTGGTTCATATTCAGGCATCTGCTCCCACGTTCGCCGCTTATGATGGGGTGAGTGGAACTCATGTGACAAGGTATTAAGGAGAAGAATGCCGATGATGCAGATGAATGTACTTCAAAATATATTCACGGCCAAATTTAGTTGATATTTCTAGTCGGAAGATTTTTTTACGCAAATGAGTGTCTTGGAAAAAAATCGCACCAAGACAGACTGAACTGAAGCGTTTGCTTTGTGTGCAAAACAAGCAAAGCAATAGCAAGGTCGTATGTGCTTGGTAGGAGTGAGTCATGACCAGAATGTTGGTATGTTGGGTTGGGTGAACCAAAGCAGATTAGCCAAGCTGCATGACATACGATTGACTGCTTGTCAACGGTATGCATGTACCGTTTTCTTTATCGGTCTAGATAAATCGACGACTCGGTCATGAGCAGACTAGACTAGATTCTGTAGGGGAATGACATGAGCATGCACCTATGTTGCGCCTGACGCGTCAGGCGTTTTTTACGCTGGCGTCTGGACGGGGCGTCCAGACGCTTGTGTCAGAACATATAGCTTACTTGTTTCTGTAGGCTATAGTGGGGTATCCCATAGGGGGTACAACCCAATTAGGGTTTCCTATTTGTACTCACTTCGTTCATAGTCATTTCATTCTCGTTCACACTTTCTCATGGAATCAGAGCAGGTCCCTTCTTAGGGCCTGTTCCTAGGGCCCACCGAAGCGCGCCCCGAGGCGCGCATTTTTTTTTAGCGACCCTCCGTGTCGCCCTCCCCGTCGTGCTCCCGCTTAGGCCACTCGTCGGCCCCGCCTAGGCCCCTCGTCGGCCCCGCGTAGCCCCCGTCGGCCCCACTTAGGCCCCGCGTCGGCCCCACCTAGACCCCGTCGGCTCCTCGTCGGCCCAGCCTAGGCCCCACGTCGGCCCCGCGTACCCCCCGTCGGCCCCGCTTAGGCCCCGCGTCGGCCCCGCGTAGCCCCGCTTAGGCCCGTCGGCCCCGCTTAGGCCCCGCTTTGACCCCGTCGGCCCCGCGTTGGCCCTGCTTAGGCCCCGTCGGCCCCGCGTTGGCCCCGCTTAGGCCCCGCCGGCCCGCCTAGGCCCCACTTCGGCCCCTCGTCGGCCCCGCCCAGACCTCGTCGGCCCCGCCACGGCCCTACGCCGGCCCCGCTTCAGCTGCTGCCGGCCCCGCTACAGCCCGCCACTGGCCCCGCTACACCCCGCCACTGGCCCCGCTACAGCCTGCCACCGGCCCCACTACGGCCCGCCGTTGGCCCCGCTACAGCCCGCACCGGCCCCTGCTACAGCCCGCCGCCGGCCCAGCTACAGCCCGCCCCCGGCCCAGCTACAGCCCGCCGCCGGCCCAGCTACAGCCCGCCGCCGGCCCAGCTACAGCCCGCCGCCGGCCCCGCTACAGCCCGCCACCGGCCCCTGCTACAGCCCGCCGCCGGCCCAGCTACAGCCCGCCCCGGCCCCGCTACAGCCCGCCGTCGGCCCGCCGTCGGCCCCGCTACAGCCCTCCCCGCGGCCCCTGCTGCAGCCCGCCGTGCTGCACGTGAGCAGCCCCAGCAGCCCGCGCCGCCCGTGAGCCCCTACGCCACCCGAGCCGCGCGAGCCGCCCGAGCCGCCCGAGCCGCCCGAGCCGCCCGAGCCGCCTGAGGAGCCGTGCTGCTGTTCCTGAGCTGTGTTCCTCTGCTGCTGACCTACCCGACTCTCCCACCCCGGTGAGACTTTCAGCTGCTGCCATGGCCACCCCCAATGTTCTTACTTTTGACGCTGAGGGGAGGGCCATTGACTTTGCCGTCTGGATTGAAGACCTGCAGCTGTACTTACTGTGTGATGCGATAGATGAGGTCTCTCTCTTTGACTTTGTCTCTGGCGCTGTCCCTGCCCCACCTGCTGATGCTGACTCTGCCGTTCGCTCCAAGTGGGCGACCCGCGATGCTGCTGCACGTCTTGCTGTGCGTCGCCACCTCCCTTCCTCTGAGCGTGCCCACTTTAGTCAGTGCAAGACCGCTCAGGCCTTGTACGACGCTGTAGTTGCACGCTACTCCTCCCCTTCCTCCGCTACCCTTAGCCGCCTCATGCTACCGTTTCTCTTCCCTGACCTCGCTTCCTTTCCCACTGTCGCTGACCTCGTTACCCACCTCCGTGCTAGTGACACCCGCTACCGAGCTGCCCTTCCTGCTGAGTTCCGCGCTGCGAACCCTCCTCCCACGTACATCACTCTCTACTTTCTCGTCACCCGTCTCCCTGAGTCCCTTCGTGTCGTTAGGGACCAGTTTCTCTCTGTCTGTCCCACCACTCTCACTGTCGACCTCCTTGAGGAGTCCCTGCTAGCGGCTGAGAAGAGTATTGTCGCTGTAGGGGCCTCTCGGGGTGACCCTCGCACCCCCATCTTTGAGGGGTGTGGTCCTTCCCCCCTGCTGCCCTCTGTCGCCTCTGCCGCTGCGGCCGACCTCACTGGTTTTGAGTCGGTCGGCGCGGCGTCTGCCCCCAGCGGCAGACGCCGCTCTGGCAAGGGCAAGGGGGGCAAGGGAGCGGGTGGAGCTAGAGGGGGCGGTGGAGGAGGCGGTGGGGGTGGCGGGGGGAGTGGGGGTGGCGGTGGGGGTGGTGGCGGGAGTGGAGGTACTGGTGGCGGCGGTGGAGGCGGAGGTGGCGGCGGAGGTGGTAGCGGAGGAGGCGGTGGGAGCGGTGGGAGCGACGGTCCTGGTGGGGGAGGTGGCGGTGGAGACGGGGGTGGCGGTGGAGGCGGGGGTGGCGGTGGAGGCGGGGGTCGGAGTGGCTCGTCCCAGCGGAGCAGCTCTGGGGGTGGTCAGCGCCAGCAGCAGCAGCAGCAGCAGCAGCCGCAGCAGCAGCCACAGCAGCAGCGCTCTCGCACCGTCCCCGCCCCTCAGCAGCTCCGTGAGTGGTACTTGCAGCGTCAGCGTGGTGGTGCGCTTGGTCCCTGCCCCTACGTTCTTCGCACCGGTGACCGTGCAGGGGAGAGGTGTGGAGGCGCCCACACAGCCCGCCGCTGCTTTGGCCGCCTGACCGACGCCTGGCGTCAGCAGTTTCCGGAGGCCGCTGAGATCCCCCGCTGGGGAGAGCTGTCTAGGGCTGGTGTAGCTATTTATGATCTTGATTTTGATGCTATTCTCTCTGCTATGTATGCTGCGACTGGTAGTGATGAGGATGACTGTTACCGGTGTTTCCCGCCCGACCCGGGTATTGGTACTGCCGCGTCAGGTACTAGTGAAGCTGCTGCTCTAGGTGCCAGTGCGTCTGTGCTCTCAGGTGCTGGTGAGTCTGCCCTCTCAGGTACTGTGTCGGCTTCGGCCTCTCACACCTTCACCCTTGACTCTGGAGCGTCTCGCTCCTTCTTTAGGGACCGCACCACTCTCACGCCGCTGAGTCGGCCGGTTGCGGTGTCCCTGGCTGACCCCTCTGGGAGGCCTGTCCTGTCTCGCTTCTCCACTGTCCTCCCGTGTCCGGCGGCCCCCTCTGGCACCCTGACTGGTCTCTACCTCCCCTCGTTCTCGACGAACTTGGTGAGTGGTGCTGACCTCCAGGATGCAGGTGTCCACCAGTTCACCCCTGCTCGTCAGCGGGTGACCCACTGCACGGAGGCGGATACAGGTCGCCACCTGGCTACGTTTACACGTCGGCCAGGGTCGAGCCTGTACACACTGACCACTGCTTCTCCTCCAGGTGCTACGTCTGGTAGGGTCCCTTCGTCTGGTCAGGTGTTTGCTGCAGCGTCCAGGTCTGGTCCTGAGTCTGCCCCCTGCTCGTGTCGTCGTCTGTCTCACGAGACCCTCCTCTGGCACCACCGCCTTGGCCACCCCTCTCTGCTTCGGCTCAGAGGCATGGCCTCGCGAGTCCTTGTGTCTGGTCTTCCCCGGTCTCTCCCTCCCCTTCCTCCGGGCCCTGGCCCTGCCTGTGTCCCCTGTGTTGAGGGGCGCCAGCGTGCTGCCCCTCACTCCTCCCAGTTTCCTCCGACAGAGGCCCCGTTGCAGACGCTTCACATGGACGTGTGGGGCCCAGCCCGCGTCCGTGGACAGGGTCAGGAGCGCTACTTCCTGCTGGTGGTTGACGACTACTCGCGTTACACCACAGTCTTCCCCTTGCGCAGCAAGGGTGAGGTCACTGAGGTGTTGATCGACTGGATCCGCGCAGCTCGTCTCCAGCTTCGGAGGAGCTTTGGCTCTGACTTCCCTGTTTTGCGTCTGCACTCGGACAGAGGCGGAGAGTTCTCCTCTGGCCTCCTGAGTGCCTACTGTCGTGCGCGAGGCATCCGTCAGACCTTCACGCTTCCGGACTCACCACAGCAGAATGGGATTGCTGAGCGCCGCATTGGCATGGTCATGGACGTCGCTCGTACGTCCATGATGCATGCGGCTGCTCCCCATTTTCTGTGGCCGTTTGCGGTCAGGTACGCTGCGCACCAGATCAACCTCCACCCCAGGGTCTCTCGACCGGAGACCTCCCCAGCCCTGCTGTGGACGGGGAAGGTTGGCGATGCGTCGGCGTTCCGGGTCTGGGGATCTCGGGCGTTTGTTCGCGACCTGTCTGCGGACAAGCTGTCCCCTCGTGCTTCTCCCTGCGTCTTCCTGGGGTTCCCCCCCGACGCCCCTGGGTGGCAGTTTTACCACCCCACCTCTCGACGTGTTCTGTCCTCCCAGGACGTCACGCTCGACGAGTCGGTACCCTACTACCGCCTCTTCCCCTACCGCACTCCGTCCCTCCCCCCACCCCCGTTCTTCTTGGTACCAGGTCCCCCCCCGGTAGTCCCCCTCCCCCCTCAGGGTCCTGCCCCTTCAGGTGTGTCCCAGGTAGACGCGGTCGAGCCTGTCGAGGTCACTGGTGACTCTGGTGCTGCTGCGGGAGCTGAGCCTGGGGGTGCGGAGTCTGGGGGTGCTGGGCCTGGGGGTGCTGAGCCTGGGGGTGCTGTGCCTGGGGGTGCTGAGCCTGGAGGTGCCGAGCCTGGGGGTGTTGTGCCTGGGGGTGCTGTGCCTAGGGGTGCTGTGCCTGGGGGTGCTGAGCCTGGAGTTGCCGAGCCTGGGGGTGCTGTGCCTAGGGGTGCTGAGCCTGGGGGTGCTGAGCCTGGGGGTGCTGTGCCTGGGGGTGCGTCGTCTCGCCGGGAGCCACTCTCCCCACAGGAGCTGCGTGAGTGGTTTGCCAGGCGCTGGAGGCGTGCTGCTGGTGCTGGTGGTTCTTCGGCTGCAGAGGGTACTGCTGCCGCGCGTCCCGCCGGTGCTCGTACTGTGGGTGCTGGAGCTGCTGGGTCTGAGAGTTCTCCTGGGGCTGGTACTGCTGAGGGTGTTGGCGCTGAGCCTGCCGTTGGCGGTCCGACTGACAGTGCTTCTGGTGGTACTGCTGGAGGTGCTGCTGGAATGGGTGCTCCTGCCGGGGCTGCTGGTGCTGTTCCTGCTGTTTCTAGCGTCGCCGCGCGGCCCCGACCGTACTTCGTTCCGCTCCTGCAGCAGGTTCTTGGTCTTACACCTCCTCCTCCTCCTTTAGAGGGTCCGCAGCCTGTCCGGTCACAGCCACAGCTACAGCCTGCCTCCCCTTTGCCTGCTCCTTCTCCCTACGCTGGTCCGACTGGAGGTCTTACTGAGCGTCGTGAGCCTGCGTCTCGTCCTGTGTCGCCTGTTCGTACTGAGCGCGCTAGTGGTCGCGGGTCACGTCAGCGTCCTCCTCCTGTCCCTGGCACGCACCGGATGTCACTGCGTCCGTCCACTGCTCCTCTGCGTGCCCCTTTGCCTTCTCCTCCTGCTTCCTCTCTTCCTGCTCTTGCCGACCCGGAGTCGGACTCTCTTCGTGCTGCCAGTCCTACTGTCACGCGTCTCCTTGCTACTGCTGTCACTGACCCTTCCTTCGAGTCGTCTGCTGCGTCTGCCCTTGTCACTGAGCTTGTCGACTTTGCTGCGCGCTGTCGTCTAGACTACGCTGCTCGTCTTGTCACTGAGTCTGAGTCCGCCTGTCCTCCGTCCGTCGGGGGTGAGTGTGCCCTTGGCACGGACGTCCTTGAGGACAGGCAGGAGGAGTTCCAGTGTCTGGCCGCCGCTTCACCTCGTCTCGCGTCTGTACTGCTAGCCCCTGAGGGAGACCCGGATGCACCAGACATCCCGACTCCGCGCTCTTACGCGGAGGCGATAGAGGGTCCCTACTCCTCTCAGTGGCAGGCAGCTATGGATGCAGAGATGGCTTCCTGGAAGTCCACAGGCACCTACGTTGACGCTGTTCCCCCTCCTGGGGCGAACATCGTCAGTGGCATGTGGATTTTCAGGGTGAAGCGGCCGCCGGGTTCTCCGCCTGTCTTCAAGGCGCGTTACGTGGCTCGTGGCTTCAGTCAGCGGCAGGGGGTTGACTACTTTCAGACCTTCTCCCCCACCCCGAAGATGACCACTCTTCGGGTTCTGCTGCACGTTGCTGCTCACCGTGACTACGAGCTGCACTCTCTCGACTTCAGCACAGCTTTCTTGCAGGGCAGCCTGCACGAGGAGATCTGGCTGCCCACCTGGCTTCACTGGGTCTTTCCCTCCTGGTACCTAGTGGAGTCTCCGGCGTCCAGTCTACGGTCTCCGCCAGGCGCCACGTGAGTGGCACGACACACTGAGGACTACGCTCGCGGCACTTGGGTTTGCTCCTTCTACTGCTGACCCGTCGCTGTTTCTGCGCACCGACACCTCTCTGCCGCCGTTCTACATCCTCGTGTACGTCGACGACTTGGTCTTTGCCACAGCTGACACTGCTGGACTCGCCTACGTGAAGTCCGAGCTGCAGAAGAGACACACGTGCACTGACCTGGGTGAACTGCGCAGCTACCTTGGCTTGCAGATCACCCGGGACAGAGCACGCCGCACCATTACCCTGACTCAGTCACACATGGTGCAGCAGGTCCTTCAGCGCTTCGGCTTCACGTACTCCTCGCCTCAGGCCACTCCTCTGCCTACTCGCCACTCGCTCTCAGCTCTGCCTTCGGATGAGTCCGTAGAGTCAAGTGGCCCGTTTGCAGAGCTTGTTGGCTGCCTCATGTACCTGATGACCTGCACTCGACCTGACCTCGCATACCCTCTTAGCATTCTCGCACGCTTTGTTGCTCCTGGGAGACACCGACCAGAGCACATGGCTGCAGCGAAGAGGGTGTTGCGCTACTTGTGCAGTACGTCGGGCATGGGGCTAGTGCTTGGAGGGCGCAGTCCAGTGGTCCTCACTGGGCACGCAGACGCTTCTTGGGCTGACGACCAGGCTACGCAGCGGTCGTCACAGGGTTACACCTTCAGCCTTGGTTCCGGCTCTGTCTCGTGGCGGGCTACCCGCTCGTCTTCTGTTCTCGGCTCCAGTTGTGAGGCTGAGATCTACGCTGGGGCTATGGCTGCACAGGAGTTACGCTGGCTCACCTACCTGCTGACCGACCTTGGAGAGCAGCCTCGTTCTCCTCCAGTCCTGTACGTAGACAACAAGGCCATGCTGGCCTTGTGTCGAGAGCAGCGACTGGAGCACAGAACGAAGCACATTGCTCTCCGCTACTTTCTTGCTCGTGAGCTACAGCAGCGTGGACAGTTGCGACTTGCGTACGTGGCCTCTGAGGCCAACACTGCTGATGTCTTCACCAAGGCACTTGCGCCTTGTGATCATCAGCGTTGTTGCACGCAGTTGGGTCTTGTGCCTGTCTTGCCTCACTTGCTCTCCTCTTGACCTTGCTTGTACCTTCGCCTATATATACTCTTGCTCTTGCTTGCTTGTCTCTTGTATATCTCTATATATGATCTTGCATGTGAACTGGCCTTCTGGCCTTTGAACTTGTGCTCGGAATGCGTGGTGACTTTGTGATCCACCCTGAGCTTTGCTTTGCTTTGCTTGACTGGTCTTGTGACCCCTTGTTCTCCCCCACTTTGCCTATGGGGGTGTGTTAGAACATATAGCTTACTTGTTTCTGTAGGCTATAGTGGGGTATCCCATAGGGGGTACAACCCAATTAGGGTTTCCTATTTGTACTCACTTCGTTCATAGTCATTTCATTCTCGTTCACACTTTCTCAGCTTGACGCCCGGTGCCCTCTGCCCTGGACGCCCGCTTGACGCTAGTCCGGGCAGGGCAAAAATGTTTTCTGGGCAGGGGTAAAAAAACCTGCCTAGTAAGGATACGCAGGGGTTAGAGTGCAAGAAGTTAACATTTGTCACCTATAGTTATAAATACTCCATAATATCCAGAAAATCCTGAAAATCTCCAGAAGGCGTGGAGGCACTAACAGAATGATCGGCGGGACTAGGAGTTGACATGATATCTTAATCGCCTTAACCTAATTTTAGCTAGGAAGGCTTAGTAGCGTGACTGGCGAATTCTAGTGTAAGGAATGCTTGACAATGTCGAGAGAAACAGATCTGTGTAATGTCGATCTAGATCTGGTTCTCTAGTTTAGTTGGGGGTCGACCAGGTTGGGAGAGGTAGATGTGGATGGGTACAAATGTGTGGGGGGGAATAAGTGAGGGTTGCGTTTTTTAGGTAAAAAACGCGGCCCCCAGATGGCAATTTCATCGTCAATTCTGGTCGCAATGAAATCGCGAGTCAATTTCGTGCAGGAGAAATTTTTTTTGGGCTGCCCGAAAATTTTTTCCCCGAACGTCCAGCGTCAGGCGCAACATAGGCATGCACCTGAGCAATGTGGTAGTGCGGTAGAGAATTAACATCTGTAGCAGCACGGATATGTGCTATGCAAGCTGCTGCTACATGGCATGCCATAGACGCAGTAGTCTTGTGTGAGCGAGTCTGGTTGATAACAAGCCCGGTCTGATGCTAAAGTGCAATGACAGCTTTGCAGTACGATGGACTGGATTTATCATAGGCCTGTAGATGACACACCTTTCTGAGCAAGAGCAAGGGCAGGAGCAAGGGGAGTGCAGGGATTATCATTTTTTTGCAGTGAATGATATGGCACACCTTGTTGTCCTTCCGTCTTCGTTGTTTTTACTGGTACAAACTACAACTCTCTCTCACAATTTATTGGTTGTCTTGCTGTTTGTGTTTCCTGTGCTCTGTGCCATGCCATTCCAGACATACAAGTACATACCAGGACCCAGCTTGCTATACAGGCGAGCTGAACCACGTGGTGCTTGTTGTTGGCTACTCTGTTGCCGTGGGGGACAGCGTGCAGTGGCGCATCCCCCCTCCGTTTTGGATCATCCGCAACTCGTGGGGCGGAGAGTGGGGCTATAATGGCCACATGCGCATGGAGAATCGGCAAGGGGATGGCGTGTGTGGCATCAACGTGTTACCTGGCATCTATCCAATCGTGAAGAGTGAGACATCTACCATAACCGTTGTGTAGAGTAGAGTGAGGTTGAACCAGCTGTCAGGAGTGGTGCATCTACCCCATTGTCAAGAGCCATTGTCAAGAGCCATTGTCAAGAGCCATTGTCAAGAGCCATTGTCAAGAGCCATTGTCAAGAGCCATTGTCAAGAGCCATTGTCAAGAGCCATTGTCAAGAGCCATTGTCAAGATCCATTGTCAAGATCCATTGTCAAGAGCCATTGTCAAGAGCCATTGTCAAGAGCCATTGTCAAGAGTCAATGTCAAGAGCCATTGTCAAGAGTCAATGTCAAGAGCCATTGTCAAGAGTCAATGTCAAGAGCCATTGTCAAGAGCCATTGTCAAGAGCCATTGTCAAGAGCCATTGTCAAGAGCCATTGTCAAGAGTCAATGTCAAGAGCCATTGTCAAGAGTCAATGTCAAGAGCCATTGTCAAGAGTCAATGTCAAGAGCCATTGTCAAGAGCCATTGTCAAGAGCCATTGTCAAGAGCCATTGTCAAGAGCCATTGTCAAGAGTCAATGTCAAGAGCCATTGTCAAGAGTCATTGTCAAGAGCCATTGTCAAGAGCCATTGTCAAGAGCCATTGTCAAGAGTCAATGTCAAGAGCCCTTGTCAAGAGTCATTTCAAGAGCCATTGTCAAGAGCCATTGTCAAGAGCCATTATCAAGAGCCATTGTCAAGAGCCATTGTCAAGAGCCATTGTCAAGAGTCAATGTCAAGAGCCATTGTCAAGAGTCAATGTCAAGAGCCATTGTCAAGAGTCAATGTCAAGAGCCATTGTCAAGAGTCAATGTCAAGAGCCATTGTCAAGAGTCAATGCCAAGAGCCATTGTCAAGAGTCAATGTCAAGAGCCAATGTCAAGAGCCATTGTCAAGAGTCAATGCCAAGAGCCATTGTCAAGAAGAGTGAGGTATCCAAACCATTGTAACAAATCAGGCATCCATACCATTATCAAGAGCTAAGTTGCAAAATACGCTTATAGCGTATATACGCGTATCGTATATACGCTAGCGTATATACGCTATACGCGTAAGGGAGCGATTTGGACATACGCTTTTTGGGGCAGGAAAAAAACTTTCCCGGGCAGGGAAAAAAATCCGCCCGGGCTATTATAGGGGGGGGGGGGATCTAAGGGGTTATGTTTCAGAGGTAAGTTTTTCTCCATTCCAAGATAACCACCCTTGACTCAGCACAAAATCGGGTTAAGATGCAGAGTTCGTAGGCTATAGACTGCAATAGCGTTGCGCGAATCTGCTCTGCTTCGGGCTCGCAATCACAAGGCATGATTGCTAGAGTGTAGGAGGAGGCGTAGGAGAGATCCTGGACAGCGAAACCATTGCCAATGCTGGAATTCGTGCCCCACACCCATCGCCAATGTTGCCTTAAAAACCAATTCCCCCTCCCATCACCTATCTTCACCGCATTGCATCTATCTCATCCAACCAATTTGATATTTGAAATTTGTACAGTCGTCACGTCACTTCCAGTCCAGATCTACAAGACGTTGATATAGGGAGAGTCTTTCCCCCCATCCCCTCTGCGGGAAGAACCTTCAATCTGCGCGGATCTGCGGGGAAGGGAAATTGCCGATCAGCGCGGAAATTGCCGTTCACTCTTGCACAAATCGCGGACGTGAATTTGACGGTGGCAAAATGCTCGTCGTGCAATTCCGCATCTTTCCGTATATTCACATTTTTTTCGGTCGGGCTGCCCCAAAAAAAATTGGCAAGCGTATAGCGTATTACCTTGCGTTTAGCGTGTAAACGCTAGCGTATATCCGCTAAACGCATAGTGTCCTGAGCGTATTTTGCAACTTAGATCAAGAGTACTGCATTTACCCCAGCGTCAGGCATAAATCATCTACCCATATAACTGCTACCCCTGTTTTGTTTCCGCTCCAGTTCCCGGGGATCCTTGCGGCACAAGCAGTTATAAGGCAGATCGAGAATTTGAGCCCACGTTCAACCCGTGTGGTCGCTTCAAGTGCACTGCCCTCGCTAAGAACAAGGGCAACTCCTGCAAGTGCATCATCTCAACGGCTATTGTACAGCCTTTTGTGGAGGTTGCAAATGGAGTGGGCGCCAAGACATGCGTTTATGGTGAGACTAGGGTGTATGGTTATACAGTCAAGGCAATAATTAACGTGCCTCGTATACCTTAACTAGGAAGGAATTGACGTGTCAAGCATCACTGGTGTCAGTGTCTGGGCGATTGACACTTCCTGGGAAATACCCGTGACGCTTGGGGGGCCAGGCAAAAAATTCTCAGGCAGGCAAGAATGAACTTGTGGGGTGAGGGGGAGTGAGGTAGGGGGAAGAGGGAGGCATGATAGAGGCGCCTAAGAGAGACAGAGGGCTAAGATGCGGTTGACGACTAAGAATGAAAATGGCATGAATATTGAGCGTGGGAGTTGAAATGATGAGGTGAGTGTTGGGTTTAGAGTGCTCTGTGCAGTGCAGAGTGGTTAAGGGCTTCGTTTAGTTTTAGGAGTTGGGGTGTTTTTTAATGAGTTGGTTTTGAAGATCGAGAGCTTTGTCGCAATATTGCGGCACAGTTTAAAAAAATCAATGAAAAATATTTCAATTTTGGGCTGCCTGAAAGAAGATGGGGCAGCGTCAACGTCAACGCAGCATCACATCAAAACGGTGCTTTCTTTTTACGCTTGACGCTCTCCTGTGTGAGTGTCACACATTATCATGGTTTTTTGCTCGACAAAATGTTCCCTTCACGCACGCTAGCTAGACTATGTGATAGCTGCTGTGCTGAGGGGGAAAACAAAAGCAGAACATGCAGGTCATGTCCAAACCCCGTACTGTTGGAGATCTTAGATTTTGTATTATGTGTTTTTGCGGAGTTGTAATCAAAATTCACAAATCCAGTATGAGTGAAATGTGTTACAAACCAACGCAATCAGAGGTCTTTGTGTTGAATGAATGAATATAATGCTTGTGTGTGTGTGTGTGTGTGTGTGTGTGTGTGTGTGTGTGTGTGTGTGTGTGTGTGTGTGTGTGTGTGTGTGTGTGTGTGTGTGTGTGTGTGTGTGTGTGTGTGTGTGTGTGTGTGTGTGTGTGTGTGTGTGTGTGTGTGTGTGTGTGTGTGTGTGTGTGTGTGTGTGTGTGTGTGTGTGTGTGTGTGTGTGTGTGTGTGTGTGTGTGTGTGTGTGTGTGTGTGTGTGTGTGTGTGTGTGTGTGTGTGTGTGTGTGTGTGTGTGTGTGTGTGTGTGTGTGTGTGTGTGTGTGTGTGTGTGTGTGTGTGTGTGTGTGTGTGTGTGTGTGTGTGTGTGTGTGTGTGTGTGTGTGTGTGTGTGTGTGTGTGTGTGTGTGTGTGTGTGTGTGTGTGTGTGTGTGTGTGTGTGTGTGTGTGTGTGTGTGTGTGTGTGTGTGTGTGTGTGTGTGTGTGTGTGTGTGTGTGTGTGTGTGTGTGTGTGTGTGTGTGTGTGTGTGTGTGTGTGTGTGTGTGTGTGTGTGTGTGTGTGTGTGTGTGTGTGTGTGTGTGTGTGTGTGTGTGTGTGTGTGTGTGTGTGTGTGTGTGTGTGTGTGTGTGTGTGTGTGTGTGTGTGTGTGTGTGTGTGTGTGTGTGTGTGTGTGTGTGTGTGTGTGTGTGTGTGTGTGTGTGTGTGTGTGTGTGTGTGTGTGTGTGTGTGTGTGTGTGTGTGTGTGTGTGTGTGTGTGTGTGTGTGTGTGTGTGTGTGTGTGTGTGTGTGTGTGTGTGTGTGTGTGTGTGTGTGTGTGTGTGTGTGTGTGTGTGTGTGTGTGTGTGTGTGTGTGTGTGTGTGTGTGTGTGTGTGTGTGTGTGTGTGTGTGTGTGTGTGTGTGTGTGTGTGTGTGTGTGTGTGTGTGTGTGTGTGTGTGTGTGTGTGTGTGTGTGTGTGTGTGTGTGTGTGTGTGTGTGTGTGTGTGTGTGTGTGTGTGTGTGTGTGTGTGTGTGTGTGTGTGTGTGTGTGTGTGTGTGTGTGTGTGTGTGTGTGTGTGTGTGTGTGTGTGTGTGTGTGTGTGTGTGTGTGTGTGTGTGTGTGTGTGTGTGGTGTGTGTGTGTGTGTGTGTGTGTGTGTGTGTGTGTGTGTGTGTGTGTGTGTGTGTGTGTGTGTGTGTGTGTGTGTGTGTGTGTGTGTGTGTGTGTGTGTGTGTGTGTGTGTGTGTGTGTGTGTGTGTGTGTGTGTGTGTGTGTGTGTGTGTGTGTGTGTGTGTGTGTGTGTGTGTGTGTGTGTGTGTGTGTGTGTGTGTGTGTGTGTGTGTGTGTGTGTGTGTGTGTGTGTGTGTGTGTGTGTGTGTGTGTGTGTGTGTGTGTGTGTGTGTGTGTGTGTGTGTGTGTGTGTGTGTGTGTGTGTGTGTGTGTGTGTGTGTGTGTGTGTGTGTGTGTGTGTGTGTGTGTGTGTGTGTGTGTGTGTGTGTGTGTGTGTGTGTGTGTGTGTGTGTGTGTGTGTGTGTGTGTGTGTGTGTGTGTGTGTGTGTGTGTGTGTGTGTGTGTGTGTGTGTGTGTGTGTGTGTGTGTGTGTGTGTGTGTGTGTGTGTGTGTGTGTGTGTGTGTGTGTGTGTGTGTGTGTGTGTGTGTGTGTGTGTGTGTGTGTGTGTGTGTGTGTGTGTGTGTGTGTGTGTGTGTGTGTGTGTGTGTGTGTGTGTGTGTGTGTGTGTGTGTGTGTGTGTGTGTGTGTGTGTGTGTGTGTGTGTGTGTGTGTGTGTGTGTGTGTGTGTGTGTGTGTGTGTGTGTGTGTGTGTGTGTGTGTGTGTGTGTGTGTGTGTGTGTGTGTGTGTGTGTGTGTGTGTGTGTGTGTGTGTGTGTATATGTATATATATATATATATGTGTATAAATGGAAAAGGAAAGTGCTAACAAAAAACTAGTCTAAAAGCGTCTAATCAGGTTGATTTGGATTCAAGTATTTTGATTCTGTTTCCACTCCTCTCTTTCTCATATTCTTTTTGCAGCGGACGTGTGCGGGTCGCAATTGAAGAACCTGTGTTTTGTGGGCACATGCATAAACGATGGCAAGGGCTCCTACACCTGCATATGCCCTCCCAACTACATCCCCAGCCGAACCGTTGATGACTTCCCCACCTGCGACCCAGGTACGGTCGACCTAGGCGTTGCCCCTTCCACACTCCCCCAGCTTGCAAAAGGGTCTCTCCTGTCTGTCACTCTCTGCTCTGCCCCATACACTCAGTCCTTTTGGCAGTAATCCCTTCCTGCCTCGTCCTTACCGCCCTCTCTCTCCTGCACACATGCATTGTGTTCTCTCTCCCTCTCCGTCACTCCCTCCCCTCTCTCCAGCCGGCAGCTTAGCCACCAGCTTGGCAGTGAGTGGCAGCAACTGGGGCTGCTCCGACGTTCACCCCCTCATGGAGCTCACTCTCGCCCAGTTCACACAGCAAAACAAGGCAAGGAGTGAATACATCCATTGGAAGTGAGGAGGATGGTTGGATAGGAAGTGGAAGCTTTTCAATGTGTTTTGTTTTCCTCTTCGAAAGCCTCAAAAAAAGGTTATGGTAACAATTTTGCACACGGGGCATTCTTTTTCCATATAAGGATAAGCTTGGGGAAAAAAGAGTAGGAAAATATGTGCGCACCAATTTGCTGGAATGCGCAGGTGTGGTTACCTTGTGTGTCATTTCATGGCTGGGGATCATGCTTGGATTCAAAGCCTCAGGCTCGTATCGTGTGTTTGCCTCTTGCAGGCTCTTGACTGCTCGAAGCCTCTGAAATTGAAAGCGGTGATCCAGCTGGCCGGCTTTCCTGCCGTCCCCTGCACTGCCTTCTTCTACACTCTCGCTGTGAGCTCTTCTCGGGTTTGCACTGAATCATCGTTTGCCATCTGGAAGAAATAGATGGTTGCTGTGTGAACACCGTTGAGGAGGCACATTGGTGTTTTGGGACCTATGTGGATCAAGTCAGGCTTTTTGTTTGCTTGCTAGGAGGAATTGGGATCACGCAGTGATCATGGGAAGGCCTGCAGGTACTGGGCGGCTGTAGGTGTACCCACTCATTGAAAAAACATGCCCTTGGGTTCAGCTAAATGACAGTCTGTTCAGGGTTGCCTCAGGCTAGATACATGCCACAGCTGGTGCTCTCACAAGATTGCCTCCTCCCCCTACTGCCTCACCGAACCAGGCAAGGCAAGGCAACCATCTGCATCACATCCTTTGCATATACACTTTGCATCTTGAATGGGCAAATGAACCATCTCCAAACTCCTCTCCCCCGTGTTCACCCCTCCAGGGCGACACGTGTGATTCCATCTCCACCTACCTGAACCGCACCCAACCCGACCTCCTCAGCCTGAACCCTGGGCTGAGCTGCGAGCAGGGCATCAAGGCGGGGCGCTCCGTGTGCGTGGAACGCAGCGCCACATTCGCCTTCACTGTCCCACAGTGCCTCAAGTTCACCACGCTCACAGCACAGGACTCGTGCGAGCTTCTGCTGCAGAGGCTAGGAGGATATGAGGAGGGGGCACTGGCGCCAGCTGCTTGGGATGAGCTTTACCGCAACAACCCCGGGCTCGTCTGCTCCAGCACTGTTCCTGCCTCTGCCTCTGCTGTTGGCAGCAAGGCCGGTGTGCAGGTGAGCGGTGGGAGAGGAGGTTAGGAGCAGGGGGAGAGGAGTCAAGGTGGGGGGGCGAGGTTGGGATGTTAAATGCAGAGTGAAGGAGAATGAGAGGCCTGGAAACAGTGAGTGGGTGGGCTGAATGGGCAAGTTTGCATGGGTCATTCTGTAATGTTGGGAGGGATAATGAAATCTTCAGACTTGTTTTTCCCAGTTGTAGTATATTTCTGTTTGAACCTCACATGCCTGACTGGTGTATGCGGTGCAATTTCTGGAATCCTGCTCACGTGAGCGTCTCGGTCTTGCATGTTCGCAAAACGTTATTTCATATGGTGATTCTCTTCAGCACCTCTTTTCCGGCTCACGTGACCATAATGACATCTTCTTTGGCAATCGGCTCCAGTTTGGTCATCATTTTTTGTCAGCAATTAACCCATGATTTTAGGGCTCTGGGTCAAGAGACACCCTATGCTTCTGCCATAGTTGCCATTCTACTGTTATTGAATTCATTTGCATGAGCTCGCATGCAATTTTTTCCATCTGATTTTTCTTGTGCGCACCTAACACTCCTTTCATTCACTCAGTTTTCAACAAAACTCTTGCTTGTGTCAAACTTCACATTGTCAGTCATCCTCTCTCCTCTCAATCTATGACTCCTTTTCCCCTTTCTCCCCATTGCGTTATACCACCCCAGGTGTGCCTCAAGGCGGAGTACTGGCCATTTACACTCGGAAGGTGCACCAAGGGCCGGGCCAAGACAGTGTCGCCATCGCTGACTTGTTCAGGCGCTTACACCTTCTATGGCGGTGCCGCAAGCACTGCAGCTGCCAAGTTTTCAGAGTACAACGGGAAAGCCTGTGCGAGCAATGTTGGATCCAAGTACATTTGTGTGCCTCGCTAGTGTCTCGGCTTGAGGAATCTGCTGAAGATATGGTACCACAAGGTTGCGATGAGTACTGGAAAGGATGAGCATTGGCATACGTACCGTATATATGCTACATGTACAATTACAACATAGAAAACAACATCCACAACACCACTGCCTTTTCCGACCGACAACATAGAAAACTCCGCCTAATGTATTAGGAACATGAAAACTACCGTACCACACATCAGAAATCCATTATGGTTTTCAATGCACCGCACCAAATTATAGGGCCACTAACTGTTTTGCGCCTAGAGCTGCCTCTTACTGCTCGAGCACATGCTTAAGCTCATGCTTATGTTTTTCCCATTAAGCCCTCTGTACAGAAATGCGTAATTACTTTAGTACCTCCGTAGGACATCCGAGCACGTCGTTTTGGGCCTCAGACTGAAACCCAATGCATGCTGCCAGGAGGACTACCGAGGAACACACACTTTTGTGTGTCTGGTCGAGCTGCCTCCCACAGTTCCAGCACATGCTTGGTTGCCGTTGTACTGTTTATACAGCAGTGCGTTATTATCGTAGTATTTTGACAGGACAGATGAGCACGTAGCTTTGGGGCTGATGGACTCCGGCTTTCCCTTCACACACGCACCCAGCTGGAAGTTCCAATACTCCGCTCGGAGACACACCTGGGTATAGTTCAGATCAGACACATAAAGAATGAAGCATTTGAGGCGCCTCAAAAGGCTTTCCCTTCACACAAGAGCCCAGCTGGAAGTTCCAATACTTACCTCGGAGACACACCTGGGTATAGCGTAGTTCAAACACATCAGTGGAAAGCATATGGAACATGATGAAGAAGGGACGGCATGATCAAGGAGCAGAACGAACATGACAAACACACTTCTCAACCGATTTTCTCCCCCCTCCCTCACCTGCACGCCAGTGTTGCTCCCGGCAGCCGAGGCAGAGCCAGGGATGGTGTTGGAGCAGATGAGGCCGGGGTTGTTGCGGTAGAGAGCAGCCCACGCAGCACTATCCACAGTGGCGACCGTCCCTTTGAGCAGCCGCTCGCACGTGTCCTGCGCTGTCAGCATCACGTATTGCAAGCACACAGGCGCCGTGCTCACGAGCTCTGGATTGCGCTCCAGGCACAGAGAGCGGCCGGGAGAGAGGCTCTTGGAGCAGTCAACGCCAGGGTTGAGGGTTGCAAAGGTGCCGTCTGTTGGCAGATAGACGCGCCCCGCTATGGAGTCGCAAGTATCTCCCTGTGGAAATGGAAACACGGAGATGTGGAAGGTTGGTCAAGATTTGCGTGCGTGCTATGGCAAAGGCAGATAGATGCATGCTGTCGGTGCGGGTAACCAGGCGCTTGTTGCTCGTCCGGGCTATGCACTCAGCTTGCTCTCTAGCGTGGAGAAAAGAGCCTTAAGAACGTCCTCAGAACCCGTCCTCTCAGCTGTCATGCATCAGCTTGGCTTGTGCAGGGAAGAGAAAACAGGGGGGGAGAAAATTTGGAAAAGAAACAGAAGAACAAATGACAGGAAGGAGGTCTCACATCGAGAGTGAAGAAGAAGGCAGTGCAGGAAACGATGGGTGAAGGGGGCTTGACATTGAGTGTCGTGCCTTTCTTCAGGACCTTGGTGCAGACAACACCCTGCCATGGTGCGAGGCATGCAACACAGCAGACACAGCAGATGGGGACACACACGGAAGGAGGATGAATGGCGCGTGCAATGGTGAGAAGGGTGGGGAAGGCTAACAGCGTTAGGGATGATTTTCTCATGGTCGAGGAAAGCTTACAGCAATAATCAACCACACGCCGTTGCCCGCCCGCGCAGCTATCTATCTCATCCAAACCTCTGGCTCACCTTGTTGAGTGCGGAGAAGTCAGCAAGGGTGAGCCCCATGACTGGATGCACATCCGCACACTGCCAGTTGTCCCCACCCACTGCCACCGTCGTTGCTGTCACGTCGGCTGCAAGGGAGAAAGAGAAGGGCAGAGAGAGAGAGAGATGGAACAAGGGAGGAGAGGGGGGAGGGGAGAGAGAGAGGAAGAAAGAGTGAAGGAGCTAGGCACTGCTGGCACTGCTGGCACTGCTGGCACTGCTAAGCCCATTATTATTTCAGCTAGCAGTCCTAAACTCATTCTGCTTTCATCTAGATGAAGAGCATTCGAAAACAAAGAAGAAACAGGTATGCTATTATTCATGTCAACCTGGGTCATGCATGTTGGGTGTAGACTACTCATCCCCAACCTATCCAGCCCCATTCATCCAAAAATCACCATGATTTGGATGGATCCTCCAAAGATTTCTTCCTCATTGCATCTTATCCACCCAACGCCTCCTAGCATGTTGTATTGAAGGCCGTGTACTCTAGTCAACCATTTTGCCCATTTCCAGCTCATGCATATGGCAGTAATGGAATGTCGGTGCAGGGGAAGAGTTTGGAAGCCTGGCCACTTCTGAGTCGACTCAAAACCTCAAGTACCTGGGCCGCAGGTGGGGAAGTTGTCAATGGTGGTGGTGGCGGCGTAGTTGGGAGGGCAGATGCAGGAGTAGGAGCCCTTGCCATCGTTGATGCATGTGCCCACGGCACAGGGGTTGCTGGTGTGGGACCCACACACGTCCACTGAGGGGATTGCATATGAGCAGGGGAGGGCGGGGGAGCAACGAAGGCATGTGGGGAGGGAAGGGCAGACACAGAGGAACGTCATGAGGAGAAGCAAAAGGAAAGACGAGAGGAGGGGCGAGAGGAAAGGGAGGCATGAGATAGACACGAGAAAGGCATGAGAAAGGCATGAGAACGGCACAGGAAAGGTGCGAGATAGGCACGAGAAGGCATGAGTGAGGCATGAAAAAGGCACAAAAAAGGCACGAGAAGGCATGAGTGAGGCATGAAAAAGGCACAAAAAAGGCACGAGAAGAAAGGCATGTGAGCAAGTGGTGGGTTGGGGAAGGAAGTTAGTGGTTTTCAGAAAAAGTGGGGGAAACGGGTGGGTCGTGTAGAGGGGTGTTGTTGGAGTGTGTTGCACACATACTCCACATAAGCTGTTACCATGCCCATGCTCATCCCCATGCCCATGCCCATGCCCATCCCACCCCACCCCACCACAGGTGCAGGTGTGCAAGCCCAACTCCCAAACCCACCACGGGACCCCACCCCACCATAGGCACAGGTGCGCGAGTCATGGGCATTGGCGAACTTCGCAAAGGGCTGTGAGCAGGGGCGGTGCAGGCAGCAACTGCATCTGCAGGTGCGCGAGCCCAGCTCCCAAGCCCAACAAGAGACCCCAACCCACCGTAGGCACAGGTTTTTGAGGCGTCAGCATTGGCGACCTCCACAAAGGGCTGGGGGCCGGGGCGGGGCAGGCTGCAGGTACACGAGTATGTGTTGGCGCGCGCGTTGGGGCGGCACGCAAAGCGCCCGCACGGGTTCATGGCCGGCCAGTCCTCCCGGTCCAATGCAAAGCCCTTGAGCACACACGGGTCGCCGGGAACTGCTCCCGTTGAGATAACGTGAGGATGGGGAAGGCGAGAGGGTGTGGGGGGAGTCGAGGTGGGAGGGGGAGACGAAAGGGGTGGGGTTGGGGGTGGGGGGCAACGAACGAGGAAAGTTAGAACGTGGAAGGTTACTGAGCTGAATCCGATTTAGATGGAGCTGAAAGGGAGAGGCGGAAGTTTGGATGAAGAGGAAGGGCTAGGGAGGAAGACACAGGGGCTCTCTTTGATATAAGGGGTGTCGATTTTTTTAGATGTAGCGGTGGGGAAGCTGTCTAGATTTGAGGCGCCTCAAAACAAGCTGTCGACAATGCTACGAGAATGTGAAACGCAAGTGTGGAAAGGCACAGAACAGCATGAATGGAAGGTCATGATAAGCAAGTGGATAGACGGAAACAAAAAACCTTCGTGCGCAAGAAAACACATGATCGTTTAAAAAAAAACTTGAAAAACCCTCTGGGATACATGTTAGAATTATGCTGTCAAAATCAGTATTTCATATCTTATATCAAGTAGGTTATAGATGGATCAGGCATAGACTTGCTATTCCATGCGAATCCATTTGGTTCGACTCAAACGAAACCCTAGTTTGGTACTATGCTCATGCCCAATCGAATGCTTTTCTCTATGGTTCTTCAGTCTCTCAACGGTTTATATGTTGGAGCCTATGAGGAGTGTAAGGTTTAGGTTGTGAACAGTTGCGGACTATGCTCTAAATCGATCGAGTCACTAGCAGGTTATGTAATGATTTGTTATCCCAACTTCAGTAACTCCCCCGTAACCCAACCGATTTGCCACCTCACCAATGGAGATCTAGCTGGAATCTCATCTCATCCTATCCTTTCTCTTTTGCCTTTTCAACCTGATCTTGTTTGATTTAAAGGCCAAGTGCCTTCTGTGTATGAATTGATCAATTTCAACCTTTTTTCAGGCATCAGATGCCTTGTTTTTGACAATGGGGTGAATGCCTCACTCTCGACAATAGGACAGGACACCTCTTCACTATGACAATAGGAAGGATGCCTCAGATTGGAAAAAAAAATATAGACGCTTCACTCGACAATATGGCAAATGCATCACTCTTAACAACGGGGTAGTTGCCTCACTCTTGATGATTGGGTAGATGCCAGGCAGCACATTGATGCCACACACGCCATCCCCTCCCTGAATGTCCATGCGCATGTGACCCCTGTCGCCCCAACCCTCGCCCCACGAGTTGCGGATGATCCAAAATGGAGGAGGAATACGCAGTTTTCCTTTTTCACCGACTGTAACAGAGTAGCCAATAACGAGGACAACGTGGTTCAGCCTGCCAGTATAGCAGCCAGGATCCTGGTACTTGATCATCTGGCATGCAGAGGGAAGACATTGGCAGAAGGGCTATAGGGTGAGACACAGAATAGCCAGGATGGACAGGGTAACCAGGATAGCGAATCTCGAAGAACTATGGACGAAACACACACTATGCATGTGTTTCAAGCACCAAGCAGTTGCCATGCAAATCAGCATGCACAGTAATTTATAGAATTGCGAAAGTGATCGTCCGCATACCCCGTCGTATGTGGCGAACGTGGGAGCAGAGGCTTCGATGTGAACCAGCACCGGCTGCCGTTCCACTGCCAGCATGAGACCCACGTACCCCTTGAACCGCGTGCGCTCAAAGCCCTGAACGGGATAGTACTTCACCTGCAAGAGTGTTTGTTTGAGGGTCATCAGAAGTGCAGGGAGTTGTGGGGCGAGAGGAGCTTTGAAGTTAAAACCAGAATGTCAGGAAGAAAGAACCGCACAAAGAAATGAATCTCCAGTGTTCTCTTGTTCAAGACATGTACTCGTGTGCCGAATTCCCGAAAGACAAGAAGACCTACAGCGAGTGCTTACTTGGTCACGCACGTAACGTTAATGGTCGTAGAAAGGAAACACACACACACACACACACACGCACGCACGCACACACACACACACACACACACACACACACACACAGACACGCACACACAGACACGCACGCACGCACACACACACACACACACGGTGACATGAACTTGCAGCACTTACAACAGCCGTTTTGCTTGTGCTTGCAGGCATTGTGGCGACTAGAGTGAGTCCCCCTTTGGGCAGAGCAAGCAGCTTCTCAAAGGCGTCTGTCGGGGAGCCTCCAGCGCTGCACTTCCCTTCTTGAGTGGTGAGCCCCATGGCTGCAAAGAGCGACTCCACTGACAGCTGCGGCGCGGGTAACTTCTGTGCGATGCCATAGGCAGCCTCTACGCTCGCCACTACTGCGAATGCCCAGCACGCATCTGAGCAGCAAATGGGACACGATTGAAGAAAGGAAAGGGAAGGATGAGATGGGAGGTAATCCAATCAGATCTTGAAGGATAGGTTAGGAATTTATTGATATTCGAGTGGAATGACAACCGGATTGCATACTTCAAACTAGTATAGAGTGCATGAATGGTGGATTGTCACCAAATTTAAGGGGTTGAACACAGGGAAGGAAGTGGGGAGAGAGGCGGGGGAAGTGGGGGATCCGGAAAGGGGAAGTGGAGATGGGGGAGGGAAAGGGAAAAAATGGAGGGATGAGCAAATGGACTGATTGGAAGGGAAGGGAAAAACAAAGGCTTCTGGTTTGACGAGAAAACGAGAACGACTTGGAGAGCAGCTCACTTTGTTTAATTCCTGCCTGCATTCTCACTTTCAAGGGAACATGAAAATCTTTTCTTAAAGGCACGAAACCATCCTCCCCTCCCCCTCCATGGCATCCCCCCCCCCCCCCCCCCCCCCCCCACAACTCTCCCACCTCCCACAGCACTCACTGCAGGCGTCCCTCCCTCCCTCCTCCCCCCAGGCCCCCACGGCACTCACTGCAGGCGTCCTGGTCCTTGACGGGCCAGGAGAGCCAGGGCACATCCCAGGAGGAGGGGTCGCGGAGGAGCCAGGCGTCCTGCTGCCCCGACTGCGTGAGCGAGTAGGATGCACTCACGTACCGCGTGAACGGACTCGCCCGCAAAGGCCGGAACGTCGTTGCAGACAGGGCTAAGCCGAAGGCTGACAAGGTGTAAGCCAGTGGAAATGAGGAGGACGCGGGAGTGGGATGGCGAGATGGTGAGACGGACAGTGGGCGATGGAACGATTAGTGAGAGGGGAGGGCGAGAGTAGGCGGCGAGTGGGGGGGTTGGGATGATAGGTGGGAGCGAGAGGGGAAACGGGTTGAGAATGAAGGGGAGAAAGAGAGCAGAAATGTCAAAAGAATTTGAAGACCACGGTAGAAGACAGTGCGACAGATTTTCTGCATAGGGGTACAGTAAAGTACAGTTCAGGTACAGTACCTGGAACGATGGATACTGCACTGGCTTTTGCGGGAATTGAAAACCCTGTGGACAGGACAGACGCCGCAGAAGACGGTAGAAGAGCAAAGACGTGGGGTGGGGATCAGTCCAAGCTACAACCCAATTGTGGAAGACAATGAGCCACAATGGAGCCAGCAGACTGGTATATCAAATTATCAATGAGCCTTAGAGCCTTAGAAGACGTCCTGATTCGGGAGCCTCGGGAACTGGAACACGGTGCTGCTGCCGTGCCTAAGCTTGAGAATACAGATCCCTTTGAGAGCCTTGGCTCACCTGTTCGGATGAGAGACACCAGGATGGCGTGCTGCTGCTGGAAGGGAGCCACAGAGGACGCCACAAACCCAAAGTAGAACGCTCTTTGAGCAGCCATTGGCTGCAGCACGTCACACAGCGACAGAGGGCTCTCCAGTAGAGGCACATCTGGCTTCACATCGTCCCCAGACAGGTACACCTTGAGGGCTCCGGGGGCTCCGGGAAAGTAATCAATCCACGCTGTATAAGCCTTTCGGTTGTTGAGACGGAAGGGCGATTGAACGGCCTTGACGGAAGTGCCGCTGCCGCCGGTGTTGAGTCCCACGTGGTGGGCGGGCATGTCCCCATGCGCTGCATCTGTGAACGTGTCAAACTCCACCGCCACGCTCCGAGCGTCCATGCCAGCGTACCCCACCCCTCCCCCCTCCCCGCCAGTCCCCGCCTCATTCGTCGCCGAAATCACAAACGCGAGCCCGTTGCCTCCCTGGCCAGCAGCAGCAGCAGCAGCGGTGGAAGGCAACATGAAGAAGGTGAAGTTGGCTTGGAACTGCAGCTGTGTGCCACAGCCCTCCTTGACAGAATCATACGAGAAGAGCACGAGCGGGTCGGCAGTGAATGCCCCTGCTGTTGCTGCTTCTGCACCCTTGGTGAGAACGGTCGGCGCCTCCACCACCTCCCCGTTCTGCAGCGAGCCTGCAGCAGCAAAGGGGGGCTCGGCAAAATAAGGAGAGGAAGAATTAACATGTTGGAAGAATTGATAAGTTTGTCACAATGTCAACCCGTCAATATGCGGACATAGAGAAGTACTGTCAGAATGAAGGCACACTGCTGCTTTCCACTGCAGGCACGTACCCTCAGCAATGCAGTAGATCCCTCCATCTTGCACAAACCCATCGTTACAGAGACACGTGGGAACAAGGTTCGGCCCCTCCGGGTAACACACCCCCAGGCCACCACAAGCAGGCGTGGTGCTGTTGACAATCCCACAGAACGCCTCACACGCAGCAGGAGGCCTCTGATCCACACCCGCACACGAGCCCTCCACCGCTGCCGCTGGAATGGAGAAGCAATTAGCGTCGAGCAGGAACTCCTGTATCACACAGTCGGACTCTTGCAGGTCCTGAGAGAAGAAGTTGCTGCTGTAGTGGTTTTTTGAGTACCCTGGCATGGCAGGATACAAAACACGCCCTGTGAGGTAGTTGCGTGATACGTCTCTGCACGGGGGGGAAGAGAGGGAGAGAGGGAGAGAGGGGAGCGAAGGAGAGAGGAGACCATTCAAGGGAGAACGAGAGAGAGCCCTTTGAGGTAGTTGCGCGAGACATTTCTGCAAGAAAAGGGAGGTTGGGGTGGGAAGGGGTGGTGGGTGGGGGAGGGAAGGGAGAGAGAGAGAGAGTGAGTGAGTGAGAGAGGGAGAGAGGGGAGGAAGACGAGGACGAGATGTACTCCCTTGGGAAGCTTCCAAGAAGAAACCAAGCAACCGCAGAAGCTCCATTGGGCAGAGATGCTTCCAAGAAATAACCGAGGAACCGCACTCCATGTCAAGGCAAGGACTGGGAGAGCCTGGGATCGACGCGACACACCATTAGGCTCCAATAATCCCTTGGCAGCTACACATCATTAGGCTTTTCTCTAGAGCTTGGAGTGGGTTTGAGTGGTTGTAGGGAGATGTTTGACGTGGATTTTTGTTTAGCGGACATCGTTTTCTTGCTGCCCGTTGCATGTGATGTAACAACCCCCGCATTGATACGAAGGACGGTTCGAGAGTGATCAGGGGAGTGGAGTGGAGGCATTGGCTCAAGGGCAAGCAGCTGCAGGCCTTCAGGAGCAGTGTCCTCTCCTCACAGAAATGAGAGCATGTGGTGTGTGCTCGTAGCCCGAACACAACTGACGCTGAACTGAACATTCTGCTGCAGTGTAGTGTAGTGTATGTGTCAGGCCTTGGAGAAGCAAAGCGATACGGTACGGCAAAGTCAACTTCTGACCACTGCTTTCAAAATGTGCTGTGAGATATTCGATCGAGACTCTCACAATGTAATATGAGATGCCCTGAAAAGGGTGCTCACTCACAGGAAAGCAAGGGAAATTGTCGAGAGAGCTTCTGGGATGGAGCCATAGAGCCGGTTCCCTGCCAGCTCCCTGAAGTGAGTGGAGCACAGGAGGGACAAGGAGATGGGGCACAGGAGCGGATAAACAGATGGGGCACAGGAGCGGATAAACAGATGGGGCACAGGAGCGGATAAATAGATGGGGCACAGGAGCGGATAAACACATGGGACACAGAACAGGAGGTACGGAACATTGGCAGAGGAGTGGCAAGATGGCGCTGATGGGGCGGAGTGCACTGAAACATGGGCAGAGTGTAAGAGAGAGCGAGAGCGAAGCTGTGTTCTCATTTGTAGAGAGATTTAGGAACCGGCTTGGTTGTTAGGAAATAAAATTTTGACAATATAGAGAATGTTGCTTTTCACTAAAGTTTTATTTCTTTCTGTGCCTTCAACAGACGGATCCTCAATCATGCCTGTTGCACCACCACACCACCTAGAGATCGCCTTAACACACACACATTGACAATACATAAACAATTCCTCACAGTACAGACAGACTGCCTGCGAAAAACTAGCACTAGCTAGCTAGCTAGTAGCTACTACTATTACTGTAAGTATGTATCCGTGTGTCTTACTCGCAAGAGATACATTTGCAAGCACGTGCTACTAGCTTACAGTGTTCCAAGAAATCCCAGCTCGCTCAGAGTGGCAGGGATGGTCCCACTTATCTTGTTGTTGGAGAGGCTTCTGAGTAATCCAAACAGGGCACATTGAGTTCAGAGGATCCTTTTGGAACATAAGACTGCTGCTATGAATAATGAAGCTAACATGCACGAGCCATCATCTTCCTACTCCGTAGTGACATCCATCCATAATAATAAGAAAACACAAATATATGCATACATGTACTTGTTTGTGCGAAACTTAAAAAACAGCGTGCGCGTGCGCACACACACACACACACACATACACACACATCACACACACACACACATACACACACACACAAATGAAACTTAAAAAAACAGCGCGCGCGCGTGCGCACACACACACACATACACACACATCACACACACACACACACGCACACATACTACACACACACACACTTAAAAAAAACAGCGCGCGCGCACACACACACACACATACACACACATCACACACACACACACTCACACACACACACACTACACACACACACAAATGAAAGGGAGATCGGCACAGCTCACATCCATCTAAGATGTGGGGCGCCTGAAAAAGAAGCAGGCATCTGGCCGGTTATTTCATTGTTCGATAGGTCCCTGTATAGCACACACCACATGCAGAGGGATTGGAGAAAATGGGCGGCATGGCATGGGATGGGCATGGGCCAGGTATGCATGTGTCATGAAAACGAGAAATTGGACAAGGTGGAATGAGGTGGTTATGTGAGGAGGAACACAACACAGCGATGGATCACACCATGCGTGTGGAGTGGATTGGAAAGGCAAGTGATGCTGCTGGCATGATGGCATGGCGGCATGCTGGCATGGTGCCATGCTAGCGTGGTGGCATGCGGACATGGTGGCATGCTGACACAATGGCAAGGCATCTAATCTCCTGACAGCCTGTCCAGCAGCAAGAAATGCAGCAGCGAGGCAGTGGAGAAAGGATGCAAGGCTGATACGGGGCGATGGGCCTGGCTGGCTGGAGCCTAGCATTGCAGCCAGCACTGTGTGAGTGTGTGTGTGTGTGTGCGTGTGCATGTGCGTGTGCGTGTGCGTAGGCGTGTGCGTGCGTGCGTGCGTGCGTGCGTGCGTGCGTGCGTGCGTGTGTGTGTGTGTGTGTGTGTGTGTGTGTGTGTGTGTGTGTGTGTGTGTGTGTGTGTGTGTGTGTGTGTGTGTGTGTGTGTGTGTGTGCTACCCACACATACAGCGCTGTAAGGTTGTTGGGAGAAACAATGAATGGAACTGTGCCAGTTAGACGATTCGATCCCAGTTGTCTGCGAGAACGGCACGAGGGAGGGAGGGAGGGAGGGAGGGAAGGAGGGAGGAAGCAACAGATTAGAAGAGAAACTGTTGAACAAGATGCACATTTACTAAGGACCCTCTTTTCTAGTGCCTATCATGTGGGTGGCCCAACTAGCAAGGCGCCCACTCCAAAAAGCACCTTGTAAGTCAAGTCTTGTTCCTACCTACCCGCACAGGAGAAGCAAGTGAAGAGAAGCAAGTGAAATTCCACGAAAGCGCAGAGCACGCACAAATACTTGAGAGCGCCCATACCAGCCGTTGATGTAGGCACGGGCCCGGTCAGATTGTTGTGAGAGACGACCCTGCACAGCCCACGCAAGGGGGATACAAAAGGGGAGGCAAGGCAAGGATTTGGGCAGAGCGTGGAGGCAGGGAGAGATAGAAGAGGGACTCCAGCAGCAGCTCCTGAATGTGTGTGCATGCGTGCATGAAGAGAAGAGAGGGCAGCCAGTGGATTATAGATCCGCTTTTCCATGGTTATAAATGAGTGCGCTTTGGGACTTTGAGGCCTGTATTTCATTACAGGGGGATAATGATTAGTTAGTCGGAGATGGGCGCGCACTTGCATCAGGGACAGAAAAGCTGAAGCGCAAGGGGGAGTGAAAGAGAGCGGGGGTAGAGTAGAGCACATGTAGTAGCACCAGCGGCGGCCGGCCAGAACACAAGCAGCACGTGGAGTTGTCATTCTCGCATTGGGTGGATGGAGAAGTCGCCAGTGGGCGTTTGAAAGGTTCTCCTTACTTATGAGAGGTTACTGCTGTTGCCTGCGATGGAGTCGCCAGTGGGAGATGCTGTGCTACTGAGGGCAGAAAGGGTTAAGGCTGGATGGGCCAGTCAGTGGCGCGCACAATGAGACGACGAAGCATGCACTAGATGTACTCACGAGATGAGAGATTTTCAGGAGACCGCATGGGTGCGCGACAAGTAGGCTTGAGCAGCAGGTCGACCCAACCCTACCCGACCTGACCCGACTTAACCTGACTCGACCCGACCCGACCCGACCCGACCCGACCCAACCCGACCCGACCCGACTTGACCCGACCCGACCCGACCCGACCCGACCCGACCCGACCCGACCCGACCCGACCCGACCCGACCCGACCCGACCCGACCCGACCCGACCCGACCCGACCCGACTTGACCCGACCCGACCCGATCCGACCCAACCCTACCCGGCCCGGCCCGACCCGACCCGACCCGATCCGACATGACCCGACCCCACCCGATTCAACCCGACCCGACACAACCCGGTTTTTCTCAGGCCAGGTCGGTTCAGGCTGACCCAGGCCGGGTTGGGTTGGGTTGGGTCGGCCTTGTCACCGAATATGTACTTCGTACATACGCGGAAACAGTTTGTGCACGGGTGTAGATGAAAGTGTAGAATCAGGTGTAGACTTTGCATGATTGCAATTCGAGGGTGAGTAGCTGGGGGAATCTGGGGGAGTTGAGGCGAAGTTGTTGGGAAAGGTTGGAGGAAACATCGAGGGGTGGGAATCCAACGAACCAATCTGAAGCAACTAGCCCTTGCTCGAGGCGCACATTGAGAAATGTGCAACTTGGGCCAGGCACAGGTACATTCAGTATCTTACACCTTCTCGTTGCTTTTCTCCTGTTATTCTCTCATATTAGTGGAAAGCTGTTACCTCAAATCTAGCATCCGGTGGCACGCCACTATGGGAGGACCTACGGGAGGGAGGAAACTCTTTCACAGTAGTTGCTGAGGCTAATCAGCAACGTAAGGAGAAGGAAGGCAAGGGAGTGACAAGAAGAAGAGCAGGTTGCAAGGATGAGGCAGTTCTCCGACAGCCTGAGAATTCGCTTCGACCCAACCCAGCACAAAAGCGGTGGGGTCGACACATGCCCGGCGTCGGGTCGGAGGGTCAACCCGCTGGCAGATTCCGACCCAAGAGTTGGGCCGGGTCGGATCTGGTCGGGTCGACCTGGCCTGGTCGAGCGCACCAGAAGCGTGGCCTGACCTGACCTCGTACCAGAAAACCAGCTTACCTTCTTGCCCATGTTTCTTCTCCCTCGCCGCCCTCCCATCCCATCCTCCTCCTCTTTTGGCCAGTGGCATGGCAAGGCCGGTAAGACGGCACAGCAGAGAAGCAACAGAGGTACTCACATTCCTTGGAGAGTGGGGAGTTTGAACATCTGTGCCACGGGGCCAGTGAGCATGTTGTAGGCTAAGTCACTGACATCGGAGGGTTGGGGGTTTGGGGTTTATGGCAGAAGGAAACGAACTGGGCAAACGTTGGAAGAGAGTATGGAAAGGAAAAAGGGTGGAACGAAGGAGTGGATTATGCAGAGGTGGGCACGTGCACAGGGAGGGAGAGAGTGAGTGGAAGTATGTTTGTGCGTGTGCCTTGCGTTCGTGCATGCATGGATTGTTTGTGGAGGCGCCTCAATAAACGTTCCATGGAATGAGAATGAGAATGGATCGTGCATCATCATGCAGTGAGATGAGAATGTACGGGTAACGGGTAGTGCATGCATGCATGCATGCATACATGTATGAATATAAATGCGTGCATGGGTGTGATTGGGACCATAAGGGTGGGTGGGTGGGTGCGTGGGTGTTGGGAGGTGTGCCGTGGAATGGAAAGGGAAGAGATGGAAGGGAGGGAGAGAAGAGGGCAACGCAACACTCGAGCTGAATGACATGAATGCTGGTGCGGTGCGTACAGATGAGTTAGCTGTCCCATGTTGCTGACCGAGTCGGGAATGCTGCCAGCTAGAAAGTTGTGATTCAGAATCCTGCCGTGCCATGCCATGCCATGGAAGGCAACAAGGAAGGATATGGAGTCTGAAAAACCAGTCGTCCCAGGGAACAGGTATATCCAGTCATGGGGTGACAAACAGCAGAGTGTGTTGCATGCGCTTACACATGAGTTGAGTTCAGTTCAGGCCAAGGGATGAGGTGAGGGGTGCCTAGTCGCGCAAGCCACGTGGTCAGACGTTACAAAAGGACGTGGATGTGTGGTGACACCAGTGCACAGTCAGCAATGTCAGTTACACATGTCTAGCAGCCAAAACTATCATCATCGGTTCGGTATGCCATGAAACAACATGAGTACAATAGGCAGACCGACACACAGACAGACAGACCCAGCAACCACCACGCCCACCAGTGCGCGTATTCGGCTTTAACGGGATAACATGCACTGCAGTACTACTACTGGACACAACAAGGTGTGTACGCTTGTGTGCGTATGTGCACTATTGGGTGAAATACTCACAGTTGGTTCAGACGAGTGAGATCGCCAAGGTTACTGGGAAGAGCAGTGAGTGCATTGTGGTCGAGTGCCCTGACGGAGTGAAACAGCAGCCGCAGAAAAAGAAGGGAGGCCTTGCTGTGACGCGTCCCAGCCCAGTCAACGGCGTGCGAGCGTAGGGAGGTGGGCTAGCATTGGTGCTATTAGCAGTACGGTATAACTACTACTGACTGACTGACTGACTGAATGACCGAGACAGCAGCAATGAGGTTGGTGGCAACGAAGAATCAGGTTGAGCATTGACACTGGTGCTAGAAAACACACACGCAATGAGCCTGGAGCCACGACAAAAGAGCAGAATTGGACCATGAAACTGCCTGTGGGCACTGCACTGACAGAGAGTAGAGATTGGTGAGCTGCCCAATGGTGTCCGGAATGGATCCTCTGAGTGAGTTGTCATTCAGTTCCCTGCGCATGCCACAGCACAGCACAGCACAGCACAGCACAGCACAGCGCGGGGTCGGTAGAGTATGGAGGGATGGATACAAGGCGGTCATGATGAATGGCACATGGTGACGTTTCCCGTGTGATGCTGCCAGCCTGCCATGCCATGGTGAACAGCGCAACTGCAATGTAACATTAACGGCTTATGATCCATCCATCTTCAGCGCAGCGAAGCTAGTAGCTCACTCAGCGTGGCAGTCTCAGGCAACAGGAGGGGAGGAGAGTATAGTGTGGGAGGGAGGCAAACCGCACAGGTAGGACAGGTGGACGAGGTTACCGATCGACGCGGGTATGGATCCCCGAAGTTTCTCTCCCCCCATGTGCCTGGCAGGGGGTAAGAAAGGATGGAACGTGGAAGAGCAGGGGAAGAGGGACAAGCACGAGGTGATGGGTTATGTGGCGTTATGATGGCTATCGCAGGCCTTCTACCGATCTACTACCTACCTATGCCATGATGCCATCATGATGCCATCATGATGCCATGAAGAAGGATCACCCATCATGCATGCATGCATGCGGCATGCATGTGGCATGCCCTTGTGCCATCACATCACATGTACGAAATCGCATGTCACGGTCACCATACCTCAGGGGGGCTCACGGTGCCCAGGGCATGCCCTTTAGTATGGTGAGTGATGACTAGCATCATCATGCGTCACTCTCACTATCGTCGCCATGCGTCACTAGTGCAACACTATCAATGTTTGATTTTAGTAATTCTCTCAAATAGCACCAAAATCCATGATACCTTGATTTTTATTGATCGGAATGCAGCTAGATATAACACCTCGGTACCCACTGGGTCAAAACGAGGGTGTTATTTAAGCACAGCGAATGCCCTTAACACTAGCCCACAGGCGTTACACTCGTCACGTCCTTGCTGGTTCAAAACTTCAGAGAGTTGGCTCCCGGGGGGACCTCAATTTTGCTGGGCTAAACAGCGATGTTGCCTGGTGGACAAGGCCAGAGACGATTTTTGAGGCGCCTCAAAAATCGTCGCAGGGAGGGACCTCAATATTGCTGGGCTAAACAGCAAGTTTGCCTGGTGGACGAGGCCAGCAGCGGATCGTTCGCTGGGTTCAAGTCTGGTAACCACATTCAAGTTCTTCTCTCTACTAGCGGAAAATGTGGACTTGAACTTTAGGGTGTGATTCCACTATAACGCCTCGCTCCCCACTGGGTCAATCGAAACACGGATGTTCTGTAGGCGCAGTGTAATTCCTATACACTAGCCCAACGGCGTTACAAGCTAGTTCATTGAAAGCAATTTCGCCTCCTTGAATAGAGACAACACTTCCATCAACTACCTGAATTGGTTTCCTGGAAGCAAAAGCACTGCGTGACTCACAGTATGGTCACCATACCGTCCACATCGCACAGAATGCCTCTGGGCTTGGGCCAGTTGGGCTCAAAAAACCCGTTCAGAGCCTGAGCTATGAACGCTTGCTCCTCCAAGCACGCGCCTCCTTCTGCCCACCCCTCCATCGTCACGCCCCACTCCTTCTGGCAGTCCAGCAGGGGTGTGACTGTAACGGGGTGCAAATTCAGCACAAAATTCAACAACGCGCAGGCAGATAGGGGCATGAGTTATGAGGTGAACTACGTGGATGATGTCAGGGGAATGGAAGAACTGGGGAAAGAGCGGAACCTGAATCGCCGATGACCAGGTTGAATGAGATGAGAAGAAGGAGGCAGCAACTCAGTGGGGGCGATGGAGCTCTGGGAGAATCAGCGCAAGACGGCCCGTCTTGTAGTGACTACAAAGACTCTGGCTTGAAATCTGTGAAGCGATCAGGTGGTCCGACTAGTTACGGCAGCCGTTCGCCGGCTTCTCGGGTAAGCAGGAGAGGAGATGCATGAGCAAGGACTGAGGCACATTCGATTCAGGCCAGGCTCAATGCATCACGAGACATGATTTACATCGTGGACAATCATACCATACACCGACACTGCTCCTACTTGGAATATAATTTTAGCATGGCACAGAAAATGGTACAGAAACGGACAGATCAAGCGTAACGTAGTAGTGGTGGTACCTTGGGAGGGGTGGAGGGTGACCGTCACTTCTGCAGCAGCGCGGGGGACAGATATGGCCTCGAGGCATGACGCCAGGAGCAGAAGCGGAAGCGCCATAGTAAGATTCCCATCATGGCTAGTACGACTGCTGCTGCTGCTGCTGCTGCTGCTGCTACCAGTACTAGTGCGCGTGGTACTACTTGCACTCCGGGTTCGCAACGAGTTCTCCTTGAGACTTGCTGGCGTCAGCCAGTGGCGTCCGAGTCGGTGCATTACAACCGTTGGTGGCGTTCGCAACGGCACTGGCGGCGCTGTGATCCGTCGTAAACTCTCAGAAGACTTAACCACAGAGACCGCCGCTTATACTCGGCGGGTGTAAAATGGCTTAGTGAAAATTCCCCGTTCAAAACCGGGGACCATAGGTTTCAGAAGGTAGGAAGGTTGGGCTAGATTAGTCCGCAAATGGCATTGAGATGTATAGACGCCGGACGCCGAGTCAAATACTGTCACCCACGTTACCCAATCTAGGATGCAACTGATGAAAACCATCCTGCAACTGAAGGGCGTGTCTGGGTTGGGTACCGTGCCGTGCCGAGTCGTCCTCAAACACGTATGTAGAGTAATGTGACTGGGTGTTATGTTTGCGGTGTTGATTGCCTTATTCCAGCCGGCTGGTGACATGTGGCACATGAGCTTATAGACGCACCCCGAAATTTCCCGTAAAATTATTTGACCGCACCTGAGGGGAGGCAGCCAACCAGGTACGGTACTTGCGATAGAGCAGGCCCACTCGTTGCGGGCACTGTATTCTCTATTATTTTCTCATACGTATATATACACATATTTATATGTAAACTGTAGACTTTGCGCATGCTACTACCACAAACCCACACATGTTTCGCATGACAATCACATCAGACCACGTTTTGAACCCCTTATGATCTTCAGAGAGGTTTCATCCTAGCTCCAACCCTAGTTGGAAGTTGGAAACCAATCGTCGATCAAAAGTCTACTTAACAAATTTCAAGCTCTACATTTTGATCCTGACTAGGACCCTGCACCTTGCACCGATTGGACCCCACTTGCTTATAAATTAGCAGGCCCCCGGCAGGAAAATCATGATACGGTACTAGCGTGGCACACATATGTACTTGGATCCAACATTCCTTGCACAGGCGTTGCCCTTGTAGTCAGAAAACATGGCAGCTGCTTCACTCGCGGTGCCGCCATAGAATGCGTAAGCGCCTGAACAAGTCAGCGATGGCGACACTGACTTGGAGCGGCCTTTGTTGCACCGACCGAGTGTAAACGACCAGTAGTCCGCCTTGAGACACACCAGGGGGAGCAGCAAGGTGTTAATAATGAGAGGAGAGGAAAGGGAAAAGAGTGGCAAAAAGATCGGAGAGAGGATAAGACTGGCAGTGTAAAGTTTGACTAATGCAAAATTTTGAAGAGAAGGTGCAAGGATAAGATGCATGGTACTTGTCATTTATAGCAGGTGCACACAATTGTGTCAAAGACCGGATCACTTTGGTTGCTTACACCTTTACGACGATCACAAAGGTGGTGTGAAGTGCAAGTCTAGACCTTACCAGACACAGCGACCAAATCTAAACAGATTGCAACAATTTGATGCTGCCATGC
This sequence comes from Closterium sp. NIES-65, assembly GCA_948144175.1. Taxonomy (NCBI): domain Eukaryota; kingdom Viridiplantae; phylum Streptophyta; class Zygnematophyceae; order Desmidiales; family Closteriaceae; genus Closterium; species Closterium sp. NIES-65. The sequence continues at coordinate 981,285 of CANXME010002212.1, forward strand.
TCTCAAATGCCAAAGACCAAAACCAGCTGTAATACGGCTTCGCACAGCTCACCTGGAAGTCACCGCTGCTGCCAAGAGCAGAGGTACTTGTCGAGACGGTGTTGGAGCAGACGAGGTCGGGGTTGTTGCGGTAGAGCTCGTCCCAAGAAAACGCCCCCACTACTCCCGATTCTCCTGTCCTTGCCAGCAGCTACGCACACGTGTCCTTCACTGTGAGCGTGGTGAACTTGAGGCAATCGGGGACGGTGAAGGCGAATGTGGCGCTGCGCTCAACGCACACGGAGCGCCCCGCCTTAATGCCCTGCTCGCAGCTCAGCCCGGGGTTGAGGGCGAGCAGGTCCGACTAGGACCGGTTGAGCAAGGTGGCGATGGAATCACACGTGTCGCCCTGGAGGGTTCAACAAGGGGAGAAAAGAGTTGAGGGATGACTCATTGGCCCTTGAGGTTTGCAAGTGCCAAGTGTATGTAATGGTTGTGCTGATGTGAAAGGGATGTGATGAATCTGTAGATAATCGTGCCTGGTTCTATGAGCCAGTAGTGTAGTAGGGGAAGCATCAAATTTGCGATAAACATCAACTGTGGCATCTTAGTACCTCCCTCAACTGCAACACCCAAGATATCAATGTCTGCTCACGCCCCCTCACTGGTATTCACGCAGCAACCAGCTGACCTATCTGCATTCACAATCCCTATAAATAGTTCAACGCAGGCCCGAGAGCTCACGGAGAGGGCGTAGAAGAAGGCAGTGCAGGGGACGACAGGAGAGCCGCCGAGCTGAAGCACCGCATTCAGTAGCAGCGGCTTCGAGCAGTCGAGAGCCTGCAAGATGCAGCCCCACATCACGAGCATGAGGCCTTCAACTTCATTATGTGGAAGCCCTAAAAGTACGGATAACATCTATGCATGCCTAGTTTTGAGGCGCCTCAAAACTAGGCCCTAAAAGTACGGATAACATCTATGCATACCCTCCACTGCCACTCCCCTGAAACAACCAGCAAGCCCCTCCCATCAAAACCACCTGCATCGCTTTCCCACGCGTGCAGCCCACCCACTGCTTACCGGGTTCAGCTGCATGAACTCAGCAATGGTGAGGCCCATGAGGGGGTGAACGTCGGAGCAGCCCCAGTTGCTGCCACTCACTGCCAAGCTGGTGGCAATGCTGTCAGCTGAAGAGTGAGGAGGAAGCGAAAGGGAGAAAAAGAGGGAAGTTGTTTGCTGTATTAATGTCTGGAGAGGGGGTAGGGAGTGGGGTGGGAGGATGACACAGTTCAAGTTTCAACCAAGTTTCAACTGAGATACCCTTAGAAGAAACGCTACTAAATACCCGCATTAGTCCTGGGGGTGTGTGAGGGCGTGCTTCTTATGACAAGAGTGTCAGTAGAGCTACACTGTGAGATCCCCGATCGATCCTAGGGGGGGTTACAGGCGCGTTTGCCTGGGGGGTTATGGGCGCACTGACCCGCTACTGAAACAAGCCCTTTTATCCCAATGGTCTAGTGGTTGGGATTCTGACATGGTATCAGAGCGGTCTCGGGTTCGAATCCCGGTGTATGCACATGTTGGCCGTTGCCACTGTGCTCAGTCCTGGGCCTCTCAGTGTGGGGGGGTGTCAGTAGAGCTACACTGTGAGATCCCCGATCGATCCTAGGGGGGGTTACAGGCGCGTTTGCCTGGGGGGTTATGGGCGCACTGACCCGCTACTGAAACAAGCCCTTTTATCCCAATGGTCTAGTGGTTGGGATTCTGACAAAGAGCAGATCCTGCTGAGGCAAGGAAGTAAAAGAAGCAGCACCTGGGTCGCGGGTTGGAAAGCCGTCAACGGTTTGGGTGGAAATGTGGTTGGGAGGGTAGATGCAGGAATAGGAGCCGTTGCCATTATTGATGCAAGTGCCCACGGCATAGGGGTTCTTCAATTGCGACCCACACACGTCCACTGCAAGAGAGGAAAGAAAAGGCAGATGGGAAAGAGGGAGAGAATATGATCTGAAAACCGTGGCTGAATATGGTATAATAAGAAACAAAAAGCATGGGCCTTTTGCAGTACATTGTGGTGAAATGCACCACTCTAAACAATGCCACACCATAGTGCAATGCAATGTAAACGCAGGTCTCACTTACCATAGACGCATATGTTGGAGCCAAACCCATTAGGGACCTCCACAAAGGGTTGTATGGCAGACTTTAGGAGGGTGCACTTGCTGCAGGAGTTGGTGTCAGTTTTAGGGAAGGGCTTGCACATGAAGCGACCGCACGGGCTGAAGTTGGGACTGACGTCTTGATCCACCTTGAAACTCTTCTTGCCACATGGATCCCTGGGAACTGGAGGGGAAACAAGGGGATCGTAGATAGGCAGACATCTCACTCTTGACAATGAGGTAGTTGCTTCAATCTTGACAATCTGGGAGATGCCTCACTCTAGACAATGGGTTGGATGCCTCGTTCTTGAAAACGGGTACGATGCCTCACTTTTGATAATGGGTAAGATGCAAGGCAGCACGTTGATGCCACACACGCCATCTAATCCCTGAATGTCCATGCGCATGTGCCCATTATAGCCCCATTCCGTTCCCCACGAGTTGCGGATGATCCAAAACGGAGGGGGAATACGCCTCTGCACACTGTACCCCACGGCAACGGAGTAGCCAACAACAAGCACCACGTGGTTCAGCTCGCCCATGTAGCACGCTGGGTCCTGGTACTTGTACGTCTGGCATTGAGCACGGGAAGCACAAATACCAAATTAGCGAGGAAAGGTGGCCGCAAGAGCATTGGTCGTGCCAAAAAAAACAACCAAGGTGGAAGGACAACGAGGTGCATTTGGTATTTGCTTTTGCAAGACATACATTTATAACATCCCTGGTTTTATTCTCACCAAAACTAACATGTTCTTTTAGGTTTCAATCTTGATAGATGCAATGCAGCCATTATGACATTTTCCTCCATATGTTGTGTTGTCTGGCGTGCTTGCAATGCGCCGTTGAAATGCTTCAAGAAATGTGCGCATATGATTTCGATGGTGCAGATCCGATAATGTTTCTACACGCCATTTTTTTTAAGTTGCAGTTAGATTCGCTCCAATTGGGCGGGGAGAGAACTCAGTGGCGATCAGTAACTCGGTCCGCAAAACATTTTGACCAATCGTGAATGAAAAGGTATGGCTGCACGAGTGCTTGCGAACTCATTCTGTTATACGTGCTTGCTCTTCGCCATGTGCCGAAAACCCTCGGACCGTGGACATATGGTAGTTGTCACCGAATATGCACGGTTGTGCATATAAGGTGCCAGTGTTGTTGCAGTGTAGTGCTGGTGTAGCAATGTTCTGTATGCAGATTCGAGGATAGGTAGGTGGGGGCTGGGAAATTGACGCGAGGTTAGTAGGAGAGTACCGAGGGGTGAAATCCACGCAACCAATGTGAACGAACCAACCCAGGCTCGAGCCGCACATTGAGAAATGCACGGTTTGAGCTTGGGCCAGGTAAATTCACTCTCTCACACACACCCGATGCTTTCCAATTGTTATCCTTTCGTATAGTGGATTGTTGTTGCCTTAGCACTGCAGACAGGTGGCACACCACTCAGGGAGGACCTTTGAGGTGAGAGTTCCATTACTTTCAGGTGGGTGGCTGAGGCAACAGGGGAAGCTAAGGAGAAGACGAGCATCAGAACTGAGGCAGACGACGGTATAGCTGTATCTCCAACATAGTGGCGAAACCAACTGGCGAATTTGGTTCGCGAGCAACTTCGAGTAGCAACCAATGCGAACCACCAAAAAGTGGTGACGCAAGCAAGTGCGAACTTGTTGCGCGAGCAAGTGCGGCTTGCTGTGATTGATACCAAAATCGATGTCAAACTCTGTCTGCGAACAGCGCGGTCTGCTCGTATTGATTGAAGATGTTGATTTGGCACAATCATACTGACTTAATGTTGACATTTGGAAAAAACAATGCACACCCAATAAATCGGCAAATTGATATACAGAAAACACTTTCCTGTATTCAGCACCCTTGTGTTGTGTGCCCATCGCTCCTATGTTAAAACATGATGGTTTCACTTCGATCTAGGCTAGGTTAGGTTATCACATTCAACCTTCTACACCTCGTAGCACGAGACCTTATTTTTCAGTAATGCTTTCGTATCATCTTCATTCTTTCATGACTACCTTGTCACATGAGTTCCACTCACCCCGTCATAAGCGGCGAACGTGGGAGCAGATGCTTGAATATGAACCACCACTGGCTGCCGCTGCACTGCGAGCATGAGCCCCACATACCCCTTGAACCGCGTGCGCTCAAACCCTTGGATGGGATAGTATGTGGCCTGGATGGGAAGTTCAGACTCCATCATGCAAAGCAAAGGCATGTAGCTGAAGCTATATTGTGGACAGAACGAAAAAATATTGATCAATTCTTAGGAAGAGTGATACAACATTGCTGATTTTAAGTAACATTTTCACATACTGGGAGTTTAAACAAGCAACCTTGGGGTTGACAAATTGACACTGACCCTCGTATGTTGGAAAGGATACGTCTAGCGTTTTTAGATGCTCTCATCCAGATGTTGGACGCTCCAACTCGTAAGAGAACGCTAAGACGCTAAGAGAACGCTATCTTGAGCAGCCAAACAAAGACTTTTAGGGTTTTGAAAAATAGGAAAGGGGTGGGGGGGAGAGGGGGGTGGAGGGGGAGACGAGGGACGCAAAATGTGGCGTTTTGCCTCGCCAAATGAGTCGACTTAAAAATTACCCCTTTTGGTCAATCCAACCAAGGTTCAAAAATACGACCGTACTTTTGAAAAGTTACCGTAAATTACGGTTGAGAAGAAACGAGAATGAATGAACTACGAAAGAGTTGGGTACAAGTACTAACCCTAATTGGGTTGTACCCCACATGGGCTACCCCACTATAGCCTACACAAAAGCACAAGCTATAATGTTCTGACACACCCCCATAGGCAAAGTGGGGGAGAACAAGGGGTCACAAGACCAGTCAAGCAAAGCAAAACAAAGCAAACTCAGGGTGGATCACAAAGTCACCACACATTCCGAGCACAAGTTCAAGGCCACAAGGCCAGTTCACATGCAGGAGTACATATATATATAGAAGGCTAGACAAGCAAGAGCAGGTGTATATATATGTAATAGTACAAGCAAGGTCAAGAGGTGAGCAAGTGAGGCAAGACAGGAACAAGACCAAGCTGAGTACAGAAGCGCTGATAATCACAAGGCGCAAGTGCCTTGGTGAAGACATCAGCAGTGTTGGCCTCAGAGGCCACGTACGCAAGCCGCAGCTGTCCACGCTGCTGTAGCTCACGAGCAAGGAAGTAGCGGAGAGCAATGTGCTTCATTCTATGCTCCAGTCGCTGCTCTCGACACAAGGCCAGCATGGCCTTGTTGTCTACGTACAGCACTGGAGGAGAACGAGGCACCTCTCCAAAGTAAGACAGCAGGTAGGTGAGCCAGCAAAGCTCCTGTGCAGCCATGGCCCCGGCGTAGATCTCAGCCTCACAACTGGAGCCGAGAACAGAAGACGAGCAGGTAGCCCGCCAAGAAACAGAGCCGGAACAAAGACTGAAGGTGTAACCCTGTGACGACCGCTGCGTAGCCTGGTCGTCCGCCCAAGAAGCGTCCGCGTGCCCAGTGAGGACCACTGGACTCCGCCCTCCAAGCACAAGCCCCATGCCCGACGTACTGCACAAGTAGCGCAACACCCTCTTCGCTGCACAGCCGACTCCTCTTGCTACAGGTCACTCGCTCTCAGCTCCACCTTCGGACCTGCTGAAGGACCTGCTGCACCATGTGTGACTGAGTCAAGGTAATGGTGCGGCGTGCTCTGTCCCGAGTGATCTGCAAGCCAAGGTAGCTGCGCAGTTCACCCAGGTCTGTGCACGTGTGTCTCTTCTGCAGCTCGGACTTCACGTGGGCGAGTCCAGCAGTGTCAGCAGTGGTAAAAACCAAGTCGTCGACGTACACGAGGATGTAGAGCGGCGGCAAAGAAGTGTCGGTGCGCAGAAACAGCGACGGGTCAGCAGTAGAGGGAGCAAACCCAAGAGCCGCAAGTGTAGTCCTCAGTGTGTCATGCCACTCACGCGGTGCCTGGCGGAGACCGTAGACTGGCCGCCAAAGGCTCCACTTGGTGCGAGGAGGAAAAGTCCCACTCAAGCCAAGTGGGCGGCGCAACCAGATCTCCTCGTGTAGGCTACCCTGCAAGAAAGCAGCGCTGAAGTCAAGAGAGTGAAGCTCGTAGTCGCGTTGAGGGGCTATGTGCAGCAGCACCCGAAGAGTGGTCATCTTCGGGGTGGGAGAGAAGGTCTGAAAGTAGTCAACTCCTTGCCGCTGACTGAAGCCACGAGCCACGTACCGCACCTTGAAGATAGGCGGGGAACCTGGCGGCCGCTTCACCCTGAAAATCAACATGCCACTGACGATGTTCGCCCCAGATGGGGGAACCTCGTCAACGTAGGTGCCTGTAGACTTACAGGAAGCCATCTCTGCGTCCATAGCTGCCTGCCACTGAGAGGAGTAGGGACCCTCTATCACCTCCGCGTAAGAGCGCGGAGTCGGGATGTCAAGTGCATCCGGGTCTCCCTCAAGGGTAAGTAGTACGGATACGAGATGAGGTGAAGCAGCTTCCAAACACTGGAACTCCTCCTGCCTGTCCTCAAGGACGTCCGTGCCAAGGGCACACTCACCCCCGACGGACGGAGGACAGAAAGACTCAGACTCAGCGACAAGACTAGCAGTGTAGTCTAGACGACAGCGAGCAGCATAGTCGACGAGCTTAGCAAATAGGGCACACGCAGCAGTGGACTCAAAAGAAGGGTCGGTGACGACAGTAGCAAGGAGACGCGTGACAATAGGACTGGCAGCACGAAGAGAGTCCGACTCCGAGTCGGCAAGAGCAGGAAGAGAAGACTCAGGAGGAGCAGGCAACGGGGCACGCAGAGGAGCAGTGGACGGACGCAGAGACATCCGGTGCGTGCCAGGGATAGGAGGAGGACGCTCACGTGAACTACGACCACTAGCGCGAGCAGGACGGACAGGCGACGTAGGGCGAGACGCAGGCTCACGACGCTCAGCAAGACCTCCAGTAGGACCAGTGTAGGAGAAGGAGCAGGCAGTGGGGAGGCCGGCTGTAACTGTAACTGTGACTGGACAGGGTGTGGACACTCTAAGGGAGGAGGAGGACGAGTAGAAGGCGGGAGACCAAGAACCTGTTGAAGGAGCGGAACGAAGTACGGCCGAGGCCGCGCGGCGACTCCAGACACAGCAAGGACAGCACCAGCAGTAGCCTCAGCGCCAACACCTTCAGCAGCTCCAGCTCCAGACGTACCGGCCGGCCCAGCAGCTCCAGTACCTCCAGTACGAGCACCTCCGGGACCGGCGCCACCAGCACCCTCAGCTGCCGAAGAAACTCCAGCCCCAGCAGAACGCCTCCAGCGATGGCCAAACCACTCCCGCAGCTCCTGTGGAGAGAGCGGCTCCCGCCGAGACGAAGCACCCGGAGAACCTCCAGGCCCAGCACCGTCGGACGCCTCACAAGCAGGCCCAGCTCCCTCAGGCTCAGTACCTCCATTCGTAGCACCCCCAGGCTCAGCAACCCCAGGCTCAGCACCCCCAGGCGTAGCACCCCCAGGCTCAGCACCCCCAGGCTCAACACCCCCAGGCTCAGCTCCCCCAGGCTCAGGACCCCCAGGCGTAGCACCCCCAGGCTCAGCACCCCCAGTCGCAGCACCCCCAGGCTCAGCACCCCCAGAGTCAGCACCACTAGGCTCAGCACCCTCAGCAGCACCAGAGTCACCAGTGACCTCGACAGGCTCAATCGCATCTACCTGGGACACACCTGAAGGGGACGGACCCTGAGGGGGGAGGGGGTCTACCGGAGGGGGACCTGGTACAAGGAAGAGCGGTGGCGGGGGGAGGGACAGAGTGCGGTAGGGGAAGAGACGATAGTAGGGGATCGACTCGTCAAACGTGATGTCCTGGGAGGACAGAACACGGTGAGAGGTGGGGTGGTAGAACTGCCACCCTGGCGCGTCAGGGGGGAAACCCAGGAAGACGCAAGGAGCAGCACGAGGGGACAGCTTGTCCGCAGACAAGTCGCGGACAAACGCCCGAGATCCCCAGACACGGAACGCAGACGCATCGCCAACCCTCCCCGTCCACAGCAGGGCTGGGCAGGTCTCCGGCCTGGAGACCCTGGGGTGAAGGTTGATCTGATGCGCTGCGTACTGAACCGTAAACAGCCACAGAAAATGGGGGGCAGCCGCATGCACCATGGACGTACGAGCGACGTCCATGACCATGCCAATGCGGCGCTCAGCAATCCCATTTGGCTGTGGAGAGTCCGGAAGCGTGAAGGTTTGGCCGATGCCTCGTGCCCGACAGTAGGCTCGCAGAAGGCCAGAGGAGAACTCTCCGCCTCTGTCAGAGTGCAGACGCAGAACAGGAAAGTCCGAGCCGAAGCTCTGCCTGAGCTGGAGACGAGCTGCGCGGATCCAGTCGATCAGCACCTCAGTGACATCACCCTTGCTACGCAAGTGGAAGACTGTGGTGTAACACGAGTAGTCGTCAACCACCAACAGGAAGTAGCGCTCGTGACCCAGCCCACGGACGCGGGCCGGGCCTCACACGTCCATGTGAAGCGTCTACAGCGGAGCCTCTGTCCGAGGAAACTGGGAGGTGTGAGGGGCAGCTCGCTGCCGCCCCTCGACGCAGGGGACACGGGTAGGGCCAGGCCCCGGAGGAAGGGGAGGGAGGGACCGGGGAAGACCAGAGACAAGGACACGCGCGGCTATGCCTAAGAGATGAAGCAGGGAGGGGTGACCAAGGCGGTGGTGCCAAAGAAGAGTCTCGTGAGACAGGCGGTGACACGAGCAGGGGGCAGACTCAGGACCAGACCTGGACGCTGCAGCAAACACCTGACCTAAAGTAGCTACCTGACCAGACGCAGGGACAGAGGGAGACGTAGTGGACAATGTGTACAGGCTCGACCCCGGCCGACGAGTAAACGTGGCCAAGTGTCGGCCCGTTCGAGCGTCAGTGCAGTGGGTCACCCGCTGGCTCGCAGGAGTGAACTGGTGAAATGACCCATCCTGAAGGTCAGCGCCACTCACCAAGTTCGTAGAGAACGAGGGGAGGTAAAGACTAGACAGGGTGCCAGAGGGAGCCGCCGGACAAGGTAGGACAGTGGAGAAGCTAGCAAGGACAGAACCCCGAGAGGGGTCTGCCAGAGAGACCGCAACTGGCCGGCCAAGCGGCGTGAGTGTGGTGCGGTCCCGAAAGAAGGAGCGAGACGCCCCCGAGTCAAGGGTGAAGGTGAGGGAGGCCGAAGCCGGCTCGGTACCTGAGAGCGCGGACTCACCAGCACCTGAGGAAGCAGACTCACTAGCACCTAGAGCAGCAGCCTTGATGGCACCTAGAGCAGCAGCCTCATCAGTACCTAGAGCAGCAGTCTCAATGCCCGGGTCTGGCGGGAAACACCGGTAACAGTCACCCTCATCACTAATAGTCACAGCATACATGGCAGCAAGAATAGCATCAAAGTCAAGATCAAAGATAGCTACGCCCACCCTAGACAGCTCACCCCAGCGGGGGATCTCCGTGGCCTCCGGAAACTGGTGACGTCAAGCGTCCGTCAGGCGGCCAAAGCAGCGCTGGGTGGGGTGCGCACCCCCACACTCCTCACCCGTGCGGTCGCCGGTGCGTAGGACGTAGGTGCACGGACCAGTACCCCCACCCCGCTGGCGTGCAGCGTACCACTCACGGAGCTGCTGAGGGGGGGGGATGTCACGAGTGCGCTGCTGCTGCTGCTGGCGCTGACCACCACCGGAGCCGACCCTCTGCGCAGCGCCACCCCGACCAGCTCCACCTCCTCCGCCACCGCCTCCTCCATCGCCGCAACCCCCGCCACCTCCGCTCCCACCGCCGCCGCCGCCGCCTCCGCCTCCACTGCCGCCACTGACACCTCCACCCCCGCCACCACCCCCACCGCCACCCCCACCCCCTCCGCCGCCTCCACCGCCGCCTCCACCGCCCCCGCTAGCTCCTCCAGCGCCCCTACTCCCCTTGCCCTTGCCAGGGCGGCGTCTCCCGCTAGGGGTAGACGCCGCACCGACCGACTCAAGCCCAATGAGGTCGGCCGCAGCAGCAGAGGCAACAGAGGGCAAAAGGGGGGAGGGGGAACACCCCTCAAAGATGGGGGTGCGCGGGTCACCACGAGAGGCTCCTACAGCGACTATGCTCTTCTCCGCTGCTAAGAGGGCCTTCTCGAGGAGGTCAACTGTGAGAGTGGTGGGACAGACTGAGAGGAAGTGGTCCCTGACTACGCGAAGGGAGTCAGGGAGGCGGGTGACTATGTAGTAGAGAGTGTTGTAAATGGGGGGGGGGTTCTTGGCGCAGAACTCAGCAGGAAGCGCAGCGCGGTAGCGAGTGTCACTAGTGCGGAGGTGCGTAATGAGGTCAGCGACTGTGGGAAAGGCAGCAAGGTCAGGAAAGAGGTACGGTAGCATGAGGCGGCTCAGTGCACCACTGGCAGGGGAGGAGTAGCGTGCAGGTACAGCGTCGTACAAGGTCTGAGCACTCTTGTACTGGCTAAAGTGCGCACGCTCAGAGGTAGGCAGGTGGCGACGCACAGCAAGACGTGCAGCAGCATTGCGTGTGGCCCACTGTGAGCGAACAGTGGCGTCGGCATCAGTAGCAGGGGCAGGAGAGGCGCCAGAGGTGAGGTCAAAGAGTGAGAGACCGTCTGCCCTATCGCCCTGTAAGAAAAGTTGCGGGTCATCTATCAAGACGTCAAAGTCAATGGCTCGACCCTCAGCGTCAAAAGCAAGGACACTAGGGGTAGCCATGACAGCAGTAGACTAGCAGCGCAAACAGTAGGGTGAGGGCAGTGCTGTAAAAGAGGCACTGCTCTTACTGGACAGGGCGGCTCGGGCGGCTCGGCTGCAGGGCGACTCGGCGGCTCGGAAGCTAGGCGGCTCGGTTGCTGGGCGGCTCGGCTGCTGGGCGGCTCAGCTGCTGGGCGGCTCGGCTGCTGGGCGGCTCGGCGGCTAGGCGGCTGGGCGGCTCTGCTGCTGGGCGGCTCGGCTGCTGGGCGGCTCGGCGGCTCGGCGGCTCGGCGGCCGGGCGGCTCGGCTGCTGGGCGGCTCGGCTGCTGGGCGGTGCGGCGGGGCCGAAGGTAGGTGGCGGGGCCGCTGGTAGGCGCCGGGGCCGCACAGATAGGTGGCGGGGCCGCGTGTAGGCTGCGGGGCCTCAGGTAGGTGGCGGGGCCGCTGGTACATGGCGGGGCCGCAGGTAGGTGGCGGGGCCAGCAGGTAGGCGCCGGGGCCGCACAGGTAGGTGGCGGGGCCGCGGGTAGGCGGCGGGGCCGCAGGTAGGTGGCGGGGCCGCTGGTAGATGGCGGGGCCGCAGGTAGGTGGCGGGGCCAGCAGATAGGCGCCGGGGCCGCACAGGTAGGTGGTGGGGCCGCGGGTAGGTGGCGGGGCCGCTGGTAGGTGGCGGGGCCGCGTAAGGGCGGCGACGGGTGTCAGAATATTATCTTATTGTTCTAGCCTGTAGTGGGGTGCTCTATAGCGAGTACAACCCTTCTAGGGTTTGCTATTTGTATCCTCATTCTTGCTAGTTCAATCCTCTTTCTTCCTTCTAATTTTGACATGCTATCAGAGCAGGTCGATCCCCTTGGATCGATCCTGTGGGTGTGTCCCCACCTTGCTTCCGCTGCTAATTTTTCCTCCCGCCGTGCGCCCCGAGGCGCGCGGCGGTTTTCTGCCCGCCGTGCGCCCCGAGGCGTGCGGCGGTTCATTGCCCGCTGTGCGCCCCGAGGCGCGCGGCGGGCTTCTCCCCTTCGTCGCGGCCCCGCCCCGGCCCGTCGCCGCCCGTGCGCCTGCCCGGCTCGGCCCCGCTCTACGTCGCGGCCCTGCCCCGGCCCGTCGCCGCCCGTGCGCCTGCCCGGCTCGGCCCCGCTCTACGTCGCGGCCCTGCCCCGGCCCGTCGCCGCCCGTGCGCCTGCCCGGCTCGGCCCCGCTCTACGTCGCGGCCCCGCCCCGGCCCGTCGCCGCCCGTGCGCCTGCCCGGCTCGGCCCCGCCCTACCTTCGCGGCCCCGCCCAACGTTGCGGCCCCGCCCTATGTCGCGGCCCCGCCCTACGTCGCGGCCCCGCCCTATGTCGCGGCCCCGCCCCGACCGTCGCGGCCCCGCCCCTCGTCGCGGCCCCGGCCCCGTCCCCTCCCCCCCCCCCCCCCCCCCCCCCTTTTTCTCCCCTCCCCCCCAATTCCCGTCGTCCGTCGTGGCGACCTGAGGGGGCCGCTTGCGAGCTGTGGGGTGGCGGGTATGGGGGTGGTCGGTGTGCCTTCCTCCCTTTCTCCTCCTCCTCCTTCGTCTCCCACTGCTGCAGCTGTCGCTGAGGGGGGTGCGTGGGAGTAGAGCTAGTGGTGTAGCAGTGGGTGTGTATCAGGGGGGTGGGACTGTGTGCGGGAGGATGAGCGGAGGTTGCCAGTTTGTCGTCAGCAGCACCTGTAGTCCGGGGCGCTGTCCCGGTAGCCCAGTCGTAGCCAGCTGTGCCAGCCGCCCGTGGGTCCGTTGCCCGTCCGCCGCTATTTGAGCCGCGGGGCCTGTTACCCCTGTAGTCCGGGCGCTGTCCGGTAGCCGCTGTGCCAGTCTGCCTCCTGTTGCCCGTGTGTCTGCAGCTTCAGCCGTCGCCTCCTGTCTCCTCTCCCCTCACTCTCCCTCCTCCTCCTCACTTGCCCGTTGTGACTACCACTAGCTTTGCTTATAATTGTAAACTCTAAACTATTTCTTCTTGAACTTGTGCTCAGAATGTGTGGTGACATTGTGATCCACCCTGAGCTTGTTTTGCTTTGCTTGCTCTGCTGATTACACCCCACTTTGGCTATGGGGGTGTGTCAGAATATTATCTTATTGTTCTAGCCTGTAGTGGGGTGCTCTATAGCGAGTACAACCCTTCTAGGGTTTGCTATTTGTATCCTCATTCTTGCTAGTTCAATCCTCTTTCTTCCTTCTAATTTTGACAACGGGGCCGCTGGTGAAAGGGCGGCGAGGGGCCGCGGGGTGAGAGCGGCGACGAGCCGCAAAGGGCGGCGGATCGAGGCCGCAAGGGCAGCGGATCGGGGCCGCGAGAGGCCGCTAGGGGGCCGTGAGGGCGGCTAGGGCGGCGCGACGCTACCGTTAGGGCGGCGCGACGCGGCCGCTAGGGCAGCGCGACGAGGCCGCTAGGGGCCGCTAAGGGCGTCGCGACGGGGCCGTGAGGGGCCTAGCGAACGCGCGACGGTAAGGACTGCACACGAGGCGCGACTCGGGCCTAAGCGGAGCGCGCTCCGGGCAGGAAAAAAAAAAATCGTAGTGGTGGGCCCTAGGAATTGTTCCCGTTAGGGAACCTGCTCGATACCATGAGAAGAAACGAGAATGAATGAACTATGAAAGAGTTGGGTACAAGTACTAACCCTAATTGGGTTGTACCCCATATGGGCTACCCCACTATAGCCTACACAAAAGCACAAGCTATAATGTTCTGACAACGGTATCGTAATTTACGGTCGTAAATTACGGTAAAAAACGGTTTGACGTTGCAAAAATAGGTTGGTTCAAAAATACGGTCGTAAATTACGACCGAAAGTTTGAAACCGAGTTTGTGTATAGCGAATTTCAACATTTCCCAACCGTCAACCTGTTCGTGAGAATTTTCGTGGCCCCAAACCTACTCGAGAGTGTTTTTTTCCCGAGTCGCGAGTGTCAGCAAAATCTCGAGGCGCGACATTGTGCATTTTGGTGACAGTTCAACAGGTTTGTTGCCCATTCGCACACTCGTTTGTGTATTTTGCCGAATCGCGAATGTACAAATTTGTGCGACGCGGCAAATTGTACATTTGGCGAACGGATAACACAAGTCTACCCGTTTGGCCAAGTCGGTGGGTCGTTTCGCGGCCCGTTCGTTTTTTTCGCCCGCATGCGCTACTCAACTCAATTTTGACACACCTAAACCCTAAACCAATAGCGTTCGTCCAATCTTCATCCCGTCCATCTCATCCCTTTTGCATATTCCATTCGCCAACGCAACACCACCAAGTTAAACTAGGGCAAAAACCACCATTCTGTAGTGTAGTATGTTGTCGCCTTCCTTGTCATCGTTGTAAGCTTTCTAGGAATTTCTGGAAAAAAAAATTGCCGAAAAAATGTCCATTTAAAAAACAACCGTATTGTTGCCAAAACCACCGTAAATTATGACTGTAATTTACGAGCCGTAATTTACGTTTACCGTATTTTTTAACCTTGAATCCAACTACACGTGAGTCATCGGGAGTTATGTATGGGTCTGCTATCCACAAAACACATGCCCTTCTAACCCAATTTAGAAGAAGACACCTCACGCACGTGTCTGTCTATCTGACAATTACCCCTTTGCTAGTGCCCTCGTATTGGAAAGGAGAAAGTCTTTTAAGCAGCACAACAGCTCTTACATTGGTAGTTAGAGTGAGTCCTCCTTTGGGTAAAGTCAAGAGCTTCTCGAAGACTTCTGTTGGGGAACCCCCGTTGGTGCACTTCCCTTCTTCTGTGGTGAGCCCCATGGCTACAAAGAGCGAGTCCACTGAGAGTTGTGGCGCGGGTTTCTTTGTTGCGATGCCGTATGCTGCTTCTATGCTCGCCACCACTGCGAACGCCCAGCACGCATCTGAGCAGCAAGTCGGACACAAGGTGAGGCGAAACAATGTGCAGGATAGTGAACGGGGGGGGTGCAGAGCAGTTCTCGGTTTTAGAATAATGACAAGAGAGAGTATGTATCCCCCTTGCCTACTCTGCTCTCCTGAAAACTTTCTGTTTGAAACCCTTAAATTGCTCACTGGATTATTCTCTCCTCCCTCCCACCAAAGTTGTTACCCTCCCTCCGTCCCTCCCTCCGTCCCTCCTCCCCTCCCTCCTCCCTTTCCCCTCCCACTCTCTCTCAATCAACCCTCCATCCCTCCCCTCACACCCCCTCCCTTTGTCCCTCTTCCCCCCCTCCCTTCCCTCCCCCAGCCCCTCCTTCCCACCCCCCTTCCCTCCCTCCCTCCCCCTCTCTCTGCTTCCCCAACCCCACCTTCCCTCCCATCCTCCCTCCATTCCTCCACCCCTCCCTCCCTTATTCCCCCCCTCCAGGCCACTACTCACTACAGGCGTCCTGGTCCTTGACAGACCACTTGAGCCACGGCACATCCCAGGAGGAGGGATCGCAGAGGAGCCAGGCGTCCTGCTGCCCCGAGAGAGCATACGCCGCACTCACATAGCGTGTGAACGGACTCGCACCCACGGGGCGGAAGGTGGACGGGGACACGGTGAGGCCAAAGGCTGCCGCCAAGGAGGGGAATGACGAGAGGGCGAAAGGAGGGAGATAGGAGGGGGGGGGGGGAAGAGGGCGAGGGAGGGGAGGAAGGACGGGGGAACAAGAGGGCGAGGGAAGGGAGGAGGGATGGGGGACAGAGGAAGCAAGGAAGGAAAGACGGCGAAGGAGGGAGGAAGGAGGGGGGGAAAGTGGGTGAAGAAATCGAGTGAATTGGAGAATTTCGAGGGGTATGATTGGAGGAAGAAGGGGAAAAGGAGGGCAAACGGGGGAGAGGTGTGCATGGGGGGTGGGGGAGCGGTGGGGGAAGGGTGGGGGAGGGGTGGGGAAAGGGGGCGAGTGCACAGATTGTCAGAACATTATAGCATATGCTTTTGTGTAGGCTGTAGTGGGGTATCCCATAGGGGGTACAACACAATTAGGGTTTCCTACTTGTACTCCTCATGCTGCTCAATGCAATCATTCTCGTTTCTTCTCATGGTTTCAGAGCAGGTTCCCTAGTGGGAACGCTACCTAGGGCCCACCACGACTTTTTTTTCCTGCCCGGAGCGCGCCTCAGACTAGACCGAGTCGCGCGCGCCCCGTGTGCCCTCCCTACCGTCGCGCCGCCCTTTGTGACCCCTCGCGCTGCCCGTCGACCCCACGCGCTACCCTAGCGGCCCCTCCTTGCGCCACCCGTCGACCCCACGCGCCGCCTTAGCGGCTCCTTGCCCCGCCCGTCGACCCCGCGCACCGCCCTAGCGGCCCCCTGCGCCGCCCGTCGACCCCGCGCGCTGCCCTAACGGCCCCCTCCTGCACCGCCTGTCGACCCCGCGCGCCGCCCTAGTGGCGCCTTACGCCACCCGTCGACCCCGCGCGCCGCCCTTGCGGCCTCGCCGCCCTTACCTGCGGCCCCCACCGCCCTTACCTGCGGTCCCCGCCGCCCTTACCTGCGGTCCCCGCCGCCCTCAACTGCGGCCTCGCCGCCCTCACCTGCGGTCCCCACCGCCCTCAACTGCAGCCTCGCCGCCCTTACCTGCAGCCCACCCGCCTTCCCTGCGGCCTCGTCACCTGCTGCAGCGCCGCCCGCCACCTGAGCCGCCCGGGCCGCCTCACCTCGCCAAGCAGCCGACCGCCAAGCCGCCCTGCAGTAGCAAGGCCGGGCCGCCCAGCAGCTGAGCAGCCGAGCAGCCGAGCCGCCCAGCAGCCGAGCAGCCGAGCCGCCCAGCAACCGAGCAGCCGAGCCGCCCTGCAGCTGAGCCGCCCAGCAACCGAGCCGCCCTGCAGCCGAGCCGCTCAGCAGCCGAGCCGCCGTGCAGCCGAGCCGCCGTGCAGCCGAGCCGCCGAGCCGCCCTACCTCCGAGCCGCCCGAGCAGCCCCGTCCGGTGAGCACAGTGCCTCTTTCACTGCACTGCCCTTACCCTACTGTTGCACTGCTAGTCTACTGTGGTCATGGCTACCCCTAGTGTCCTCGCTTTTGACGCTGAGGGTCGAGCCATTGACTTTGACGTCTGGGTAGATGACCTGCATCTGTTTTTACAGTGCGATAGGGCAGACGGTCTCTCACTCTTTGACCTCACCTCTAGCGCCTCTCCTGCCCCTACTGCTGATGCCGACGCCACTGTTCGCTCCCAGTGGGCCACGCGCGACGCTGCTGCACGTCTTGCTGTGCGCCGCCACCTCCCTACCTCCGAGCGTGCGCACTTTAGTCAGTACAAGAGTGCTCAGACCTTGTACGACGCTGTAGTTGCGCGCCACTCCTCCCCTGCCACTGCTGCACTAAGCCGTCTCATGCTACCGTACCTCTTCCCTGACCTTGCTGCCTTTCCCACAGTCGCTGACCTCATTACACACCTCCGCACTAGTGACACTCGCTACCGCGCTGCGCTTCCTGCTGACTTCTGCGCCAAGAACCCCCCCCCCCATGTACATCACTCTCTACTACATAGTCACTCGCCTCCCTGACTCTCTTCGCGTAGTCAGGGACCACTTCCTCTCAGTCTGTCCCACCACTCTCACTGTTGACTCCTCGAGAAGTCCCTCCTACCGGCCGAGAAGAGCATAGTCGCTGTAGGGGCCTCTCGTGGTGACCCGCGCACCCCCATCTTTGAGGGGTGTTCCCCCTCCCCCCTTTTGCCCTCTGTTGCCTCTGCTGCTGCGGCCGACCTCCTTGGTCTTGAGTCGGTCGGTATGGCGTCTGCCCCTAGCGGGAGACGCCACTCTAGCAAGGGCAAGGGGAGTAGGGGCATTGGAGGCGCGAGCGGGAGCGGTGGAGGTGGAGGTGGAGGCGGCGGGGGGAGTGGGGGTGGTGGTGGGAGTGGAGGTGGGGGTGGAGGTGTCCGTGGCGGCAGTGGAGGCGGAGGCGGCGGCGGCGGTGGCGGTGGGAGCGGAGGTGGCGGAGGTGGCGGCAGTGGAGGAGGCGTCAGAGGCAGCGGTAGCAGCGGAGGTGGCGGAGGCGGCGGAGGCGGTGGGGGTGGCGGTGGAGCTGGTCGCGGGTCTACGCAGCGGAGTGACTCCGGTGGTGGTCCGCGCCAGCAGCAGCAGCGTTGTCGTGAGACCCTGTCCCCTCAGCAGCTCCGTGAGTGGTACACTGCACGCCAGCGGGGTGGGAGTTTTGGTCCGTGCACCTACGTCCTGCGCACCGGTGACCATGCGGGTGAGCAGTGTGGGGGTGCGCACCCCACCCAGCGCTGCTTTGGCCGCCTGACGGACGCGTGGTGTCACCAGTTCCCGGAGGCCACAGAGATCCCTCGCTGGGGCGAGCTGTCTAGGGCGGGTGTTGCCGTCAATGATCTTGATTTTGATGCTATTATTTCTGCCATGTATGCTGTGTCTATTAGTGATGAGGGTGAATGTTACCGGTGTTTCCCGCCCGATCCGGGCATTGAGACAACTGCTCTAGGTACTGGTGAGGCGGCTGCCCTAGGTGCTTACGACACTGCTACTCTAGGTTCTAGTGTGTCTGCGTCCTCACGTACTGGTGAGTCTGCGCTCTCAGGTACTACGTCGGCTTCGGCCTCCCTCACCTTCACCCTCGACTCTGGGGCTTCCCGCTCCTTCTTTCGGGACCGCACCACACTCACGCCGCTTAGTCGGCCGGTTGCGGTGTCTCTGGCTGAACCCTCTGGGGGTCCTGACCTGTCTCACTTCTCCACATTCCTACCGTGTCCGGCGGCTCCCTCTGACACCCTGTCTGGTCTTTACCTCCCCTCGTTCTCTACGAACCTGGTGAGTGGTGCTGACATATAGGATGGGGGAGTCCACCAGTTCACTCCTGCGCGTCAGCGGGTGACGCACTGCACAGAGGCTAGCACAGGCCGACACATGGCTACCTTTACTCGTCAGCCGGGGTCGAGCCTGTACACACTGACCACTGCGTCTCCTCCAGTTGCTGAGTCTGGTAGGGTAGCTGCGTCGGGTCAGGTGTTTGCTGCAGCGTCCTGGTCTGGTCCTGAGTCTGCCCCCTGTTCGTGTCATCTCCTGTCTCACGAGACTCTCCTCTAGCACCACCGCCTTGGTCACCCCTCTCTGCTTCGGCTCAGAGGCATGGCCTCCCATCTTCTTGTTTCTGGTCTCCCCCGGTCCCTCCCTCCCCTTCCTCAGGGCCCTTGGCCCTACCTGTGTCCCTTGTGTCGAGGGGCGCCAGCAAGCTGCCCCTCATCCTCCGAGTTTCCTCCGACAGAGGCCCCGTTGCATACGCTTCACATAGACGTGTGGGGCCCAGCCCGCGTCCGTGGACAGGGTCACGAGCGCTACTTCCTGCTCGTTCTTGACGACTACTCGCGTTACATCACACTCTTCCCCTTGCGCAGCAAGGGTGGTGTCACTGAGGTGCTGATCGACTGGATCCGCGCAGCTCGTCTCCAGCTCTAGCAGAGCTTTGGCTCGGACTTTCCTGTTCTGCGTCTGCACTCGGACAGAGGCGGAGAGTTTTCCTCTGGCCTTCAGGGAGCCTACTGTCGCGCACGAGGCATCCGTCAGACTTTCACGCTTCCGGACTCTCCGCAGCAAAATGGGATTGCTGAGCGCCGCATTAGCATGGTCATGGACGTCGCTCGTACGTCCATGATGCATGCGGGTGCCCCCCATTTTCTGTGGCCGTTTGCGATGAGGTACGCGGCGCATCAGATCAACCTCCACCACAGGGTCTCCAGGCCGGAGACCTCCCCAGCCTTGCTGTGGATGGGGAAGGTTGGCGATGCGTCGGCGTTCCGGGTCTGGGGATCTCGGGCGTTTGTCCGCGACTTGTCTGCGGACAAGGTGTCCCCTCGTGCTGCTCCTTGCGTCTTCCTGGGGTTCCCCCCTGACGCGCCTGGGTGGCAGTTCTACCACCCCACCTCTCGCCGTGTTCTGTCCTCCCAGGACGTCACGTTTGACGAGTTGGTCCCCTACTACCGCCTCTTCCTCTACCGCACTCCGTCCCTCCCCCCGCCCCCGCTCTTCCTGGTCCCAAGTCCCCCCCCGGTAGACCCCCTACCCCCTCAGGGTCGTGCCCCTACAGGTGTGTCCCAGGTAGACGCAGTCAAGCCTGTCGAGGTTACTGGTGACGCTGGTGCTGCTGAGGGTGCTGAGCCTGGGGGTGCTGAGACTGGGGGTGCTGAGCCTGGGGGTGCTGAGCCTGGGGGTGCTGAGACTGGGGGTGCTGAGCCTGGGGGTGCTGAGCCTGGGGGTGCTGAGCCTGGGGGTGCTACGCCTGGGGGTGCTGTGCCTGGGGGTGCTGAGCCTGGGGGTGCTGGGCGTGGGGGTG
Source organism: Closterium sp. NIES-65 (assembly GCA_948144175.1). Classification (NCBI taxonomy): domain Eukaryota; kingdom Viridiplantae; phylum Streptophyta; class Zygnematophyceae; order Desmidiales; family Closteriaceae; genus Closterium; species Closterium sp. NIES-65. Next base: position 1,001,336 of record CANXME010002212.1, read on the forward strand.
CTGAGCTTGGAGGTGCTACGCCTGGAGGTCCTCTGCATGCTTCGTCTCGCCGGGAGCCACTCTCTCCAGCGGATCTGCGCGAGTGGTTTGCCCGACGCAGGAGGCGAGCTGCTGGAGCTGGAGGTTCTTTGGCTGCCGAGGGTGCTGGTGCCGCGGGTCCCAAAAGTGCTCGTACTAGGAGTACTGGAGCTGCTGGGCCTGCGAGTGCGACTGGAGCTGGTGCTGCTGCGGGCGTTGGTGCTGAGCCTACTGCTCGATGTCCTGCTGGGGGTACTACTGGAGGTTATGGAGCTCTTGGAGGTGCAGCTGGAGCGGGTGCTCCTGCTGGGGGTACTGGTGCTGTCCCTGCTGTGTCTGGCGACGCCGCGTGGCCTCGACCGTACTTCGTTCCACTCCTGCAGCAGGTTCTTGGTCTTCCGCCTTCTACTGGTCCTCCTCCTTCTTTAGAGTGTCCACAGCCTGACCCGTCATAGTTACAGTTGCAGCCTGCCTCCCCTTTGCCTGCTCCTTCTCCCTACACTGGTCCTACTGGAGGTCTTGCTGAGCGTCGTGAGCCTGCGTCTCGCCCTGCGTTGCCTGTCCGTGCTGCTCGCACTAGTGGTCGTGGTTCGCGTCAGCGTCCTCCTTCTGTCCGTGGCACGCACCGGATGTCCCTGCGTCCATCCACTGCTCCTCTGCGTGCCCCTTGGCATTCTCCTCCTGAGTCCTCTCTCCCTGCTCTTGCCGACCCGGGGTCGGACTCTCTTCGTGCAGCCAGTCCCACTGTCCCGCGTCTCCTTGCTACTGTCGTCACTGACCCTTCTTTCGAGTCCACTGCTGCGTCTGCCCTAGTTTCTGAGCTCGTCGACTTTGCTACTCGCAGTCACCTCGACTACGCTGCCAGTCTTGTCGCTGAGTCTGAGTCTGTCTGTCCTCCGTCCGTCGGGGGTGAGTGTGCCCTTGGCACGGACGTCCTTGAGGACAGGCAGGAGGAGTTCCAATGTCTGGCTGCTGCTTCACCTCATCTTGTGTCCGTACTGCTTACCCCTGAAGGAGACCCGGATGCACTTGACATCCCGACTCGGCGCTCTTACGCGGAGGTGATAGAGGGTCCCTACTCTTCTCAGTGGCAGGCAGCTATGGACACAGAGATGGCTTCCTAATAGTCCACAGGCACCTACGTTGACGAGGTTCCCCCGCCTGGGGCGAACATCGTCAGTGGCATGTGGATTTTCAGGGTGAAGCGGCCGCCGGGTTCTCCGCCTGTCTTCAAGGCACCGTACGTGGCTCGTGGCTTCAGTCAGCGTTAGGGAGCTGACTACTTTCAGACCTTCTCTCCCACCCCGAAGATGACCACTCTTCGGGTACTGCTGCACGTTGCTGCTCACCGTGACTACGAGCTGCACTCTCTCGACTTCAACACAGCTTTCTTGCAGGGCAGTCTGCACGAGGAGATCTGGCTGCGCCGCCCGCCTGGCTTCACTGGGTCATTCCCTCCTGGTACCCAGTGGAGTCTCCGGCGTCCAGTATACGGTCTCCGCCAGGCGCCCCGTGAGTGGCACGACACATTGAGGACTACACTTGCGGCTCTTGGGTTTGCTCCTTCTACTGCCGACCCGTCGCTGTTTCTGCGCACCGACACCTCTCTGCCGCCGTTCTACATCCTCGTGTACGTCGACGACTTGGTCTTTGTCACAGCTGACACTGCTGGACTCGCCTACGTGAAGTCCGAGCTGCAGAAGAGACACACGTGCATAGACCTGGGTGAACTGCGAAGCTACCTTGGCTTGCAGATCACCCGGGACAGAGCACGCCGCACCATTACCCTGACTCAGTCACACATGGTGCAGCAGGTCCTTCAGCGCTTCGGCTTCACGTACTCCTCACCTCAGGCCACTCCTCTGTCTACTCGCCACTCGCTCTCAGCTCTGCCTTCGGATGAGTCCGTAGAGTCGAGTGGCCTGTATCCAGAGCTTGTTGGCTGCCTCATGTACCTGATGACCTGCACTCGACCTGACCTTGCATACCCTCTTAGCATTCTCGCACACTATGTTGCTCCTTGGAGACATCGACCAGAGCACATGGCTGCAGCGAAGAGGGTGTTGTGCTACTTGTGCAGTACGTCGGGCATGGGGTTAGTTCTTGGAGGGCGGAGTCCAGTGGTCCTCACTGGGCACGCAGACGCTTCTTGGGCAAACGACCAGGCTACACAGCGGTCGTCACAGGGTTACACCTTCAGCCTTGGTTCCGGCTCTGTCTCGTGGCGGGCTACTCGCTCGTCTTCTGTTCTCGGCTCCAGTTATGAGGCTGAGATCTACGCTGGGGCTATGGCTGCACAGGAGCTTCGCTGGCTCACCTACTTGCTGACCGACCTTGGAGAGCCACCTCGTTCTCCTCCAGTTCTGTACGTAGACAACAAGGCCATGCTGGCCTTGTGTCGAGAGCAGCGACTGGAGCATAGAACGAAGCACATTGCTCTCCGCTCCTTCCTTGCTCGTGAGCTACAGCAGCGTGGACAGCTACGGCTTGCGTACGTGGCCTCTGAGGCCAACACTGCTCATGTCTTCACCAAAGCACTTCCGCCTTGTGATCATCAGCGCTTCTGCACTCAGCTGGGTCTTGTGCCTGTCTTGCCTCACTTGCTCACCTCTTGACCTTGTTTGTACTGTTACATATATATATACTCCTGCTTTTGTTTGTCTAGCCTTTTATGTATATGTACTCCTGCATGTGAACTGGCCTTGAGGCCTTGAACTTGTGCTCGGAATGTGTGGTGACTTTGTGATCCACCCAGAGCTTTGCTTTGCTTTGCTTGACTGGTCTTGTGACCCTCTGTTGTCCCCCACTTTGCCTATGGAGGTGTGTCAGAATATTATAGCTTATGTTTTTGTGTAGGCTGTAGTGGGGTATCCCATAGGGGGTACAACCCAATTAGGGTTTCCTACTTGTACTCCTCATGCTGCTCAATGCAATCATTCTCGTTTCTTCTTAGAGATGAGGGTTCGAGGATATTAAAATAACATGCTTGTAACTAAAAAAAACAAAGAAAAAAAAAACAGAAAAAGAAGGACTTTCAGCAAGAAAAGGCTCTCTGAACATGTGTACCTGGAGTAATGGACACTGGCCTGGATCAAGGTTCAAAAATATGGTAATCGTAAAATACGGTCCGTTTTTTTACGGTAAAATTTAAAAAAATACGGCCGTTTTTTTGTTAGAGAACTCTTATCACCAAGAAAAAAAAATGCAAAAACAAGGTCGAATACATTTTCGATCACGCTTACGCATGCACACAAGCAAAGAGGGGATCGTCCTCTTCATCCTGGTGGTTTTTCCCATCAATTTGGTCCCATAATATGGATGATTTTTTCTTTAGACAAAAATCACCTTTTGGAACCGTTTTTTACCCTTTTTTACGGCTGTTTTTTACGGAGCCGTTTTTTACGGTAAATTTTCAAAAATACGGTCATTTTTTTTAACCTTGGCCTGGATGGTGTGGGCACTGTCAACCCTGTGGAGTGGAGGGCATCAAATCATTGCATGACTTCTTTTGAGTCGACTCAAAAGCAGGTACTGTCAACCCTGTGGAGTGGAGGGCATCAAATCATTGCATGACAAGCGAACAGAATGAATCAGGAAATCAGCGAACGCGTCTTAACTTAAGAAGTTGTCAGCCCAGTTAGCATGATGAGTGATGCCAACAAAATGGGCAGACAAGTCAACAGACGCGATTCAAACAAGTACTTTATATGAAATCAATAGCTAGAAACCAAAGAAACGGACATCTATTCGAATCCGCAACATGAAGGAGAGAGGGGAGAGCTCCTAGAAAACCTGGACTCACTTGTTTCAACGAAGGAGGTGTGAAAATTGAGGACTGAAAAAGAGAGGGGTTTCACTAGCAGCAATGAGGATACATATAGCAAACCCTAGATGGGTTGTACTCGCTATAGAGCACCCCACTACAGGCTAGAGAATAACATTATGACTGGAGAATGGCGTGTTGCTGCTGGAAGGGAGCCACAGATGACGCCACAAACCCAAAGTAGAACGACGCATCAGTCGACGTTGGCTCAGAATCGCACACAGAGATATATTTCTCTCCAGCAGAGGCGCGTCCGGCTTGTCCCCTCCCACAGCCAGATACACTTTGAGGTTTCCCATCCTCCCCGAGCTGCTTCCAGGCTTGTAGTCAATCCATGCGGTGTAACCAATCTGGTTGTTCAGCCGAAAGGGCGAGAGAACAGCCTTGACAGACGTGGCGTTGCCTTTAATGTCCAGACCCACATGGTCTCCTTGCACGTCCTTGTGCGCTGCATCTGAGAACGTGTCAAACTCAACGGCTATGCTCCGAGCGTCCATGCCAGCGTACCCCACCCCTCCCCCTGCCCCTCCAGTCCCGGTCGCATTCGTCGCCGAAATCACAAACGCGAGCCCGTTGGCTCCTTTAAAGGATGCGATAGCAGTGGGGAACATGAAGAGTGTGAACTCGACTCGGAATGGCAGGTCAGTGCCACAGCCGTTGCTTCGTCTGCGCCCTTGGTGAGAATAGCCGGCTCCACTAGCTCCCCTCTCTTCACAGACCCTGCATGCAGCACGGACCAATAACAAGTTGTGGTCAGAAGAAGAGTTGGGAGTTTAATTGGGCTTAGGGTTGGTTCGGGGTTGGGCTCGGGCTGGTGGAGAGGAATCGGAGAGAAGAGGGGACGAGCTGGAGGAGAGGAGAGGAGAGGAGAGGAGAGGAGGAGAGGAGAAGGAGAGGAGCGGAGTTGGAGTGGAGGGTATGAGGGAAAAGGGAGAGGAAGCGATGAAACGAAAAAAACAAGAACAAACGAGTGCGTACATGCAAAGATGCAAGGATGCAAACGATCTACTAGTCGACATGCAGCTTGTTCTCTACTGTTAGTGTCCCTACTTCTGCTGCTGCTCCTATCTGTGCTGCTGCTGCTACTTCTTACTGTTAAGAAACTAGCGTGACTAAGGCTTAGGAGCCATGGTAGTTTAGGAGTGAGTTCGAGTTTTACGGTGTAAGTGAAATGTCGAGAGAATTGTGGAAGGAGAATGTTGAAAATAGAAAGGATGGGGATACAAGTAGTAAGCCCTAAAATGGTTATACTCACTTTTGAGTACCCCACTATAGACTAGACATGCATTATAATCTGACACACTCCCATAGTCAAAGTGGGGTATAATCAGTACAGAATGCAGGCATATAGTTAGAGTTCACAATAGGTAAGTAAGGCTAGAGCTAATCACAGTGGGCAAGTGAGGAGGATGAGAGACTGTGGGAGAGAGAAGATGGGAGGCGACTGCTGATGCTGCAGACACACAGACGAGCTGCTGGCTCAGTGGCTACCGAAGCAAAGGCCCGGACTACAGGAGTAACTGGCTCCGCGGCTAAAAGTAGCGGCAGACGAGCAACTGACCCACAGGCGACTGGCGACTACCGGAGATTGTAGCTTCCGGACTGATGGTGCTACTGACGACAAGACTGCTGCCTCCACTCAACCTCCCCCAGCTGCCCAACGCCCCTCTCACACACCCCCTGCTCAAACCCTAGCCCTACACCTACAGCACCCCCTTAAACCCTAAACCCCAGACTCCCACACATCCACCCCCCTCAACGATAGCTGCAGCAGTGGGAGACGAAGGAGGAGGAGGAGGGGACGGCACGCACAACCGACACACCCACAACCATCACCCCCACACCCACCCCTCCGCGGCTGCATCGGGTCCAGGAGCGGCTGTTGTAGGGGCCAGGGGCGGCTGCTGCTGAGGCGGCTGCTCCAGGGGCTGCTGCTGCTGGGGCGGCTGCTCCAGGGGCTGCTGCTACTGGGGCTGTTCCTGCTGGGGCGGCTGCTGCTGGGGCGGCTGCTCCATGGGCTGCTGCTGCTGGGGCGGCCGCTCTAGGGGCTTCTGCTGCTGGGGCGGCCGCTCCAGGGGCTGGTGTTGCTGGGGCAGCCGCTCCAGGGGCTGCTGCTGCTGGGGCGGCTGCTCCAGGGGCTGCTGCTGCTGGGGCGACTGCTCCAGGGGCTGCTGCTGCTGGGGCGGCTGCTCCAGGGGCTGCTGCTGCTGGGGCGGCTGCTCTAGGGGCTGCAGCTGCTGGGGCGGCTTCTCCAGGGGCTGCTGCTCCAGGGGCTGCTACTGCTGGGGCGGCTGCTCCAAGGGCTGCTGCTGCTGGGGCGGCTGCTCCAGGGGCTGCTGCTGTTGGGGCGGCTGCTCCAGGTGCTGCTGCTGCTGGGGCGGCTCCTCCAGGGGCTGCAGCTGCAGCGGAAATTAGGAGGGAGGGGAGGGGAAGGGCGCGGCCCCCAGGGTGCCCTGTCAGGCGACGTGCTAGGGAGCCGCGCAGGCCCCCGAAAGTGCCTCGACGGGCGACGGGAGGGGACCGCGCGCAGGCCCCTAAGGCGCCGTGACGAGGCAACGGGAGGGGCCGGCTCGCGGACCCCGAAAGTGCCGCGACGAGGCGACGGGAGGGGCCTGCGCGCGGGCCCCCAAAACGCCGCGACGAGGCAACGGTCGAGGCCAGTGCGCGGGCCCCCAAGACGCCGCGACAAGGTAGGAACCCGCCGCGCGCCTCGGGGCGCACGGCGGGCAGAAAAAACCGCCACGCGTTCTGAGCGCGTGGCGGGAAGAAAAATAGAATGTCGCGCGCCAAGGGGCGCGCGACACACAGTAGGGCAGCGGAAGCAAGTGGGCCCACAGGCCAGGAGCTTTAAGCTCTGATACCATGTTAAGAAACTAGCGTGACTTAGGCTTAGGAGCCATGGTAGTTTAGGAGTGAGTTCGAGTTTTTGGGTGTAAGTGAAATGTCGAGAGAATTGTGGAAGGAGAATGTCGAAAATAGAAAGGAGGGGGATACAAGTAGTAAGCCCTAAAAGGGTTATACTCACTTTTGAGTACCCCACTACAGACTATACATGCATTATAATTTGACACTTACTACTTGCTCCACCTTCTCCTACTGCACATACCCGGAGGGGCGCAGGAGCTTCTTCTATCCTGCACGGCTCCATTTAGACAGAGGCACGTGGGAGCGAGGCTCAGCCCGTCTAGATAGCACAGCCCCATGCCGTTGCAAACAGGCGTGGTGGTGCCGTTCATCCCACATAACGCCGCACACACCGCAGGCAACCGCTGCGCGGTACATGTGACTGCCAGCGCTGCCGCTGCTGCTGCTGTGGAGAAGCAGTTTGCGGCGAGTTTGAGATTGGCTGACACGCAGTCAGCTTGCTGCAGATCTCCTGTGAAGTAGTTGTTGGTGTACTCGTAGCGTGCCGAGGCCGGCATGTTGGTGCGGTCCAGAATGGGGCCTGTGAGATAGTTGCCTGAGACGTTCCTGAGGGGAAGGGAGAGGGGGGAGGAGGGAGTGGGGAAGGGAAAAGGAAGGGAGTGAGCAGGAGACAGGTGGAAGGAGTGTTGAGGGGTAAGGGACGTGAGGTACATTACAGAGGGCTTGCGAGAAGGGAAGTGATGCAACAAGTGCTAATGTAATGTCGTGATGAAGAAAAGAGTTGGTGTTGAGCAACAGAACATGATGAGTATGTAAGTGAGCCAGTGCGCGCAGCATAGGTACGGCTGAGATGACGCACACACACAGTTGCCAAGGCCATGTGACCATGTCTGCTGCTGCAGCGCAGACTGCACGGAGAGAGCAGCTCGTTCCAAGAATGACACTAACGAGGCATGATGTCTGCAGTGGGGAAACTCACAGCACGGTGAGCCCAGTCAACGACGACAAGACGGTTGGGAGGGAGCCACGAAGCTGGTTTGAACCCAGGGACCTGAGGTGAATTGAGCAAGGGCACAAGATGAAGGAGACCATGGGGACTGGCACCGTACAGACAGCTCCGTGCTGCCTCACATCACAAGGGTACTAGGGGGAATGGGGGAGATTGGGGGGGATACTGGGGGCATTGCATGGATGGATCGTGACTGGCATGCAGTCATAAAGAGGAGATGAGATGGAACAATAGCGCATGGTTTTTTTGAATCAAATGTGGGTGCGTGTGCATGTGTGCGAGTGAGTGTGCATGTGTGGGTGGGTGTCTGTGAGTGCATGAATCAATTGAGGCGCACAGAAGGGAAGAGAGATGGGCAGGGCAGTAAGGTACAGAGGCGGACAGGGGCGGAGAGAGGCGGACACAGAGGCGGACAGAGGGGGACAGAGGCGGACAGAGGGGGACAGAGGCGGACAGAGGGGGACAGAGGCGGACAGAGGGGGACAGAGTGGGACGACGCAAGAAAGGTGGTGGCCATGGACGCACAATGGCGCCTGGCACACAGTGGAGGCAGACATGCACGTGGAGGGTGGCTGGAATGAGACTAGGAGCCCTCGTGTTCTATAAACAAGCAGAGGGTGTAAACGAGTGTGCTCCACAGCAGGTTGGCGTCTCCTACCTACAGCAACTCCAGCGCCCCTTTTGAGGCAATCCCTCCTTTATAAGGCAAGGCAATCTCATCCTCATCTAGAGAACGGGGCAGGTGGGAGTGGCTCAAATTAAACCGCCACGCACAGGTAGGCGAGCTGAGCGAGGGAGCCCAGCGACGCAGGTAGGGATCCCTGGAGTTGCTCGTTTGGCATGCTCCTGTCAGAGATGACACAAGGCAGGGGGGTGATTCCATGAGGACGAGGTGATTCCATTCCATACTAATGCATTCAACGCCCCTGCATGACATTGTGCCAAAGCAAAAACAGGAGAAACGCTGAAGGACGAACCTGGCACGCACAGGCAGGCCCTTATCCAGCAAGGCGCGCACTCACAGTGCGATAACCTTGCCGTTGCCATCACACAGAATGCCTCTGGGCTTCACCTAGGGGGCTTCGTTTGGGTCAAAACTCGCCACGGCGCAATTCTCCCCCGCACTCCACGTCGGCATCACCACGTTCCACTCCGTCTGGCAGTCCTGCAGGGCCGGGGCTGTGCCGGCATCGCGAAAAAGGGCTTGCCATAAAGTTGCGGGAATGTTGCAAAAATGATACTTTTTGGATACCTTGGTTTTGCAAAATACCTTGGGGAGAGCAGCATGCAGCATTCAGCGCGACGGTGTGGCGCAAGAGACGAAGAAAGGCCGTCAGTGAAGACAGCAGCGCGTGTCGTCACGTCAAGAATTCACATTGGAACATAAATTCCAGGGTTAAGGCCCAACAGGCGGCAGAAAGAGAGAAAAGGTCTTGGGGAAGGGGCCGTGAGTCACGGCGCGGCCTCCCTGATGTCAGGAGCCCGTCTCGTAGATGCCTGATGAATCTTTTTAAAAGTCACGGCGGAGAGCCATTGGTAGTACCTTGGGTGGCGTCGAGTGGGACAGAATTGCCGGAAAGTCCGGCACTGGCGGTGCGAACGAAAGAGAGGCCCGCGAGACATGCGGTCAGAAGTTGCGCCGTCATCCTCACACGCCGGCTACGGCGATTGCTACTGCTGCTACTACTCGACGCCGTAGTAGTTGGTTGGCTATGATCCGGCGAATGTTGCTCCTCCTTGAGACATGATGATGCGCAGTGCGCCAACGAGTGGTGTCGCCGACACTGCATCACAACCGGCGCTGCCGCTCGCAACGGCACTGCGCAGACTCGAATGGTTGAAGGCTCGGGCATAACGGCTGAGTACCACAGACAAAGGGGCCAAAATAAGACTTCACGGCGTCCTTTTCTGACGAGGCTCAGAGACGGACCAGACGCGCAGGCTGAAAAGGAGGAAGGACCGTGATCGTCTAGTACTAATTGTAGGTCAAATGCTTACTGCAGACAAGCGAGTTATCGACGGATAAAGCCGCCTTGTGCGATCCGCGAACCGGTCTGTACGGCTATAAAGGGATAAACTACCCCTCCTCGGCCGCACAAAGGACATCTCCTTGAATCCCAAGTGAACTCCATGACACGCCCTATATTAACCTTATCCTGAGCTCGGAAAGCAGGTGCAAGGAAAAAGCGATGGAACCATCCACCGACCGAGCAATTGCTACGACGGTGTATGTTGGAGATGCGCTGGCGAGGTTGGAAACCAGCTGAAAAACTGATGGAAGGGTTTCGGTGGAACAACATCATCCTCAAAGCAACACAACAGAGCTTACTCAAAACGCCACTTTGAATAATAGTGCAAGTTGCCATATGATGCATGGACACCATTTCATGCACATCCGCTCCGCCTGAAAACTGATGAGAAGGATGAGAGATTGGACTAGGAGTCTGTTGCTCCCTCATACACCCTCATTCTCAGTCTCCTCACCGGCGGAAGCAGTGGCTACAGTGTTTGGACGTAGCGGGCTGGTGAGATAACTTGGTTGCGGGCCAAGTCGCACGAGGCGACGAAACCAGACTTGGGCCGTAAAATTCCGTTAACGCTGAATGACTGTCCTACCCGTTTATAAAACAGCAGTACCATTCTAGAACGTATAGAACCAAGACTAAACGCCCTGGGTCAAACTTCTTGGTCTCAGTCGTAGTAAGCACGTGACTTAGGAGTCACGAAAGTAGCAGTAGCGGGCTTCAAACTTGAACTGAAAGTTGCTCAAACAGGTTGCTTTCCAACCCAGGTTGCAAACAGAAAGTTTCACTATGAAAATCTGATACAATGAGGAAAACAGAACATGCAATTTAAGCAATCCGAAATCCGAATTTCAAAGTGCGCCTCGCGTAACGCGCCTCGTCGCGAATCCGAATTTCGTAACAGTAACCGACGTTGAAAAACCGTAATTCAAACTGAACCGTCGGTGAAACCGACTTTCTTCAATTCCACCGAACGCCGCCTCCAGAAAGGTTGGGAAAATTCTGGCGGTCCAGAACGTTCTCCCTTCTCTTCCTCCTGAAACCCTCGTTTTTACCAGCTCTTCCTCAGGCTCTCACACCTAACTTCTCCCGCCGTCAGAAACTCAATTTCAAGCCTATTCTTTCCCACCGCCATAGGTAAGGCATTTTCCAGGCATCCCTTTTGTCGTTTTTTCGCTCTTAAAGTCGGTGCAGCGGCGAAACCACTTCTAACAATCTCCCCTGTGGTTTGCTGCTGCTAACCCTAGATCTGAAAATCTTCATCACTGTTCTTGCACCTTGCTCCCCTGTAAGTCCTGCAGGTTCCGCATCCCGACGAGATACTTGCAGCGCTCGAAATTAGCCTTCGGAAGGTTCTTAGTAAGGAAATCGGCTGCTTGATCTTCTGTTCGTACGAACTCAAAGGTGAATGCCTTTTTCTCCAGCTGTTCACGCACCCAATGGTATTTGATGTCCATGTGCTTTGTACGTCCGTGCCAGTTGTCGTTTTTCGCCAATGCTATGGCCGATATGCTGTCCGATCTGATGGTAGTTGGTCCTGCAATGTGTATCCCCATTTCTTGCATCAAACGCCGAAGCCATACTCCTTCTTGACAGGCGTAGAATAACGCCATGTATTCAGCTTCCGCGCTCGAGAGTGCAATGTCGTTTAGCTTCTTTGCTTGCCAAGTGATTGCTGTCCCGCCCAGGAGAAAGACGTATCCATAAGCTCCCTTCCGGTCCTTCTTGTCTGATGCATGAGATGCATCAGCATATCCGATTAGCTCCATTGTTTCTTCTCCGCCTTCGTAGAGTAGCCCCTCTTCTCCCCGTTGCTGCAGATAAGCGATTGTGCGCTGCATCTCCTTCCACTTGCGGCCTTCTGGCTGTAGCACGTTCTGCCCCAAGAAGCTGGCAGCATGTGCGACGTCTACCCGCGTACAAGAGACGGGGTACATCACCGATCCGACGCGTGACTGGTAAGCCTTCACTGCTCGCTCCTTGCTGCCCCATTGGATGAGTTCTTCTTCAGGATCGATTTCCTTCTCCGAGAGGCTGCTGAGCGGAGTTGTCATGGCCTTGGTGCAGTCTGGTGTCCCAAATCGTTCTTGCAGCCGTTGAATGTACTTCTTTTGATAAAGTAGCAGCTTCCTGCCTTCTCGGTCCCGCTCCAGGTTCATGCCCAGGAACAACGTGGCTCGCGGGATCTGCTTCACTTGAAAAACGGCTGCAAGGTGAGCACACACCTCCTCAACTCTGTCCTCCAATGCTCCCGCCACTAGGATGTCGTCGACGTAGAGTAGGAGGTAGACTTTCTCCTTTCCTTCCCCTTTCCAGTAAAGTGCTCTGTCGCACTGACTTTTCTGGAATCCTCCTTCGAGCAGGCGTGCATTCATAGCCTTGTACCACTCTCTAGGGCTTTGTTTCAGCCCATAGAGCGCTTTCAACAGCTTGCATTTTCTGTCAGTTCCGTCCTCCATTCCTGTAGGCTGATCCATGTAGATGTCTTCTCGAAGTTCGCCATAGAGGAAAGCGTTCTTGATGTCAAGTTGAACCATGATGTAGTTGCGTGCTGCAACTATCTTGAAGAGTGTCCTTGCTGTAGTCAACTTGCTGACTGGTGCATATGTCTCCGTGTAGTCGATCCCCTCCACTTGCGTGTAGCCTTTGGCCACCAGCCGCGCCTTGAACCTCTCCAGCTGCCCCATGTCACCTGTTTTTATCTTAAAAATCCACTTGACGCCAACGGCGTGCCTCCCTTCGGGCATTTGGACGAGTTTCCAAGTGCCTCTTTCCGCGAGAGTGTCCAACTCCTCTTGTATAGCCGCTTTCCACTGCTCCTTGTTCGGTCCAGAAAGTGCCTCCTCGATGGTCAAGGGTTCTTGTGGCAGGTGGTAAGTCTCTCTCCTTTCCTTGGTAATCAACGCGGTTGCCGTCGAGGTGAGGAGGAGGTGAGTGTGCACGTCTTTCCAGCATGTCATCAAGAGCTGTTGGTATCTCGGATTCGGCTTCTTCGTCCGCATCCCTCTTCCCAGCTCCTCTCCTTTCACCGAAGCATCACTTGCACACGTGCCTGCTTCCATCTCCCCTGATTTCTCCGTGCTCGTGCCTCCTTCCTCTCTCCCAATGAGAATAGCACCATCCTGCAGCAAGTTGTCGATCTCTGCTGCTCCTTTGTCATTGTTGCTTGTCTCGAAAAATTCCCACGGGTCGCTTTTTCCCTCATTGCTTGACTGATCTATTGGGTCAGCTTCATCCTCTCCAATGCCTTCAGCTTTGTTGCTCGCTGATTTCGGCGGGTGTGGGGTTGCAGGAGTCTCTTCCATGTCATTGTGGTTGAGCGTCTCCTCAGTTGGCTCCCACACCCAATCCACTCCCGGTTGGGTATGTTCCTCCTCTTCTTCTTCCCCTTCATTGTTCGCTGTCCCCAAGCCTTCGTTTTGGGCAACTTCAAGTAGTTCCTCCGCTCGTTGAGGTGTGGCAGGAGCTGTCCCCGGAGTTGTGCCCTTGTTGCTTGCCTTCCAGTCCACGTAGTTGGGATTTTCGTAGAATGTCACATCCCTGGTCGCCAGCACGATTCCAGTCTCCACGTCTTTGATAATCCAGCCTTTGCTCTCCGGGCATGTTCCCAAGTGCACCCCCCACCGTGCTCTTGGCAGGAGTTTGTGATCAGCTCCAGCAGGGGGCCTGTATTGCGTCATACAGCCCCATACCCGAAGAAACTTCAGGTTAGGCTTCCGTTTGTAGAATGCCTCATGAGGTGTCAGGTCAGCTGCAAGTCCCTTCGTTGGTAGGCGATTTTTCAGCCAGCAAGCCATGCCCAGCGCGTCTCCCCAGTAGTTCAAAGGTAGCTTGCTGTCCGCTATCATGCTTCGCACGCTGTTGAGTAGTGTCCTATTCACCCGCTCCGCAATACTGTTGTGTTGAGGGGTGTGGGGAATAGTACGCTGCCGTCGTATTCCCTTGGCTTTCAGGTAGTCGTTGAACTCCTTGTTGATGAATTCACCGCCGTTGTCGGTTCGAAGTACTTTCAGTTGCTTGCCGCTTTGTCGTTCAGCTTCTGCCAACCAGTCCACAAAACTCGGAAAAACCTGAGTTTTATCCTTGATTTCCGTCACCCATGTGAGCCTTGTGCCGATGTCTGTGAACGTGACGAAGTATCTGCTGCCATGTCGTGATGTGACCCTCATTGGACCGCATACGTCCGCTGCCACCACTTCCATTGCCCCATATGGCTCCTTCGGTCCATGTCTTGGATGGGGAGCTTTTGTAGCTTTCCCTTCAACACATGAGTCGCACTTAGTATGGGTTTCCTCAGCTCCCGTCACCTTCACTCCCGCAGCCATGTTTTTCTTCATCATTTCCTTGATCCGTTGAGTGCTTGCGTGCCCCATCCTCTTGTGTAGAAGGCTGATGTCAACCGCTTCTGCCGCTGCTGCCACCGGAAGTTTCAGCTGCTGCAGTTCGGCCACTGCAGTGTTTTCCAGCATGGTACGTAGCTCTTCTCGGGCCTTCTTCCCTTCCACAGGTTCAGGTTGATAGGTAACCTTGTCTTCACGCGTATTTTGCTCCTTCAGCTTCATCTCGTAAAGTCCTTCAGTCCTTGCGCCTTCCGCTATCAGTTTCCAGGTGGGACCGAACACCCACAGCTTTCCATTGCCAATGAAGGTCTTGCAGCCACTGCTGTCCAGTTGCGTTTGACTTATGAGGTTAAGGGACAGCTTCTCAACTAGTAGAACGTTGTCCATTTTCAGCTCCCCATAGGGACTCTGTAAGATCAGGTCCCCTTCTCCTTGCACTTGAAGTTTTCCCTCATCCCCGAGTAGGACATAAGGGACTCCAGATTCCCGGTAGTTGCGTAGCCAATCAGCCCGGTGTGTCATGTGCCGTGTACACCCGCTGTCCATAAACCAAGTAGTTTCTTTGAATCCCTTGGACAGCAGGCACACCTCGGATGCTCGAGCAACGTTGGCTTTGTGGGCGCCTCCAAGGATGGGGTCCACCTTTGGTGTTTCTTCCACAGCCGTAGGAGCCTCCATCAGGTTTGTCTTCGCTGCTGCTGCTGGCCTTTGCAGCTCCTTTCCTCGAAAGTTTCTGCTAGCTCGGTTGTGGTAGCAATCAGAAGCCTTGTGCCCATACTTGCCACAATGGTTGCAATTTCCATTGAATCCTCTGCTTGCCTTGTAGCCTTCTCCACGTCCCGTCTCGCTGTTTTGCTGCCAGCGCCCTGTCCCTTTGTAGTTTCTTGCATTGGGGTTGGAATAACAGTCCGCAGCTTTGTGACCCTTTTTCCCGCAGTGGTAGCAGTTGCCAGAGTTCCTTGGTGTCGGTGTTGCATTCAGATTTGCAGGCCTGTTCTCCTCTGCTGCCGTTTCCACTGCTTCCCTCCGTTTCAGGTCAGCTTTGACCAGCTCAAGCGCCTGGAGGGTCTCGAGCAGCTGTGTCATGTCCTTGGGCGTGTTGCAGGTCAAGATTCCGATTTCTGCCGTCCACTCCTTAGGTAAGCCGCTGATGATGTATCCCATCATGTGCTTCTCTGATTCGGGCGCCCCCATTGCTGTGAGATCGTCATTGTAGCTCTTGGCTCTATTGACATAGTCAATAATCTTCTCCGTTTGTTCCATTGCGAGCAGCAGCAGCTTCTTTCTCACTGCAGTCAGATTCGTGTCGGTCCGTCCGAGGTATACGGCTTCCATGTATGCCCATGCACGTTGTGCTGAATTCATGTCGTCTGCAAACTGGTCCAGCCCCACAGCGATGGAGTCTGAGACCGAGTGACATAGTTGGAAGAAGGCCTGTAAACTCTTCTTCTTGTATGTCCTCTTTTCTTGTGCCGTTGCCGTTGCAGGTGGAGGTACTCCTTCCTCCGTCTCCTCGTCCGCCTTGTAGAAGTGCCATATATCGATCTCTCTTGCCCGCCGCATGAACTTAAGACGCCATGTGCTGTAATTGTTGCCATTGAACCGTTGCGCCTCGCTCAGGCCGATCGTTGGCCTGGCCACCACTTGCCCTTGTGTTAGAGCCTCCAAGAGGGCTTGGACTTGGGGAACTTCAGCACTGACTGAAGAACCCGAGCTTGCCTCACCATCCCCGTTCGGCATGATGCAGGAACTAGTCTTGGCCCTTCTTTGATACTTGGAACGCACTAGAACCAGCTCTGATACCAGCTCTTGGTCTCAGTCGTAGTAAGCACGTGACTTAGGAGTCACGAAAGTAGCAGTAGCGGGCTTCAAACTTGAACTGAAAGTTGCTCAAACAGGTTGCTTTCCAACCCAGGTTGCAAACAGAAAGTTTCACTATGAAAATCTGATACAATGAGGAAAACAGAACATGCAATTTAAGCAATCCGAAATCCGAATTTCAAAGTGCGCCTCGCGTAACGCGCCTCGTCGCGAATCCGAATTTCGTAACAGTAACCGACGTTGAAAAACCGTAATTCAAACTGAACCGTCGGTGAAACCGACTTTCTTCAATTCCACCGAACGCCGCCTCCAGAAAGGTTGGGAAAATTCTGGCGGTCCAGAACGTTCTCCCTTCTCTTCCTCCTGAAACCCTCGTTTTTACCAGCTCTTCCTCAGGCTCTCACACCTAACTTCTCCCGCCGTCAGAAACTCAATTTCAAGCCTATTCTTTCCCACCGCCATAGGTAAGGCATTTTCCAGGCATCCCTTTTGTCGTTTTTTCGCTCTTAAAGTCGGTGCAGCGGCGAAACCACTTCTAACAAAACTGTCAGTATGACGCATGTGATAGGACCTTCTTTGGTCCGCTGCGGCTACACTAAGCGTCTTAGTCAGTATAACATATGCCAGTCTAACGAGAATGAGGGTGTACTGTATGCTGCATCTTCCATCCCTGCAGTGCGTCATTTGCGAGGGATAAAGAGATAGTAAATAACTTATCACAAAAAAAAATACGTGATCTCCAGGAAATTGCGTGATCCCAGATCATTGACAGATCGTCATCGAATAAAAATATTGAACCTTGCTTTTGGAACTTGAGTGTGGTCAGGAGGTTGGTCTAAAAGAAGGTTGCTCGAAACGGAAAAGAATAACCACGATCGAAAAAAAATACTGCTTGTGAGGTGGCAGCACACTGAACAGATGGTGTTGGATGCTGGCAAGGTGCTTTCGCCTGTCCCTAAGGGCCTGTTCGGGAGCAAGAGAGGAGGAGCAACACCGGATCCAGAGGATACACAGTACTAGGCTCGGAAGCCCAAAAATCGTGTGTGACCCCCAGGTGGCCACTTTCGCCACCAAACCTCGAGGTTTGGAAACATCAACCTCTTCTTCTCCTCTGTAGCGACTCGAGATTCCGAGCCGCTACCCTTACAGTCCATCGACTGAACAGTAATCAAAGGCAAAATTGGCATCACTTTCTCCTCTCCATTCTCTAGCGAGGAGAAAGTGAGAATCAGAGGCCAAGAATATTTGCTGGGCATCTGGGTTTCTACTTCTTGATTACCCAGAGCGGCTAAGCCCTCGCAATCAGCTGCAACTACGACGTGTTGGAAAAGATGTCAGTGTTTAGGGTTGCTATGTTTTGGAAAATATGTTTTGGGATGGAGAGGAAATGGGAAGTTGATAGAGCACGAGAGATGGTAGGCGTGATTTGGCATCTTGACCCCCAGCTTGCGGTGGTTGTCGTTCTTGCACATGTCTGTCATTTTCTCCAGCTGGCGAATCTGATTGCACAGCTGTTACCACTGTTCAATCATGCAGCTGGTGTGTTGTCGGTATTCTTCTTCAGGTTCGGTACAGAGCAGCTTGCTCATCCTCTGTTTCGGGGCTCCCGAACAGAGCCTAAATCGCCTTCGGGTATAAAATTTATCCACACAGTTTTGTCTCTCGACGGCTGCAGCCAAACAGTGCTCGATTTCTTCATGTCGCTTTCGTTCAGACACCGCCTCCACCCACTGGCATTGCGTTGTGTGCGACTTCGGCTTCGATGAGACGGCTCCAGCCCACCACTAGAACGAATAAAAGACTCATAACAGCAGCTCCGTTAAATCGTACGATCACGAGCGTGCGATTGTGTGCTAACCCTGATAGGTCGTTGTTACTTTGGAACAGCATAGGCTCTCAAAAGAAAATCATCATCAGTGTTTCTCACTGCACGCATCTCAACTTGAGTTGCGCACCAGAAATAGTTACTATGTACTCTTGAGATAGATATCTAAATCGCTAACGACATTGTTAGTTACGGTACAGTTGAATGACAAACAAGCGGACAGGACACCCAACCCAAGATACACTAGCGTGGCACACACATATATTTGGCTCCAACGTTCTTGGCACATGCATTGCCGTTATACTCGGTGAACTTGGCAGCCGCAGCTGTCATGGTGCCACCATAGAAGCTGTAAGCACTGGAGCACGACAATGATGGCGACACTGTCTTGGCCCGGCCCTTGGTGCACCTGCCGAGTGTAAATGGCCAGTACTCCGCCTTGAGGCACACCTGGGGTAGCAGCGAGATATAGTGGGAGGTGGAGAGGAGAGGGAAAGGAAAAAGTTGTGGAAGGAGTGGAGAAAGGATGACGGGGAATGTTAAAGCCAGGGTCTCATGTAAGCTAAGGAGCCATCAACTGCAAAACAGTTGAAGCTAGGTTACCTAGTTAATGCAGACGAAGTCCTCTCTGGTTGGGTTGAAAACTCTGCTTGCGACACATCCCGCCAGTGCCCCCAGAAGCATTTGCAAAACACTTTTGGGTACTTGTGACTTTTGTTGAGTTCGGGGCGTTCTTGGTTGGGTTCCGAACCAAGTTTCCAAGCCTAGAAGGTTCGGGTACACTCAGCGATCTGAGTTCGCTTCGCACGCCTAGCTTCTCCCCACTTCAAAACTTACACCTCGCCAACCAATCACAGCCCAATTTTCACCTTCAACTGCAAAACACTCGTAGTACGTGTGACCCTGGCTTTAAAGCATGTGGCTCATTTCGAGGATCGCACAGGTCAACCTTACTAACTATTGCTGAGATGTGAACTACGGAGACTTGAAGATTGTTCTCTTTGGTATACGGGACTAGGGCCACCAACCACAGGGCAGCTTCAGAGGTTTGCTAACTCAGCGAACCCCCCAAAAGTGTTGTGAGTGCTTGGGCTTTCGCGCCCGAAGCCATGCCTAACGTTTTTTCACCACTATCCCCAACTGCCCAGCGTTCAACCTTGCTCAGGTTTAGGCCAAGCGCACCAAGTCAGAGAAAATCCGGGGTAACTAGGTGTTAAGTGTCAGCTTCAAGCTCATGCCTCAAAATTT
The DNA here is from genome assembly GCA_948144175.1 of Closterium sp. NIES-65. Classification (NCBI taxonomy): domain Eukaryota; kingdom Viridiplantae; phylum Streptophyta; class Zygnematophyceae; order Desmidiales; family Closteriaceae; genus Closterium; species Closterium sp. NIES-65. The sequence continues at coordinate 1,020,309 of CANXME010002212.1, forward strand.
GAGGCAAGAACTGAAGGGAAAAACAAACCGAGTGAAGGTCAATCAACAACATGAGACAGATCTTAAAGAAGGGAGCATGAGTTGCCGTTTCACCCAGCTGGTTACACCTCAACTAAGAATCGTAGAGGTGTCTTTTGAAAATGGCTGGGACCGAATTGATGTCATCATGCTCTCAAAGCATTCAGACAGATTACTGCAGCGACCATTAGCTGCAATGTCTCCCATATAATAGAATGAGGCTTCGTCGTGACGTAAGACACTGCAGCACATGTGAGTCGGGTACCTACCAAGCAACAGGTTACCGGTTTTCAACGCTGCCCAAGCCCAAGTCAAACCACCTCCAAACTCACATACTGTACCAAAATACACGAGTCTCACGAGTTGGATATAACAATTACACAAAGCGCGCTATTCAAACCTGCCATGCCAACCACCCACTAACTGTGAACAGACTCTCCGCCTCCCATGCTCTGCATTTCACCACCCCATTCGACCCACCCACCCACCTTCCCTTCCGTCCACCGCTCACCTGCACACCAGCACTGCTGCCGACAGCAGAGGCAGCGGTAGGGACAGTGCCCGAGCAGCCGAGCCCAGGGTTGTTCCTGTAGAGCTCGTCCCAAGCAGATGCCCCCACCGATGTGGTTCCTCCCGTCCTCTCCAGCAGCCGCTCGCACGAGTCCTGTGCTGTGAGCGTGGTGAACTTGAGGCACTCCGGGACCTTGAATGCGAACTCGGGGTTGCGTTCAACGCACAAGGATCGCCCCGCCTTGATACCCTGCTGGCAGCTCAGCCCGGGGTTGAGCTCGAGAAGGTCGGACTCGGATCGCCCAATGCTCCAGGCGATGGACTCACACGTGTCGCCCTGGAGGGGTGAACAAGGGGAGAGGAGTTTAGAGTCGGCTGATTGCCCCTCGTGGTTTCAACATGCAAGCTGCATGTGTTGCTGTGCTGAATCCTGATGAGATGCTAATGTGAAGCTCATGATTGCCATGCCATGCCAAGCTCGTTTGTTCAGGAAGGAGGGGAAGAGGGGTTATTGTGGTGATCAGCAGCAGTTACTGCGATGCTGTGACACAATTAGCTCATAACAGTCTACCATGCAAACCAAATCGTTCAATTCAAACGGATGCACAACTTACATGTACGACAAAGCTTGCCCATAGCCCCGTAAGCCCAGCACCCGCAGAACCTCCCGTGATCTCAAAGTGACTCTACTTCTGACCCAAAAGCCCTGACAGCACAGAGAAGAGAAGTACCCTGTCAGGGGAGAGAGTGACTCCACTGACCCCACTGTCTTTTGAGCCGCCTCAAAATACACCTCAATGCACGAGAAGTGCCCTGTCAGAGCAGTGACTCCAGACTCCACTGACCGACCCCACTGTCCGTGTGCTCTGGTTCCTGCTTAGTGGAGTGGCCTCACCACCTGATCTACTCAAGTCCAGCTGTAAGTAGAAAGGTAGTTGGACCAAATATGAGAGCTCACAGAGAGGGCGTAGAAGAAGGCAGTGCAGGGGACGACAGGAGAGCCGCCCAGCTGGAGCACCGCATTCAGTAGCAGCGGCTTGTTGCAGTTGATAGCCTGTATGGCGCAGAGAGCCAATCAAGTCAGCCGCAGAGAGAGATAACAGGAGAGGGTTAGGTAGGAGGAGCCAAAGGAGGAGGCGAGAGGAGAAAGGAACTATACGCACAATCAAGGTGGCCCTGTAACGGGACACCCTGGTCTAGCTTTTTGCTGCACACACGCATGCACAACCCCACACCCGCTAAGTCCTCTCTTCTCTCTCCCTCACCCAGTAAACACACCCGGCCTTCCCCTTACACGCACATCCGTTGCGCATGCCCACCCACTGCCGAATCCAACCCCTTGACTCTACCCACAATCTCCTCCCATCCCTTTCGCCCTCCTTCTCCTCTCCCATGCATGCCCGCGCCCCACAACAACTCACCCCGTTTTGCTGTGTGAACTGGGCGAGCGTGAGGCCCATGAGGGGATGAACGTCGGCGCAGGCCCAGTTGCTGCCACTCACTGCCAAGCTGGTGGCTAAGCTGCCAGCTGGAGAGAGGGGAGGGAGTGACGGAGAGGGAGAGAGAATGCAAGGCATCTGTGCAGGAGGGAGGGAGCAGACGGACTAGCTGGTAGCTAAGCTGCCGGCTGGACAGGGGGGAGGGAGCGGGAAGAAACACAGAGACACAGAACACACTTGTTGTTTCTTTCTCCTCTCCATGCAACTCTTGCTGCCGCGTAGAGTCATGCCTCTTGCTAGGCACATGGGGTCCTGTTGGCTTCTCAAGGAGCCTCAAACGTCATGACTGTGAGCATGGTCCTACCGTCCAAAAAGAATTATTATTATTCATAAAAAAAAAAAAAACTTGTTCCTTGGGATACCTTGGTGTGCAAGGGAACTGGGGTAGAAGCATCTGGGTGGGTGACAGGCAGGTGGGGAGGAGCAGCGTTTGACCGTACCTGGGTCGCAGGTGGGAAAGTCATCGATGGTTCGGCTGGGGACGTGGTTGGGAGGGCAGATGCAGGAGTAGGAGCCCTTGCCATCGTTGATGCATGTGCCCACGGCACAGGGGTTCTTGAAGTACGACCCACACACGTCCACTGCCACAGTGCCACGAGCGGTGGACGAGGGACGAGAAAGAAGTGTGAGAGGGTCGGGGAAGGGAAGTGACAGGTTTGTTGAAGCATGGGAGGACCACCGGCACGTCCACTGGCAAGAAGCGTGGGAGGTGCGGTAGAGGGAAATAATGGATTCTCGGAAGTGAGCGGCACACATCCCACTGGAGAAAAGTGTAAGCGGTGGCAGTACAGGAATAATCTAGGAATGCCTCACGGACTACTCGGGACACATGTACTGCTGGGAGTTGACTTTTGAGTCGACTCAAAAGTGCACTGCCGCCGTGCCACCAGTGGTGGGAGGGGGACAAGAAAGAAGTGCGAGTTGGGACGGCAGCACAGGGAGGATATCTATGGGTGCCTTTTTAGGCGCCTCAAAAGGGAGAATATCTATGGGTGCCTCAAGCACGACATGGGACACGTGCACAGTTGCAATCCGGAAAGGGAAAGAGAGGATTGGGCTACATGGGCTATCTTGTGCTACATGAACAAGCTATGAGCACCTCAAAGGACTAAAGATGAACCTTTCAAATCACATTGTCTTGTGGTGGAGAGCCACAAATGTGTGCGGCAAGCACATCATTATGAACTTATGTTGCATCGTACTGCAAACACTTGTCTCTCACCATAAACACATGTCTTGGCGCCAAACCCATTGGCGACCTCCACAAAGGGCTGTATGGGCGACTTGGGGATGATGCACTTGTTGCAGGAGTTGCCCTTGTTCTTAGCGAGGGCCTTGCATGTGAAGCGACCGCACGGGTTGAAAGCGGGTTCACCGTCTCGATCGACCTTGAAACTCTTCTTGCCACATGGATCCCCGGGAACTACACGGGAATCAAAGGAGTCACATGCAAAGTCGAGATTGTATGATTAGAAGTTGGTAGAGGATTCGGCATCGTGCAGTTGCAAATATCCAGCATGACACAATAAAGTGGTGATTTCACAAGTGCCCTTGATGGGCCTTGCTTGTGACAACGGGGTAGATGCCTCAACCTTTTGACAAATGGGTACGATGCCTTACTCTTGACAATGGGGTAGATGCCAGGCAGCACGTTGATGCCACACACGCCATCCCCTCCCTGAATGTCCATGCGCATGTGGCCATTATAGCCCCACCCCGCGCCCCACGAGTTGCGGATGATCCAAAACGGAGGGGGAATACGCTTCTGCACGCTGTCCCCCACGGCAACGGAGTAGCCAACAACAAGCACCACGTGGTTCAGCTCGCCTGTATAGCAAGCTGGGTCCTGGTACTTGTATGTCTGCCATGGCAGAGAGCACAGGGAACACAACCAGTACACCGCTAAGGGAGGAAACCTCTGTATGTTTAGCAGAGAGCGCGGAAAGCACAAATAGCAAAACAATGAGATGCGGAATTATCGCATGTCTAGCTGAGAGCATGGAAAGCACAAACAGCAAAACGAGGAAATCTGACTGAGGGAGGGTGTTGTGGTCATGCCAGCATATACTAATTCATTCCCCGTTATAACAATAATTATTATTATTATTATTACTACTGTTATTATTATTATTATTACTATTATTATAGGTGCGTGTCATCGCCATGACACGCACACATGACTGGCACTCACCCCGTCATATCTGGCGAATGTGGCAGCAGAGGCTTCGATGTGAACCACCACTGGCTGCCGCTGCACTGCCAGCATGAGCCCCACATACCCCTTGAACCGCGTGCGCTCAAACCCTTGGATGGATGGGGTAGTACTTTACCTGCATGCATGTTCGATCAAAAACCATGAAAAATGTAGAGAGAGAGAGAGAGGAAAAAAAAAAAAACGGATATCCACTTATGATTTTTTTTATAAGGGCACCTGCATAGGCTCCAAGCCACGGCTGGGATAGTACTTGGCTTGGATGGGTGGTCACGGATGCAACAAGGAAAGCTAAGGGTGTGAAGGCATGTAGTCAGAGTTATATGTGGAATAAATGGGCAGGAAGAGAGTCAGACAATCGTCAGGTTAAGAGTGAGAATGCAACAAACGTCGCCCAGCCTTTGCCCACGTTCAGCCTTGCACGATCATTCGCACACCTTATACACATGCCTTGCCAGCCTCTCACGGCCATTCCTTTGTCCATGTTTCCATCCGTACCCAAGTCACTTTCAAGAATTCGCAGAACGCACTGACACAGAACAGAAGCACACTGGCACGGCACTTACAGCAGGCTTTTTAGTTGCACGTGAACGCAATGCACCAGCTGTGCCAGTGGCGTTGACAGCTAGAGCGACTCCCCCTTTGGGCAGAGAGAGCAGCTTCTCAAAGGCATCAGTCGGAGAGCCTCCAGCGCTGCACTTCCCTTCTTGAGTGGTGAGCCCCATGGCTGCAAAGAGCGACTCCACTGAGAGTTGTGGCGCGGCTTTTGCTTCTGCAATGCCGTATGCTGCTTCTATGCTCGCCACCACTGCATACGCCCAGCATGCATCTGGGCGGGAAAAGGGAGAGGAGAGGGATGGTGGGGAGAAATAGAGTACAGGGTGCATAGCGAAAGAGAAGATTGCTTTTGAGTCGGCTCAAAAGAGGGATGGTGGGGAGAAAAAGAGTGCAGGGTACATAGCGAAAGAGAAGAAGGTGGTTGGGGACGTGTTAGAACTTAGAGAGAGAATCTAGACTGAAACAACGTGAAAAAGCACTGACCCATTACCCTGCTCCCCTTCCTTCCTCCCTCCCTCTCTCCCTCCCACCCTCCCTGGACCCCTCTTCCCCCCCCTCCCCCCCTCCCTCCCTCCCCTCTTCCCCTCATTCCCTCCCACATTCCCCCCCACCCCCCACAACCCCCATGCCACTCACTGCAGGCGTCCTGGTCCTTGACGGGCCAGGCGAGCCACGGCACATCCCAGGAGGAGGGGTCGCGGAGGAGCCAGGCGTCCTGCTGCCCCGACTGCGTGAGCGAGTAGGCCGCACTCACGTACCGCGTGAACGGACTCGCCTTTGCTGGGCGGAACGTTGCTGCCGAAACCGCCAATCCATAGGCTGCCTCCAAGGGGGGAAGGGGGGGAGAGAGGGGGAGGGTGTGGGAGGGGGGGGAAGGAGGAAGGGGGAGGGGAGGGGGGGAAGGATGGAAGAGGGGAGAACAGTGGAGCATTGTGAGGGGAAGGGAGGGAAGGCAGGACAAGGGGAAAACAAGGGAAAGGGATTGCGAGGTGGGCCAAGCGGAGGGAGAAGAGGCGGGGTGGGGGGTGGGAGGCAGGAAGGGTGGGGAGAATGGGGAGAGGAGAACTGGGAGTGAGCTAGGGTTTTCTTTGAGGCTGCTTAATAAACATTGGAGTTTGCATTTACAAAGATAGAAAGAAATCTCTGCAACACAAAGTTGCATTGCATGCACTGGTGTACCTGCCTGGAGTGATGGTCACTGGCCGGGATGTGGGGGACAGTCAACCCTGCGGAGGGTTTTGAGACGCCTCAAAACACTCCTTCTTTCACTGGCCGGGATGTGGGGAAAGTCAATGGAGCCCCAGAAAGGAGCCATAGTTTACGTGGCTGCGACTGATTCAACTTTGTAAAAAGTTTGTTTCCTTCTTTCACTGGCCGGGATGTGGGGAGAGTCAACCCTGCGGAGGAGACGGAGAGCGTTGCACAACAAACAGCATGGAAACAGGGGCGACACAGAGAGTGAATCCACGAGAGCACGAAAGAGACAGACACGACGAATGAGCGAGTGATCCCATCCCAACAAATGGCAAACTCATCCATTAATGGGATAGAAACAGACACGACATCGACGCAACAGCTGGAAATCAACCGAATGGGTGGCGGGTCACACCAAGCCAAGCCATCCAGCCGCAATGGGATCCCCAACGTGAGGGAGAGAAAGGAGAAAGGAGACAGTCTCCACAAGCCACAGCAGCTAGGCTCACCTGTTTCAACGAAGGAGACCAGGATGGCGTGCTGCTGCTGGAAGGGAGCCACAGAGGACGCCACAAACCCAAAGTAGAAGAACCTGTTAGCCGGCGTCGGCTGCAGCACGTCACACAGCGACAGAGGGCTCTCCAGTAGAGGCACATCTGGCTTCACATCATCCCCAGCGAGATACACACTCAGCGTTCCCGGGCCTCCGGGGCTTCCCGGCTTGTAGTCAATCCATGCCGTGTAGGCCTTCTGGTTGTTGAGACGGAAGGGCGATCGGACGGCCTTGATGGAAGTGGCGCTGCCTCTGGAGTTAATCCCCACATGATCTCCCTGCATGTCCCCATGCGCTGCATCTGTGAACGTGTCAAACTCCACAGCAATGCTCCGAGCGTCCATGCCAGCGTACCCCACCCCTCCCCCCTCCCCGTCAGTCCCGGCCGCATTCGTCGCCGAAATCACAAATGCCAGCCCGTTGGCTCCCTTATACGTTGGTGAGGTAGGGAGCATGAAGAATGTGAACTCGACTCGGAATGGCAGGTCGGTGCCACAGCCGGTGGAAACCGTTCGGTACGAGAAGAGGGTGAGAGTGTCCGCAGTGAACACGCCTGCTGTCGCTGCTACTACGCCCTTGGTGAGAAAGGTTGGCTCCACCAGCTCTTTTCTCCCAACGGACCCTGCGCGCAGCAACGATTGGCATCAGAATTACGATCAGAAGAATTACGATCAGAGGGAAGAGAGGTGGGGGGAGAGAGAAGGTGGAAGAGAGGAAGTAGAGGAGAGGAGAGGAGAGGAGAGGAGAGGAGAGAGAGGCGGGAGGGAAGGGCAGGAGGGGAGAGGAGAGGGAGGAAATTAAAAGAAAAATCATTATAGAAGAACATTGGCATGCAAAGTGTTAGTGGAAGCAAGATGTGGTTGTTATATGCATTTGCTGCGACTGCTGCTAGTGTTCCTGCAGCCACCCCTGCTAAATCTTCTCCTGCTACTGATTACTGCTCTTGATTCTACTCGTATTTCTCCTAATGCTCACGTACCTGGAGGGGCGCAGTAGATCCGTCCATCCTGCACGGCTCCATTCAGACACAGGCACGTGGGAACCTGGCTCGGCCCTTCCAAATAGCAGACTCCCAGGCCGGAACAAACCGGCGTGGTGGGGCTACTCACAACCAGCCCGCAAAACGCCTCGCACACTGCTACGGGCCGCTGCGGCGCACACGAGACCGCTGCAGCAGTGGAGAAGCAGTTGATGCCGAGTTGAAGATCGCCTGAGTTGCACTGGGCTTTCAGCAGCGCTCCTGTCATGTAGTTGTTGCTGTAGTCGTGCCGCGTGCCGCCGGGCATGCTCGAGCGATCCACCATGGGCCCTGTGAGATAGTTGCTCGAGACGTCCCTGCCAGGAAGGGAGAGGAGAGGCAGTGGAGCGGGGGGGGGGGGGGGGGGGGGGGAGGGGGGGGGGGGGGAGGGGGGGGGGAAGAGAACGGAATGATATGTGAGGCAGTGAGCGAAGCAGCAGTTTGCGCAGCGCAGTGAGAGCAGTGGGGTGGTGAGCGAAGTGCAGTGCACTCAGTGCAGGGCAGAAAGACGACGCAGCAGGGGCAGGGCAGCAGCAAACGGAAAAGGAGAACCGCCACACTGAGCACACAGAGCAGCAGAGCAGTCTCAAAGGCCATGCCTTCTGCTGCTGCAGAGTCTGTACTACGAAATGAGCACCTAGATCACGAAATGCTAACCAATGAGCTCACCAACAAAACAACCTATGGTGCCTGCACTGCTGTACACGGGGAGAGAGACTCACAGCAACGTGAGCAGGGCCAATGATGAGAGGCCCGCTGGGAGGGACCCAAAGAGCTGGTTTGAGCCCATGGACCTGATGTGGTGTGGATGAGGCATAGCAGATTGCACAACATGGGATGGCATGGGCCACCATGGGCATGGAGAGTTTCTTTCCCTGCACATCGCTTTGAATGCGTGTGGGTACGCGTGGGTGTGTGAGCTAATGCGTGTGTGCGTGTGCGTGGGTGTGCGTGTGTGTGCGTGGATGCACAAGTGTGCACGTAGTGGTGCGTTTTGAGGAGCGGCAGAGGGAAGAGGCATGAAGAGGGAGGAGAAAAAGAAAGGCAAGGGGTGGGTAGGGTAGGGTAGCCATAGACACCTCGAGTGATGTGCTTTCACCTACATACAGTCTCACTTTGGGGCACTTTTGAGGTGGCTAAAACGCGAGGCCAGCCAAAGACGCCTTGAATAATGAATAGTTACGCCTACGTACGGTCTAGCTTTGACCCGCCTCAAGTCGTGAGAGAGGAGAGAGGAGAGGAGAGGTCGGCCAGAGATGATTCAATGTAAAACCCGTACGTACAGTTGGTTTAGAGCCTGCAGCTTGCTAAGTGATGCTGGTACAGTGCCGGCTATTTTGTTTCTCGCCAAATTGCTGCCAGGCGTAAGGATAGGGATTGGGGCGAAACACGGGACGGGAGGGGGCAGTGGGGGAAACGAGTCAGGGTTCAAATTCCAACAAAACAAGGTCAGTTGAGGGTAGTGCAGGGACGGACGCTTAGGGGTATCTACACAGCAGTAGCAGCAGTAGAAAGAGAGAAAAGTCAGCTGTAGCAGCAGGTGAGTGAAAACACTGGTAGGTGTAGCAGTGAACAAAGTACTCACAGCTCTCTGAGCTGAGTCAGGTTGCCTAGAGAGTCAGGAATGGCTGTGAGCTTGTTGCCTTGAAGAGACCTGGTTAGCCGTTGAATGGGGTTGGAGGGAGAGAGGCAGTCAAGGCCTTCTCTGGTTATCCAATGTCAAGCACGTCACATCACGGCACAGGGTACTGTTTTCTGGTAGCACGATAGTGGTGTGCTGCTGCTGCTGCTGCTGCTGGTGATCGGAACGGAGAAAGGTGAGCAACGGACGGACAAACAGAGAGGCTGGTCGGGTCGGTGCTGGTGGGTGGATTGGGTACGGACAGGACGAGGAGATTCGTGAGCTGTCCGATGGTCGCTGGGACGGATCCTGTGAACGAGTTGCCATGCAACTGCCAGCACGTGATGCAGTGGAAAGTGGGAGGGTGGGGTGGGGTTGGGGTGGAGGGGAGGAGGGGAGAGTGGGGGGTAGAGGGGGATAAAGGGGGCAGAGGGGAGCAGAGAGGGGCGAGGAGGAGCAGAGAGGGGCAGAGGGGAGAAGAGAGGGGCAGAGGGGAGCAGAGGGGCAGAAGGGGACAGAGGGGGCACATTCAAGGTGGTGGTGACGAATCGTTACACAACAGTGTTCAGCATGCAGCGGTGGTGGCGAGCTAATGTCAGTGGCTGGCTGGTTGGTTGGTTGGTTGGTTGGTTGGTACCGTACATGGGTTACTAGCTGCTGGTAGAGAACAAAGCCCCGTACATAACTCAGGGCCAAGTGTTACAGTATGTTGACTGAGAGCCCAAGCAAAGAGTGTGTCAAGCCAACCATAAACTGAAATCCCAACCAGCCACCACCAGCAGGGCCTGTAAACGGGTGTGCTTCAGAAGGATTTGGTGTGCTCCCGCACAGTTTCTCTAGGGCAGCGCAATTGCCTTTTCCATTCATGCGAGCCCCCTGTGGCAATTCCCCTGTGGGTGCTCTCGTCTCATCTCAACAGAACGGAACAGGTCTGTGCAGAGCAGACAGTGTAACTCGAACCGCACAGGCCGACTGAAGGAGGGAACCAAAGGACTGTTGTGGCACCTCAATCCCCCCCTCCTCCAGTGGACCCCCCTCAACAGAAGTGACCCGAACAGGTACGAGTAACAGTGTAGCTCAAATGGCACGTACAGGTAGACAAGCTGAGCGAGGGAGCCGAGCGACGCAGGTAGGGACCCTTGGAGTTGCTCGTTTGGCATGCTCCTGTGGGGATGACACAAGGCAGCGGAGAGAAGAGCACGAGGTGACTCAATGCTCGTTTGACATGCTCCTGTCAGAGATGGCGTGACAGGGAAGATAAATGATAGGCAGAGCAAGGAAGAGCATGAGGGGCGAGTCTATGCCAAAGCCACTGTAGCATCAGCGACCCACCCAGGATGACAAGATGCGATTACAAAAGCAGGAACATAAGAACAAGACAAAAACAGGGGGGAGAGGGATAAGGGTGGAGAAAGAAGGGGGGAAGGGAAGGGGATGTTGCGGTACCCTACCCTGCCTGCCTGGCACTTCCGCACTGGCACGTACCTAGCAAGCCCCATCACTCACACTACAACCGAACATGACGTTCTTATAGAGTCATAGCACAGAACCGGCTTTTGAGACGGAGACAGAGACTATTTCTGAGTTGACTCGACAAGAGTCGAAGGTCCCTCAGGAGAAGTAGTAGTAGGCCAGTAAGGTGCACATGCACTCACAGTGTGATGACCATGCCGTCGTCATCACAGAGAATGCCTCTGGGCTTGGGCCAGGGGTCTTCGATTGGGTCGAAGTACGCTGTCATGCAGTCGTCTCCTAAATCCCATTGCATCGCCACGCCCCACGAGGACTTGCAGTCCTGCAGCGCTGGGACTGTAACGGGGTGGGGTGAGATAGGGTAGGGTGGGGTGGGGTGGGATGGGGTGGGTGGGGTGGGGACTGAGAAGACTGAGAAACAGCAGACAGAAGAAAAGAGAGGAGATTCTTTTAGTCGTCTCAAGTCAAGTGAAGAACCAGAGTGGGCGGGCGGAGAGGAACAGAGAGGCGGGAGCATCATGAGCAGTGAGTGAGTGAGTGAGTGAGTGAGTGAGTGAGTGAGAGTGAGTGAGTGGGCGAGAGTGAGTGAGTGAGTAACCATGTGACGCCAGCACAGCCGGTGGGTGGGTGCGGCTGCCTGGCAGGCAGGAACGCGATTCAGTGGAACCCTTAAACTACACGCCTTGAAGGATGTGAAAGAACGATGGGAAAGATGCCACCACCACGAAGCCTCATGACGCTAGGGTTGGAGAGACGAGAGACGAGAGAAGCAGTAGTAGTGGTACCTTGGGAGGGGTGGAGAGTGACAGCATAATTCTGAAGTCCGGCACTGGCAGTGCGAGCGAAAGAGACGGCCGCGAGACATGACGTGAGGAGCAGAAGACGCACCGCCGACGCTGCCGTCACACGCCGCCGCCGCGGGGTAAGATTGCTAGTAGTAGTACTAGCAGAACTGGTGCTAGTGGTAGTGGTACTAGTACTAGTTGCACTTGCACGTGGGCTTTCGAACGCACGCCACTCTTCCTTGAGACATGATGATTCTGGCGCGGGCCTGAGGCGACGTCGGAGGCGGTGCATCGCGACCGCTGGCGCTCACAATGGCTGGTAGCAGTAGCAGCAGCAGCAGCAGCAGCACAGCGATCGCAAGTCCGAACAGACCGCGCGGCAGGCAGTGGGGGGAATCCCGGCGGCTGCGCAGACTCTGGTGGAGCTTTTGAAGAGACCCGTGCGGTACGCCGTGTATCGCAGCAGCTGGTAACTGCCAGTTACAAAATCCTTCCAGACGTGGATGAGCACCCCCAGCACGCAGACTTCCCTAAGCGGCCAAAGCGGTGAATTACTGACGAGTCGCTGAGTAAACCCGTCACGGATTGAGAAGCGTCGGTCGTACAACTTACTAGTACTGCTCTTCAAATCCTGTGCCCTGGAAACCAGAAAGATGTTGAATATGGTGGTGCGACTTGGAAATCAGGCCCGGACGAAAGAGTCCGTCCTGACGAGGTTAGTACAGGCGGACTAACGGGGCTTGCAGACTGGAGCAGGGGACGTTCCCGCAGTCGGATCCCTTCAAGCGTGGCCTTGGCCCTCTTTCGTAGTAGTTAAGGGACCAATGCGCTACGGTGAAGCTGTAACGTTTCCAGATTGACAGCGAATCGTGAATGAATAACTTATTCATCCTCGCTCAAATAGTAGCTGCACGAGTGTTCTAGAATGTGAACGGACCCCGCTCTCTCTGTCAAGACAAAACACCTTCGGTGGGTGGGGCCCCGGAAACGATGGAAAACCGTTAACCGGAAGGCCGATTGTGATCCGGCAATACTAATGGCGTGTACAAAGTGCTGCACAAACTCGACGTCGAGGAACGTCGGTGAATCCTGACGGTTGGAACCTTTGATCCAAGGGTGGAAATTCACCGACGTTGCTCGACGTCGAGTTTTTGCGCACTTTGCACACGCCATAAGGTGGACGGTGGAGGAGCATCCGGTTACTAGCCATGTATGATTGTTGTCGCACTTGGATCAATCGGAGGAGGATTTTGGCGGAAAAACATCCGCCTCACACAAGCCAACTGGGAACGGCTTCACTTCGTGCAAGTTGCTGCACGCGTGGACACCATGATACAATACACCCTTAGCTGCAGATGTAACACGTACGTGAACTAGGACTGTAAATTGTTGAGAAGCCTCGCAAGCAATTCTATCCATTCGTTCTCCGCAGAACCAGAAGGCCCCTCCCTGAATTGCAGCCTCGAAATAGTTGGTGCGTAGGCTCGTCGACACCAATGTGGGTCCAATACCTGCGCGATCTCTAGAATATGCTCCACTAACTTGTGGTTCCAGGTTGACAAATCGGCAATATAAATTACGTAAACATATTGCGTATGAAACTTGTCAATGGCTGGTTCAACTTGCGTACAGTTTATCAAAAGGATATGAGCGTCACAACAGCCAAGGAGGCCTAGCTGTAACTTGTGAGACGGCAGCGCGTCAAAATCGGTGGAGGTTTTTCTGCGATGCACTCGCGGCGGGCTTGTCAATGAAACTTTCGCTTCGAATGGTGCGATTTCATTCGACCTCCATGTTTCCCCTGTCAGTGTCCATCTGTTCCAATACATTGCGGCTCGACTTCAACCGACAAGTCCCCTCCCCTCCCCTCCCCTTTCCCCACGTCGCACCTGCTGTTCAACCCCAAAAAATGGGGGGGAAATATATGGATCCTCAATAACAGCAGCTCCAGCTATCATATAGTTGCAATACGTTAGAAAAAATATGGTTATTACTTTTTGTGACTATAGTTATTTGCAGAGCCATTGCTTCTATGGAACCACAATCTCTCAAACATGCTCTGCATACTCATTTTATTGATCCTACGTACCATCCCATCCCACCCTTATCATTGGTCCCAAACGTCATTCAACTACGACGTGAACCTTCCACACGCTCATCTATCATTCGTGTGTACATTCCATTCATATTTTTATATAATTACGTGGACCCATACGCTGTTGAAATATATTTCTTATATAAACAGCTTGTAGCAGTAGTTAGTGTAGGTAGTATTACATTGTTTGGTGGTGCACCATACTTGCTTTGCCTATATCCTTGTACCTTCTCTCTTTATTGAACACCTTTTCTCCTTTGGAACTCTCTCGACATTCCTCTTCAACCCTAAACCTAAGCTACTAAGCTACTCTAGCCATGGCTCCTAAGCCTAAACAGCTTTAGCTTTCTGACATACGCTTGTACTATCTGGTAGTCAACCAGTTGCTTTAGCCCCTCCAGACTGTTTCTATCTCAAAAAATATTTTTACAATGGAAGTAATCGTCCTTGTGTACCAATAGGTTCAACACTATCATTTATCGTGTTTTGTTGTTCTATAAAAATTATTGCAAAACGTATGCAGGGAGTCACTTTATAATGAGAGTAGACTAGTGGTACGTTACAAGTTGTACGGGTGACCATTGCGTTACCTAAGGCTTGTGCTCTGCTCGTACAACAAGAGTTTCATTAGGAAAAGTTAGAACAACAATAGTACAATGGCACGACAAAGTCGAAATAACAAAGTCAATACTACAATGATGCAATGCAATACACCTAGCAAACCAGCAAGGCGACAATCTAGCGCAGCACGAATGCAGCTTGCCAACGTAGCAGGAAGGCGGCGTGCCAACTCTGCACCAGACCGGTCTGCCAGCATTGCAGTTGTATGTAAACAAATGTGCATATGCATGTCACCTACCAAGTATGTGTAGGTTTGCACAACAGACGGTTAGGTGAATGTCGTGCACGTGATGCACATTGCGTATGTGCCAGGTTGTACAGCACATAATGCTAATCACACAGGCCAACTTTCGCCAACACCGCCTTGGGCGAAATTATCGCACAAGCAGAATTTCGTCGAGAGGTGATGCTTGGTCGACCAGAAATTGTCCCCTTAAGCGACGCCGACACGAGGGACTTGAGAATAACGCTTGTAAGTCGGCGCCATGTCGACGACCGCTAAGGCTCAATGCCGTTTGCCGATTTCACTTCGTCGGCCAGCATCCCGTCAACTTCACCGTAATCGGCTTAACTGTGGTCGACTTCGCTGTGGTCCCGCCGAAGTCGACAAACCACTCTAATCGACTTCCTTCTCAGAGTCGGTGTTGACCACGAAACATAGTCGGTTGCACTTATTGCACATCAGACAACAAAGTCGGCTTCACCCATGTGAAGGCATATCTCAAATGACACAAATAGTGCTCTTGACACATACTAAAATTCGCCTTAGGGTGTGTAATATGGGATCGACCAAACCCAATGGTCACGCATTTGAGTGTTTATTGCGATTGCGAAGATGCGTAACATATGAGCGAACCCCGCCGCACAATATCGTTAGCACATGGGGCCACCTACTGGGAACCACCCTAATAATTAAAGGTAAAAGTTTATATAAATGTTACAGTAGTCGAACCAGGAGTGGATACAGATGTTGCAAGATGTTTAGCAGTACAGTAGGGTTGCAAAAACATTTACGGGAGAATGCAAGAATGCAAACATTGATTCCTCTAGTGTGGATCGATCTTGGTAGTGGTCCACGTTATTTTTTCACATAACCAATGAGTTTCAGTCAATTCGGGTTGACTACAATGCAATGCCCATCTTTTCGAGTTACCCTCAAAACTTTGCAATCAATAATCAGATCCAGGTCGAAAGTCGAAGTACTGGCACATGCCTTTCGTTCCACCATCTATACTCACCCGACATGGTGCGTGCCTGAAATTGACGTGGCAAACGCTTTCAACTCTTTCCATCGGGGGGAGATGTTTGAATGACTTCGTCAATCGCCTTTTGCGGGATTGATTTCATTCTTGCGGGTTTTCTATGGCCCCTTTAGCAACCTCTATCTTTGCGCGGGCCCTTTTGTCGAGGCTTTGGCTTCCGAGCGGAGCTCGAGGCAAGCGACCCATTCGGGCCGTTTCTATTTGCGTTCACACAGCAGCTGGTCATGGAACTGACCAAGCAGGAATTCTCCAACCTCCTTTTCCTCAGCTATGCTGATAAAGCGTATATTTTGGGGCCTAGGGGGAAGGTGTTGGCAGCGTATAGGGTCTTGCGGGAACGACTGGGCGGGCTTGGTCTGGAGGTGCAGCCGCATAAGTGCAAGTTATGGAGCGAGGGGTGGACCGGGCGGGAGAGCAGAATAATGAGGCACTTCCGCCCGACATGTCGCAAACCTGGACGGGACTCACCGTAGCAGGTATCCCCATTGGAGAGGAGGACTGGGAGGTGGCTCGCCTGCGAGACCGTCTAACGCAGCTTCAGGCACAAGTCCCATGGCTTCCCCTGCTTGACCACCCATAGATTGCATCTCATCTGCTAGCGATCGCGGTGTCCGCGCGCCCGATTTACCTCACGCGAACAATGCCCCCACGGCCAGGGGTAGTGGAGGCTTTCCAAGACAGGGACATGAGCCTTGAGGATTGCTTTGAGCAGTTGTTTCTGTGAAGAATGAGGAATGAAGAAGAGAGGGATTTCACTAGCAGCAATGAGGATACATATAGCAAACCCTAGATGGGTTGTACTCGCTATAGAGCACCCCACTACAGGCTAGAGAATAACATTCTCTCACACCCCCATAGCCAAAGTGGGGTATAATCAGTGCAATGAGCAAGCAGGTATAGAGCAGGAGTTCACAAAGGTAAGCAAAGCTAGAGCTAATCACAGAGGGCAAGTGAGAAGGAGGAGAGACTGTGGGGGAGAGAAGATGGGAGGCGACTGCTGAAGCTGCAGACACACAGGAGCTGCTGGCTCAGTGGCTACCGAAGCAAAGGCCCGGACTACAGGAGTAACTGGCTCCGCGGAGATTGCAGCCTCCAGACCGGAGCAACTAACCCACAGGCGACTGGCGACTACCGGAGATTGTAGCCTCCGGACTGCTGGTGCTGCTGGCGACAAGACTGCTGCCTCCACTCAACTTTCCCCAGCTGCCCCACACCCCTCTCACACACCCCTTGCTCAAACCCTAGCTCCACTCCCACAGCACCCCCCTTTCACACACCCCTTGCTGCACCCTAGGTTCACTCACACCCCACCCCTTAGCACCACTCCGTCGACTCCCACACACCCACCCCCCTCAGCGGCAGCTGCAGCAGTGGGAGACAGAGGAGGAGGAGCAGGGGAGACCACACACCCGCCACCCCCTACTCGCCACCCCCAAACCCTAACATAGGGCAGAGCGGGATGGCGGGTAGGGAGGTTACGGGGGGGGGGGGGGGGGAAGGGGGGGGGGGGCGACGCGCGTCCTCCCAGGGCGCCAAAGCAGGCGGAAGAAGGGGCGACGCTCCCCCCCCCCCCCCCCCCCCCCCCCCCCCCCCCCCAGGTCGCCGCGACGGGCGACGGGAAAAGGGGGGGGGGGCGGTGCACGTGCCCCCGGTGCGCCGTGCCAGGCGACGGAGCATGGCCGGGGCGGGGCCGGGGCAGGGTCGAGGAAGGGCCGAAAGGGGCGGCGACGGGGCCGCGAAGGGGCCGCGAGGGGCCTGAAAGGTCGGCGACGGGGCCGTTAGGGGCGGCGACGGGGCCGCGAAGGGGCCGCAACGAGGCCGCTGGAGGCGGCGACGGGGCCGATAAGGGCGGCGACGGGGCCGCGAAGGGGCCGCGAGGGGCCTGGAAGGGCGGCGACGGGCCGCTAGGGGCGGCGACGGGGCCGCGAAGGGGCCGCGAGGGGCCGAGAAGGGCGGCGACGGGGCCGCAAGGGGTGGCGACGGGGCCGCTAAGGGTCGCGCGAGGGGCACGCCACGGGGCGTGCAGTACACAGAGTAACAGCGGAAACAGTTAGGTGGGCCCACAGGCCAGGAGCGTAGATGCTCTGATAGCATGTGAAGAATGAGGAATGAAGAAGAGAGGGATTTCACTAGCAGCAATGACGATACATATAGCAAACCGTAGATGGGTTGTACTCGCTATAGAGCACCCTGCTACAGGCTAGAGAATAACATTCTGTCAGTTTCCTCCCAGCACATGGGATCACGATCAAGAAAAGTCGCAGATGGCCCGCCTGTAGCTGCACCATTCTGCTAGAATGGGAGGCTTTGGCATACGATCCGCAGCTGACCTTAGTCCTTCGTCGTATGCCTGCGGTTGGTGCCAGGCAGTGAGCGATGTTGCTCGGATTGGGGTGGCAGGGGAGGAGCGGATCTTTTAGGAGTTTTTTCGCACGCTCGAGGCTAAGACCTTGCTGAATCCCTGGTTTGCAAGAGCGGTGGAACTACTTCAATAGACGGTTCGGTAGGAGATGACGCCCTTTGCCTCGTGTACCGCCGACCCCCCACTGCTGCTTTTCCCTGTGCAACACCGTCGCCTGGCGGTTGAGAGCCTGCTGTCTCTTCGAGGCATGGCCCATGACGATGCCTCATTGGCCCGTTTGACATCCCTTCAAGGCCCGGGGGTGGGGCCGTTCCATCGCATGCCGAGGCTACCTTCACCGCACCGAGTGGAGGATTTGTGCCGCCATGCGCCTAGGCCTCCCTATCCAGCAGCTGAATGTCGCCGGCAAGTGTTTCTGTGGGGTTGAGTTCGTTGATCCATCTGATCCCTATCATGCCCTCCGCTGCAAGCATCAATATGCACCTTCTCGGGTCCATGACGTAGTTAAAGTTTGTGGTGGCCAAGATAGCTAAAGGTTCGGGTGGGGTTGTGACTATGGAGGACGATACGTTGCTGCTAGGGAAGAAAGTGGATGTGGCGGTTCAGACACTGAGGGAGGGGGAGGAGCATGCGCTGGAGGTTAGCGTTGTAGAGCCTATCTCTTTGTATGCGCAGCACCGTGGACAGATTGGCCGGAAGGTGAAGTTTGCCGCCAAAGAGAGAGGAAAGCGGAAGGCTGCGGATTACAAATTGCTCTTGCAACGGCATAGGGGAGTGCAGTTCACACCTCTCATTGCAGAGACCTAGGGATGTATGGGAGGGAGCTTTGGACTGTGGCTGAATGTTGGGAACAAACAATCTTAAGCGCCTCTCTCGTGTCGAAACACCAAGGCACAAGCGAAGCAGAGCATATCGAGGCACCAGCGAGTCAACCCTCGGAGGTTGAAGTAACCGCTGGAGGTTACGCGAAAGTCAAAGGTCAGCGACCTTTGACTTGACAAATGCAGCGCGACAGCAAGGACACACAACTGACTCGACATTGAGCAGTTGCCCGAGTCGCACTGTATCGAACCGCAACAGTAAAACAGTTTAATTATATCTCTTCGTATTCTTTGTTCTCTTATATAAACCTTTGTACTTGCTTGTTTTAGACAACTTACTTTGCCCTCACATACCAGCGCAAGGTGGTTCAAGGACTTCAATTGAACGCTTCTGCTACTACATCTCTACTCAGAGTTTAACCCTACCAAAGATCCTAAGGGGCAATCAGCCCAACATGGTATGAGAGCTGGTTAGGGTTAAAATTATTTCTCCTTAACACCTAATACACCAGGAGACATGTCCACCAGAAAGGAGAGGAGCTCCTCCAACGGCTCTCCTGGTACTACTCCTACTCCACCTCCTGCCTCTGGCCTACAGACAGAGGAAGGAACAACAACGAGACCGGCAGCTGGGTCTACTGAAACACCCGCAAACCAAGGCGCGGGCTTCGATCCAAGCATGATGGAGAAGTTCTTCTCCTTCATGTCCTTCTACGAGCAGCATTAGCAAGGAGCACCTGCGCAATCAAACAACAGCAACAACAACAACGTGACGCCCATGAGTCTCGATGGCTCATCCTACGCACGCGGGAATCAACAACTGCAACCTACCTTCGCTCTGTACGAGCCCCAGCGCGGCTCCGTCAGCTTCATGCCACAACCACAACCTGAACCGGGACAAGAGAGAACGCTGGACGCACTACAAGTTCAGTCGCAGTTCGCGCACGTTCTAAAACTGCAAACGACAAAACCCTTCGACGGGAAGGATTTCTTTACCTGGTCGTTCGAACTCGAGCTGATGATGGAAGGAGCGCAAATCCTTGGCTTCTTCGACGGGTCCCTGCCATACCCAACAAACGGCACACAGTATGAGAAGCAGCAGTACACCTATCAATCGATGATGGCGTACACGATACTACTGAGGAACATCACTCCAACTCAAGAACAAAACATAGGGTCGTACCGAGGCTACGGCAACTCCGCGGAGCTCGCGTACAATCACTTGAAGAGCCTGTATCAAGCAACAGACAGCGTAAACCAAAGCCGGTTAATGGCGCAGCTGACAACAATCGAAATGAAATCAGGCGAGAAGGGAATGGCGTATATCAGTCGCTGCCGGGAGCTGCGCGACAAGCTTCTTCGATGTGGAGGATCGATTTCAGAGGACGCCTTCGTCACGGTTGTCATCGGCGGTCTTGGTCCTCACTGGCGCTCCACTCGCGCCATACTACGAGCCCACGGGAAAATTTCTGAAGCAGCACTTTGCGCCGAAATCCACGTCGAGCAGCAAGACATAGACCTGCAAGAAGAACGACACAAGAGAAAGGTATCAGTGCCCGAATTCGCGTTTCACACTCAACGGCGCCACAACAACAACAACAATCGACCGAAAATCGTACCTCCGTTCTGCCACCTCTGCAAGACTTCACGGCATCCTCGTACGTACTGCCCGAATCGACAACAGACAACGTCGCCGCAACGCCAACTTCGCCCTTCAAGCAGTCAAGTCGCCTCAACGCAAGCAAATCCGACAACTTCAGTACAAGTCTCAACAACATCGACAGGACAACCTGCGAAAGGAACAAGAAACATCGTCAGCTGCATGGTAAGGCTGAGTGACTCCTTCGTAGCTGAGTCACCACCATATTACTCACCAGAAGAACAACTCGACAACAGCACGCCTCGCCGCGAGTCACTTCAACCAAACCCGACGTACGCCGCCATCGCTCAAAACGAGCCGTCCGGGAAGGATACATGGTTCTTGGACAGTTCCTGCGGACAACATATGTGCTCTTCAGGACGTTTCGTTCAACGCGAGCACCAACTTCAACGAGAAGTCGTCATCACTGTCGCCAATAATCAGAACCTGCGCACACGACGACAAGGAGTAGTGCAACTTCAGTCACGAGAGACGAATGTCATACTGCAAATGTCCAAAGTCCTAATAGCAGAAGGACTTGGCTACAACTTACTGAGCGTCAGTCAGTTGATGGCGAAAGGCTTACATCTGGAAGCCGACAGTACCACCCAGGAGTTCAAGCTGTACCACGGGAAGGGCGGCCTCTACATCGGAAAGGCGGTCCTGAAGAACAATGTCTTCGTTCTCGATTTCGTCCCAGACCTGGGCACCGCAGACAGTGACGGGATCGTCACCTTCACATCTTGGACGCACCCGCCGGATCTCGACCCCGACTTCAGTCCGGAAGGCTTTTGGTATTCACATACCATTCCTGAAGCAGAACGAACACATGCGTTAGTAACATTACAACATTCGGCAGCAGCAGAGACAACATCGGCAGCAGCAGAGACAACATCGGCAGCAGCAGAGACAACATTGGCAGCAGCAGAGACAACATCGGCAGCAGCAGAGACAACATCGGCAGCAGCAGAGACATCATCGGCAGTAGCAGGAACAACAACAGTAGCAGCAACAACGACACCAGTCCTCGTTGACGAAGCACCGCCAACACCCGCACAGCAGCTGAATCCGGCTCAACGGGAAGTCCATAGAAGCGCAAACTTCACCGCCAGCTTCTACTCCAACTCCAACGCGTATCGACGCTCACCCAAACACCGCGCCTCCGAAGACATCTGGCACGCACGCATGGGACACCCAAGCAACACTGTGTTAAACAACACAATAAGAGCAGGAGTCCTTGACAAGGACTCGTTACTACTACTCGACGGCAGAGAACTTCAACGGGCACGAGGAACATATCTTACCTGCCCCAAAGTCGACTTACCACATCGGCCGTTCACTCCTCATCACAACCCGAGCGCACACGCGTACGCACCACTCGAAAAGGTGTATAGCGACATCCTGTACAATCGGGAACCAGGACAAGTAATATACAACTACACAATCACCTTCATCGACGCCGCCACCCGTTACGTCTAGCATCTAAACCTACCCAGCCGTGACATGGTCCTCGAAGCATTCGCTGCTTGGCTACCAGTAGCAGAAAGAGAGTCGGGCGTAAAGCTGAAAGGCTTCCAGTCTGACGGAGGAGGAGAATACACCTCTCAGCGATTCAAGCAGTACCTGGCGGAAAGGGGAATCAAGCAGCTCCTCTCTCTTCCCTACGCCCATCAGCAGCAAGGTGTAGCAGAAAGAATGAACAGGACTCTGCAGAACAGCATGCGCAAACTGTTACGTGGCATGCGGCTACCCAACCACCAGTGGCCTGCAGCAATGGACCACGCCGTCATGCTGCACAACTTGCTGTCGTCATCATCGCTTCCGAACAACGCATCACCGCATCTGCTATGGACAGGGAAACAGGGCAGCAAAAAAATGTTACGAGTTTTCGGATGCATGGTACAGTACGGACCCCCAGCAGCACGAGCGGGCCGATTTTCTCAACGCGCACAGTGGGGACTACACCTCGGCATCGAAAAGAACTACAACGCGTGGAAAATCTTTGACGTCCACTCCAAGGAAACAGTAGCAGCATGCGACGTCATTTTCTACGAAGGACTCACGCTCCAGACATACCTTGCCAACTTGCAAGAGGACCAAGATCCCACAGGTGGTTTTCGTGGTGACCGAGCCTTCGCCTCAACAGCGGACGAAGCTGACTGGGACGAGCAAAATGTGGCCAACGCATCAGAAGAAGCTGGACCCCTTCCGTTCTGCTCCGTCGACGTCCCCATGGATGAAGATAACCCTCGCGAAAGTGTCAATGCCGAAACCTTCTACTACTTCGCCGACAACGGTTACGTAACACCTGCGACAGTCAACACCAACGAAGCAGAACGAGTAGGACCGAATTTCATACCTGATCCAGAAGCGGGAGATGAAGCTGCTTATCCCGAGGATGCAACTCTTCCCCGCTACTCACAGACTGGACTGCAGATTCTCGGACTCGTCACCGCAGTCTATGGCAACACTCTTCCTAAGGAGCCTGCGACGGCTCAGCAGGCTCTGGGGGGGGGGAACACAGGGATAAATGCCGTGAAGCCATGGACAGAGAGTTAAAGGCGCTGGAGGAACGGAACACCTGGAAAGTTGTCCCCATCAGCGTGGCAAGGAACAAGACCATTCTCACCGGGAAATGGGTCTTCCGCGTTAAAACAAAAGCAGACGGCACAATTGAGAAGTTCAAAGCATGCTGGGTTGTGCGTGGATTCGATCAGGAGCACGGACGGGACTTCACCGAGACATTCGCCCCGGTTAGCCGACATACCTCACTTCGAATCCTCCTCGCGATCGCCGCCATGAAGAAAAGGAAGCTACGGCAAATCGATGTCGCCAACGCGTTCCTCTACGCACCTGTCGACGCGGAAATCTTCGTTGAGCTCCCACACGGTACCAACGGGGAACCTTACCAAGTCTGTCAACTGCTGAAATCACTTTACGGGATCAAGCAAGCTCCGCGGCTATGGCAACAGTACCTACACGCTCGCCTCATTCGCATCGGATTCCGCCAACTACCTCATGACCAAGGAATGTACCGACTCACTAAAGACACCAACTACATTCTGCTGATCGTCTACGTAGACGACCTACTCTACATCGGCTCCACTGACGACATCACCACCTAGTTCGAAGGGGAGCTACAGAGGGATCTCACACTCACGGTCTCCTCTACCGTCACACAGTACCTCGGCTTAAACATTCGGGAAGAAGAAGGCGCGATCTACCTCAACGCCGCTAAGTACGCCGACACAATCGCCAAACGCTTCGCGCTCACACCTACAACCATCTCTACGCCCTACCGCTACGCGACAGAAAACCACAAGGAAGGATCCTCTCTACTCAAATCCGCCGGGATACGCGACTACCAGAGAAAGCTGGGCTGCCTTCTCTTCGCAGCCGTCACCTGCCGCCCAGATCTATCCTACTCCGCAAGCCAGCTCGCCACCTACCTCAAGAAGCCTGAAGCAGAACACCTGGCGGAGCTCGACCGCGCTCTCCACTACTTCGTCAGTATCTCAACGATCGGCCTAACCTACTACAAGAACACAACCACACCGACTAAATTAATCGGCTACGTCGACGCTGATCACGCTGGCGACTCAGACAATAGGCGCTCCCGCACTCGCTACATCTACCGCCTCGAACCTATCGGACCGATCTCCTGGCAATCGAGTAAGCAGGAATTAATTGCTCTCTCGTCAGCTGAAGCAGAATATATTGCACTCTGCTCAGCCACCAAGGAAGGAATCTATCTTTGCGAGCTGCTGGAAGAAGCGAAGTTAGCCGAGTTACCCAACTTCACTCTGTGAAAGAGAGAACGAGAATGGAATGACTATGAAAGAAGTGAGTACAAATAGGAAACCCTAATTGGGTTGTACCCCCTATGGGATACCCCACTATAGCCTACACAATAGTATTAGCTATATAGTTCTGACACACCCCCATAGGCAAAGTGGGGGAGAACAAGGGGTCACAAGACCAGTCAAGCAAAGCAAAGCAAAGCTCAGGGTGGATCACAAAGTCACCACACATTCTGAGCACAAGTTCAAGGCCACATGGCCAGTTCACATGCAAGATCATATATAGAGATATACAAGAGTCAAGTAAGCAAGAGCAAGAGTATATATAGGCGAAGGTACAAGCAAGGTCAAGAGGAGAGCAAGTGAGGCAAGACAGGCACAAGACCCAACTGCGTGCAACAACGCTGATGATCACAAGGCGCAAGTGCCTTGGTGAAGACATCAGCAGTGTTGGCCTCAGAGGCCACGTACGCAAGTCGCAACTGTCCACGCTGCTGTAGCTCACGAGCAAGAAAGTAGCGGAGAGCAATGTGCTTCGTTCTGTGCTCCAGTCTCTGCTCTCGACACAAGGCCAGCATGGCCTTGTTGTCTACGTACAGGACTGGAGGAGAACGAGGCTGCTCTCCAAGGTCGGTCAACAGGTAGGTGAGCCAGCGTAACTCCTGTGCAGCCATAGCCCCGGCGTAGATCTCAGCCTCACAACTGGAGCCGAGAATAGAAGACGAGCGGGTAGCCCGCCACGAAACAGAGCCGGAACCAAGGCTGAAGGTGTAACCCTGTGACGACCGCTGCGTAGCCTGGTCGTCAGCCCAAGAAGCGTCCGCGTGCCCAGTGAGGACCACTGGACTGCGCCCTCCAAGCACTAGCCCCATGCCCGACGTACTGCACAAGTAGCGCAACACCCTCTTCGCTGCAGCCATGTGCTCTGGTCGGTGTCTCCCAGGAGCAACATAGCGTGCGAGAATGCTAAGAGGGTATGCAAGGTCAGGTCGTGTGCAGGTCATCAGGTACATGAGGCAGCCAACAAGCTCTGCATACGGGCCACTCGACTCTACGGACTCATCCGAAGGCAGAGCTGAGAGCGAGTGGCGAGTAGGCAGAGGAGTGGCCTGAGGCGAGGAGTACGTGAAGCCGAAGCGCTGAAGGACCTGCTGCACCATGTGTGACTGAGTCAGGGTAATGGTGCGGCGTGCTCTGTCCCGGGTGATCTGCAAGCCAAGATAGCTGCGCAGTTCACCCAGGTCAGTGCACGTGTGTCTCTTCTGCAGCTCGGACTTCACGTAGGCGAGTCCAGCAGTGTCAGCTGTGGCAAAGACCAAGTCGTCGACGTACACGAGGATGTAGAACGGCGGCAGAGAGGTGTCGGTGCGCAGAAACAGCGACGGGTCGGCAGTAGAAGGAGCAAACCCAAGTGCCGCGAGCGTAGTCCTCAGTGTGTCGTGCCACTCACGTGGCGCCTGGCGGAGACCGTAGACTGGACGCCGGAGACTCCACTGGGTACCAGGAGGGAAAGACCCAGTGAAGCCAGGTGGGCGACGCAGCCAGATCTCCTCGTGCAGGCTGCCCTGCAAGAAAGCTGTGCTGAAGTCGAGAGAGTGCAGCTCGTAGTCACGGTGAGCAGCAACGTGCAGCAGGACCCGAAGAGTGGTCATCTTCGGGGTGGGGGAGAAGGTCTGAAAGTAGTCAACCCCCTGCCGCTGACTGAAGCCACGAGCCACGTAACGCGCCTTGAAGACAGGCGGAGAACCCGGCGGCCGCTTCACCCTGAAAATCCACATGCCACTGACGATGTTCGCCCCAGGGGGGGGAACAGCGTCAACGTAGGTGCCTGTGGACTTCCAGGAAGCCATCTCTGCATCCATAGCTGCCTGCCACTGAGAGGAGTAGGGACCCTCTATCGCCTCCGCGTAAGAGCGCGGAGTCGGGATGTCTGGTGCATCCGGGTCTCCCTCAGGGGCTAGCAGTACAGACGCGAGACGAGGTGAAGCGGCGGCCAGACACTGGAACTCCTCCTGCCTGTCCTCAAGGACGTCCGTGCCAAGGGCACACTCACCCCCGACGGACGGAGGACAGGCGGACTCAGACTCAGTGACAAGACGGGCAGCGTAGTCTAGACGACAGCGCGCAGCAAAGTCGACAAGCTCAGTGACAAGGGCAGACGCAGCAGACGACTCGAAGGAAGGGTCAGTGACAGCTGTAGCAAGGAGACGCGTGACAGTAGGACTGGCAGCACGAAGGGAGTCCGACTCCGGGTCGGCAAGAGCAGGAAGAGAGGAAGCAGGAGGAGAAGGCAAAGGGGCACGCAGAGGAGCAGTGGACGGACGCAGTGACATCCGGTGCGTGCCAGGGACAGGAGGAGGACGCTGACGCGACCCGCGACCACTAGCGCGCTCAGTACGAACAGGCGACACAGGACGAGACGCAGGCTCACGACGCTCAGTAAGACCTCCAGTCGGACCAGTGTAGGGAGACGGAGCAGGCAAAGGGGAGGCAGGCTGTAGCTGTGGCTGTGACCGGACAGGCTGCGGACCCTCTAAGGGAGGAGGAGGAGGAGGCGGAAGACCAAGAACCTGCTGCAGGAGCGGAACGAAGTAAGGTCGGGGCCGCGCGGCGACACCAGAAACAGCAGGAACAGTACCAGCAGCCCCGGCAGGAGTACCCACTCCAGCAGCACCTCCAGCAGCACCACCAGAAGCTCCAGAACCTCCAGCAGCAGCACCAGGAGCACTGTCAGTCGGACCGCCAACGGCAGGCTCAGCGCCAACACCCTCAGTAGCACCAGCTCCAGGAGAACTCTCAGACCCAGCAGCTCCAGCACCCACAGTACGAGCACCGGCGGGACGCGAGGCAGCAGTACCCTCAGCAGCCGAAGAACCACCAGCACCAGCAGCACACCTCCAGCGCCTGGCAAACCACTCACGCAGCTCCTGCGGGGAGAGTGGCTCCCGGCGAGACGAAGCACCCCCAGGCACAGCACCCCCAGGCTCAGCACCCCCAGGCACAGCACCCCCAGGCTCGGCACCTCCAGGCTCAGCACCCCCAGACGCAGCACCCCCAGGCTCAGCACCCCTAGGCACAGCACCCCCAGGCTCAGCACCCCCAGGCTCAGCACCCCCAGGCTCAGCACCCCCAGGCTCAGCACCCCCAGACTCCGCACCCCCAGGCTCAGCTCCCGCAGCAGCACCAGAGTCACCAGTGACCTCGACAGGCTCGACCGCGTCTACCTGGGACACACCCGAAGGGGCAGGACCCTGAGGGGGGAGGGGGACTACCGAGGGGGGACCTGGTACCAGGAAGAGCGGGGGTGGGGGGAGGGACGGAGTGCGGTAGGGGAAGAGGCGGTAGTAGGGTACCGACTCGTCGAACGTGACGTCCTGGGAGGACAGAACACGTCGAGAGGTGGGGTGGTAAAACTGCCACCCAGGGGCGTCGGGGGGGAACCCCAGGAAGACGCAGGGAGAAGCACGAGGGGACAGCTTGTCCGCAGACACGTCGCGAACAAACGCCCGAGATCCCCAGACCCGGAACGCCGACGCATCGCCAACCTTCCCCGTCCACAGCAGGGCTGGGGAGGTCTCCGGTCGAGAGACCCTGGGGTGGAGGTTGATCTGGTGCGCAGCGTACCTGACCGCAAACGGCCACAGAAAATGGGGAGCAGCCGCATGCATCATGGACGTACGAGCGACGTCCATGACCATGCCAATGCGGCGCTCAGCAATCCCATTCTGCTGTGGTGAGTCCGGAAGCGTGAAGGTCTGACGGATGCCTCGTGCACGACAGTAGGCACTCAGGAGGCCAGAGGAGAACTCTCCGCCTCTGTCCGAGTGCAGACGCAAAACAGGGAAGTCAGAGCCAAAGCTCCTCCTAAGCTGGAGACGAGCTGCGCGGATCCAGTCGATCAACACCGCAGTGACCTCACCCTTGCTGCGCAAGGGGAAGACTGTGGTGTAACGCGAGTAGTCGTCAACCACCAGCAGGAAGTAGCGCTCCTGACCCTGTCCACGGACGCGGGCTGGGCCCCACACGTCCATGTGAAGCGTCTGCAACGGGGCCTCTGTCGGAGGAAACTGGGAGGAGTGAGGGGCAGCCCGCTGGCGCCCCTCGACACAGGGGACACAGGTAGGGCCAGGGCCCGGAGGAAGGGGAGGGAGAGACCGGGGAAGACCAGACACAAGGACTCGCGAGGCCATGCCTCTGAGCCGAAGCAGAGAGGGGTGGCCAAGGCGGTGGTGCCAGAGGAGGGTCTCGTGAGACAGACGACGACACGAGCAGGGGGCAGACTCAGGACCAGACCTGGACGCTGCAGCAAACACCTGACCAGACGAAGGGACCCTACCAGACTCAGCACCTGGAGGAGAAGCAGTGGTCAGTGTGTACAGGCTCGACCCTGGCCGACGTGTAAACGTAGCCAGGTGGCGACCTGTATCCGCCTCCGTGCAGTGGGTCACCCGCTGACGAGCAGGGGTGAACTGGTGGACACCCGCATCCTGGAGGTCAGCACCACTCACCAAGTTCGTCGAGAATGAGGGGAGGTAGAGACCAGTCAGGGTGCCAGAGGGGGCCGCCGGACACGGGAGGACAGTGGAGAAGCGAGACAGGACAGGCCCCCCAGAGGGGTCAGCCAGGGACACCGCAACCGGCCGACTCAGCGGCGTGAGAGTGGTGCGGTCCCTAAAGAAGGAGCGAGACGCTCCAGAGTCAAGGGTGAAGGTGTGAGAGGCCGAAGCCGACACAGTACCTGAGAGGGCAGACTCACCAGCACCTGAGAGCACAGACGCACTGGCACCTAGAGCAGCAGCCTCACTAGTACCTGACGCGGCAGTACCAATGCCCGGGTCGGGCGGGAAACACCGGTAACAGTCATCCTCATCACTACCAGTCACAGCATACATAGCAGAGAGAATAGCATCAAAATCAAGATCATAAATAGCTACACCAGCCCTAGACAGCTCTCCCCAGCGGGGGATCTCAGCGGCCTCCGGAAACTGCTGACGCCAGGCGTCGGTCAGGCGGCCAAAGCAGCGGCGGGCTGTGTGGGCGCCTCCACACCTCTCCCCTGCACGGTCACCTGTGCGAAGAACGTAGGGGCAGGGACCAAGCGCACCACCACGCTGACGCTGCAAGTACCACTCACGGAGCTGCTGAGGGCCGGGGACGGTGCGAGAGCGCTGCTGCTGCTGTGGCTGCTGCTGCGGCTGCTGCTGTTGCTGCTGCTGCTGCTGGCGCTGACCACCCCCAGAGCTGCTCCGCTGGGACGAGCCACTCCGACCCCCGCCTCCACCGCCACCCCCGCCTCCACCGCCACCCCCGTCTCCACCGCCACCTCCCCCACCAGGACCGTCGCTCCCACCGCTCCCACCGCCTCCTCCGCTACCACCTCCGCCGCCACCTCCGCCTCCACCGCCGCCACCAGTACCTCCACTCCCGCCACCACCCCCACCGCCACCCCCACTCCCCCCGCCACCCCCACCGCCTCCTCCACCGCCCCCTCGAGCTCCACCCGCTCCCTTGCCCCCCTTGCTCTTACCAGAGCGGCGTCTGCCGCTGGGGGCAGACGCCGCGCCGACCGACTCAAAACCAGTGAGGTCGGCCGCAGCGGCAGAGGCGACAGAGGGCAGCAGGGGGGAAGGACCACACCCCTCAAAGATGGGGGTGCGAGGGTCACCCCGAGAGGCCCCTACAGCGACAATACTCTTCTCAGCCGCTAGCAGGGACTCCTCAAGGAGGTCGACAGTGAGAGTGGTGGGACAGACAGAGAGAAACTGGTCCCTAACGACACGAAGGGACTCAGGGAGACGGGTGACGAGAAAGTAGAGGGTGATGTACATGGGAGGAGGGTTCGCAGCGCGGAACTCAGCAGGAAGGGCAGCGCGGTAGCGGGTGTCACTAGCACGGAGGTGGGTAACGAGGTCAGCGACAGTGGGAAAGGAAGCGAGGTCAGGGAAGAGAAACGGTAGCATGAGGCGGCTAAGGGTAGCGGAGGAAGGGGAGGAGTAGCGTGCAACTACAGCGTCGTACAAGGCCTGAGCGGTCTTGCACTGACTAAAGTGGGCACGCTCAGAGGAAGGGAGGTGGCGACGCACAACAAGACGTGCAGCAGCATCGCGGGTCGCCCACTTGGAGCGAACGGCAGAGTCAGCATCAGCAGGTGGGGCAGGAACAGCGCCAGAGACAAAGTCAAAAAGAGAGACCTCATCTATCGCATCACACAGTAAGTACAGCTGCAGGTCTTCAATCCAGACGGCAAAGTCAATGGCCCTCCCCTCAGCGTCAAAAGTAAGAACATTGGGGGTGGCCATGGCAGCAGCTGGAAGTCTCACCGGGCTGGGAGAGTCGGGTAGGTCAGCAGCAGAAGATCACAGCTCAGGAACAGCAGCACGGCGGCTCGGGCGGCTCGGGCGGCTCGGGCGGCTCGGGCGGCGGCTCGGTCGCAGCTCAGCGGCGGCTCGGGCGGCGGCGGCTCGGCGGCGGCTCGGCTGCTGCTGGGCGGCTCGGCGGCGGCTCGGGCGGCTCCGGCTCGGCGGCGCAGGCGGCGGCGGCTCGGCGGCGGCCCGGGCGGCGGCTCAGGCGGCGGCGGCTCGGCGGCGGCTCGGCTGCTGCTGGGCGGCTCGGCTGATGCTGGGCGGCTCGGCGGGGCCGCGGAGCAGAGGGCGGCGGTGCCGCGTAGGAGAGGGCGGCGGGGCCGCGTAGCAGAGGGCGGCGGGGCCGCGTAGCAGAGGGCGGCGGAGCCGCGTAGCAGAGGGCGGCGGGGCCGCGATCGAGGGGCGGCGGGGCCGCGTAGCAGAGGGCGGCAGGGCCGCGTAGCAGAAGGCGGCGGGGCCGCGTAGCTGAGGGCGGCGGGGCCGCGACGTAGGGCGGCGGGCGGGCCTTCGAAGTAGGGCGGCGGGCGGGCCGGGACGTAGGGCGGCGGGGCCGCGACGTAGGGCGGCGGGCGGGCCGTCGAAGTAGGGCGGCGGGCGGGCCGGGACGCAGGGCGGCGGGGCCGCGACGTAGGGCGGCGGGCGGGCCGTCGAAGTAGGGCGGCGGGCCACGACGTAGGGCGGCGGGGCCGTCGAAGTAGGGCGGCGGGCAGGCCGCGACTTAGGGCGGCGAGGCCGCGCGATAGGGCGGCGGGGCCGCAAGGTAGGGCGGCTCGACAGGCCGCTAGGGAGGGCGACACGACGGGTCGCTAAAAAAAAAAAAAGGACGCGCGCCTCGGGGCGCGCTTCGGTGGGCCCAAGAAACAGTCCCTAGTAGGGGACCTGCTCTGATTCCATGTGAAAGAGAGAACGAGAATGGAATGACTATGAAAGAAGTGAGTACAAATAGGAAACCCTAATTGGGTTGTACCCCCTATGGGATACCCCACTATAGCCTACACAATAGTATTAGCTATATAGTTCTGACACACTCTGTTCTGCGACAACCAATCTGCAATTCGCATCGCCAACAAAAATGGATTCGCGAACAGAACGAAGCATATCGCTCTGCGATATTTCTTCGTGAAAGACGAGATTGAGAAGGGGAGACTTGAACTATCCTACTGTCCCACGTCAGAGATGGCAGCTGACTACTTGACCAAGAAGCTCGGAAAACAGAAGTTCGAGTACTGCATGCTGCTGACTGGACAAAGCCACGTCACCAGCAGCGACACTCCAGAAGCGAAGGGGAGTGTTGGGAACAAACAATCTTAAGCGCCTCTGTCGTGTCGAAACACCAAGGCACAATCGAAGCAGAGCATATCGAGGCACCATCGAGTCAACCCTCGGAGGTTGAAGTAACTGCTGGAGGTTACGCGAAAGTCAAAGGTCAGCGACCTTTGACTTGACAAATGCAGCGCGACAGCAAGGACACACAACTGACTCGACATTGAGCAGTTGCCCGAGTCGCACTGTATCAAACCGCAACAGTAAAACAGTTTAATTATATCTCTTCGTATTCTTTGTACTCTTATATAAACCTTTGTACTTGCTTGTTTTAGACAACTTACTTTGCCCTCACATACCAGCGCAAGGTGGTTCAAGGACTTCATTTAAACGCTTCCGCTACTACATCTCTACTCAGAGTTTAACCCTACCAAAGATCCTAAGGGGCAATCAGCCCAACACTGAAGAAGCAAGGTGATGCGTAGATCGAGATGGCGAAGACGAAATGAGCGGCGAGGGTTACGAGTAAGGGTCTTTATGTGTATTTGCTCGTGCCACTCAGGGCAGCCATAGGGGTGGCTTTGCAGCGCGCTCAGACGCGTGCGATCTTGTTACGCGTGGCGTCGATAATGAGAGGCCCGGATGTTGTTTGGGTGGAGCGAGAAGATATGGAGGAGGACGTTGGGTGGGATGCTCAGAGGCGCCCTACTTGGTGGACATGAGGGTGTAGATGAGGAGTCATGTGCGGGGAATTTCAAATGGGGTGTCGTGATGGGGTTCCCTACCTGTTGTGCCATTGTGGTCTTCCGGCGTCTGCTTGCAGTTGCTCTTTCACTCTTTTATCACCCCCCCCTTCCCTCTTCTTACTGTAATCACTCTCTTTCTGACCCCACTCACTTTTCCTCCGTTGTTTTGCTCCCCTGCTGTGTTTTGCGTATCAGTTTTCTTTTATAGTAATGAACCAGATCCACCCAAATGTGAGACCATTGGGTTTGGTCGTTCCCATTTTACACGCCCTAGTAAAGTTAATGTTTTTTAGTCGATTTTTTACGTTTGAACCTAGGTCGACCTGTACTCGAGTATCTCAACTTTTGGGTCCCGACTCGCGATTTTTTTCTCTCGAAAATCACATGGCACAACAAAGTTCGACTTTAGAAGTTGAACTCTATACAGTATAACACGAGTCGCGCCCCAATTTCTTAGGTTTTCCGATTTGACGACGTAGCTCCTAAACGAATCCGGAATCAGTAACGAGGTATGGTGTCGTTTATTACCGTCGCAAACGTCGCACATTCACAGTGCATGAGAAAAATAACACACGTTTTGGCTAAACGGACACGAGAAAAGTCGACCCCAGTTCATTGTCCTTCAATTTCATCAATCTTTGAGCTTGGAAACACAATCATCGCAAACAGCCGTAAACGAAATTGACGAATCGGGTTACTAGCAAAAATGTAGACCTTATTTTTGAACCTCTGCACCAAAAGGCACGCGCCCTAACAGTAAACGAGGTCTCTGCAGTCGCGTTTTTGTAAACAAGGGCTCTTGGCCTGAACAATTTAGACCCGTCCTGCACTTGCAAAACAGAGTAGCTTTGATGACTGGTAGGCTGGAAACTTGGCTGGAAAAGCTCAACAGAGCTGCTGGACTTGGCTTGATGAGAGAAAACTTCACTATGATCAAGATTAACAAGCCCACTAAAGCACAACTTCTTAAGCATTACAAACATGCAGATTGATAGCTCAAACTAGGCTGCTAGACAAGGCAACTTCCTTGGGAACTTGGGCACAATTCAGATTCCATGAACCTTGAGTGACTTGAGAGCCACATGAGGTGCATGAATAAGAAATCTCTGGAATGTACTGTTATAGCTGATTCTGTTTTGTAGAAACCTGTAGAAACTGTCGACCCTTCTGTTTGAGAGCAATCCCGAACTGTATCGAGTCTTCGGCTACAATCTGATTTGCTGCGGAAGTTTCTGAATTTTCGCGAAGCCTTCAATCCGTCGCCAACATTCTTGCTGCTCCTTGTGTGCAAAGGGCTGGGGCGGCAGAGACTCGATTCTCCAACACTCCCCCTCGCACCAGACCCGAAGCACACATACGCCCATTCTTACTCTCCTCTTACATCTCCTTGGCATACACTCCATGCTGCTGCCCATGTTGCTTCTCCTCATTCTCCTCAAACTGCTGCACTGCTTCATGAAGTGTCATGAGACCTGCTCTTGCCTTGCACATGTTGAATGCATCATGTGGAAGAACCTTAGTCATGAAATCTGCCGCTTGGTCGAATGAACGGCAAAAGTTGACGGCGAGATTTCCCTTCTCTAGTTGCTCACGAATGAAATGGTACTGCACCGCGATGTGTTTTGTACGCCCATGATGAACCGGATTCTTGGAGAGGGCGATAGCTGAAGTGTTGTCCACGTAGAGCGGAGTTGGTTGAGTTTGCGGCTGCCTCAAGTCCTCCAAGAGTCCACGTAACCAAATTGCCTCCCTTGCTCCTTCGGTCATTGCTATGTACTCAGCTTCGGTTGTAGAAAGCGCCACACAACTTTGCTTGCGCGATTGCCAAGAAACAGCGGCACCGCACATAAGGAAGATATAGCCACCGGTGGACTTGCGTGTGCTCAAATCTCCCGCCCAATCTGCATCGGTAAAGCCTTGGAGGGAGCTTGCATGTGGGCTGGCTTGGAAGAGAAGACCATGATTAGAAGTACCTTTGAGATACCGAAGAGCTCGCTTGGCTGCATGCATATGGATAGGTGATGGGGCACTCATGTGTTGAGCGAGCTTGGATACCGTGAATGCTAGGTCGGGCCTTGTGCATAGGGCTGCATACATGAGACACCCAACCTGGCTTTGGTAGAGAGCTAGGTCTTGTGGGGATACCTTGGGTGAATTCTCACCATAATGCTCACTCTCCTCAAGACACAACTCCTCAATACCCATGATATCCAGGCTTGACTCTCTCTCCTCAAAGGGCTGATGTGAAGACAAAGGGACAAAGTTGGTAGGAAGTGGGGTAGGTGATGGCTTGCTATCATCAAGACCAAACCTCTCAAGGACCTTTTGGATGTACCTTTGCTGGAATAGGAAGATGGACCGTGACTTATGATCTCTCACAATGTTCATACCAAGATAATGACTCGGCTCACCAAGATCGGTCATTGTGAATGCACTCATGAGAATACCTTTCACCTTGTTGAGGAGATCAAGAGAACCTGAGACTAGGAGGAGATCATCGACATATACCAAGAGCCAAATGTACTCCCCCTCACTCGTGTGCATGAAGTACAACGCGTTGTCTCTCATGGACCTTGTGAAACCGTGCTTGAAGAGTACCTTCTCAAGAGCATGATACCATACCCGTGGGGACTGTTTGAGACCATAAAGGGACTTTACCAAGCGACAAACTCGACCCGTACCATCATCATAACCTTTGGGTTGTGCCATGTATACCTCTTCTTCCAAGACACCGTAGAGAAATGCGTTCTTGACATCCATTTGATGGATATGGAGACCAAGATATGCGGCTATGGCGAGGAGGACTCGTACCGTGGTGTATTTCGCTACTGCGGCAAAGGTTTCGGTGAAGTCTAGACCTGGAATTTGGGAATAACCTTTTGCCACTAACCTTGCCTTGTACCTATCAAGTGTACCATCACCTTTTACCTTAATCTTGTACACCCACTTGACACCAATTACCTTCTTCCCTGGAGGTGGCTCAACAAGACGCCATGTACCTCTCTTCATGAGACTCTCAATCTCTTCTTCCTCGGCCTTCAACCATTGCTCTCTCTCGGGACTTGCCACTGCCTCACGACGACTCAATGGCTCTCGTGGAAGGTGTGACGCTGCCATGCATATTGCCTCTACCTTCTTGTGAATGCAATCCTCGCTCTCCTCACATGTGCACCTTGATGACATGTCAACCATGAATGTGAAGGGCTTTTTTACCTTGCGGACTCGTTTACCTTTACCCAAAGCCTCACTTGGCTGAGACAAATCAATGGTAGGGTTCGGTCTCACAGTGGTTGGATGCGTTGACACGGTCATCTGCGGCTGAGACAATGGCTGCGACATCGGCTGCGACGGCGGCACGACTGCATGATCTTCTCCCGGCGTGGAACTCTCTCGATTATCGGTGTTGACTTGAGGAATAGGTGTGGTGACTTGTGTCGGTGAAGCTGAAATGTTCGTCGGCATAGTTGGCTGTGAAGATTCTCTTGGTGGGGATCTTGAGACTAGAAGCTTGGGAATTGATGATGACGCTGCGTTGTCGAAAGTTGGAGACGGTTCGGTCTGATTGGCGCTGTTTCTCGGTGTTGAAGATGGCGGTAACTGATGACGGCCGATTCCGGGACGTGGGGGTGAAGTTGAGAAAGGTCTTGGGTGAAGAAGTGGGCTGTTGGAGCTGGTGTTGGTGGTGATTCGCTGAAGTGATCCTCGTGCTATGAGCTGGCTTGACGTTGGAACCTGAAGTGATGAACGTGTGTGAGAACGAGATGTTGCGGTAATGGTTGTCTTGTTGGTAGGAAGAATTGTAGATGGTGCTGATGTAGGTACTTGGAGTCTTGTAGCTGTAGGTTGCTGCTGCATTGAATGATGGTGAGCTTCTGTAGTTGCCTCTGAATTGACGGCTGGTGATGGGTTTGATGGTGTAGTGGTGGGCTGATCCGGGTGACGTTGAACTTGCGGGGTTGGTGTTGAAGTAGCTGGCTGGTTGGTGACGGTTGGCTGCTGCTCCTTTGGCGGTGATGTAACGGTGACTTCTTGGGGTGGATTGTCTTCATTTGACGGCTGAACCACATCTCCACTTGGTTGAGTAGCTGCTGGTGGCACTGGTGTGGCGCAGCTGGTCTCGTTGACGACGGCTTGCGGGAGATCGATGATGGGTCCGCTATGGTCAGAATTGGTGTCATCTCTGTCCTCCTCTTGTGTTGTTTCCTCAGGTGCTCTTGCTGGTTCGTGTTAGAGAGAGGGTGGTAGAGAGGAGGAAGAGGAAAACTTGTGCCAATCTGCAAGGGACATGTCTTCATAGAAGACCACATCCCTTGAAACCACTTCTCGCTTGGTGACGGGATCCCAAAGGACCCATCCCTTGCTCTCGTTGCTCATGCCAATGAAGAGGCCCCAATGAGCTCTGCTGTCCAGCTTGACTCTCTTTGCATCTGGAACACGGTATTGGGTCATGGAACCAAAAACACGAAGCATAGACAGATCTGGTTTAACTCCAAACCAAGCCTCATATGGCGTTACACCATCCGGTAGGGGCCTTGTGGGTCTCCTGTTGCGAACATAGATTGCCATAGTGATTGCCTCACCCCACCAGAGCTTGTCAAGGCCCTTAAACTGAAGAAAAGTGGTAGCTATTGCTTGAATAGTGCAATGAAACCTCTCTGCAACTCCATTTTGCTGAGGACTATAGGGACAAGTGAACTGTTGTTTGATGCCCAATGCCAACAACTCCCCCTGAAATGCTTTTCCCATGTACTCACCTCCTCGGTCCGACCTCAAGGTGAGTAACTTCTTCCCTGACTCTCTCTCAACAAGTGCTAGCCATTGCTTGAAACACTTGTGAACTTCATCCTTGGTGTTGATGAAAAATGACCACGAGAAACGACTCTTGTCATCAATGAAAGACACCAAATATCTCTTACCGTTTCGAGTAGGGTCTCGCATGGGGCCAAATACATCAGTGTGGACCAACTCTAGGAGGTCCCTTGACTGAGACTTAGAAGGGAAAAATGGCTTTCTAGCTAGCTTACCCTCAACACAAGATGGACATGGAACGGAAGAAAGG
Source organism: Closterium sp. NIES-65 (assembly GCA_948144175.1). Taxonomy (NCBI): domain Eukaryota; kingdom Viridiplantae; phylum Streptophyta; class Zygnematophyceae; order Desmidiales; family Closteriaceae; genus Closterium; species Closterium sp. NIES-65. The sequence continues at coordinate 1,057,780 of CANXME010002212.1, forward strand.
GACTTGACTGCAATTTCACTCAAACTCAATCCTTCCACGCTCTTGTGATTCACCAACTCTTTCAATGCTTGCATTCCCAAGTGCCCCAAGCGTGCATGCCATACCTCAGCTTGCGAGATACTCCCTTTGTTGGTTGAAACAGCGGGAAGCGAGACAACGTCGTTCTTCGTATTGTTAGAACCGCGCTTGATCTCCAACTTCATCTTGTAGAGCCGCCCGGTACGCTCGCCTTCAGCCACCAAATTTCCTGCACTGTCCCACACTTTGGCTTTCCCCCCTTGCAATAGTACAGAGGCACCTTTCTCTTCAAGTTGTCCAGCTGAGAGCAAGTTTGCTCCCAAATCAGGAATAAACAAAGCTTTATTGACACAAAATGACTTACCATCCTTTTCGAACTCAAGCTTGCCGACTCCTTTGATAGGTACTTTGCCAAGATCAGCAAGTGTCACAGCTTTTGAGTCATATGAGGGCTGAAAATCCTTGAGAATGGACTGATAGGGAGTCATGGTTTCAGAACAGCCACTATCAAGGATAAACTCCTCACTACTAGTAGAAAAAACGTGCATGCAAGTGGCGGCGTTGAAAAGGACAGGACCTTCAGAATCTTTGGACTCATTTTGACTTGTAGAATGACTTTCCATGTTTGCTATGGCTGCCTTACCCTTTTCGGATAGTAGCTGAGGTGGGGGAACCCAATTAGGAGGCTTCTTAGGACAAGCATACCACGGATGACCCCACTCATGACAACAAAAACACTCGAAATTAAACTTTTTAGCATTTGAGGCTTGGCTGAAATTATTGACTCTTGGCGTATAGACTTGTGCATTCCTAGGCTGATATTGATTGGGAATAGAAGGCCTTGGCTGGACATAGGGACTTGACTTATAGGGAGGACTTGACTGAGCAAAACGAGAGGGTTTGTATGGGTTGGAAGGTGACTGAAAATTCGTACCATAGTAAGGTTGAGGGCGGTTTGGGCTGAAATTTCCTTGCCTCTGGGATTGGTTGCCATATCTTGTAGCTGCTGCAGCACTCCACGCACCCTCGTCACTCCGCTTGTTTCGTGCAAGGTCTCGACTTTGCTGCTCGTTGACAAGGGCTTCGAAGATGAACGCACGGGTCTTCATTGATTGCGGAAGTGCTTGTAGTGTTGCACGGAAAGTGTCCCACTCCGGTGTAAGGCCGGTGAGGATGACGGTCTTGAAAAGAGACTCTGGAATCTCCAAGCCGATCGCGGCTGCTTCCTCTAGCATCGTTTCAGCTCGTTGAAGGTAGGTTTGGGCTGGTTCTTCTTCTTCCATCTTGAGACTCATGAAGCGGCTCCACATCTCGGCCTGGCTGCTCTCGGATTTTGACTGGTGCATAGACTTCAGTCGGCTCCATGCTTCCTCTGCGCTGTTTGCCTTTGTAGAGCAGGGTAGGAGCGACTTCAACTGCTGCTCGTGAATGCTATTGAGTAGGTAGAGGAAGGCCTCCTTGTTGCGCCGTTCGTAGAGTCGTTTTTCAGCTTCTGAAGCATCTGCTGCTGGTTTGGCTGCTTCTCCAGTGTAGTAAGGCCAGAGATCCAGAAGGGATGCAGTGAGCTCAAACTGAGTTGCCCATATTGGAAAATCTTTGCCGTTGAATTTGGGGAGGTGAAGCTTAGGCATGACGGAGGTGAGTGGTGAGTATGTAGTTGAAGAACTGCCTGGTGCAACTGCTTCCACTAATCCAGTAGCTCCTGATGTTGACTCTGAAGCTCCTCCGGCTGGCTGGAGTGCAGGGCCAGATGGGTTGTCTCCCGCCATGGATGGATTGTGCTAGGATAGGAAGGTGGTGGCGCTCGGTTGATCGAAACGACGGGCTCTGATACCAACTTGCAAAACAGAGTAGCTTTGATGACTGGTAGGCTGGAAACTTGGCTGGAAAAAGCTCAACAGAGCTGCTGGACTTGGCTTGATGAGAGAAAACTTCACTATGATCAAGATTAACAAGCCCACTAAAGCACAACTTCTTAAGCATTACAAACATGCAGATTGATAGCTCAAACTAGGCTGCTAGACAAGGCAACTTCCTTGGGAACTTGGGGCACAATTCAGATTCCATGAACCTTGAGTGACTTGAGAGCCACATGAGGTGCATGAATAAGAAATCTCTGGAATGTACTGTTATAGCTGATTCTGTTTTGTAGAAACCTGTAGAAACTGTCGACCCTTCTGTTTGAGAGCAATCCCGAACTGTATCGAGTCTTCGGCTGCAATCTGATTTGCTGCGGAAGTTTCTGAATTTTCGCGAAGCCTTCAATCCGTCGCCGACATTCTTGCTGCTCCTTGTGTGCCAAGGGCTGGGGCGGCAGAGGCTCGATTCTCCAACACCTGCAAGCCCCTCAACCTAAGATTGCGGTGTTTGAGCAACCTCTCCAAGCTTTCATTCCTGCTGATCGCAGACTGTCCGAGTCTACGGTTCGTCGTTGTTCGCCGATCTGCTGCCTCAATAGTCACCGATCGGGTAGTTAGTACCCGTAGAACCCGCGTGGAGCCCTTGCATCTGAAATGTTGCGAGGGACGCGGATCTTACGGCACCACGGCTCTCGATCGTCGCTCTCCCGTTTCACTCAACCTTATGTCCCCTCGACTCCTTCTCCGTGCCTTCCACACAGTCCTGCCGTCTGCTCCCTGTTACCATCTTCGTCGTTCTTCGCACCACCCGCGAGCGATGCAGCTCCGGATCTCGCAGCTACCGTTCCTAGCGAGATCGGAAGCTGTCGCCATGCCGTCGCCGCGTTCCGCCCGGCGACAGCGTGCGACGGCGGCGACAGCCGTGTTCGCAGCGATTCCTCCTCTGCACTGGCATGGACTACTCGCTTTGATCGGGGACTAATTCGCACTGCCACGATCTCTGCTTGCAACACCAACAACAACAGCAGCAGCGGCGGCGGCGGGAGCAGCAGCAGCAGTGATCTCGGCAGCAGCAGCTGCAACAACAGCAACAGCACTAGTGGCGACGGGAGCAGCGGCCGCAACAGCTGCGCCAACAGCACTGCAGCAGCCACATCTGCCGTCTTTACACGCATGTGTGCTCCTGCACGCGCCTTGCCCTATTCTTATCACCGTTTTCCCTCCCACCCGCTCTCACCCCCACGTGGCCCGGTCTTTTTTCCCGGGACAGCGGCCTGTCTCCATACCACTGCTCTCAGGGTGCTTGCCGCTGCTCCTGCTCCTCCTGCTGCTACGGAAGTTCCCTCCAATAGTGTCGCTAACGGCACACGGTCGGAAGGGAGTAGCGGAGGGGGAGGGGGGCGAGAGGGAGGGGCGGGAGGAGGGGGAGGAGGCGGGAGAGGGGGAGGATGGGGAGAAGAGAGAGGGGGGGAAGAAAGGGGGAAGGGATGGGGAGGCGGAGGGAGGCAACAGGCAGGGGCAAGGGAAGGGTATAGGCGAGGGATGGGTGTGGGGGGGCAAGAACAGAGGCCTATGGAGCAACGGCGCCCAGGCTTTTGGGGTCAGGGCGGGGGTCATGGGAAGGACCAGAATCAGCAGCCGCAGCACCAGCGGCAGCAACAGCAACAGCAACCGCAGCAGCAACAGCAGCAACAACAGCAGCAGCAGCAGCAGCCGCCGCCTTTTCGGCAGCACAATATGGGCGTTACGGATAGACAACAGAGGCAGTCACCCGGGGGGGCTCAGGGGCATTTCCGGGGGCAAGGGCAAGCGTCGGGGCAGGGGCAGGTACAAGGGCAGGGGCAGAGCTGGGGACAGGGACAGGGACAAAGGCAAGGGCAAGGGCAAGCGCAGCGGCAAGTGCAGGGACAGGGGCAGGGACAAGCGCAAGGGCAAGGGCAGGGGCCGAGTCAGGAAATGAGGGTGAATGAGGCAATTACTGCATGGACGTTGCGACTGGTGACTGACGAAGGTGCGTGCGTTACTGGGTGGGGACTGGAAGCGGGCGAGATGGAGGGAAGAAGGGAGGGATGGTTTGTTTGTTTTGAGTTGTTTGGAATGAGTTGTCCAGCAAGGACAGTGTGGCTGGTGGCCGATTCCCCTCAGACGTATTTTTAGGCGCCTCAAAAACTGTTTGGGAAAACTGTTTGGAACGAGTTGGCCAGCAAGGACGGTGCGGCTGGTGACAGATTCCCCTCAGCCAGTCACCAGCAGTGACATGCCGCACAAAGTATTCACCATCTGAAAACCCACATTAACCAAACTATAGCCTATTTATGTCTTCTCTTGTGCCTTCCCACCCAAAGGCTTTCTCCCTTCCTCCATCCATCCATCCATCCATCCATCCATCCATCCATCCATCCATCCATCCATCCATCCATCCATCCATCCATCCATCCATCCATCCATCCATCCATCCCTGCCCGTCCCTCCCCGGCCCGTCCTTGTCTCTATGCATCTGCTGTCGATCATTCATTCCCTGCACACCCCTACTCCATCCCCTTCCTTCCAACACCACGCCCCCTTCCCTCTTACCACCCCAATTTCCACAAACACCTCCTCCCCCCCCTCCCCTCCCCCCGCTCACACCCCATACTACTCAGGTCGCGAGGTGCTTCCTCGACCACAGGCCCTTCTTTTTGAGTCGACTCAAGAACCGACCTTCCACAAACACCTCCCCCCCCCCTCCCCCCCCCCCCCCCCCCCTCCCCCTCCTCCCCCCTCCCCCTCGGTTGCACCCCATACTACTCAGGTCACGAGGTGCTTCCTCGACCACAGGCCCTCACCCGGGCTTGTATGGCAGGGCTCGATCTGGTGGAGGTACGATCTGATCTGATCTGCTATTTTGCAGGAATACATTGGTGGTGCATGAGGACTAATGTGCGTCATACATTGGTGGTGCATGAGGACTAATTTGCGTCATACATTGGTGGTGCATGAAGACTAATGTGCGTCATACATTGGTGGTGCATGCTCAGCTAGATTCTGAATCTTCCTATTTTCTCATCTGGCTTTCCCCTCTCTCTTTCCTCTCCTCCCCCTCTCTCCCCTTCCTCTTTCCCCGATCCCGCCCCTCCTCCCTTTCCTCTCTCGGTCCCTGCGTGTTCGCCCCGTCACCCATGGGGATGGATGGATGGCAGGTGAATCCGCGAGCTGACCCGCCCGTGTGCAAGCTCATGGACTTTAGTCGCTTCCGCTTCGAGCAGCGCAGGAAGGATAAGGAGATGCGCCGCAAAAAGGTGCCGGGGGTCGACTGGCAGGGATGGGGGAGCGATGAGGGAAAGGGGGGTGGGGAGGAGTGGGAGGAGGATGGGTGGGTGGGAGGCGGGAGAGAGGGTCTTGGAGCAGGAGAACGGGGTGTGCTTGTGGCAAGGTGATGAGGTTGGTAGAAAGAAGGGTTGAGGACTGCTGGATGTGTGTTTCCCTGTGGCGCTCCTCTTCTTGTCAACCCCCTTTGCGCTTGTGTGCTGGTTTGAGTGCTTGTATGGTTTACCTGTCTATGTGACTCTGCCTGTCCTTGCTGGGTGGGTCATTGGGTGGCAGGTGGAGAAGCGGAGGCGAGACGAGGTGAAAGAAGTGCGAGTGAGCTGCCGAACGGTGAGACAAGGCAGGGGACACGACCGGCGACTCTCCCTCCTACACACACGCACGCACGCACGCCCACACAGACAAAAAGACCCCTCCCGCGAACACACACATATCACTGCCCACCCTCCCTTTCTCTCTTCTGTACAGCCCTCTCCTCCACTGCCCATGTTCGTTCGTGCACCAGGAAAAAACGAGGTCACATTTGAGCCGACTCAAAAGTACCCCGCCTTGTCCTTCCCTCCGTCCTCCTTCCCCTCTCCCATGTGCGTGCACCAGGAGGCAAGGGACGTGGCCATGAAGGCTGATGCCGTGCTGAAGCACCTGCACCGGGGCCACCGGGTGAAGGTGGGTGGGAAGCCACGCCACGTGAGAGCATGCGAGGCACTCGTAGGAGTGAAGTGAGGGGCAGGGCACATGCTGTTTATGAGGCACCTCCAAGAATAGATCGAGACCTGCACATGGGAGAAATGGCAGCATGTTGAGCTGAGCTGCAAGAGCTGAGTTTGCCTTGCCTTTGATGCTTCATTCATCCCGGCGATTCTTTGTTGCGCCTTCTAAGCACAGACGTTTCTGTCTCACCGCCAGCTGGTTCGTGCTGGTACATCATGCATCAGGTGTCCCCACATGCCCCGTCGGTTCTCTTGCTCGCTCAGTCAGTGCTCCCTGCACCGTCTACACAACAACCCTGCTGGTATTTTTTCACCGAATCCTCCAATTTCTCCCAATCCCCATACCCGTCCCCCTGTCCCCCCGCTCCCTTTGCCCCCCTGCCCGCTATCCACGTGCTCCGCTGCACCCGTGCACTGCACGGTGTGTGTCTGCGATCCCTTGTGTGCATGTGATCAGATGTCAGTGACGTTCAAGTCTGCGGATCACGACCAGACCGTAGGGCAGGCACTGCTGGACTCCATGCTCTCACGGGTAAATCCCCCCCCACAGAGGGGTGTGGGTGTGTGGGTGTGGGGAGGGGTGGAGGGAGGGTGGAGGGTGGATGGGGTGTTGTTGGTGGAAGGGAAGGGATTGTGGAAGTTGTGTTCGTTTGTGGTGCCTGCCTGAGTTGGTGATCTGTCTGGCTTGGTACTGATATGCTGCTAGTGTGCTACTGCTATGCTTCTGAGTTAGGATGTTACTGCCAGGCTACTGATGTCTCCCTGCTGTCTATCTGCCTTAGTCCATTGTCCGACCACTCGCTCGGTTCCCCCCTTACCCTCCCGTTCCTTCCCATTTGGTGCATAGCATTTTTTATGTGCGACAGTCTGATCTTCACACCCCTGCCCTGCTGCCCCACTCCCCATGTCCCACGCTCCATGCCCCATGGCCAATGCCCCATGTCCCACGCTCCATGCCCCATGGCCCATGCCCCATGCGCCATGTCCCATGCTGCTGCCAGATGCCACATCTGAGATGACCGTGGTTACGACCCCTCCATTTACCATGATCTCCTCCCCCCCCCCCACCCCCCTTCCTCCCCCTCCCCCCGCTTCCCTTCTCCGTGGTCTTGCAGCTAGGCGACGCCGCCATAGTGGAGGTGAAACCCAAGGATGAGAGCTATCGCATGTGGTGCATTGTCAGACCCAACCCCGCGCTGTTGTCCGCTGGTACTGGCGGCAAGGGCAAGACTGCACGCGCTGAGAGAGAGGCCGAGGAGGAGGATGAGGATGAGGAGGATGAGGGTGAGGGTGATGATGGTGAGGAAGAGGAAGAGGAAGAGGAAAACGGAGAAGGGGATGGGGGTTATGTTTCAGAAGAGGATAAGGAGGTAGGGAATAAGGGACTCGATGATGGAGATGGGGGTGAGGATGAAGGGAAGGAGAAAAGTGTTGACAAAACAACTCGTGTGGAGGTTGCAGGGCCGAGGTAGTTTCTTGCTCAATGATCTATGGGTGCGTGGTGTTGTATGAAGCGAGACACACATGGGTCTCCTAGAATTAGGGTACCCTACCCTATTTCCGCAAGTATAACTCTTATGAAAAGTAGACACCCTGAAATCAGATTACATGCAGGGGAACATCTATTGAGACTTATAGAGCTGGCTTCTGACTGATTGTAACAAGATCGTGAGTTGCCTTCCTGTCCGTTAGAGGTTTTCACATCGTTTCTCATGTAACAGACTGGAACGACGCGACGACAAGCTAACGAAGCTCGGCGCGGTGTAACAGATCTCCATCCCGACAACCCTTCGCCAGCATCCGCCTTGTAGCCAACCCAACCAAGCCAGCCTTCACTGAAAAGGAAGGACTCTCCCACACCGCAGCGTTGGGATCTCCTTGCAACTTTTTTCCTCCCCAGTCCAACAATTCCAAACACTGTTTTCACTCACTCCCATCCATCCCATCATAGCCAAACTGCGGCAATGTCTAGGTCATTGAGAGTAGTTTCAGGAGCTGGCCGTCCGCGTTCTGGCTAGAGGGATCTCAAAACAGCATCCTACCCGCCGTGAAGGGCTGCGCGCGTGATTGTCCCTCTCTGTCTGCGAACCGCTCAGATCGTCCTCGCATTACGGCAGGACTGGCTGCCTTGAGAGAGTCACAAATTGCCGTTTCCTCTTCCCCATTGTAGCATTTCTGTCGCCTCCGCCTTCATAGCCCGACGCGCTAGACATATAAATAAAAGCCAGTTCCGTTCATTGGTCGACTCCCGTTGGGACGTGCAAGGAGGACTAGATAGTACCACTTTCTTCGGCGCCTTAGACGTTGCGGGGAGGCCTAGAGAGTACTGGTCCAGTAAGAGCGGGGGGGGGCTCGGAGTGAGGCTCAAGGGAAGTGAGTGACTGAGACGTTTTATACTCGCCTTAAATACCCCGCGACTGGTAGACGAAAAGGCCGGCACGATGCAGTCTGTTTCTATGAACGATGCGGCCATCACGGCGAAAGAAGACGCCGCTAAAGAGCTCGCGAAGCTGCTGCCGCTCCCGGAAAACTTGGTCAACCTGGCCGCGCTGCGCGTCGACTATGCACAACGGCAGCAGGTAGGAGAAACAGGAGGAACGGGAAACTGGAGAAATGGGCGGAACATGATAAAAGGGAGAAATAGGAGAAGTAGCCGTAAGACGCAACTAAGTTGTGTAAGATCGCTTGCCCACTTGCCTTCCTGCTACTTTCGCACCGACTGACTCGACACTAGCTTGGTGAGAAGCTTCTATATCTTAGCGCGCATGATCTCAGATGCACTACAACCAGTATTAGCATTAAGATACACCAATACTTTACAATCACACATTACGACCACCCGCAACCGCACAGCACCGACAAAAATCAATCGAAAGCCCCATGCTCCAACACCTTGCTCGATGACACGACGAAGCGATGCCTTTGAAGCATTTTCCGCGTGTAGCGCACAACCGCATCACGCAGCTTGCACGTCAAAGGGGGAGCTTTGAAACGGCGCAGAGCATTCACTCGCCGTGCAGCTGGCAACTGCTGCTGTGGCGACGCACTGTTTCAGGCATTTTTGCCTCGCGTATTTCCCCCCCCTTCTGTTTTTCCTCTCTTTTTTTTCGCTTTCGTTGAGATCGCGGCCATCTGGGAAATCAAGCATTGGCTGTCCGCCAAAAGTATAGCATACGCGTCGAAATAGGAACTAGCGTCTCACCAAGAGCTTCTGGCTTTTTTTTACCGGCCATCCGTCCCCCTTCCTTCGCCCCATTTCCGCTCCCTTCCTCGCTCTCACATGCGCTCTTTCTCCCTCCCTCCCACCCATTTTATCCTTTGCTTCCTCCTCCTGCCGTTTTCCCTCTTCATCCCCGCGCTTTCCCTCCGTCGTCGTGTGTCTCCCCCAGGCCAATGACGCTCAGCTCAGCAGCAGTGTGACAGCACAGGTACGTTCGTGCGTTGCATGCCCTATTGTCTTCTAGCCCGTGCCTCTTCCCCATGTCCCTCTGCTGTCTCCGTCGCTGTCTCCGTCTCTGTCTTCTCCCATCTCTCTCTCTGTTTCCGTCTCCGTCTCTGTCTTCTCCCATCTCCCTCTCTGTTTCCGTCTCCGTCTCTGTCTTCTCCCATCTCCCTCTCTGTTTCCGTCTCCGTCTCTGTCTTCTCCCATCTCCATCTCTGTTTCCGTCTCCGTCTCTGTCTTCTCCCATCTCCCTCTCTGTTTCCGTCTCCGTCTCTGTCTTCTCCCATCTCCCTCTCTGTTTCCGTCTCCGTCTCTGCTTCTCCCATCTCCCACTTTGTTTCCGACTCTCTCTGCCTCCGTCTCTGTCTCCGTCTCTGTCTCCGTCTCTGTCTACGTCTCTGTCTCTGTCTCTGTCTCCGTCTCTGTCTCCGTCTCCGTCTCTGTCTCTGTCTCTGTCTCCGTCTCTGTCTCTGTCTCCGTCTCCGTCTCTGTCTCTGTCTCTGTCGGTGTCTCCGTCTCCGTCTCGTTGTCCATGCAATGCGCAAATAGCTACCTGTCCGTCATTATGTCATACTCTGTCACCCGAATTTGCTTCCCCCACAATCCTCCCATCATCCCCTAAACTTCTTCGGCTGTTGTAGGCCTCTCCGTCCAACCACACACTCTCTCCATCTCCCATCCTTGCTTCCAAACACTCTCAACTGCACCCCCTGCTCCTTCCGCTTCTCTGTCGTCCCCTGCACTGTTTCTCACCCTGCTTGTAGTCTCTGTCTTCTCCTGGATATATTATACTGCACACACTCTCTCCCGCGCCGTTGCCCTTCCCTTTCACCCCAACCTTTTTAACGTCTCGTGCCATGCTGTCGTCACTCACCAGTTCGATCGCTCTAATTTTCCCTTGTTGAAACCGTTATGGTTCCCTTTTCGTCCCATCATTGCCTCCCTCCCCTCTGGTCAGGTGGAGCAAGCGCGCAGTGGAATAGAGGCGCTGGCAGCAGCACAGGAGACGATCGCCCGCCTGCAGCAGAACTTCGTTATCATTGAGAAGTGAGAAATACTGGCTCTGCTCTGCTCTGCTCTGCTCTTCTCTGCTCTGCTCTGCTCTGCTCTGCTCTGCTCTGCTCTTCTCTTCTCTGCTCTGCTCTGCTCTGCTCTGCTGCTGGCCTGCATGCCTGCCTGCTTGCCGTCTCCAGCCTCAGTTCCTTCGCTTAATCTTGTGTTCCTCTCATTGCTGATCAAGCCCCTGTGCTCTCCGTGTTCACACAAGAGCACACACAGGCACACAACACCATGTGTGTGGATATCCCGTGAACTTGTACCATCATACTCACTCCCTCACTCCCTCTCGCGCTCCCGTCCCGTTCTCACTCCGTTCCCCTCGCGCCAGCCTGTGTGCAGAGTGCGACAACCTTATTCAGAACCACGATCAGATTAAGCAGCTCAACATCGTGCGCAACAACCTTAACAAGACCCTCAAGGTATCCTCCTCAGCGCCCTCCCGTTCTCCACGTGAAGTGAGACGACAATTTAGGCACCTCAAAAGTCGTCCCATGATCAGATCAAGCAGCTCAACATCGTGCGCAACAACCTTAACAAGACCCTCAAGGTATAGTTGATTGAGTCTAAAATGCTTATTTTACCACCTCCTCGCGACCCCAGCGCCCTCTCGCCTCTCCGCCCTCTCCGCTCCCCCCCCCCTCTCCCCGGTTCCTCTCTTGCTCCCCACCACTTCTCTCCCTTTTACTCGTCGATGGGATGCGTTTTTTTTGGCTTTCTTCTTTCTTTCCCATGCCCTCCAAGTTTGGTTGGACTGACCTCTTCATTCTGGAGAGTGACTGATAGCATGCCAGTGATGTCAGCATCTGCAGATGCCAGCGTGCTGCTAATGTTAGAACGCCCTTGTTATTCTATTACAACCCTGAACGCTGCCATCCTTGACTCTTCCATGTTCCCCTCTTGCTTGCCTGCCTGCCTGCCTGCTTGCTTGCCTACCTGCCTGCATACCCGTTGTTGCGCTCCTTTTCTGACTCCCTTCCTCGCTTCCCCAGGATGCGGAGGGCATGCTGTCGATATCCACAGAGGCCAGCGAGGCAAGGGCGTCGCTCAACGATGAGCGCGAGCTGGTCAAATCGTATGAGGTCAGCTGAGAGATGCTGTTGAGTGATAGCATGGCATGGCATGGCATGGCATCACATGGCATAGCATTGCATGTCATGGCATTTTATGTCATGACATGGTGTGTGTGTGCAAGTGATACCCATGTGTGCTGCGCTGCGCTCACTGCACTGGCTGCTCTTTCCGTCCCTCCCAGCTCCCTGCCCATCTCCTTCCTTAGCACGCGCTTTTAATGACATTCACATGGCTCATGGTTACTCCAGTGTCCTGCCCGTCGATCATGTTAGCTGGGTGTTACAAGTCGCATTCATGATCCCTGAAGCTTTTTTCTTCTGCTTCTCACAGGCAACCACCGTTCTTTCATTTCCTGACCATTTGACGGCCCTTTGGTCTTCCTTTTTGTACACTCTCCGCGTTGCCTTGCTCTGTGTGCCCCTGCCCCGGCCCCGCGCTGCTGCTGCTGTCCCCCAGCGCCTCACTGCTCTGGAAGGCAAGCGCCGTTTCGCCCTGGCTGCAGCACAGAGACGACCAGAAGAGGCGGGTAGACTGAGGTGAGAGGGAGGGGGTGATAGAGAAGGTGGAGTAGGGTTTTTCAAGAGGTGACGGGGAGAGAGAAATGAGGGAAAGGGAGGGAAAAGGGAGCTGGGGAAGTGGGGGAGGAAAGGAGAAATATCAGGAGTGGGATGCAAAGTTGGGAGGGGGGCGGGGGGAGAGAGTAATTGACAGATAGAGTGAAATGGAGTGAAGTGTGGGGATGCATTTTAAGAGATTGGATGTGCCAACTCCTCCCGTGCTGTTTGCAGGGAGTAGTTTTGACGTCTAGAAAGTCTGTGTGTGCAGGGAGCGTTTTGAGGACGTGAGCCGCACAAAGCAGCGGTCTGAGGAGACGCTGTGGTTTGGATGTGCACACAACACGTATCCCGCTTCACTCACCCTCTTGCCCCCTTGCCCGCTGCACTCTCGCTCTCTTGCCCTCGTGCCAACCCCAGTGTTGTGCATGCAGGGAGTATTTTGAGGATGTGAACAGCACGAAGCAGCGGTTTGAGGAGTCGCTGTGGTTCTCATGTGCACACAACTCTTACCCCCCTGCTTCTCTCGCCCTCTCACCCTTGTGCCCTTTTGCGTGCAGGGAGTACTTTGAGGACGTGAACCGCACGAAGCAACGGTTTGAGGAGACACTGTGGCGGTACATCCGCGAGTTTTTCAAGCACGCCAAGACCCGCCCCCAGACACTCGTGCAGGCCGTGCGGTGAGTGGAAAGTGAGAGAGCACACAGAACCTGTGTGCTTGTGTGGGTGGATGTGTGCCACACTGCCGTCCAGTTTACCCAACTCTTTGTCTGTCCCCAGCATAGTGGTGGCGATGCAGGACGTTGAGAGTGAGCAAGAGATGGTTCTATACGCGTCCATGGTCTCTCGTCCATGGCCTCTCGTCCATGGCCTCTCGGCCATGACCTCCCGTCCCGTCCCTCTCCTCCGTTTTCTCATCCCTCGTGCCCTGCAGGGTGGTGGAGATGCAGGAGATTCTGGACGAGGAGAGTGAGCGGGAGCACAAGGACTAACTCGCTCGTCTCCTCTATTACCCAAATCTCCTCGTCCCCCCGTCACCTCGCTACCCTCTCAGGGTGGTGGAGATGCAGGAGATCCTGGACGAGGAGAGTGAGCGGGAGCACAAGGACCGGGAGGGCGAGGAGGACGACGAGGACGACGAGTACGGGCGGCGGGACGACCGCAACGGGCACATAGAGGGGGCGGGGTACAAGGACATGTGCTACCAGCAGATCCAGCTCGGGGTGGACGACCGCTTTCACGAGCTGCTCAACAAGGTGCCCGCGTTGCTCCCTGCTGCTCCCTGCTGCTCCCTGCTGCTCCTTGCTGCTCCCTGCTGCTCCCTGCTGCTCCCTGCTGCTCCCTGATGCTCCCTGATGCTCCCTGATGCTCCCTGATGCTCCCTGCTGCTCCCTGCTGCTCCCTGCTGTTCCCTGCTGCTCCCTGATGCTTCCTGCTGCTCCCTGATGCTTCCTGTTCTCTGTGCTCTTTGCTCTGTGCTCTGTAATTAGTGGTCTGTGCTCTGTGCTGTGTGTGCTGCATCCCTTCCCATTCCATTGCCGTCCTTCCCTCCCCTCTTCCCCCCCTTCCCCCTCCCACCCCCACTTGTTCCCCTTCCCACCTGCTCTCCTCCTCCCTCGCTTCTTTCCTTTCTCGATTCGTCTTCACCTCGTTCTGAATCCTCTTGAATCCTGCCTGGTACTCCTCCTGTCACACCGCAGAAGCTGCACTGCCTCTGCTCCCCCTTCACCCCCTCATCCCCACTCCCCCTCCGTCGTCCCTTTTTCCTCTCCACCTTCCCTATCCCTCTCCCCCTTCCCTTTTTCCTCACCATCTTCCTCTTTCTCTTCACCCATGTGCCCTTTTTCCCCCTTCACCCCGACACTTTCCCTTTACACTCCCCCTCCCCTCCCCCGGCATCCGCTCTTCTCCCCGGCATGGCCTCTGTGTCTCTCGCCCTCACAGTTGGTGTATGAAGATCTCAAGAAGGCGCTGGAGGAAGCCACGCTGGTACTATATCATAGCACTCCCTGCCTCACACCCTGCCTGCCTGTCTGCCTGCCTGCCCACCTGCCCGCCAGCCCACCCGCCTGTGCCCGCGCCCGCTTGCCTTCACCCCCGCCCGCCCGCCTACCCACCCTCCCGCCTGCTCGCCTGCCTGTCCGCCTGCCGTTCGTCCTGTCTACATCCGATATTGTTCTGAGCATATCTGTCCTCCTTTGCTTGCCCTTTTCACGTCCACTCATCCCCCCCTCTTGTCCCTCAACCCCCTCTCCAACCGCCACCTCCTCCCCTCACCCTCACCCCCACCTACACCCTCACGTATTCTCCTCTTTCCCCTCTCTCTGCACGCGGTCCCCTTCCCCCTAACCCCCTTCTCCCCCCGGTCAGCTCGTGGACGACTTAGCTGATGTGCACAAATACGTGGCTCCCTGCTTCCCGCCGCGGTGAGTTCAACTCCACAGTCCACTCGCAAGGGCCTATGAGTGAGTGAGGAAGACCCCTGGGTGGGTCTGGTATGGTACCTCATGGTCGGTGAGTTCCATTCCCAAGAGCCACGTTTACAAGGCCCTGGGTGGGAGGGACCTCACGTTCGTCTACTACGTGGCTCCCTGCTTCCGACCGCCACGAGTTCCTTCCTGGGGGTGGCCAGAGAGGGGCACTTGTGTGACGAGCCGTCACACATGCCTGTCTGTCTGTGCTGTCTAAAACGCCGTGCTGCAGCAGGCCAGCAGCATCCCTATCCATCTGTCATCCATCCATCTGTCATCCCATCCATCCATGATCCGTCCATCCATCCATCAATCAATTTCCCTTGTGGCCCATCGCTTTCCTCTCTGCACCCTTCCCCCTCCCTTGCCCATCCCTTCACCACCTCTTCCTTCCATGTGTCATCCCTTGTTTTATCTCAACCCACTCTTGCGCTAATTCTTCTTCTCCCCACACGCCCCCCTTCTCCCCCCTCTTCTGCCTTCCCGCCCACCCAACCCCCCCCTTAATCCCAATCCCCTCCCTCAATCCCCTCCCCCTCCCCCGCCAATTCGACTCTTCCTCTGCTGTTTGTCTTTGCGCTCTCTGCCCTCCCATGTGCCGCATGCTTCCGTACCAGGTACGAGGTGTTTCAGGTGATTGTGCAGCTGTACACGCAGCACTTTGTCACCATGCTGCACAAGCTGGGCGACCGGGCCAAGGACATTGACAACATCGACATTCTCAAGGTGCGTGCATGTGTTTGTGCGTGCCTGCGTGTGCGTGTGTGTCTGCCGTTCCACCAGCCCACAAGGCTGCAGGGTTTTTTAACAAAATTGGCCAAGGACATTGACAGCATCGACATCCTCAATGTGCATGCGTATGTTTGTGCGTGCGCGCACGCACTCGCGCACGCGACTGTTGCCTTGCCCTGCAAGGCTGCTGACTGGGTGCGGGGTGGGAGAGGATGGGGGAAGATGGGTGATGGAAGATGAGTGGTGGGTGGTGGTTCACATCTGTGAGTGCGGGGCTGATTTTCGCGGGAAAATCTTGTGCGGTTTCTCAAAACATCTCTTCCTCCATACCTCTGCCTCTCGCTCCCTCGCAGCTGGTGGGGTGGATCAACACGTGTGAGGCGAAGATGGGGCAGCTGGGCGTGGAGGACAGCGTGTCGATGCTGCTGTCCGAGAGTGGCGCCCTGGACCCGCTCATTGACGAGTACGCCGAGCGCATGTCCGAAACCATGAAGGGCTGGCTCAAAAACATCCTCGAATTCGACAAGGTGCGCAAAGAGAGAGAGGAGGGGGATAGGGAGGGAGACAAGGGGTGGGAGAAGGGGGGAGGAGAGGGGGGGTGTGGTGTTGGCGTTGGGAGGGAGTGGAGGGGAAGGGCTGGCTTAAAAACATCCTCGAACTCGGCTAGTTGCGTCGGAGAGGGGTTGCAGGAGAGGGGACAGCAGGGCGGAGGGGTAGGGAGTTTCCGCACCCCTGTCCTCTCCCCCATCCACCTCCCTCGTTCTTCTCCTCTCTTGATCCCTCTCTCGCCTATCCCCATTGTCCACCCACCTACTCCTCCCTCTCCAGCTCTTTCCTCCTTTCTCCTCTCCTCGCTCGCTTCTCCTCTCCACTCCTTCCACGCACCCCTCCCCCCCCCTCCTCCTCCTTCCTCTTCTCTTTTCACACCTCCTCACTTTTCTCTCCAATCCCTCACCACGCCCCAAACCCCCTCCTTTCCCCCTTCCTCCCCTCCCCACTCTCGCTCTCCTGTGCAGAGCAACCCGCCTAACGGCGAGGAGGGGCCGCTGTACACGCCAGTGGCGGTGGACATGTTCCGGCTGTTGTCGGAGCAGGTGCAGCAGGTGCAGGAGAACAGCAACTCGCTCATGCTCTTCAAGACCGCACAGGCCATCGTGGAGGTGAGCAGGAGGTGTGGGCCTATGGGCGTCCCTATGGGTTTTGTTTGTGAATTGCACAATGGGGCGACTCAAAGGGTGCGGTGTAGCAGGTGCAGGAGAACAGCAACTCGCTCATGCTCTTCAAAACCGCACAGGACATCGTGGAGGTGAGCGGGATGGAGGGAGGGTGTGTGTATGGCATAATGTCGCCAAGGTTGTTGGAATGTCGGGGGGTGGGGGTCTGAGGCTGTGACGTTTGTGGGGCTATGGAAGGGGGTTGTTTTCTGAAGTGTGAGTTGTGTGCGCGGCTCAAGTCAAGGCACAGCAGCAGGAGCAGCAGGAGCAGCAGGAGCAGCGGGAGCAGCAGGAGCAGCAGGTGCAGCAGGAGCAGCAGGAGCAGCAGGTGCAGCAGGAGCAGCAGGAGCAGCAGGTGCAGCAGGAGCAGCATGAGCAGCAGGTGCAGCAGGAGCACCAGGTGCAGCAGGAGCAGCAGGTGCAGGAGAACAGCAACTCGCTCATGCTCATCAAGACCACTCGGGCCATCGTGGTTGAGGAGGGTGCGAGCAAGGGCTCGAGAAGGTGTGAAGGGTTGAGTCACAATCACCGTGTTTTTTTCCGCCTGTCCTTCCATTGACACCCTCTGTCCTGCTGTCCCGCCCGCCTGCCCCTCCTTTCCCTGCTGCCAATTGGCACCCTCTGTCCTGTCCCATGCGTGCGTGCATGCGCCCCACAGCTGATCCTGGACTTCCAGGAGGAGGAGATCAAGTGGCTCAAGCAGCCTGTTGACACCATCGGCCTCGAAACACTCTGCGCCATGGTGAGTGAGTGAGTGAATGAGTTAGAGAAGGAGACGTTAATAATGCCTGAGCTCCCTTTAAGTTGACTGAAGTGTCATGTCTCAAAACACTCTGCCCTGTGCCGTGGTGGGTGGATGAAACGGCAAAGACCACATCATGCTTGAGTGCCGTCTGTGCGCCATGACATGGCAGGACAGGACATGACATGACATGACATGTTCTTGGAGGGAGGAGGAGCAGGGTGTTTCGCACACTGCCTGATGTATTCTCTCCTTCGTATTCCCCCCCCACCTCTTCTTCCTGCCCCTTTCCTCGCTCCCCCCTCCCTCCCCCCCCCCCCCCCCCCCCCCCCCCCCCCCAGGTGAACAACAACGTGCGGTGCCATGACCTGTCGGTGGAGCTGGGTAACACCATTGTGGAGGCTCTTGAACAGAAGCACGCTGAGCTGGTGGGTGTGCATTCGTGCATGTACTTCTGCTGCTGCTGCTGCTGCTGCTGCTGCTGATTGTTGTAGTGGTGTGGTGATTGTGCTGCTGGTGCTGGTGCTGGTGCTGATATTGGGGCAGTGCTTGCTTTCATTCCTTGCTGTTTTGTCCCCTCGTCGACCCCTCTCCTCGCCCCAACCTCTCCAATGTCGTCTCCCCGAGTCCCCCCTTCCTCTCCCTGCCTTTCCCCCTCCTTCCGGGCCACAGATTGACTTCCAGAAGCCATGCTCTGGATTCCTTGAGGTCGCAAAGGTATGCTTTCTCTCGCTCCAAAAGCGGCATGGGGTCTCACACCAGTCATGAGTTCATGTTGTTGGTGGCTGATATGAAGTCTGAAGTGGTTGTTGGTTGGTCACTGAGGTGGTGGGAGTTGTTGTAAATGAGAGCAGGGTGAAGTGAAGTGCAGCTGCTGCTGCTGCTGCTCTATGTGCTCCTGGTAGTCTGGGGAAGAAGAAAGGGGTGGGGAGGAGCGTGAGTGCGATGCAAAGGACGCTGAAGGGACAAACGTTCATGTCACGCCATGCCATACCGTGGCTTGGCTTCTTCCCATGTACCTTTATGCCTCACCTACCTACCATGCCACTTGACCTTGCATATTGTACCATGCCCATACCCGTATCCATACCCATACCCATACCCATACCATACCATGCCCATGCCCCTGCCCATGCCTCTGCCCCTGCCCCTGCCCATGCCCATACCCATGCCCATGCCCCTGCCGCTGCCCCTGCCCCTGCCCCTGCCCCTGCCCCTGCCCCTGCCCCTGCCCCTGCCCCTGCCCCTGCCCCTGCCCCTGCCCCTGCCCCTGCCCCTGCCCCTGCCCCTGCCCCTGCCCCTGCCCCTGCCCATGCCCATGCTGTATCCCCCATGTCATGCGTCCAGGAAGCGGCCAATCAGGCGGTGGAGTTCATGTTCCTCGAGTCCCTCAATGATGTCGTCGCCAAGCTCTACCAAAAAGGCAAGCTGAATTAAAAAGGCCAGCTTGACTAAAAAGGCAAGCTTACTTAAAAAGGCCAGCTTGACTAAAAAGGCAAGCTTTGCCAAAGGGCGAATTCTGAAACGCCATTGACTGACTGACAGACATTCATTGTCTCATCTCATCCCCTCCGCTGTGTGATGTGAATAACCATGTGTCGATGTGCTGTTGGCTGCCCGTGCCACACCGCCTCATGTGGTTGCTCGTGGTGGGGGGTGCAATGCAATGCAGAGTGGCTGGAGGGCAACATGACCAACACCTTCATCGCTACGCTCGAGGACTACTTCCAGGACATCAACAGGTGAGAAATAAGTTCAGCTCAGCTTTGAGTCAACTTACAGATGACCTTCATTGCTACTACGTTCTCGAGGACTACCTACCTACTTCCAGGACATCAACAGGTGACGGATGCACTCTCACTGCGACACAGGATTCCGTGCTTTTGTGTGACTTCAACACTTGCTGTTTGTCATGTCATCCCAAAAACATCTTTTGAAAACTACTTCTGGGACATCAACAGGTGACGGATGCGCTCTCACTGCCAGAAAGGAACAAGTGTTTTTGTTCTGACCTAGAAATTCACTTTTGGTCATCTCAAAGAGAATTTCTCTAGGATTACTTTCAGCCAGGACATCCACACGTACATTCTGGTGTAGGGAGCCGTTTCCTTCTCTCCACACCACCCTATATCCTCCTTCTCCGCCCTCCCTCGCTCCTCCCCCCCTCCCCTCCCTCCCTTCTCCCCTCGCTTTCACGTTGCACCACAGGTGGATAGAGGACCGTTCGTTCCGCCGCTTTGCGGAGGTGTGCTTGGAGCGCACGGTGGTGGTCTATGTCGACCTGCTCATGCAGTCGGTGAGTGCACTGTGCAGCAGTGCTGCTAGCGATGGGGGGATCTCCTTTGCTGGTTCTGGTTGTGGGTATGGGTGTGGATAGAGGTGTGCTTGGAGCGCACGGTGGTGGTCTATGTGGACCTGCTCATGCAGTCGGTGAGTGCGCTGCTGCTGCTAGCAACGGTGGGGGGGGGATTTTGTGTATGACAGTTGTGCATGCACATATGTGTACGGATAGTGGTGAGTGTGGGTGTGGGTGTGGGTGTGGATATGTTTGTGCTTGAAGTGCACGGTTGTGGATTACGTAGACCTGCTCATGCAGTCGGTGCCCTGCTGCTGCTGCTGCTGCTGCTACTACTGCAGGTAAATGTAAAGGGATTAAAAATGCATCCAGGCAATACATATGCACGTGTATTCCCCGTCCGTGTGTATGAGCACATGCAATGCCGTGTATGATCTATGCTCGTTTTCTCCTTGCCCTGCGCTTTACCTGTTCCTGGTGCATGCATAACAGCGCAACATATCAACTTCTGAGTCGACTGAAAATATTATCCTCCTTCCTCCTGCACTTGCCCCCTGGTGCATGCATAACAGCTCCATAGGCGACCTCCGAGTGGACTGAAAATACTCCTCTCCTTCCTCCTGCACTTGCCCCCTGGTGCATGCACAACAGCGCCAAAGCATAACAGAGGCAACCATCAATCAGATGAGCAAGGACGAGGACAGCATCAGGGAGTACTTCCAGGAGTACATCTCGCAGCAGGTACGGTTACAACATGCAGCGGTACGGTTTCATTGTGCAGCAGGTACGGCTACAACTTGCAGCAGGTACGGTTACACCTTGCAGCGGTACGGTTTCATCGTGCAGCAGGTATGGTTACAGCTTGCAGCAGGTACGGTTACACCTTGCAGCGGTACGGTTTCATTGTGCAGCAGGTACGGTTACAACTTGCAGCAGGTACCACCACATATCATAGCAGGTACACATCTCGCAGCAGGTACGGCTATGTCTCACAGCAGAAATGGTTACTTCAAAAGCAGATACCGGTTACATCTCCAAAGAATTCTCAGCACTGCCTAGTGTGACCTGCAT
Organism: Closterium sp. NIES-65; assembly: GCA_948144175.1. Taxonomy (NCBI): domain Eukaryota; kingdom Viridiplantae; phylum Streptophyta; class Zygnematophyceae; order Desmidiales; family Closteriaceae; genus Closterium; species Closterium sp. NIES-65. Next base: position 1,078,325 of record CANXME010002212.1, read on the forward strand.
GCTGCCCCTTGACTCTTGCCCCTTGACTCTTGCCCCTTGACTCTTGCCCCTTGACCCTTGACCCTTGACCCTTGCCCCTTGCCCCTTGACCCTTGCCCCTTGACCCTTGCCCCTTGACCCTTGCCCCTTGCCCCTTGCCCCTTGACCCTTGCCCCTTGACCCTTGCCCCTTGACCCTTGCCCCTTGACCCTTGCCCCTTGCCCCTTGACCCTTGCCCCTTGCCCCTTGACCCTTGCCCCTTGACCCTTGCCCCTTGACCCTTGCCCCTTGACCCTTGCCCCTTGAGCCGGCCAATAATAAACGTGCTGCCACTGTTGGCTCTTGATTTAGATTACGCACCCCCCCCTGTGCACTAGAACAGTCCTCCACTCTCCCTTTCCGCCATTCCCGTCACTTTCTTCCCTCAAAAACCACCACCTCTCCCCCCACCACCCTACCCCCAATCCCCTGCCCCCAATACCCTGCCCCCCGTTCCCCTCCTCCGCCCTGCCTGCAGAAACTGGACAAGCGGGTGCAGCCACTTGCGGATTTGAGGTCCCTTGCGGCATCAGACGATGCGGAGACCTTCACGCTCAACTACACACAGCTGCTCTCCAACACGCCTGACTGCCCCGTAAGTGTTCTCTCGCAGCAACCTTTGAGGTGACTTCTAGGGTGTTTTTTTTTTTTCTGCCGACTCAGAAAAGGGCATCAGACGACGCGAAGACCTCCACTCTCTCAATTACATGCAGCTGCTCTTCAGCACTTTGGGAGTTCCCAAAAGCTCTTGCCACTGCTCTTGTGCAGCTCTGGGATCTATGGAGAGTAAGTCCCGGCCTTGGTGTTCAGAATCCTGGCTTTCGTTCTATGATAATGCTTTTGAGGGGCCTTCCAGTTTTATTGCCCGGGGGAGCTTCTATGATTCTGCGTGAAGGCTTTCCTCCGTGTCACCAACCCTCCTCCTCGCCCGTCCTCGTTTCCCTGCTAAATACTCCATCTGTGCCCACGCCCCACACCTTCCGCTCCCACCATTCGTGCGATGCCATCGCACGTGCAGCCTGAGGTGGTAGACAAGGTGGTGACCCTGCGTGAAGGCATTCCATTGTTTCACCACTCCTCGTTAACCCTTCCCACCACTCCACCTTGTACCCCCACCCCTTTCCCCCACCATTCGTGCCCTGCCATCGCACGTTCAGCCTGAGGTGGTAGACAATGTGGTGAACCTGCGTGAAGGCTTGCCTTCGTGCCACCACTCATTACCCCTCTGCACCCATTCGCATTGCCCTAATCCCCATTCTCCACCCCACCATTCCATGCCATCGCACGTGCAGCCTGAGGTGGTGGACAAGGTGGTCAACCTGCGTGAAGGCATTCCCAAGAAGGCAGCCAAGGAGGTGAGCTGGGCTGGATTGCGCTGTGCAAGCTACTGTGCAAGCTACCTTCCAAGCTACCTTCCAAGCTACAGATGACAGACGGGTGGTGCTGCAAGCCATGGGTCATAGACCGATGGTGCTGCAGTGGGGACAGGCAAGGGGGCATACACTGCTCTAGTGCACCCCACAGTGTGCAGCAGCACTTGCAATAATGCACCCACATCATTCTCCCCCACTGTTTCCTGTTCATGCCTTGTCTGCTGCCCCCTCGCCTCTTTTAATGGACCCCACCCTCCTGCCTCTGCCATGCCGTCGTTCCTCATGGCATGCTGCGTTGTGACCTCATCTGTACAACTCCTTGATTTTTAAATGTCTCCCTTAACATTTCTCCCAAACCAGCTGCTCTCATGCTGTGATATGCCGTGCCCTCATGCCACTGCCCGTGTCGCGTCTTGCCCTGCGTGGCATACCATACCATGCCATTTGCCTTGCGGTGGAGGTGGTACAAGAGTGCAGGGAGATAGATGTGGTAGCAGCACATCAAGGCGAATGCCACTCCTACTCCCAGCTTGATTTTTAGTCGATTAAATAATCCACTTCTTGCCCTCCTTTGCATGTCATTTCTCCACGCGTCTCTTGGTGCAGGTGGTGCAAGAGTGCAGGGAGATGTGGGAGCAGCACATCGAAGCCAATGGCACCCCTGCTCCTGGATTGCTCTACAGCCGACTCACCAACCTGCCTAAGAAGTAGTGCTCTACAGCTGCTGCTGCTGCTGGCTTTGCTGTTGCTGCTCCTGCTCCTGCTGCTTCTGCCGCTGTTGCTCCCGCTGTTGCCGCTGGTGCTGTCGCTGGCTCCACCGCTGCTCCGACTACTGCCACTTACGGTACCTGCTGCTGCACTGCTGTTGCTGTAGTGTTGTGGCTGACGCTGCCACACCAGCTGCTGTAAGAGTGATAGGGAGATAAGAGCATCTTGATGACCGCGACAATGCTGTTGGCTCACCATGCTGCACGCATGCTGCTGAATGTTGAACCCGGCTGTTGGTTCTTGTTTTATACCTTCTGCACTCTCGAGCTTTGCTGTAGATGGAGATGAGCTCCTGTTGACTGTGTGTGGGGCTGCTCACCCTGCTTCTGCTAGAGCCATGTACTGTAACATCGTAAATGTTTTTCTCCTAGTGGATCCGGAACTTGTGCAGGCACGATCTTCTCCAGTTTTTGCTTAGAACGCGTCACCTCCCTCGATCGATCGTGCAAAATCGAGGAAGATCTATCGTCCGACACGCTAAAACTCCCAAGTATTAAAACTTTTAAACTGAATCCAAAATCGACCCTGCGCAGGATCGATCGAGGGATGTGACGCGTCCTTAGGGTATACGGGCCGGTGGTATCAGAAACAAAGTTCAGCCAGAAGAATACAGTAGACAGTTGGGGAGGTCCCATTCATACCTGTTGAGTGGCTGGTTTCCTTCACACCACACTTATTTCATGGGCAAGCTCAACTCATGCTGCTGGCTGAATAGGTTGTGGCACAGTCGAATCCTGACCTTCCATTGGACGTATCAACGGCTGTGGTGATTCTGGCTGGTGGTGGCGAGGTGATGCCAAAATGTTTTATGGACCAAACACCTGTGAACACCTGCATAGCAAAAGGGGCATGCTACTGACAAGAGCAATTCACTTGTTGTTTAACAATCACGTGGGCAAGATAATGCCTTCCGCAAAATCATACAACGGCCATGTTGATGAGAGCTGCCCCGCCATGTCATTTCGGACGTCAAAAATCATCATCGTCGTCATCATCATCATCCCGGCCAGCATAGCTCTCATACTCTTCGTACTCATAGTCATCATCATCACCATCGGCGTCCGCACCCCACATGCCCTCGTCCTCGTCATCGTCCTCTTCATCTCCGTAGTCGTTCAGAGGGTTATTCTCCGCTGCACCATCGAGCGCCAAAACAATGCACACCGCAAGAAGACGACGAAGCACAACAGCAAAAATCAGGAAAATCATCACCAAAAAAAAAAAAAACCAGACAGCACCATTTGCTGCTACAGCACAGCGCCATTGACGATACAGGCTGCAGCAGCATACCATTTGAGTCGTCACTGTCACCGTCTGAAATAAGCGCGTCCCCTTTGCTGAGAGTGAAGGGCTCCCCACTCTCGTCAAACACGTGGTTGTCACATATGCGCAGCCTGGGACAGAGGACACAGACCGAGGGCAGAAGGGAAAGAAACAAAACATGTTGTGAGGCATTGTGAGAGCACCAAGAGCACATATATTTCTTGAGACGAGCAGTCTCTGCAGGCTCTCCAGTCACCACAAAGAAACCCCTCCGTTCCCGCCCAGAAAAAATCACGTTCCACTTTCGAAATCTTATCTGCAACCCCACAAAGCGCATGCACCTCTGCATGCTGCTGTTTCAAGAGCAGGCCTGTGCTGCTGGCCCCATGTCCTATGCTTTTGCTGCCCATGCTCACTGCCCACTCACGTTGGGTACGGTGCAGAGTGGTGGTGGAGGTACGAGCCCAGCGGTCCATCCATGTCGTCATCGTCATCAGAGAGGCACCCCTCCATGCAGTACAGGTCACACACATCGTCTGAATCCGTGTCCTGCTGCTCCTGCTCAGCTTGCTGCTGTGGAGCAATGGAATTTTGGAGACCCCATTGCCCTGATGCGGGAGGGTGGTATAAAAAAATAGGAGGATTTCTTTTTGTCATTTTGTGTTTTGGGATGCGTGACCGCGCACACATGCACATCCCTTAAATGCACCACACTGCATGTTTCGACACCGTAACAATCACGATCATCATGCATCACGATTATTGTTGTCATCACCTGGTCGTTGTCGTCAGCTCATTGACGGCACCACTCCTCACAAAACTCGTAAGACTCACAAAGAATCACAACACAGAAAAGACTCGAGACTGACTAAGGCGACTCAAGATTGATGTGACACCAACTGTACAGAAGCGCATACTTCAGAAACGTAGGAAGCAAGGAAGGAGGTCTTACCTGTGGCAGCATCAGCAGAAATGCCTCTCTGCTGCTGCTCCTGCACCATCTTCTCCTCCATCTCCCGTGCAGCCTCTGGAAGGAACTCTCTCAGCAGTGGCAGGTAGTTGCACGCCAGCTGCCCCTCCCTCGCCTCTCGCTCCCTGCCCCACCATGCGGCGTACGTCGTTTTAAAAAAAAAGGGGGGTAGGGCGGGAGGGAGAGAGAAGGGAAGGAAGAAAGTCAGGCAGTCAGTCAGAGGAGTGCGGGCGACTTGAGATGCGCCTCAATGGTACAGCGTATCGGGAAGGAAGGACAATGCGAGCAAGGATACGCACGCAAGCATGCGCTCGCGTGCGCGCGCGCGCGAGCACACACACACACACACCTGAGTGCCTGCTCTCTCCTCTTGGCCTTCCTAGCAGCCTCCTCCTCCGCTGCCCGCACCTGCTCTGCATCCACCACATTGAACAGCCGCATCCACTCCTCCTCCTCCCCCTCCGCCTCCTCCTTCTCATCCCCTCTTGTTCCACCTTTCGCAGCCTCCATCCCTTTCCCTCCTTCCCCCCTTTCCAAAGAACCGTATTCAACACCTTTTCCCTTTCCCAAGTTTGAACCTTCATGCCCATCCCTTTTGTCCTCTTCCTTCTTTCCTCCTCCCTTCCCTCCAGCAACGTCAGCAGCAGCAGCAGCAGTGGCAGTGGTAGCAGCGGTGGCAGGAAGAGAAAAGACAGGGCATTCCCTCTTCTGCTGCAGCAGAGCATGGCGCTGCATTCTAGACACCTGGGGCAGGGAGGTACGGGAGAAGAGACAGGGCGAAGAGACGGACAAGAGGAAGGGGCGGACAGGCACAACAGTCAGTCAGTGTTTTGAGACGTCTCAAAACACTCCTTCTTTCACAGGGCGAAGAGACGGACAAGAGGAAGGGACGGACAAGAGGAAGGGACGGACAAGAGGAAGAGACGGACAAGAGGAAGAGACGGACAAGAGGAAGGGACGGACAAGAGGAAGAGACGGACAAGAGGAAGGGACGGACAAGAGGAAGAGACGGACAAGAGGAAGAGACGGACAAGAGGAAGAGACGGACAAGAGGAAGGGACGGACAAGAGGAAGAGACGGACAAAAGGAAGGGACGGACAAGAGGAAGGGACGGACAAGAGGAAGAGACGGACAAGAGGAAGAGACGGACAAGAGGAAGGGACGGACAAGAGGAAGAGACGGACAAGAGGAAGAGACGGACAAGAGGAAGAGACGGACAAGAGGAAGAGACGGACAAGAGGAAGAGACGGACAAGAGGAAGAGACGGACAAAAGGAAGGGACGGACAAGAGGAAGGGACGGACAAGAGGAAGAGACGGACAAGAGGAAGAGACGGACAAGAGGAAGGGACGGACAAGAGGAAGGGACGGACAAGAGGAAGGGACGGACAAGAGGAAGGGACGGACAAGAGGAAGGGACGGACAAGAGGAAGGGACGGACAAGAGGAAGGGACGGACAGGCACAACAGTCAGTCAGTGTTTTCATACAAAGGAGCATCCCAACCCGAGCGGCTCAACCCATGCAGCCTTCCAACCATCGAAACATCAACCGTTTCTCCTCTTCCCAGCCCTCCCTCTCCCCCCTCCCACTCCCCACTTCCCCCTTTCCCCCTTCTTCCCCAAGCCATATCCGCCCATGGCCGTCGCATCAGTTGCATCATTCGCACCATCCGCACCTCTCTCGCTCGGCTGGCCGCCACGCGCAGTCGGGGCGGGCTGCCGCCCTTCGCACTGCGCCGCTGCTGCTCAAACGGGACGGCCTCAAACGCGGACGCGGCTGCAAACTGCCGCTGAACCGTTGCATCAGCAGCAGCGCCGGACAAGCCATCTGGTTGCCCCTGCAGCCGCCGCCGCTGCTGCTCGAGAGGAGATGCACGATGAGACGCACCCTCTTCCCCATGCTGCTGCTGCTGCTGCTGCTGCTGTTGCTGCTGCTGCTGCTGCTGTTGCTGCTGCAGCTTTACCCGGCGGAACGTTCTGTCCGCCGCGCCTGCGTGGCGCAGGCTCGCCCACGGCATGGACCCCACCCGCCAGAACACCAGCCGCCGCCCCGCCGACGCGCCCCCGCGCGCGGGCGCTGCATCAAAGCGGGATCAGATGCGGGGAAGGGGAGAGGGGAAGGGGGCGCAGGGGTGGGGGAAAAGCGGGGAGATAGAAAGGGAGAGAACAGGGGGGTAAGGAAGCGGGCGGAGGATGGGAGACCGGGGTGGGGGGGAAGAACAGCGGAAGACAGGAACAAAATGTGGGGGAAGGGGATGTGTAATAAGCGGAGGGGGGGGGAGGTTGCGAAAAAGGGGGAAGGACGGGGGAAGAAATGAGCGGCGACGCACGTGGACCAGTGGAAGCAGACGCGTCTTCTCCTCGACCCTCCAGAGTCTTTGCCTCCTCGACCGCGCTTCCCCGTCCCTCCCGCGCCACCCGCGCATCCCGTTCGTTCCCGCCTCCCCCAACTCCCCCGCCTCCCCCACCTCCCCCGCCTCCCCCGCCTCCTCCGCCTCCCCCGCCCAGACTCAGAGCCCGGAGGGCCTCCACGTGGCTGCGCGCAAGCTTGGTTCTGCCGCCCCTGGGTGCCGCCTCCACCACGATCACGTCAGATGACGCCTCCCCGCGCTTCCGCTTCACCCGAATCAGCACCTGCCGGCCTCGACTCGAGGTACTACCGCCGCCCTCCACCGCCCTAATTTCCGGTTCCCCCTTCGCCGCCCTAACTTCCGCTTCCCCCGTGGCCCCCCCCGCTTCCCCCTCCGCACTTCTCTCCGCTCCCCTCACCGCTCCCGCTTCTGCTCCCCCTTCCGCTCCGCCGATCTGTGAGCGCTGGTCTCGACCTGCTACCTCGACCGCCGCACCAAACGAATGCGATGCGCCGAAGTCTCTTGCCGACCCTTCGGAAAGGGCGTGGTTGCGCATCCCTTGGATTTCTGAACTCGAGATTCTAGGGCTCAATTTTCCTGTCCTAGCTGATTGGCTCCGCGAAGGCGTTTCCGGTGCGAAGGCCGGCGACGCGACGTTGCCTCAGGCGGCGATCATCGCAACTTCGTGATCTCGGTGATCGTTCGCTGGAAGAGTCGCACAGTGGCAGTTACCATCGGTTTGTGTCATGATTGGAGGGACCGTGCTGTGGCAAATCAGAGAAGCCTGTGCGCCTCCGTTCGATGCGACTCGTTGTGGAGACAGCGCTTCGGCGTGACTGGCAGGCATGGCTGGCAGCGAGGCGGGAAACACGAAGCACGTTTACCTTGGAGCAAAGCTCGACTAGAATCCGGTTTGAGCGAACGAATGACCGTAATTCATGGTATAGCGTAGGGAAGGGAGTCCGACCCGTGAAATGAAGCCTGACGGTTGCGTGCATCTCCTTCGTGCATGGCCTGGAACCCTGTTTGATCTGGGCAAGGGTCTGGTCTAGATTACTGGCCAGCAGAGCAGACCAACCAAACAACAACACTCGTACATAGCACCCAATCAACCAAGCAACAAGAATCGTACATAGCACCCAGAAGGCTTGAAGGAGAAGTGTCATTCTGCATACCCTAGATCAAATTTTGGCTGAAAACACTGAAACATCAGTTACGCTACGTAGTACGCAAAAATCTAAAGAGAAAGCGAGCCACGAGTGGAGAAAATCAATTATCAACAGCGTTCTTCGCACTGCTAGAATATGGAGGCGAAACCCCAATCTTATTCAGGTGTACGTCGGCGTGAAGGGAGCAACCGCGTATAGTATATTGCAATCACTCTTCCTTCTGACAAAGCCTGGGACCAAGCGGGTGCTTCCCGCGCAAACACGCGGCTTGGGCAGAGAAGCGTTTTTAAAAGATTCGTTAATCAGAGGAGAGGATGTTCGCAAGGCACAACCAGTATTATTTTGAACAACCTTGATTGTGGAGAACACCATTCCTGTCAGTAACTTTTATTAGATACGATGCATTGGTACAGAAAATATGTATGTGATATTAAAACCACTACTTACGTTCACTATGATCTTATGGTTACACCTGCAATTCAGTTTATGAACGGACGACTGTGCATCTCTATAGTTTACAGCAATCAGAATATTTATCGTTCTTGTGCGCCATCTATTAGCGAGTTCCACGTCGCTTTCAGACTAAGCTGTCTTTAGTTGGCAACGCAGGGCGGGTCCACCTGTGGCCACGTTGTGTTACACTGTCGACAACGACATGATTGCTGGCATCGCCTCCCCCCAAACCACCCAATATTAGTCGTCGAGCTTCAAGCGGCCCAGCCTGCCACTGGTTCCGGTGGAGCACCTTGAAAAACATGGTTGGTGGGATTTGTGAGGGAAATTGTGACAGCTCAACCACAAACGTGCTCTTTCGCGATCGTGTTGTGTTGGCGAAGCAGGATCTACTGGAATTGTCTTTTCGTCAACGCGCTGCCACCAGGGAATTTGGAGGAGCACTGTGCCGAAGCGCACATGTGATTTTGCTGAGAATACAAATTCCCACCTCCATAGTTTTGGTCCCTCACAGCTTCACAATTCGAGCTCAACACTCACCACGTCCCAACTTTCTTTTCACCAAGGCTCAGCAACATAAAAAAATCCCTTCTAGTAGTATCCCGTAGAACCATCATGGCACGCTCAAGCTTCGCTATAACCCTTTCTTTCTGCGTCATATTCCTTCTGGCGATTGCACCTCGTGCTGCGGAGGCGAGGCGCATTTGTCTTACGGAGATACAGGAAACGCTGGAGGAGATCGCGATTCGCTTACGAGCCGCGGCGGATCAGGCTGCTGCTGATCTGGACGCAGCAAAGGCCATAGCCGATGCTCGCGCCGCTGAAGAAGCAACTGCCACCGCCAACGTGGCAGCAGCGGAGACGGCGGCGGTGAAAGCAGCAGCGGATTGGCAGGCGGCAAACGCGGCGGCAATCGCTGCAAAGGCCACCGCGAAGCAGGCGCGGAAAAACGCGACGGACGCGAAGCAGGCGACCGCGGGGCTGAAGAAGAAAGCGGAAGCTGCCGACAAGTATCAGAAGGCGCAGGAGAAGGCGCAAAAGGCGCTGGAAAAGGCCGTGCAGGCGAAGGCACGGAAAAACAAGGCCACAGCGGCGGCAGGCGCACAGCAGAAGACCGCCGACGACGCGACCAAGGCGGCAACGGACGCCGCCAAGAGCAAGGGCAAAGGCAGCGGAGCGGCGAAGGCGGCGGACGCGAAGGCAAAGGCGGAGCAAAAGAAGGCGGCAGAGCTGAATAAGGACGCGCAGAGCGCATCCGCGGAAGAGGCCGCCGCGAGCGCGGAGGCAACCAGGGCCACCGCGGAGGCGGCGCGGATTCTCAAGGTGACCCTCACGCCGGACGAGCAGGCTCTGTTGGACAAAGCGGCTGCGGCGGAGGCGGCGGCGGCGAAGGCGGAGGCGGACGCGAAAGCAGCGGAAGACGCGGCGAAGGCGGCGGAAAAGGTGGCGAAGGCCGCGGCGGTGCGGCTGACGAAGCTGCGGGCGGTGCTGAAGGCCGCGCAAGCGCGCAGGGCGGAGGCGGACAGGATTGTGGCGGAGAAGGCAGCAGCTGCGGAGGCCGCGGAGACTGCCGCGGAGGCAGCAGAGGCGGCTGCCAGAGCCGGCGCCCCTGGTTCGGAAGGTGCGCCAGGTTCGGAGAGCGCACCTGGTTCGGTGAGCGCGCCTGGCTCGGCTGCTGCTCCGGGATCCGCGGCTGCTCCGTGACTTTCTTCGGCTTGTGTGAAGATGAGGGGAGGAATTAGGGCGTATTCCTATCGGGTCATCCGTTCTTTGTGTCATCCGAAAATTGTGGGAGCCAATCGGAAAGCCCGCGGTTCGAGATTTGATTTTTTCGATTGGATCCCACAATTTCGGATGACATGAAGGCGGGATGACCCGAAGCTAGGAATACGCCCTTATTTTTGAACGATTCTACTAGTGCGTCCTGTTAGAGCATGCATGCAATAGAGCTAGGATCTGAGATTCTCAGTGGAAAGGCACCCAGTCGTCTAGGTGGGGGAGCTGCCAGATTACCGTATCATTTGTTTGTTTACTCATTTGTTTGTTTATTCATTTGTACATCTTTGTGATAGCGCAATCCGCTTCCACCCTTAGAGCTTCAGTAAATCAGCCAGCTGGCACAATCCTTCTGCTCATTCCAGAAACATGGGCTCCATGTCAGAAAGGGATGCCCTGGTGTTGCTGCCTCATGGTGCTCTAAGTAGGGATCCAGGAGGACACACTTTGGTGGTGCTCAAGTCAGGAGTTACAATACGATACGAGGTACAACCAGTGTTACAATCTCGCTAATCCTCCTGCTCTGTCCTGCTATGAGGAGGAGCTGAGGGGAGCAGCGCCTGCAGCACCTGCTTCAAGTTGCCCCGGGATGGCATGGCGGCTGAGACATGCGAGCAGAGGAACGCCAGGCATGCCTTGAGCCCGTCCTTGGTCATAGGGAAGAGTGGAGGTGCAGCATACGCCTGGCCGCTGGCAGACCCTGATGCTGCTGCTGCTGCTGCTGCTGCTGCTGCTGGCGGTGCTGCCGCTGTGCGCGAGTAGGGAGACGGGAGAGACGAGAACGTAGTATTGTTGTGTGGTGCTTCGACAGGTGGGGATATGAGAAGAGAGACAGAATTGCTGTGAGGTTGGAGTGTGACCTCACAACGAAGCGGTTAACAGACGATTGAAGCGATGGACGAAACAAGGGGTGGGAAGGGCATGCAATGATGGTTGAGGGGAGCAAGGGGAGGAATGAGGGACTCAAGGAGAAGTTTTGAAGAGAGAACTTACAGGCATGGGAGAGTTCGTGAGGCAGGGCTAAGAGGAGCGCAGCACACATGCACACACTCAAGTCCACACCTGCACATGCCATGCCAATGCCAATGCAAAGGGTGGTGAAGGAAAAGAAGAGATCAAAACGGTGGTGAAGAAAAGGTGAAGTTTCAGGAACATCTAGAATCACCTGATAATCACTCGATAAGAGGAGCGCAGAACGGAGGCGCGAGAAAAGCATGCAGGTTATTTTTTGGCGACTCAAAACGAGGCGTGGGTCCAATCCGCACAAGAGAACCTGCAGGTACTCAGCTCAGGGAACTAACTGCTGGAATCAAACAGCCAAGTCCCGTTCAAACCGTCATTCGAGGGAGGGAGGGAGGGAGGAACACCCCTGAATAGCTGAACAGCTGCACGGCAGAGAGGGATGGCATAACGCCAGGGCAGACGAGCGGTAGAGAGGGATGGCATAACGCCAGGGCAGACGAGCGGTAGAGAGGGATGGCATAACGCCAGGGCAGACGAGCGGTAGAGAGGGGTGGCATAACGCCAGGGCAGACGAGCGGTAGAGAGGGGTGGCATAACGCCAGGGCAGACGAGCGGTATACCGTTTTCACACAGCCCACAAAGCACAAGCCATCACAGTCGGAGTGTTCCCGGAAAAGACTGCAGAAACAGAGAGGGAGGGAGTGCGTACCGTCGGGGCAAATGAGCAGCAGGCGGTGGCGGAGTAGCAGGTGCTTGCGAGCGAAGGCCAGTGCCGCCGGTATGTGGCGCGCTATGAGGCGTCTCAAAAATGTTGAGACGTCTCAAAGCACAGGGAACTAACTGCTGGATCGAACAGCCAAGTCCCGTTCAAGCCGTTACCGGAGGGCAGAACACCCCTGAATGAAGACTGCAGAAAGAGAGGGGGAGGGGAGTGCGTACCGTCGGGGCAGATGAGCAAGAGGCGGTGGCGGAGTAGCAGGTGCTTGCAAGCGAAGGCCAGTGCCGCCGGTATGTGGCGCGCTATGCAGAGACGGTCGTACTTGGATGACTGCATGGGATGGGAGGGGGCGGAGAGGATGGAAGGAAGAGGGGAGGGAGGAGGGGATGGGAGGGGATGGGGGAAAGTGCGTTTTGAGTCGACTGGAAGCATGCCGGTATGTGGTGCGCTATGCGGAGACGGTCGTACTTGGATGACCGCATGGGAAGGGAGGGGAGGGGGGCGGATGGGAGGGGAGAGGCGAGACGAAGCGGAGACGAAGCAGGGAAGTAGGCAGGGAAGAGGAGGGAGGAAGGCATGTGGGGGTTGTTGTTGGGGTTGCTCAAAAGAGATTGAATGCACGGGGGAGGGAAGGGGGAAAGGCGGAGGGGGATATATGTGAAGAAGCAGGGTATGGAAGCGATGCAGGAGGTGGGAGGCAGTATTATAAGCAGAATGTGAGAAGGAGAGGCGAGGAGGAATGGGACACGGAGGGGGGGAGAAGCGAAGGAAGGATGGAGAAATGAAGGTGAGTGGCAGCGGCAGGTGTGAACATCTGAGTTTACTCTGACAATATCTTTGAAGAGTGGGAGCGGTGAAAATGGATAGACTTGTGAGATTTCTCAAAAGTGACTGCAACACAGCAGTGAAAATGGATAGAGAGATGCGAGTTTAAGATGGCAAGGTCTGGGAGAGGAGAGAGGGGTGCGAGTGCAAGTGAAGGAGAGTGAAAGGGACGCTTACAACGGGCCTCATGGATAGAATGGGAGGAATTAGCTTCAGTGTACCTTGAGAGGTAGGGAGATGTGAAATTGCTCCTCATAGACGCCTTCACCACCACCCTCCTGCTGCTGCTGCTGCTGCTGCTGCTTCTGCTGCTGCTGCTGCTGCTGCTGCTGCTGCTGCTGCTGCTGCTGCTTCTTCTTCAGTATCAGCTCTGAACCGCCTTCCTTCACACTCTGCTCCCCACTCTCCTCCACATTCCCCTTGCCTATCTCTCTCTCAACCCCTTCTCCAGACGCTGCACCGTGGGTCCGCGTCTGGCTGTCCAGCAGCGCTCGCAGCCCGGGTGGGAGGTCCACTCCGCATGCTATCACCGCGAGAGGCAAGAGGGAACGCGGGAAGGACGACGGGACTTGTGCTGTGGTGTGACGGAGAGGAGGTGAGAAAAAGGAAAGAATGATTTCTGAAGTGATGTCAAAAAGGGGAATAGATGGTGTGAGTTGCACTGTGGGCTGATTGAGATGAATATGGGGGGAAAAAGAAGGGGGAGATGATTTTGTAGAGTGAAGTCAAAAAGGGAATAGATGGTGTGAGTTGCACTCTTGGCTGATCGAGAGGGGGATGCGAGGAGAGAGAAATGGGAGAGAGAGAGAGTCGGGCAAGGAGTTGAAGAGGGTTTGGGTAACAGAGTGGAGGAGCACGATCGGTAACAGAGCACTGGGAGGAACGAACGATCGGCACGCAAGGAGCATTAGGGTAAGTGGGTAAGTTAGTGTGAGTGGGGGTAAGTGTAGGCGCAAGAGTGAGCAAGAGCAAGAGCAAGAGCAAGAGCAAGAGCAAGAGCAAGAGCAAGAGCAAGAGCAAGAGCAAGCAAGCGCAAGAGCCGGAGGAGTCCTAAGTTATGCGAGCGCATGGCCCTTTGGGCCTGAACTAGCTAACCTGCAGCGGCCACAGCCATGGGCAGATGAGCAATCCAGTGCACGCCATTCCCACCATCTGAACCCATGCTGCCTCTTTGCTCATCCGCCCCCTGCTGCTGCTGCTGCTGCTGCTGCTGCTGCTGCTGCTGCTGTTGCTCCTGCTCGTTCCCTTGTCCTCCCACCTGTGTTCCTAACTTACTGCTACTTCTCTTCAATACCGAGTTCTCGTCGTCATTTGAACTTGGCCCCACACTGCAACCACTGACTCCCCCTTCCCTGTCTACCTCCCCCCGTCGCACCTCCCCCCTGCCAACTTCCTCCCTTCCTACCCCCTGCATCCGTTCCGCTGCACCTCCTCCCCCACATTCCCCCCCTCCTCTCCCCGTCTCGTCCCCCTCCCTCCTCCCCCTCTCCCTTCCTCCTCTCTCTCTCACTCTCACCTGCGGAGCATGCTCCCCTCTCCTCTGCCTTCTCACCCTCTCCCTCTCCACCACGCCAGCAACAGCAGCATTGCACGCGCGCGCCCCTACCCCAAGCACCTCCCTGCAGTTCCCCCAGAACAACTGCGGAGTCAACCCCCTTGCCCAGCTCTCCTCATCGTCACCCGCCCCTTGAATATACGTCCACGGCTCGTCATACCATGAGCTCTCCTCGTCCATCTCTTCATCGCTCTCACTGTCTCTGCTGCTGTCCTTGTCATTGTCACTGACAAAACTATCAACTCTCCCCACCACCTCCTCTCCGCCCTCCTCCTCGCCATCCCTTTCCGCTTTCTCCCCACTCCTCGTGCTCCTCCTCACCCGCCCCACTCTCCCAAGTCGCCCCATCGTTCCTATCTCTTCGCCCAAGAATAACAACGAGGGGCAGGGAGGGGGGCAGCCGGAAGGGGAGGGTGCGGAGGCAGAGACGAGAAGGAGGGGAGTGAAGGGGAGGGAGTCAGGCAAGGGTACCTCATTCGTCCAGATGAGTGATAGCTGGGACACCCACAGCACTCGCAGCGGTTTCTGCAATCTACCCACGCTGCTGCTGCCTCTTCTCCTTGCGCTGCTGTTATTCGCAGTGGTGGTAGCACTGTTGATGCTGCTGCTGCTGCTTTTGTTACCTTCCCTTTCTACTGCTCCTCCTGTCGCCTCTCGCCCTTCCCAAATCCCATCTCCCTTCTCCCAATCCCCTCCCTCCTCTCCCCCCTCTCCTCCATCCCCATCCCGCCCCTCCTCCCTCTCCCCTCTCTCCTCCCCCTCCTCTCCCTCTTCGCCCTGTGTCTCCCCAAAAGCCAGTCTATGCAGGGCAGCAGGGGGAGCCATGAGCACCAGCCGATCCACCCAAGCATCCAGGCGCTGCTCTATGCTCGCCTGCTCTGTGCTCGACACCCACCGCGGCAGGTGCAATGCCTCGTCCCATGCTGGGGTTGACTCACACGGGGGTGAGGGTGACAATGACTCAGGTGAGGCCGCAGCGGTGTTTCCTCCCCCATGTGCGCGTTGCTGCTGCTGCTGCTGCTGCTGCTGCTGCTGCTGTTGTTGTGGCGGCTGTGGTGGTGGTGGTGAGTCGGACTTGACATGATTCAGCTCGTTGTTGTTCTGCTCCCAGTGCTTGCTCTGATCTCTTGCCTCCCCATGCGCCCTGCTCCCCTTCTGCGCCCTGACTGTATCATCCGTCCTGCCCTCCCCGCAGCTTCTAGCTTCCCCATTCTCCCCATGCTCCCTCCTCTCATCCCTCCTCCCCCGCTCTCCCCCCTCCTCCCGCGCTCTCCCCTGCGCGCGCACGCGCTGCACGGCGCGGTTAACGACGCACGCCCAGATGGGGATGGTCTTGGACAGGCTGTCGGGAAACACCTTTCCCCGCCGCGTCGCGTCCACTATCATCGCGCCGCCGCTGCGCGCTGCCGTTCGGGATATAGAAAATGAAGGGGGGAAGGGGGAGCAGAGGAGGAGAGGGGAAGGGTTGGGGGAGAAGAGGGGGACGGAGGACGGGGAGGGAGGGAAGGGGAGAGCGGGGGAAACGGGGGGAAGGGGGAGGGGGGGCTTGAGGGGGAAAGAGGTCGAAGGACTGGTGTGACGAGAGTGCGGGGGGAAAGGTGGGGTGGAAGGAAGAGACGGGGAGTTCGGGGACTGCGAAAGCGGAGAGATGATTGGAGGAACAAGAGGGGTTAGACCTGCCATGTCTGCCACGTGGAGGTTCATCCGCGTCGCGCTGAAATCCCAGTTCCCCGTGTGTCCATCCGTCGACTTGAAGTAACACGTGGCAGCCACCTCATAGGGCGGCGCGTACCACAGCCCGCAGCGCAGGTTCGCCAGCAACGGTAACGACGGCCAGAGGGCGTGGATCTCGCGCACGAACGACGCGTCTAAAAGGATCGAGCGCAGCGCGTTGTACACGGTGGACTCGGCGCGCTTTATATCGCGTACGACTTGGTACAAGTTCCTGCCTCCGCCGCCACCGCCGCCGCCGCTGCCGCTGTGAAAGTCCTCAACGCTAGCAGCGCGCCGAGTTGTCGCCGCCATTGATAGAGATCGAGACGGACAGTGATCGAACTCCTGACACGTTTCAAAAGCCGGTCATCAAGCCCTCACCAAAGGCTTCCGTACTCGTCGATACGCTAAACCATTGCTCCGCTGCGGGAAGAGAGAGTCCCCCTCCACATTACCTCCCCTCCACCACGCCTCCCATTCCAGATTTGCGTAACTAGTGGGATGATCCGAAATCTGCCATTGATTGTGTTCTCTGCATTCTGCTTGCATGAATTCGCGAAGAATCGCCGTTCTGCTCTATTTGTTCTGTCCCATAACGGGGATGCGTGAGGCGGCTTTTACTCACACTCCCTTCTACGTGAATCTGGTTGAAATAGCTGCATAAACCTGCGTATAAACAATTACCACCCTACTTATACGCTAAGTGGTGGAAGTGTATCATTCTATAGAACTTGTAGAATCGGAACGCGGAGCTGCTTGCAGTGCAGACAAACACATTCTCTTCACCCCCCTTTTCCACCACCACGCTTTGGCCAGCTTTGAGTTGAGTTGAGCAGCAGTACCAAGTCCGTGGATTTTACGACGATCCTGAACGTTTGCTGAAGTGTTCCCAAGAATACGTGGGTCAGCAGCCTAGTCGGCCATGGCGATGCTGCCGCGGATGGGCGAGGAGACGATCGGCGAAGTGAACGGAATTCTGCGTAAGCGTTACTGCTCAAACGTACTGTACTTCCGTGGGTTTCGTGCGTTCGCTTAGATTGCGAGCTCGATGCATGGATGGATGAATCGGGTTGAATTTCGATTTCGAGTCGACTCATTAACCGTCGCGTCGGGTTCTGTAATGGCATTTTCATGAATGAACGGATTCGCATTCTCGCCGCCTCGTTCCGGCATTCGCCTCGCGCTCATGGCGGGATTGGTTCCAGAGCCTCTTTCTGCATAACGTTTCTGAAATTTCTCTCTACATACGGAAATCTCCGGCTGAAGACGATTTCATTTCACATCATCTCATCCTAGACCACACCATACCGGACCACACCGCCCCACGCCACACTCTACCATGCATCATGATAACAACCCGTTCCGGCTCTCTTCCCATCCCGTCTCGTCCTACCCCATGTCATGCATGCGAATGTCTCCCCGGCATGTTCTCAAACGACAGTGACATCCAGGAGAGATGTGGATGCGAGCACACGGGACGCCTACACACATCTCATGGTCACTACCTGCGCTCCTCTCTCCCCTCCCCCTCACCACCACCTTCCGTGTCTTGCTCTCTTCCCTCCGCCATTCCCTTCCTCCCCTTCCTTCTGATCCTTCCGTTCCTTCGCTCGTCTCTTAATTGCTGTCCTCGTGTCCCTCTAGCCATCCCTCGTCGTTGTCGCGGGCCTCCATCCTCCATCCGTTGCCCTCATTTTAATCGCGCTTGTACGAAAATGCCATGAGAACATTTCTGCAGTTCCATGACATTTTAAAGACAATTTGTGCATCAGCTGGCACCACTTTAGCAGCAGCAGCAGCAGCAGCAAACTTAGTGCATCCATTCCTAATCACTTACTAGGAACAGTTGTTCCTTCCTGATCACTTACTACTCTTCTTCTCATCAACCTGCCATTCCGCTGTGGTATCATCACACTCTGTTCTCTTTCCCCTCTTTCCCCGCACATCCCTCCCTCTCTCTTCCCACTGGCCCCCATTTCCCTGCACCGCACAGCACCACGCAGTACTGGACATTCCTCTGGCCGCAGTGAACCCAGTGGATCTCGCCTTCGAGTCCACGCCTCTGCTCATAATCAACGGCTCCCTTCTTCCCACTGCTGCTCCTGCCGCATCTGGTGGCGGTGCTGCTGCTGCTGGTTATGGCGTCTCCTCCACCACTCCATCCCACACATCCCCTGCCCCGGCCACCCCGCCTCCTTCTACTCCTGCTGCAACCGCCACTGCTCTAGCATCCCCATCCACTCCCCTCACGCCCTCCACGCCTCCTTCGGAATCAGCAGGGGCGGGCGGAGGGGAAGGGGAGAGGAGCAGCAGCAGTGCGCGGAAAGCAGCAGCAGGAACGCCGTATTCGCCGTCGGTGGTGGCGTCTGGTGGTCGGTCCGGGGGAGGAGGAGGGGGACGGAGAGGGAGTGGGGGGTCGCTCATGGATGCTGCAGCGGATGCGGTGATGCGGCTACAGCACATGGTGAGTGAGTGAGTGAGTGAGGCGGAAGATTCTTGAGTCAACTCAAAGTTTTGCGGTCGGTGTCATGTCTTGGGGTGAAAGCTGGCGGTTGGGGGATAGAGAGGGAGATGGGGGCGCCTGGATGGATGCTGCAGCAGACAGACACAGTGATGCGGTTATAGCACATGGTGAGGGGGGCGAGGGGTTGGGATTGGGAGGGACCTCAACCTCTCCTTGCTCTCCTTCCTCTGCTAATGAGAAGGGACCCCCTAGCATCCCACTCTCCATCGTCCCTCCGTCTCCCCTTCCCACCACCTTGTGCTTGTGGTTACTTACCTACACATTCTGGGGACGTCCCACCACCTTCTGTGACGTCCCACCACCTTCTATGACGTCCCAAAACACAGCCAAATTATGCGAAGTCTCTTAACTCTTTCACAATACCCCCCCCCCCCCCCCCCCCCCCCCCCCCTTCCCCCCTCCTCCCGGCCTACTATCTATCCGTGCAGTTGCCTGCGTTCCTCGCGTCCTCCCCTCCTCCCCCTCCCCCCACTCGTCCACTCATCGCATGGCACCGCTTCTCACCACGCCTTCTCGCATCGGGCCCTCTCGACCGCCTTCTTCTCTTCGACCTCCATGCTTCTGCTCTGCACTCAGGTGAGAGATTCCTTAGAATTCTAAAAAAATTCACTCAGGCGCCCGCCCTGCCAGCCTGCCTCCCTCACTTCCCTCTCCCCTTTCTCGTTATTTTGGTACCCCTGTCCCTTCCGCCCCCTCCACCTCTCGCATCTATTGCGCGCCCGCCCGCCCGCCTGCCCTCCTGCCCATGAGCGCATGTGCCAGTGCACCTGTGTGCTCACTGCCTCTCTGCTGTGCTGCTCTTTGAAAGGGTATACAGGCGGAATAGCAGGCCAGTCCAGCCAAGGATGTCCGGCCTGCCTGCCTTTACCCCCGTCCCCCCCCCGTCCACCCTCCCCCCTTCCCCCTTCCCCCTTCTCACCTCACCACTTCTTCCGTTTTTACTTCTGCTCTCCTTTCCCTTGTTGACTCCCAGGTCCCTCGCTCTCCCCCCCACCGCCCTCCATCCTTCTGCACGAGCTGCAGCGCCACGTGTCGTGTGTTGACTGGCGGCCCAAGGCAGGCGCCACTCTGGCTGTGGCGTGCAGGTGAGGCATCGAAAGCGGTGTTGGGAGATGCGAGGAGATATGGGGGAGTGAATGGGAGGGGACAGGGGTGGGTGATGGGTCGTGTCATGGATGGTTGGGATGGGATATTGGGATGGCATGGGATGGCATGGAATGGGATGATTGGGATGGGGCATGACATGGGATGGGGTGGCATTACATTCTGGCATTGCAAGGCGTTCCTCCTCTTTCATTTCGTATCTTCCCCCTCCTCTTATCCCTTCCTTCCCCTCCTCCGTTCCCCCACTCCTTGTTCCCCCACTCCTTGTTCCCCCTCCTCCGTTCCCCCACTCCTTCTACGTGCCCCCCTCCTGCTCCTCCATCACTCGTCTGCAACCTCCCCCTCTCTATGTCCCCCACCTCCCCCGGGCCCCCCACCACACCCCCGCCTCCCCCGCCACACAACCCCCGCCCTCCACATGCCACCACCACTGCGTGCTGCTCTCAGGGCGGGCATCTGCCTGTGGAACCTGGCAGGGCCTCTCCTGGTGGAGGGGCCATCTGGGGGAGACACAGCTCTATCCGGCATCACAGGGGCCAGCATGGGAGCAGTGGGGGGAGGGGGGGGGGGATGGGGAGTAGGAGGAGGAGGTGGAGGTGTGGGGAGCGGTGGAAGGGGGTGTGTGGTGCCGGCGTGTATGCAGTTTCTTGCCAGCTCGCCGCAGCGGCAGCAAGGGGCGGTCACTAGTGTGGCGTTCAGCCCATGTGGCAGATATCCTGCTCTGCTCCGCTCCGCTTTGCCCTGCTCTGCTCTGCTCTGCTCTGCTCTGCTCTGCTCTGCTCTGCTCTGCTCTGCTCTGCTCTGCTCTGCTCTGCTCTTTTTCTGTTTTTTCTCGGCCTTGCCTGCTCACTCCTGTTGTTTGCTACTTCGTTTCCGCCCTGTATCCCTCGAACACTCCCAGCTTTTGCTCCTCACTCGTTTTGTTCTTTCCCATTGCTGTTTTCTGCTTCCCCTTGCTGCTCCTTGCCTCCTTTTTCATCCTTATTCATTTCATTCTTCCTCCTTTCCAGCTCCTTTCCTGCCCCTTCCCTTCCTACACCTGCCTATTCTTCCTTTGAGGCGCCTCAAAAGCCTGTTCTTCCTTAACTCGCTTTATTCTCCTTCTTGCCTGCGCATTCCTCCTCTTTCCTTCCTCCTACCCATCCTCCTCTTCCTCCTCCATCCCCAATGCTCTCCACTCGCGATCTTTCTTGGTGTTGCTCTGTCACACATTGCTAGCGTCAGCATCACACGCATCATCAACCATCCTGATATGGGACGTTGCCACAGGTACCTCATTATATACAGACACCCGACTGCTGTCAACTTCCTTATTGAGGTTCCATGTTCAAAAGGTTTTGCACCTTGTCTGCTGCTAGTTTGCTCAAACATGCGTTCATTCATGTTCAACCATTCATTGCCACTCCATCATCACGTGTTATTGCTGCTCCTGCTGCTCCTACTGCTCCTCTCCCATGACTCACTGCTCGCATCTGCCTCCTTCCGATCCTCTGACCCTCCCTCCCTCCCTCCCTCCCGCCCTCCCTCCCTCTCCCTCTCGCCCTCATGCTTCACCTCCTCTGCCCGTCCACACCAGGTGTGGCAACGCCATTGCGCCGTGGCTTTGCAGGGGTGAAGATGCTGCGCTGGTCACCCCGGGGGGACTGCCTCTTCAGCTGCCTCTTGTGCGACTCTATCTTCCTCTTCTCTGCTCTGCTCTTGCCCTCTCTGCTCTTACCCTCTCTGCTCTTTCCCGTTCTGCTTTAACGCACGTGGGTGGGTGGGAGTCGGGAGTAGCTTGATACATACAAATACATACGTTTCACATCTTCCCTGCTCGCTACATCTCATACTAGAGTGTGCACCTATGAGATGTACCAACCAACACCTGGACCAGCCCCTCTCCGTCGCCCCATCACTTCCCAGTCCTTCGTTCACAGCATACCAAGCTTCGTTCACAGCATACCAAGCTTTGTTCACAGCATACCAAGCTTCGTTCACAGCATACCAAGCTTCGTTCACAGCATACCAAGCTTCGTTCACAGCATACCAAGCTTCGTTCACAACATACCAAGCTTTGTCCACAGCATACCAAGCTTCGTTCACAGCATACCAAGCTTCGTTCACAGCATACCAAGCTTCGTTCACAGCATACCAAGCTTCGTCACAGCATATCAAGCCCTGCCCCAATTCACCTCTCGCATCCTCCCGTCTCTTCTCCTTTTCCGTTCCTCTACGCCCCTCTCCCTCCCTCTCTCTCTCTCTCTCTCTCTCTCTCTCTCTCTCTCTCTCTCTCTCTCTCTCTCTCTCTCTCTCTCTCTCTCTCTCTCTCTCGCTTTCTTCCCACCGGCTGCAACCGCACTGCACCACCAGCGATGGCACATTCCACATGTGGGAGACAGAGTCGTGGACATGCCAGCAGTGGTCGGTGGGCGCACAGCAAATCACCGTGAGCTCACTCCCTCCCACCCATGCATGCATCCAATGCCTGCTTGCCCGCCTGCCTCCCTTGCCCTCCTCCTTCCTGTATCCATTGTCAATCTTCTTTTTTTTTCTCACATCTAGAAACGAATTTGCAGGCACCTTAATGTTTTACATGCACCTCTAAAAAGAGTTCGCTGCTCCCCTCCCTCACTCTTCCTACCGTGCAGGCAGCAGCGTGGAGTCCTGACAGCCGTGTGCTGCTCCTCGCATTCCACTCCACGCCCACTCTTGCCGCAGTGCACATTGCGCGCTCGCCTCCCGCACTTGGTAATCACAAGCCGCCCCCCATTATCCCACTCCCTGCCGTCCTCTTATCCCCCGCACTTCCCCCTCCCATCTCCCCCCACCCGCTTCCCTCAACCTTGTCTGCTACTCAGAAACTTAAGAAATTGCGGCTGTTCTTTGTTTCTTCGCACCAGTGCGTGCCCTGGCTGGCTGCACACAGCCATGCTCTACTCTACTCTTCTGCACCCGTTTTTTACACATCTCGAAACGATACTCGAGACGAGTATCATTCCGAAACTGGCCATTCAGCTCAAATCAAACTAGCAGAAGCATGCCCATCTTTGCCTTTCGTTTGCCTCCTTCTCCACCCGTGCCTGCCCCTGCGCCAGACATCCACGTGTTGCCTCTGGAGCTGCCAGACCTTGCCTCACTCATGATCGATCCCATGAGCCCCCCTGAATTATCCACCTTTGGGTGAGTCCGTTGAGCCTGTGCGAGTCTGTACGAGTCTGTCTGTGTGGATGCGCGGCGTCTTGGACGCGGGTCTGAACTGATATCCTTTCGTTTGGGTTGTTAAATTGGTTTGGTAATCGCCTTCCCTTGCTGACACTGGATTCCTCTTAAGCTCGCTGCGTTTGCCACTCCCACCCCTCCAACCCCTCCAACCCCTCCCATCCCTCCCATCCCTCCCATCCGTCTTCGAACAGAGGAGTGACGGACATGGCATGGGATGCCACCGGCAGGCGCTTGGCCCTCTCCTTCTCCTCAGCTCGCATGGACACGGCTGGACTGGTCGCGCTCTTTGACACTCACCTCGCACCCATCCTCACCGCCTCCCTCTTGTAACACTCCCCACCCCCCCACCCACTCTTTTCCTCTTCCCTAGCCTCATCTCTTCTCTTCTCTTCTCGTCTCCCGTCTTCTCTCTTCATCTCTCCGCATCTCTCCGCTCTTTTTTCCCCATCTCTCCTCGTCTCTGCTCTTTTCTCATGTCTCTTCTCTTCCCGTCTCATCTCTCCTCCCGTCCTGCCATCTGCTCATAATAACTCCCACTTACGAATGGATGCGTAACAACCTGACATGAGAGCCAACATCAGATGCACAGATTGTTATCAACTCCCTTAAACTCGTTTCTCCAACTTGTCTCATTTGTGTAAGCCCATAAGTAACAGCGTGTGCCACCACCATCGCCCTACCGTCATCATCCCCCTCATCACTGCCTGCTGCCAATTCCACTTGTCGTATCCTCAACTCCCCCTCCCTCTCGCCCTCTCTCCCTCCCTCCCCTCCATGATCACAGGGGTGTGATTCGAGGCCCGTCAACAGCAGCACCGCCACCACCACCACCGCAACCTGTGGCATCATCGTCCTCCTCCCCACCACCGCCACCACCATCCCCACCTGTGACACGAGAAGGGGAGCAACCAGTTGCACCTCTTGCCATGTCCTTCCGTCCCAACTTCAAGCATGGAGCTCTGCTGTCCGTTGTAAGCCTCCCCTCACCCCCTCTTTCAAACACCCCACCTTCCCGTCCCGCCCCTTCCCTGATCCTTTATCACATCATCTTTCCCACCTGTCCTTTCTATTTGTGAGCTCAGCCTCACACGCTTCTTCAACGTATTAATGCTTGCTAGCTAGCTTGTTGGTAGTACCGTACTGCCACGTGGTTTACTCACCTCACCTTTCATCCCATCCCGTCCCATCCCATCCCATCTATGCAGCTGTGGTCCTCAGGACTTTGCCGGACGTACCCAATGCTCTTCACAGGCTTCTGAATGTATCCACCTGACCGTGCCATATCAAATCTAGTAACTTGTCGTGGTTTCATTCTAGAGCTACAGGACGGGTCACGGGTATGAATGAGGTTTGCTTTGCTGCATAACCAGGGCCAGATCACCTGCACTCCGCTTTTTCCACAACGCACGGTACCAGTTGATTTTTTTTTTTTTTTGGTATCCAGCTCATTGAATTATTCAAGCATGTTTTTCCCATGTCATACGTACGGTACAAGTTTCTACATGTTACGAGTGCAATTGAGTGAACGAACGAGAATTGCACTATCGAAGCAAGAGTACAATGAGCGAAGGCATGAGCGAAGAATATATAGCGAAACTACAGTGGTAACGGTAATGGACTGTGGTTGTCGCGCGACGGGCCTGGGACTGAGGTTGGGAAAAAGTGTCGAAGCGGAGGCCCGGAGCGCGAGTTACCCGCCGAGCCGTGAGGTCAGGGTGCGATGTGCGAAGGTGGCGGGCGGATTGTCGATGCGAGGGTTGCGAGTGGTAACGGTGCTGACTGTGGTGCTACAGTGATGTACGCGTTGAGCAGGGATGCGAAGTAAGGAAAAGGAATTTTCCTTACACTACAACACGAGTTACCTCATTCTTTGTGGAGTACTTCAAAACGGCAAGAACCAAAGCCCCACGCTTGTACAGCGAATTTCACCAACCACCCTGGAGCTGGTTCGGGCAGAACCGTGCCGTTGTTCACGCGACCGCGGCTCCAGCTCGAGCAAGTCTGACAAGGAAACAACACCTGCCTTGCCTACTGAAATTCCAAGGACACCTCTGGCGTCCTCCCTGTCAGTCACTGAGCTCCACTGCCAGTTCGTTTCGCACTAAACCAGGAAACTAAATCAGCGAACCGAACTCAACAGACCAGCCGGAGCCTCCCATCCCACTGCACCGATGTTGCGCTTATGCCTTGGAGTTTCCGCAGTGCTGTGGAACTCATATTTCTCTAGTTGTGAAAGAAATTCAAGCAGCAAAGAAAAACTTGACAGCCCAAACTTGTTCTTTGTGAAGCTCAAGCTAGTTAGCCCAGCAAGCAAGCTTGTAGTCTGGCATTGGCGTCGCATCAGTACCAGTTACATGAACCTTCCAAGCCAGTAATAGTCAAACTCGCCGTGCGTCGTTGCTTCGTGCATGTGCTGTCACAAAAGTGATACAATAGCGAATCAAGACAGGCATTCCGGCTAGCCAAGCGTCTCCCGCCCCCAGCTACCCGCTCTGACTTCTGTAGAAGATTTTCCCTTTCAAATAAAATCCGCTAGAAGCCCCTTTCTCTACGGCGCGGACATGCTGTTTGTTTAACTCTCGGCTCACACCAACCTGCACCCGCCGCCGTATCCCCCGCATGCATGGCCACACGTGGTTTAATCACTGCGCGCCGATGACGGCGGCAACGTGCCACTCTTGAGCGCCACGTGGAGAGCCGCCGGCTCGTTAGTAGCAGCAATGGGCGCGGGGCTTGTATCGGAGACCCTCCACGCGCCCGCGTTCCTCGCGGGGTGGCGGCGGTGGCGCATCAGCCGGTGGGGGAAGTCCGCCGTTGTCGACCCCTGCCTCGCCATCTTCCGCCGGTACTGTGGGGAGGGCGGGGGAAGGGGGAAAAGTAGGGGGGGAAAGGGCTGTCGTGCAAGGCGGAGCGGGGAAATTGTGGGAGTAGCCGAGGGGTGGAGTGGTGGGAGGGATGGGGAAGATTATGGGAAAGGGGAGGGAGGAAGGGGAAGGGGGGAATGAAGGGAGGGCGTGAAACAGGAAAGGTGGGGAAAAAGGGGAGAAAGATGATTGGGAGTGGTGAGAGAGTGGTGCAAGTCGGTGGCAACAGGTACAGTCCTCGTTAGGATTCCATTTCAATTTTCATGGCACCGTACATTCCAGGCTGTGGTCTCGAGATGAGCGTGCAGGTTCCGTGATTCCATGCCATCATGCAATCCCATGACACATATAAGAACATCACACCATTTCATATCACACCACTTCCAAGGAGTTTCTTGCTCTGTCCAGCAACATATCACTATTTCGCCGTGCAGGCAATTTATCACAATTGTCCGGACAAGTGCAGGCAATTTATCACAATTTCCCCCCTCCCTTTCCCCCTCCGGACCCTACACTTCCGTTTCCCCCTCTCGTCCCCACCAAATCTCTTTCACTCTTCCCTTCTGCGTGCAGCGGAGCGGATCCGAAGCAGCTCGCCTTTTCCCTCGCCCTTGGCTTCGTCACCGGCCTCTTCCCTCTCTGCGGTACCCCCACCCGTGCCACCTCGCCTTCCTCCTTCCTCCCTCGCTCCTCTCACCCCACGTTTCTTCGTGCATTTCTTTTTCCCACCCCACTTGACCCTTTCCCCACTATCTCTCGCTCCCCTTCTGCTCTCCAATCATTAGAATCCCTGTCATTTTCCCCAGTGTTTTCTCCCTCTCTCCCCCCATTCCCCTACCTCCATATTTTCCCTCCTCCCCTTGCTCCACCTCAGCTTCCCCTCTCATCCCACATCATTTATCAACCCCTTCCTTTTCCCCTTTACCCTCCCCCTTTTTCCCCCTCCCCCTTCCCCTCCCCCCATCTCTCCCCCCTCTCCCTCCCCTCCTGCCCAGGTCTGGCAGCAGCACTGTGTGCGGTGGTGGCGTATGTGCTGCGCTCCAGGAGCCACTCTCTTCCTCTCCCCACTCTGCCCCAACTTCCCGTATCTCTTCCCACATCTCCTCCCTCCCCCCCCCACACACCTCAGGTCTGACAGCAGCACTGTGTGCGGTGGTGGCGTATATGCTGCGCTCCAGGAGCCACGGTCCCACCATGATGTTTGCCACGTTTCTCGCCACGCCTGTGGAAGTCAGGTCAGCTGCTGCTGCTGCTGCCTGCGGCCTGTATAGTGTGCGGCGATCATGTGCGAGCAAGCATAGCGCTTGCATGCATGGGGCGAAGCATAATATACGCATGAGGGCAAGCATAATCCATGCATGGGAGCAAGCATAATACATGCATGGGGGCAAGTATGCACGAACAAACACTTGTGCGAGGCGGTCTTCTTCAAGTCTTCTGACATCAGCGCACATACTCAACACAACAGTGGGTGCAGCGAACTGCTAGTTGACTTTTGAGTCGACTCAAAAGTCTACTCAACACAACAGTGGGTGCAGCGAACTACTCTCATTGCCTCCCCTTCTCTACTTCTCCCTCACCTCACCTCCCCTCTCTATCCCTGCAAGCAGCCTCATAATCCCCTACATGCGTCTGGGCGAGTGCCTAGCACGGTCTGACCATCTGGCCATCTCGCCGGCAGCGCTGCTCGCTGCGCTCTCCTTCTCTCACTCCGGAGGCAAGGCCTCCGCGCGCCTCCTCCTCGGCCTCGTCCACGCGGTCAGTGGGGGTGGGTGGGTGGGTGGGTCACTGGGATGCTCAATCAGTGCAATGCAGGTGACTTTTGAGTCGACTCAAAAGTCACGTGGGTGGGTCACTGGGATGCTCAATCAGTGCAATGCGGCCGGTGAAATAAGGTCCATGGGATCAGTGGGATGCTCTCATGGTTGCTAACTGCCAGTTGCAGACCCGCTCCTCATGTGACTCCTCTGCCAGTTGCTGCCCTGCCCCCCTTTTTGACTTAAAAAAAAAAAATTGCAACTTTGTTGCTCTTTTGTTCTCCCTCTCAACACCAACAGGTTTATCACATGGTTGCTGGCTGGTAACACCTCTCCTCATGCGCCACTTCAAACTTCTGACACGTTTCAAAGTTGTTGCCCTCTCCCTGTCTCCCTGTCCCCCTCTCACACCATCAGGTGCTCGCATGGCTGGTGACCGCCCCGCTCCTCGTCTGGCTCTTCTACCGCTTGTTCCTTCCCTTGGCCGTTCGCTTCACGAGACGAGCACCCCTCTCCCATGTCACCATGGGTATAGTCATAGGCAGTAGCTCCAGTGTTGCTGGTGGTGGTGGCAGCGTTGGTGTTGCTGGTGCGGGTGTGGGTGGTGGTGGCATTGGCGGTGCTGGTGGTGGTGGGCATGTTGCTGTTAGCAGTGCAAGCAGCATCACACATCCCACTCACACGCACGCTGTGCACTCGCATGTGAATGCACATGCAGGGATGTATTCTGCGAGTGCACAAACGGATCTAACACGTGGGGGGGGGATAGGGCATGGTTCGATTGATGTCTTGGATCCCAGGGAGGAATGAGGTGCATTGCAACGCAGTTTAGAGCCTGGCATGGTAGGCACCTCCTTCATTCACTGCATGAACCGTTCCTTCAGCGTAAACAAGCAGTGATGTATATTCATGCTATTTTCCAGCTGTGTTCTGTACTTTATGGCTCGCACCGGTACTTTTACATAGTGTACAGAATAGCTCTTTCTGGCTGGTGGTCAGTTACAAGATACAACTTACAGGGCATCTCAGTTACCATACTCAAGCTCCACAAAATAATCCAAGACGTTAAGAAGGCGTGATACAGTACAAAATTGGCCAAAACAAGTATAAGGGTGAGGTGAGTCCTCTCTTGTACACTTGTGGGAACAGCCCAAGCCCAAGCAGCTCTCATCATCAGTCAGTCCTCGCGCTGCTGAAGCCTCACAGCCTCGAACACAAAACTCAACCCTGCCGTCTGTTTCCGCGGCGCCTCAAAAACAGCTCCCTGGGATCCAGCCCAGCGCTCCTCCCCATGCTCCCTGTGATGCAGCGCTCCTCATCAGTCCTCGCGCTGCTGCAGCCTCACAGCTTCAAACACGGCGCTGAAGTCGTCCCGGCCATGCCCCTCCCGCCGCGCCTTCTTGAACACCTCATTGGCCGCAGCTGCCACGGGAAGAGGCTGTGCCAAGTCGTCGCCCAAACCCAGAGCCAGACGCAGATCCTGCATGGGTTGGTTGTGAGTGAGGGGTTGCAGGATGCAGGTTGAGGTTTCAGCAAGTGAGCAGCTGTGCCAAGTCGTCCCCCAGGCCCAGCGTCAGACACGGATCCTGCATGGGTGGTTGGTTCTGAGGGGATGCAGGTTCAGGATAAGTCTGAGAGTTGGAAAATGTTTTTTGAGGCGCCTCAAAAGGCTGCGGCAGCCACGGGCAGAGGCTATGCCAAGTCGTCACACAGACCCAGCGCCAGACGCAGATCCTGTATGGGTGGGTTGTGAGGGGATGCAGGTTCAGGATAAGTCTGAGAGTAGGATATTGAGTTCTGAGGCACCTCAAAAGGCTGTGACAAGTGTGCCACGGGGAGTGGCTGTGCCAACTCGCCTCCCAGGCCCAAAGCCAGACGCAGATCCTGCAGGGTTTAGGGTTTAGGGTTGTCAGGTTTGGGACTCTGAATATAAGAGTAAGGGGATTGCTTTCTAAGATTTGACACTTGAGGACTGGGTTGGAAAGCTGGAACTTGAGGTGTCCCAAAAGCATGTTTGTATTCGAATTTGAGTTTGCAGCGAGCAGCAGAGGCAAGGACAGAAGTGGAAGAAGGGGGAAATAGGGGGGAGGGAGGGGAATGAGCAAAAGGAAGGAAAGAGCAGACCATAAGGTGAGAGAGAAAACGACAGGGAAAGGAACTGGAGCGGGTGAGGTGGTGCCTGTGAGAGAGGTGGGGTGGCGGGATCTTGCCTTCTGCTGGTGCTTGAGTGGGAAGGCGGGTGCATAGTTGCCGTCGATCATGAGAGGGCCCTTGAGAGAGAACATGGGGCTTGCGATGGCACCCTGCTCTATCACCTGATGATACGGGATCGCCACACCATCATAGATATGCCACACGCCACATGCGTGTATGCGTGTTTGTGTTTATGCACATGTGTGACAGTGCGAATGCAAGGAGACACCCATATGTCAGCTACACGCATGCATAGACATATCTACCTACACACATGCTGACAGCCACGTTCCCCCCCCTGCCTTTGAAAGGTGAGATGCAACTAAGCGTTTGAAACTTTATCGTGGCCACACAAAGAACAACATGGACCGTCTCTGGGGTTTTCTAGGAGAGCTCACCTGCAGAATGGTGCAGTTATGAGACATATCAAAAGTCGTCCGGGGTTCCCTAGGAGAGAGCTCACCTGCAGGATGGTGTTCTTATCCAGCCCCACTCGCT
Organism: Closterium sp. NIES-65; assembly: GCA_948144175.1. Classification (NCBI taxonomy): domain Eukaryota; kingdom Viridiplantae; phylum Streptophyta; class Zygnematophyceae; order Desmidiales; family Closteriaceae; genus Closterium; species Closterium sp. NIES-65. The sequence continues at coordinate 1,108,382 of CANXME010002212.1, forward strand.
CTCCCAGTGCTAGCCCTTCAGCGAATGAAGCCATCATACTGAGGTTGGGGAGGACCAATGCGGAGGGTAGGGGGGACGGAGAGAGGTGAGGAGGGGGCGAAGTACGGATGGCAACAAGTGCACTGAGTCAGTCAACAGATTAAGCTGAATCTGTTTTTTTTTGTATTCTAAGTAGGTCAACAGATTAATACGGCATTCCTCTCTCGATACTCAGCAGCTGAATCACTTTTCAAGACTGCCAGTGATGCGGGCTTAGGGCGTGGAACATGTTGAAAGAGTCTGAAAAAGACTGAACTGTCACCACTCCGCAACATAATGTAACTTACAGAAACAAAGCAGTACACGAATAAAACGTTTTCAACCGTTCTTGAGGTCCGGACGTTCCACACGCCCTTAAGGCCTCATTTAAAACTCACCTGGTTTTCACATAAACTCCTCCTTGAAAATTCGCTCTAACAAGGATAGGACACAAGTGAGAGAGGCGCCCACCTTCCCATGACCATGTTGACAACCAGCTTCATGGCCGCCCCACTGCCCTCCGGGCCCAGGAAGAACGTGGACTGCATGTGGAAAGGGGCCAGAGGGAGAGAGACGAATGCCATACACGCAGCAGAAAGGGACGTATAAAAGGAAGGAGGGAGGGAGAAGATGCATTGAGATAATGAGACAAGAATGAGGACAGAGTTTGCGAGAATGCATCGGGCATAGACGGAAGGCAGGTTCGTATGTGGATGGAATGGAGCAGCGGCAGATGAGTGCAAGAAGAGAAGCAAGGGCTTGGGTCCAGCGCCCTCACCTTGCCCATGATGTTGAGCATGGGTCCAGCGCCCCCACCTTGCCCATGATGTTGAGCATGGGTCCAGCGCCCTCACCTTGCCCATGATGTTGAGCATGGGTCCAGCGCCCTCACCTTGCCCATGATGTTGAGCATGGGTCCAGCGCCCTCACCTTGCCCATGATGTTGAGCATGGGTCCAGCGCCCTCACCTTGCCCATGATGTTGAGCATGGGTCCAGCGCCCTCACCTTGCCCATGATGTTGAGCATGGGTCCAGCGCCCTCACCTTGCCCATGATGTTGAGCATGGGTCCAGCGCCCTCACCTTGCCCATGATGTTGAGCATGGGTCCAGCGCCCTCACCTTGCCCATGATGTTGAGCATGGGTCCAGCGCCCTCACCTTGCCCATGATATTGAGCATGGGTCCAGCGCGCTCGTACAGGTCCCAGTCGCCCCCTGCAAGGAAGATCAGCTTGCCGTTCTCCGCTGGCGTCTTTGACCCCGACACAGGCGCCTGTGGGGGGGAATATGGAGAGAGGGAGAAACGGGAGCGCAGCTCTTTTGAGACCATTCGAGAGGAGACTGGCTTATGAATCCACCTGCCAGGAAGATCAGCTTGCCGTTCTCCGCTGGCGTCTTTGACCCCGACACAGGCGCCTGTGCGCGCGTGGGAAACAGGGGAAACGGGGCAGAGCTCTGAGTCACCTCGAATGGAACGACGCTGTGGGTTTTGAGTCACCTCGCAAGATGAGCGTGTCGTGCCGTGCCGTTCTCCGCTGACGTCTTCGACCCGGACACGGGCGCCTGTGCGTGGTGGGATGGGAAACAGCAACAGGGAATGCAGAGCAGGTCAATTCTGAGGGAAGGGAAGGGAGATTCAAGGCAACTCAGAAGTTGACTCGGAAGATGATTTTTTCATGCCAACACCGGCGCCTCCCTCCCTTCCTCCTTCCGTTCCTCCCGTCCTCCCTCCTTCCCAGGATCCCTCCTCACCTTGAAGATCTGTGATCCAGTGGGCGCACACAGCCAGTGTCACCCACTGGATCACAGCGAAACAGCAGAAATCCTCCACCCTACCTACCTCCCTGAAATCATCCTTGCTGCCCCTTCACCCTCCCAGGCTCCCTCCTCACGCCGCGGAACTGTGCTCCAGTGCCGCGCACTGCCTGGTCTGACTGCCAAAGCAGCAGACAGCCCCACAAACTCCCTGTACTCTTGCTTGTTGCCCCTTCACCCTCCCTCCCTCCCCCCTGCCTCCTCACCTCCGTCTCTCCCTCCCGCCCTCCCCCCTCTTTCCTCACCTCGAGGAAGTGTGCTCCAGTGACACGCACGGCCTGGTGTGGCTGCTAAAGCAGCAGACAACCCTCAAACTCCTTGTGCTCATGCTTGCTGCCCCTTCACCCCCCCTCTCTCCCTCCCCCCTCTTTCCTCACCTCGAGGAACTGTGCTCCTGTGGCGCGCACGGCCTGCGCCACCCTGACAGCTGTCTCCACGTCCACCGTTGATGCGTCCACGTAGCTGATTGATGGCACGGAATGGGGGAAGAGGCGGGGTGTGGTGTGGTGTGGTGTGGTGTGGTGTGGCGTGGTGCGGTGCGGTGTGGTGTGGTGCAGGTATGAAGTGTGGTATACGGTTGTGCATGACATGGTTACAATTTACAAAGATGTGGAAACACACACGAATGCGACCACACACACCCATGCGGCCACGCAGACCCATGCAACCACATGCATGCTCCTGCATGCGTGCACGTGAGAAGATTTCTGTAAGTAGCTGCTGCTTTTTAGTCAACTAAAAAAAGGTCTCTGTAAGTGCCGGCTGCTTTTTAGTCAAATTAAAAATTATCTCTGTAAGTGCTGGCTGCATGACTTGGAGCTCACCCTTTTCCCGGCTTCAATCCCTCCGCTGCGCCATCTGGCCCACATGCCACTTCCAACTGCATGCACGGATGCATGTACACATGCACGCGCGCATACATGCACACACATACATGCACAAACGCACGCACACATGCACGCACACATGAGCACACACATGCACACATACACACGCACGCACACACATGCACACACATACACATGCACGCACACACACACACACACACACATGCACGCATGCACATGCATGCAAACACATGTACGCACACACACATACACACAAACACACGCACACGCACACACGTCTCGCGCACACACGTCTTGCGCACACACGTGAGAAGTCAGAGGCAGGAAGGCGGGGTACGTGTGAAGATGGTGAGACGACACGAGAGACAAGTGGTGATGGTGCTACCGAAGGGAAAGCAGGTATAAGTCGCACATGTAGCTATGTGAGTGTGTGCGTGTGAGTGTGAGTGCGAGTGTGTGCGTGTGTATGGGACTTGCAGTGGGGTGGGACTGGGTGTGGGACGCACAGCAGCAGCAGGGTCGGAGAGCATGGCGAAGGTGATGTCACACGCTGCTGTCACCGCTGCTGCTGATGGCGCCGCGCTGCCATGGTGTGGGGAAGGGAGGGGGGAGGTGGGAAAGGCAGGCGGGGAAGGGGGACGGGGATGGGGAGGGGGAAGGGAGGGAGGAGAAGGGGAGGAGAGCGAGCAAGAGGAGGAGGTTAGTAAGAGTGTTTTGCAGTGGTCAATGCTCGTAGCACTGACATGTGCGGAGTCTGGACCACAGACATACTCACACAAACACGCGACAGGCCTCACAATAAGACAACCACCACCATCGCTCTCACGCGCACACTTCAACCCTCCTCTCCTCCTACACCACCCCACTCTATCCCACTGCACGCACACTGCACCGGCCTCGACAAGCGGGCGGGTCTTCTTGGGGCTGCGGTTCCACACCGTCACCCGGTAGCCCGACCTCACCAGCCACCCCATGAGATTGAGCCCCACCCAACACAACCACCATTCCCCAAGTCCCTGACAACCAACCCCACCGCGCTACACCGCATCCCACCCCACTGCACGCACACTGCACCGGCCTCGACAAGCGGGCGGGTCTTCTTGGGGCTGCGGTTCCACACCGTCACCCGGTAGCCCGACCTCACCAGCCGCAGCGCCATGGCGCTGCCCATGATGCCCAGGCCCAGGAAGCCGATCGTGGGGATGGACGCTACTGCACGGGAATCACGGGGGGAGCGGGGGAAGCGGAAAGGGGAAGGGGAAAGGGGAGGGGGAAGATGGCTGACGTTGCAGCGCCATGGCGCTGCCCATGATGCCCAGGCCCAGGAAGCCGATCGTGGGGGCGCAAATGCGCATTGGGAGTGCACAAAGGGGAGGGAGGGGGAAAGGGGAATGGGGAAGGGGGAAGATGTGGGGAGGGGGGCTGCGGGAGCGTTGCGCGCCATGGCGCTGCCCATGATGACTAGGCCCAGAAAGCCCCATTGTGTGGATGGACGCAACTGCACGGGCAGTTTGGGGAGGATTCAGTGGTAATGCGGGAAATATATAATTATTATAATTATTACACATGAGATTGCCCTCTTTTGAAATTCAGGCGGAAATCTGATTTGAGGAACACCTGAGGGAGGGCGTACACGCTCCCATACTGAGTTGAATTGAACCAACGGCCAATGTAACAAAGCGACATCCATCCGTCCGTACTGAGACGATTCTTTGTAAGCGCTAGCGCGCCTCACTAACTAGAATGTGCGAGCAACATCGCACAAAAAAAAGTGACCGTTTGGAATCACCACGCCCGTTCCCCCTAGTAGGTACCGCCGGGATTTCTTCACCAGAAGATACCGGCTCAAGAAAATGCCTGTCCCAGAAGAATGCCGGCGCCAGGAAACGCTAGATAAATACCAGATGGCGCCAGAAAATGTTGGCACTGTGATAAGTACCTGCGCCAGCAACGACCTCCCCCTGCGACGCGGCAGCACGCGTGGTGAGCGTGCGGCTGTTAGCCTGACTGCGCTGGTTGTGCGCGTCGAGAAGATTCTTCGACCCGCTTGCGCGCGACTGCGGCGCATTGGGCGTTGGCTCTGACTCTGACCGCGCGACGGACGCAACGGCGGGAGTCGCGGCGGGTCGGCGGGAGAAACGCGCCGGAGCGGCGGAAGCCGCGGGCACCGCGGCGCCGAAGAAGGCGGAATGGCGCCTCGCGGGCGCGCAGCGCAGCATTGCGGACACAGGGCGAACGAGCGGGGTAAGCGCTGCCAATACCATGGCGTGATTGTGAGGAGAGGATATCAGAGACTCGGTGCTTCAGCTGTGCGACTGGACTCTCAGGAGGAGACACTAGATTCTGATATCACCTGGGTTGTTGTGACTTGGCAAGCCGAGAGATTCTGTATTGATGGACATCGGGGATGTAAGTACCTCGCTATTGCAGTCCTCCTGTATGACGAAGTGGAGCCTGGCACCCAAACGCCTGAAACATACCGACACTGATTAACTGAGAGTACAAAACAAGTGGGTAGATTTTAGTGGGCTGGCTCTTCCAGAAAAAAGAATAAAACAAACAAGGGTATATTCGTGAAAAAAGCTCGACGGGGCTTTATACTCCGCTATATTGTTAGCATTCTTCAGAATGTTACGGTACTGCATCCATTGTTTAGCGTTTGCAGTTTCCTCAGTTATCAAGGATCCCTCAAACGTATGAGGTGAAGCAAGTTCAATCTTCCAAGGTTTTGGGAGTACATTTGGACAGTCTTTGCATAGGACATGCTACGGTGTGATGTGCATCATACAAGCTTTTTTCACTGTTGCACACCCAAGTCAGATGAAAGCACTGCATGGTCTCCACCACAAAACATGGACACAAGAGTGATGGCACTAGGTGGTTACGAGGTCTACAGCCACTAGGCTTAAATACCCAAGCTTACGGAAGTAACAAGGAACCAAGACTGTCGACCAAGACCAGTAAGCACCTAACCAGTGTTCTGCATGCCAGCTGCAATTCCCTTCATGGTGATAATCAGCGTATCCTCCAGGCCAGGCGCATATTCCGAGGCCGAATTCAGAGTCACAACTTCAGAAGACTTATTGTACTTCATGGAACCGCCTCCGCTGCTGCTCCCGCTGCTGGTGCGTGCCATTGCCAGGCCGTTAGCATCGGCAGAGGCATGGGCGCCCGAGCGCATGCGCTTGAGCGTGAGAACTTGCTGCACGTTGAGCGGTGTGATGTATGGCTCTCGGATAAGCAGGCGCTGGCGCAGGGGTGCGTTTCCTTCCAGCACCACTGAGCGACCGGTAATCTGCTCACAGATGAAGAAAAGCGCAACAAAAATGAGGACACATTGAGACATCTTTCCTAGAGTCTCTTCCCTAATCTCAAACCCCTCCTCCCTCCACTTTCCCTCCTTCGTATGCCTCCACTTCTCTAATCCTCGCCATCGTCCCCAGGCTCTCACCTTAAGGATCTGCTCGCGGGCCTCCTCATACTTGCGGCGCAGCTCCACCCCAAACTCGTGCAGCTCGGGGTTCGCAAGCTCCTTCTCGTAGAGCGCAGCAACGCGGGGGTCACCCTTGGCGAACACCATTTCCACGAGGTCAATGGTGACGCGGAAGAAGGGCCAGTTCTGGTACATGTCGCGCAGCGTCTCCAGGTTCTTGGGGTTGCTCTCCAGCACACCGCGGAAGGCCGCTGACAGACCAAGCCAGACTGGGAGATGGAAGCGCGTCTGCGGGGGTTGGGGTGTGTGGGTGGGGGGAGGTGTCAGGTTAGGTGCTATGAGGTGTGGGTGTGTGCACGTGCGGTTGCATGCATCTGTGCAGATGTTGGCCCAGAGTGTGTGTGCATGGGCATGTTGGTGCGCATGTGTGTGCAAGTGCTCGAGTGGTTTTGGGGGGAAACGAGCCTGAGGGAACCCGGATGGGGGCACCCCCAAAATGCTGAGGTTGCAAGGCATTCCGAAAATGAGGCTTCCATTCACCTCACAAAGGAAGCAGTGTGTGTGTGTGTGTGTCCAGGCGTCTATATATGAGGAACCTCACAAAGAGACTGGAAGCAGTACCTGTGTCCAGGCGAAGATCCAGGGAATGGCGCGCAGGGTCTCCACACCGCCACCAGGCTTGCGCTTGGATGGGCGGCTGCCAATGTTCATGCGGGAAAACTCAGTCTCCGGGGTCACCTGGTGGGGGAGGGTGAGGGGGTGTACAGCGAGGACGAAAGGACAGGTTCAATTGGTGATGCGCGTGGAAGACAAGAGGACGAGGGAGAGGAGAGGGGGGGCGAGGAGATGGAGAGAGGAGAGCGAGAGCGAGTGGACGAGAGGATGTGGATGTGAGTGACCGAGGCGGGAAGCGGAACTCACGGATCGGAAGTATTCAACGAATCGCGGATGCTTGAAGACAATGGAGCGGTACTCCTCGGTCGAGAGCGGTGACATCTCGTCCATGAGTGCAATCCACTCGGGCTTGGGCGACACTGGGGGATGCATGCCGTGTTCCAGAGTGGCTGGACAGAGAAAACAAGTAGGAAGGGACGCACACACAGAGAATGGACAGATTAAGGGACACCGATAGATAGAAATGGAGTGGGGTAGGTGAGAGCCAGAAGAGGCAAGGAGAAAGGAGGTGAGGTGGAAGCTTAGCGCAGGGCGGCCGGGTGTTGAGAGGGAGGACACATGGAAAATGGAAACGCCACTATGTCAGTCACAAACCAAACCAACAACCTGTCATCCCCCACTTCATACTTCTCACCGTTGAATGAACACCAACCGTAGACTACCTCAAAACCCTCTCCCTAAACCCCAATCCCCCCCCCCCCCCTCCCCCTCCCCCTTCCCCTTCCAATCAGCTCACCAGAAGTGAAGCGCTGCAGAGTACGGAAGCACAGGTTCTCCTCGCCAAACGATTGCTCAATGACCTCTCCCTGCACCGTCACCCTCAGCGACCCGTCCACAGACCCAGGCGGCTGCGACAGAATAGCCAGATGCGTGGGGCCTCCACCACGACCCACAGTCCCACCGCGGCCGTGGAAAATCGTCAGATGCACCCCGTGCTTCCCTGCCACCTCCACCAGGCTCGCCTGGGCCTTGTACAGAGCCCAGGCGGCAGCCAGACGCCCGGCGTCCTTCCCTGAGTCGGAGTAGCCAATCATGACCTCCTGACGGCCGTTGATAATCTCCTTGTAGTAGGGGATGCTGAGGAGCGCGTCAAGGACAATAGGCGCGTTATTCAGATCGTCCAGGCGCTCAAACAGCGGCACGACGCGCCGGGCGGGAGTCACCCCGCACGCCTTCTGCAGCAGCTGCACCTCCAGCACGTGCGACACAGACGTCGCCATGGAAATGATATACGCTGATAGAGAGTCCTCCGGGAGCTCTGCAATTACATGGAGCGTCGAGATCACCTCGCGGACCTCGTCCGACATAGGCATGTCCGGGCCAAAGAGAGGCCGCTTGTTCTGCAGCTCAGACACCAGCCACTCCACCTTCTTCTCCTCGCTCCACTCCTTGAAGCTCCCCAGCCCCAGGTGCTGCGTGATGGTGTCTACAGCATCTGTGTGGCGGTCAGACTCTTGGCGAATGTCGAGTTTGACGAGGGAGAGACCGAAGCAGGCGACCTGCCGCAGGAAATCGAGGAGCTGGCCCTCTGCGATGGCGCCGTCCAGGGAGGCATGCAGGGAGCGGTAGCAGAGCTCCAGCGGCTCCATCAGCTGGTGGGGAGGGAGGGACGAAGAGATATTTCAGTGAGGCGCCTCAGAAGTCGGAAGTCGAGGAGCTTGCCCTCTGCGATTGCTCCGGGAGGCGTGCAGGGAGCGGTGGCAGAGCTCTGGCGGCCCTATCAGCTGGCAGGGAAGGGGGAGAGAGGGAGGTGGGAGGAATCGAGGGAGTCGGGGGGGGGGGGGGGGGGGAATGAAGCGCCTAAAAAACTGGAATTCGGGGAGCTGGGCCTATGCGATGGTTCCGACCAGGGGAGTTGGGGAAGGAAGGTAATGGAGGGAGAGGGCGGAGAGGAGGGAGGTAGGGGGGAATAGAGGGAGAGATGGAGATGGGGATTGAGTGAGAGGAAGGGAACAGGTAGCGAGAAGAGGGAGAGGGTGAAGAGTAAGAAAGAGAGAAGCATAGGGACGCAGAGGGGAAAGCAAAGGGGCGCAGAGGGACCCACCCTAGACAAGAGGTAGCAGCGTACCTGGGAGGCGGAGGTGTAGATGTCTTCAGTGCTGAAGGTAGAGTGACCGGACACCATGAGCTGCTGGTAGTGGTCGCGAGTGTTCCACAGGCGATCGCGCACCTCGCACAGCACCACACGGTATGGCTCGTTGCCCGGCACCTGCTTCCAGAACTCTGCAGAGCACAGATAGGGTTGGGAGACATGGGTGAGGTGAAAGGCAGGCGAGGAAAAGCATACTCAATTCACACATTACGTGGCGAGGTTCAGGGTTCAAGCGGCACAAAGAGAAACGACGGAGAAGTGACCTGAGAAGGAAAGTGGGGGGGCGGGGAGAAAAAACGAACGAAAATGGGCAAGGATGGGAGGGTATAAGAGCGACAAGGACTGCTTAAAATCAGTCACTTGCGGTTGCCAGTGGTGTGACTCATTGCCAGTGGTGTATTAACTCACCAATGTAGTGGTTGCTGTGCTTCTTTGCCCCTGCCTGTACTGCCTGAGCCCTCTCCTTGAGCTCGTCGCTTCCACGCCACATGGACATCTGTGGAGCGACGAAGGACACGCAAGGACGCGCAGAGGGGAACGCAGAAGAGAAGCGGAGAGAGAGCCAGCAGCGGCGGGGAAGCAGCGATGTTTAGGGAATAATCTGGGATGCGAAGGAATAGACGAAACCAGACGAGACGTAAAAGGGAAAACAAACTGGCGCTAGGGTGAAACGGAGAGGGACACATGACAGGGGATGGCATATGGCCCCTAAGGAGGAATGGATAGGTGCGTACCGCGAAGAGGAGTTCCTCGATCTGCGAGATGTAGAGGTTGACGACCATGAGACGCGACAGCAGCACCACATCACGCGTCACGGATGCCGTCACACGGGGGTTGCCTGCAGGTTAGGAAGATCGAATCATGCGAAGCGAGGAAAGAAAACGGCGAGGTTTGGCCAGGTGAGCAGCGAAGAGTGGGGAGATTGAGCCTACACTCCGTTGCGAGAATCCTTCGAATTCAACACACGCGTGAAAAGGTTAGCAGGTAGTTCTGTGCGTGTCGCTGAGAGCAGGAGAACATAGACTGCCAATCCCAGTCTTTCTACTGTTCCGCTAGCCCCCCGTTCTTGGAGTTCATACGCATTTACCCTCATCTCAAAGAGAGGAAAAAGGCGGAAAGGAAACCAATTCACTCACCGTCCCTGTCGCCGCCCATCCAGGACGAGAACTGGATGATGGGGATGTTGTACGGCAGGCGTTCCTCGATGCCGATGCTGCGCAGGGCGGTGTCGACGCGGCGCAGGAACTCGGGAAGGCCCTTCCAGATGGTCTCGTAGAAGTAACTCATCCCCGCGCGCATCTCGTCCTGCGGCGTCGGTTGCGTGCGCCGGATCTCGTCCGTGCGCCATGCCGCTTGGATCTGTTCTTGCCGTCATTGAGGGGGAGCAGAAATGAGAAACGGTTGAACGGAGAGGAATCAGCCATAGAGATGGGCGTTGAGAAAGGGCAGAAACCGTGTTCTTCAAGAGTTTCGGACGCAACGGTCGAATAGGGCCTACGCACCTCCCGTTTGAGAGCCTCCACGAGCTCCTGCTGCCTCTCCTTGGTGTACTTCTGGGCGTGCCGCTGAGACAGCAGGGTGCGAATTCTGGCCACAGGGTAGAAGGCGAGCACGGGAATATTGGTGAGAAGTTTTAGGGGTTTAATCTACATGGTCCGTCGACCTATTACTGAACCAAATGCGGACAAAGTGCCGTAGATCAACTGCTCATCCTACAACGAGTTAACCCAAACACGGGACAATGATTCAATCCTCGTCGCATATGCGTGCAGGAGATTGAAGATCCCAAAGAGAAAAGAAACAATTAATCAATCAAACAAACAAACACGATTACAAGTCGAGAGACTGAAACCGGGCGCATACCGGGCGTGCTTCTGCAGCAGGGAGCGGCGGATGGACTGTGTCGGGTGAGCGGTGAGCACGAGGTCCACGCGCTGCTGCTTCAGACCCTCGAAGATCTCCTCAGGCGTCTTGCCCAGCTTGATCAGCTTCTGGAACGTCTCCGTTATGTTGGACTCGGTAAGCGCACTGCCTTCCTCCTCAATGGACCCGACCTTGCTCTTCCGCGCACGATGAGCCATCTGAATCTCCTCTGCTCAGGACAGAATGAAATAGTAAGGGTAAATGCAATGATTCAGAACACCAGAAACGGTTAAGGTCGAAGCAGGAGGAACATAGAGATATAAAAATGTGAGCAAGCAATCAAGAACACCCGAGAAATTAAATAGTGTCGGGAATGAGACAAACGCAGGCGTAAGATGCCTACCCGCAATATTTCCCAGCGTGAGCATGTGGGAGAAGGCGGAAGCGAAGAGAATAGACTCAGCCGGGTCAAGGGAGTCGACCACCTCCTCTAGCTTCCTAAGATCCTCAGGGTCGTTGCTCGCGTTGTACTGGGACGACAGACCCAGACATGTTTGGACCTGCAAGAACACATATCATTGAAGGATTAATGAATGTTAATTGTTGCCGACAAATAAATGGAAGTAATCCAAGGTATCTGAAAATTTTTAATGCACGAAAAAGAATCAGGTAAATATAGACAACACATCTTCGGATCCAGGGAAATGACGATAACTAGGCTACCAGTTACACGCTTACGCACCCAGAATTGTAATTTGTCGTTCCGCATGTGCATTCCGCCCGTCAACTCAATTGTGATCGCGGACTGGTAAGATTTCTCAATAATGTGAGCGTGACTGAATGATAAGAATAAACTCACAGCTTCGGCGAGCTCATTCTCCTCGAGCTCCTTCAGCATTCCGAGGAAGCAATCCAGAAGCAACTCCTCGTCCTCCACGAGGATATCGTCATCGCCGACCTTAACATTGACCTGCTCCAACGCGTCGTGAACCGACAGATGCGGATCCAGCTCGTGGACCTTCGACATCATCTCTTCAGTCGGCGACATTGTGGATCGTTGATTAATAGTTCCTTCGTGCGATGATATGCGAGATCTCGAATCGGTGGAGAAACCGAGAGCGAGCAGACGATGAAGTCGTGAGAGAAACGGCTGCACGTGGACGTTAGCTGGCTGCGGAAGGACCGTAATCTGAGGTTGGGACGGCGAGGCGAACAAGTTTTGAAACTGCCCTCCAACGCGCGGGAGGATACGGCTGAGGAAGCGCCTAGAAGTCGCCGTTTCCAACGAACAAAATTACTGCTGCTTCCAAGAAGCAAAGTGAGAAAGGAGGAAGATTGATGGAGGGGGTATAGGCAGCTAATCTACAGAACCTAAGGGAAGGAATTCTCTGGAGACACTGTAGCTTTCTGGGAGCTACACTGTGTTGCAGAGAACGAGGGGAAGGGGAAGAAGGGAAAGAGATTCCGCTTCCCCCGAATATCGCAGCCGCGGAAAGCTGGTGGAAGCCAATCTGCAAGCAGAACCTTCCGAGGGTTGCCACGTGGTCGAGTGCTTCAAGGCCGCAACGAAGGTCGAATGTTTGAAGGCCAATCGGAAACCTTGGATGGTTCCGACGCGGAATGTGGTGGCGGACATCACGCGGCATTGCGAGTTAGGGGGATGAGCAAGCGCAGAGAGAGAGGATTTGCTCTGGTTCCCCATACACGGCTTCGACTGTGGGATTTTGGGAAGCACACAACATCGGGCAGGTAGCGATCTGGATAACCAATGGAAGCCTTTGGATAAGGCCAGAAGGCTCTCAGGAAGGAATCGTGCTGATGCAACACGGGCCGCGAAGGCTAGAGGTCACCGCAAATTTTACTTCATTCTGATTAGACAATGTGGCTGCTGAGCCATCGAGACAGCCGTCGACATGGTGACAAGTCAGCCGAATCTCATGTGTTGAGTACGTGGCTGTGACCCTTGCACCACTAAGGGGCTGTCCCCAGCCCACATGGAGGGGCTCGCGTTCCACGTCGGCATTTCTTCTTTCCAGGTTGCCGAAAAAAAAAAAAAAAAAAATCGATTCTGTTCCAAATTTTGAACCACCTCCATTTCCGAATTGGGTCCGCAACCTCAACTACCTTCACCAGCTCGTACACTTGCAGGGCTTCACCTGGGGAAATGAGATGAGAGGCTCGAGAATATTCTTGCTCCACAAACCGACCCTGTGGATGGAATCTCTGACAAGCTTGTACAGTGTACATTGCTGCACTGTACTTTGTCATGCCAGAAGCCATGTGTTGCTTTTCCCATAGGACTACACATTTTCTGCAAATTGCTACTATCACCAACTACCTATTTACAGGCATCCTATCTTCAGTCCTTACAGGCCCAGTTAACCATGAAAAGTCTGTGCACACTTCCATTCTTTAATAACATACGGTAATTTGGGCTTTGTTGCAGTGCATTACATGTAATGTAATTTATCAGCCTGTTCAATGGCATGTGTCCAGATACGATCTACATCACATCGAGCACAAACATGCTAGAACTAGATCTAGTTAGTGTTCGGATTCAACAGCTACCACATTAGATGGTGTCGATGTTACATGCTCAGCCACGGGTGGTCTGGTCCACAAACAGGCACAGGGAGGAGACCAGAAAGTGGATGAGAGTTTAATCGGAGCAAAAATGTATTGGGGAAGGAAGAACAGAGGCAATCTATAACCTTACTATGAATCAGCACATAGGCACCCAAACAGGCTGCACCTTCAATAACAAGTTCCCTCCCCAACCAGCACAGCACAGGCTTAGTTCCACACCCCAACTCAGCCTCCACAACACACTCACCAAGAACATCATCAGCCGTGATTCGCAGGGCAGGGTCCTTCGTCAGCATGCGCAGCACCAGATCCTTGCCCTCATCCGAAACATCAGGCCAGGGGGCGCGCTGCAGGTCCGGCTCTTGCTCGAGAATCGCCTGGAACACGGCCTCGTCGCTGTCCCCGCGGAAGGGAGGCACACCCGCCAACAGCACGTACAGAATCACTCCTGCGCTCCATATGTCGGACTCTGGCCCGTACGCCTCGTGCAGAACCTCGGGCGCGATGTACAGAGGGCTGCCGACAATGTCTGAGTACACATCGCCTGAGGTATGCACATGAGGGGATGAGGGGGGGAGTGGGAATGAGGTGGTGACGAGATGGCTGTTGAGGCGTCTCATGCAGAACCTCAGGCTCCAAGTACAGAGGGCTGCAGACAATGTCTGAGTACACGTCCCCTGAGGCATGCACATGAGGGAATGGGGAAAAGCGGGGATGGGATGGTGACATGATAGTTGAAGGGCGGGGAGGAAAATCACTTATCGTTCCGCGCAAGTGGCTGAGCCCTATAATATGCATGAACTGATAACAAACTTTCAGAACCCGCCCTGAATCAGAACCAAAAAAACATTCCCCATCTCCACCTCCACTCTCCTTCCTCCCTTCTAACCCACGCCACCACCCCACGTTACCGTCCCTTGAAGAACACGGCGATGCCGAAGTCAATGGCCTTCACATCAACGTCGTTCTCCTTGGTGCACAGCAGGACTCTCCCTTCCTACATTACCACAGAATCTCCCCCATCCCATCCCATCCCATCCCATCCCATCCCAGTCACCCCCCACGCCAACCCAACCCACCAGGCTTAAAGAAGACGGCGACGCCAAAGTCAATGACCTTGACGTCAACGTCGTTCTCCTCGGTGCAGAGCAGGATGTTCTCGGGCTTGAGGTCGCGGTGCATGACCCCGATGGCATGGCAGTCGCGCAGCAGCTCCACCACCACGCGCAGCACCGCCGCCGCACTGCCCTCGTCGTACCACCGCCGCTGCTTGATGCGCTCCCAGAGCTCCCCGCCCGCACACAGCTCCATCACCAGATGCACGCTCTGGGGTTGAAGTGGGGGGAGGAGATGGGGGGAGATTGAGGGACGGAAGGAGTCGAGGGAGGAGAGGGAGGGAAGAGAAAAGGGGGTTTGAGAGAGGGACTGGTTGATGTGCTCCCACAGCTCTCAGCCTGCACACAGCTGCATCACCAGATAAATGCACACTCTGGTCCGACATTGGGGGGGTTGGGAAATACAAGATTGGACGGAGTTGAGGGAGGGAAGAGTTGGGGGAGAGTAAGATACATTGGATATATGCACTTTCACAGCTCTCCGCCCGCGCGCGGCTGCATCACCAGGTGCACGATCTGGTTTGAAGGGAGAAATGGGGGAGGGGGAGTGGAGGCGATAAAGAGACAGAAGACGTTTTGGACGGAGAGAGAGAGAGAGAGAGAGAGAGAGAGAGAGAGAGAGAGAGAGAGAGAGAGAGAGAGAGAGAGAGAGAGAGAGAGAGAGAGGACTTAGCACCCAGCCCTCTTCCTCTTCCCTCGGCCCTCTTCCTCTGAGCCTATTTAAGGGCCCTTGGTGCCTTCTTCTCCTCATTATTTCGTGTGTTCTCAGTTTTCCACGGCTGGAGAGAGCGAGAGAGAGAGAGGACTTAGCACCCAGCCCTCTTCCTCTTCCCTCGGCCCTCTTCCTCTGAGCCTATTTAAGGGCCCTTGGTGCCTTCTTCTCCTCATTATTTCGTGTGTTCTCAGTTTTCCACGGCTGGAGAGAGCGAGAGAGAGAGAGGACTTAGCACCCAGCCCTCTTCCTCTTCCCTCGGCCCTCTTCCTCTGAGCCTATTTAAGGGCCCTTGGTGCCTTCTTCTCCTCATTATTTCGTGTGTTCTCAGTTTTCCACGGCTCGCGCCGGCGGCCTTCGGCCGCCGCTGCTCGCCAGCGCGGCCTTCGGCCGCGCGTTTCAGAGGCAAGACACTCACACAAGGAGTTGATCAAGCAAGGCATTCCAAGAAGGAAGAAATCAAGCAACTAGAGAGCATCACCTTACGATCAAGATGCAATACTACACGAGACGCCGCTCTACTGCGTGTACAGGCCAGCCCCCTCCGCCTCAAGCATCGCGAGAAGACACCCCGCCATCGAGTGGAGAAGCTCCGCCGAGAAGCGAAGAGTGTCAACAGGGGTCCCGTGCTGAGCCGCAGCGTGAAGATCAAGAGCGAGGCGGGGGAAGGTACGGGCTAAGGGTGCTACCCCGGCGGGCGCATCCGACACGGGCGATAAAAGGGGGACAATCTCTCCTGCCCAAGCGACGCACTGTCCTTGGGGCCCTTGAGCAAAACTGCTCGGTGTGTGACGCATGGCCTCACACGCCGCCAGCTGCAGGCTCGCCAGCCCCTCAGCCGCCCCCGCCAAATTCCACATCCGGCACATGCTCAGCGTGGGATCTCTCCCCGCGCGGCTGGGGAGAGGCGCAGTCGGAACTCCGTGCGGCAGAAACACCCCCACCTGGCCCGGAGTCTGGCCAACCGTATTCTGAGGAGCAGGGTAACCTGGGGCTTGGCGGCGTCCGCGGAACGGCCCCCTCGCCGCTGCAGCTGGCAGATACTCCCGCAAGGTCGGAGCGCGCAGCGGAGCGGCTTCAACCGCAACAGGTGCGGTGGGGGGCTCAGTGGTCACAGACACGTGAGCGTGAGCCGCTGCCCCCGACGCTTCCACCTCCCGCATTGCATCCGCCACCATATTCCCCGCGCGGTCAGCAGTGGAGCCCTGGCCACGACTACCCCCGCCGCGCGCATAACCATTCCGCCGCCCACGACGCCCTCCAGACCCAGCCGACTGAGGACGGGGCGGGGACTGCTCACGGCGGCGAGAATCCCAACGGCCCGCATGAGCCCCGCGGCCCCGACGCGGAGGCGACGGCCGCGGCGTCCGCTGCGAAGAGGACCGCTCCCGCGGGGAGCGCTTCTCCGGCGACCTCTCAGAAGAGCGGTAGCGGCGGTCGCGATGCTGAATTTCCCGCTGATATTCGTCCCATCGCCGCCGAGAGTCATGCGGCTCGGGGGCGCGACGCGCAGGGGACGCGGGTCGATATCCACGAGGCGGCGGGGACCGGCCCCGCTCCTGACACGCCGGCAAGGCATTCGACGCGACGACTAGGGGAGCACGGGATTGCTCAGGAGACGCGTGACGATCCGCCCCGCGCAGCGGAAGAGACAACCCGCGCTCAAGACGGCGCACGGGCGCCGACGCAGCAGGACGAGCCTGCACTTGGGAACGCGGAGGCGCATACTCGGGGTTTGGCTGCGCAACAAGCTGAGCGCTCTCCGCGGTTGCTTCCAAGGCGCGGTCGCGACCCACGGACCCCGCCATCACGACCGAGGCGTGAGCCGAGGACGCCAGAGCCCCGCTTGGCAGGGGAGGAGATCGGCGAAAACCGCACGCCTGTAATGCACAGCCCAATCGCGAGGAGTGGCACACCTGGCGGACGACGCGTAGGCGGGAGAGGACGCCGAGGAAGAGGAGCTGGGAGGAGAGGAGGCCGACGTACAGGCGCGAGCGGCTATGCGAGGACAGCAGAACGACTACTCCGGGAAGGCGCGGAAGGCGGCGAGGAAGCCGCTAGCAGGGGGGAGAGTGGTGAATCGGAGAATGACGAGAGTGACGAGGGTGACCCAGGTTTTAACCCCGAAACGGAGGGAGGTTTGGATGCTGAAGCTGATGAAGATGATGAGGAGCTCTTGGTTCGTGGGGCTGAGTTCCCGGACCAACAAATTGGAGCCGCGTCTGCAACACGAACCCCAGCCAGGAATCGGAATGTGGGGGGAAATCAGGCCTGGAGGGGAAATCGGACCGCGGCAGAAATCACATTTGACTCTGCCGCAACCAATAGGAACACCCCAACCCCAACTCCAACCCCACCAATGATCCACCCAGGCGACTTGGGGAAACGACTGGACCTTTTCGCGCAAGTCGCAGGCTGGGACCAGGACCCACTGCGCGACAGTCGCCAGCCCCCCCTCGCCCGTCACCCGCCAAAAGACCTTCGCGAATCATTCGCAGTCTGCCTACTCACCCCACTACTCCACCTAGCAGCCAATCCCAACTCGACCGCGGGGTGGAGGTTACTGACTTTCCTCCTGCGAATCCTCCTACGCACCTCGTCAGCTCGCAAACTAGACTGGAACGCGATGATGAATCGCCTCCTCCGTTTCCGCCAGGGACTCTGGTCTGGCCTGTACGACGAGGCAATTGAAGCAATTTCCCTCCCTGCCCAGCCACGTCACGTACCTGACACTCAGGGCATCCTTGCTAGAGCGGAGGGACTGGCCAAGCGTGGTAACCTGGCCAAGTCACTACAGTCCCTCCAAGCCACTCCGATCTCACCTGCCTCCTCCGAAGTGTACGCGGCATTAGCAGCACGACACCCGCAAGCACTCCAGCCCTTACCAGAATGGATACGCACCTTCTCCCCCGAGAAAACCCCTTCGATAGAGTTGCGCTACTTCAGGCGCATCGTAGCCAAACTCCCAAACGGGGTGGGAGTAGGGCCCTCAGGCACAACCTTCGAGCACATACGCGATGCTGCACTCGGAAATCCAGACATCTTCGCCCATCTCCTCGCACTTACCAATACAGCTATAGCCGGGAAACTCAGCAGCGAGGCCACCGAGCTCCTCACAGCCTCACGGCTCTTGGCCTTCACCAGACCGCAGGGGGGGACCCGACCGATAGCCGTGGGCGAATGCCTTCTTCGCATAGTGGCCAAGGCAGCATTGTTCCTGACTGGGGTGGCGGCACGATCACACTTCGCGCCACTACAGTTCGGGGTAGCAGTGGCTAGAGGGATTGAGGCGGCCATTCACACTGCGCGCACATACCTGGAGGAGAGCCCGGGCTCGGTGGCGCTGCAGATTGACCTCGCCAACGCGTTTAACGCGGTGGAAAGGGCGGCGGTATTCGAGGGGCTCAAGAACGAGTCCCTTGAAAGCCTTCTGCCCCTTGTCCGCCTCTCCTACGGAACTTCCTCAGCACTCCACCTCGACCATGACTTCGGCGTGGCTCCACTGCTAAGTGCTAGAGGCGTCCGCCAGGGGGACCCTCTTGGCCCCTTGCTCTTTGCAGCAAGCATCCACCCACACCTTACCGCAACGGCACTAGCTCACCCAAGGGTCGTCATTCTCGCCTATGCAGACGACATAACGCTGCTAGGCGAAGCAGAAGCGTGCACGGCGGCATTTACACACCTCACTGCCGCACTGATCCACATAGGCCTCGAGCACAACCTTGGTAAGTGTGAGGCTTGGTCTGCAACCGCCATAGACCCCGCCTCTCTCCCTCCGAGCTTCCCCATTGCAGCAGACGGACTGCGGATATTAGGAAGCCCAATCGGGACCTCAGATGGCTGTGCCGCCAGAGTAAGGGAAAGGCTTGCATCAGCAGCAGAACCCTTGCCGCTCCTGGCCCAAATGGACCCCCAATTGTGCCTGCTGCTTCTCACCCGCTGCGTGGGCCGGCGAGCATCCTTCCTGGCCAGAACCACTCCGCTAGAGGCACTACCTGAGAATGAATGGGCAGCATGGGGGGAGCAACTGCTGCATACCTTCCTGGACGCGGCACATATCATGCTGCCAAGGAGTGACGCGGAACAGAGGAGAATCTGGAGGCAAGCGGCGCTGCCCGTAACATTGGGGGGGCTTGGCATTACAAATCCTGCAGTTGAAGGGAGCTATGCGTACCTTGCGTCGGTGGTGGGCACCTCCCACTTACTGCACTCCCTGGCCGAGGCACTCCACCCAGATGTAGCCGCCCTCCTCCCCCTAATGGACCCCACCTCCGGCTCCGCGCACGCCCTGCCTGCACGCCTTGCAGCAGCGGAAGCAGCCCTCCCCCCCGAGGCTCTAGAAGCTCTCCAGGCCGGGAAAGCAGAGCCACAGGGCCTCAAGCTGCAGCAGTCTCTAGCGCTGGCGGTTCAGACACGCCGCTTCCTGAGGGTCATGAACGAGGCAAGGCGGATGCGCCCCAACCCCCTCTCTGGCCATGCCCAGAGAATGCAGTCGGTGCTCGGCCCTGGTGCGGGAGATTGGCTGCTGGCACTACCCATCATACCCTCGCTTAGGATGGGACCCTCCCAGCTCTCCTCCGCTGCTGCGTTCCGCCTGGGCCTCCCCCTACCTGTCCCCAGGCGCTGCGACTGCCGCTACCGCACCAAATTCCCTGATGACCGCCTCCCAAACCATCTCATGCGCTGCGAGAAAAGGGGGGGAAGGATTGCGACTCACCATGCGCTCAGGGACGAGATTGCTTTGATTGCGGCAGAGGCGGGATTCACGGTGCACAAAGAAACCTATGTATTCTCTCTCGTTGAAAACCTGAAGGCGGGCGTCGCAATCCGCCATCCTCGCACGGGAGAGGTTTGGATGTGCGACGTGACAGTGACGGACCCCGTTTCTCACCAAGATGAGAACTGCAATAGAGCACCGGGGTGGGCGGCTGGGGCAGCTGCGGACAAGAAGGAGCAGAAATACGCGCGCCGAAATGCGTGGGTGGGCTTTCATGCCCTAGCGGTAGAGACATATGGGTACCCCTCGCCCGGGGTGTTGGCATTCTTGCGGCAGTGCGCGGAGCTGGCGGCCAAGTTGCGATTCAACGCAGCCCCCAACTCCTACGAGGCCGCCAAGCTGCTGACGGAATACTGCCAGCGCTGGAGCGTGTGCCTCCAAAAAGCACAAGCCAACGCCCTCCGCTGCAAGACCAACGAGGCGATAGCAGCGGACGAGCTCGGCATGCGGGGCCCCTTTGCCCCCCTTAGCTAAGGCCAGCTCTACCAGCTAATAGAGCCCTCGTTCGACCTTTAGGGTCGGACGGAGGGGGCGGGAGGGAGTAAGGGAATGAGGTAGTTAGGTAGACCGAGTGTTATGTCTGGGTTTGCATGTGTTTGCATCTTCCCATGTATCTCCCATCAATCAATACCAGGACCATTTGAGAGAGAGAGAGAGAGAGAGAGAGAGAGAGAGAGAGAGAGAGAGAGAGAGAGGGAAGGGAGGGAGGAAAAAGAGGGGATAAGAGAGCCACTGTTTTATGCACTTCTCTGCTCCTGCCACCATCATCCCCACCCATCTACCACACCCACCACCCCCCATCATCGCCCATTACCCCCTATCATCGCCCATCACCCCCCATCACCTCCCATCACCCCCCATTACCGCCCATTACCCCCCATCATCGCCCATTACCCCCCATCATCGCCTATTACCCCCCATCACCGCCCATTACCCCCCATCACCGCCCATTACCCCCCATCACCGCCCATTACCCCCCATCACACTTGTCATCCTGAACCTGCGCAACCTCGAACTGGGCACAATCTACACATGCCACCAGCACCATCATCAACCCCTCTGCACCATCCCGCACCGCACCTGAGCGTCCTCGAACGTGGCCACGAGCTGCACGGCATGCGGGTGGTCTCTCAGCCGCTCCATCACTGCCACCTCCTTGCGCACGTCCTCCACCTCCTCCTCGCACTGCATTACAGGGAGAGGAAAGGGGGAGATGGGGAGAGGCAGAAGGGGAGGAAATGGGAGATGGGAGAAAGGAGGAGGCGTGAGGATCAATAGAGGAAGCAAACCACCGATCCTTGACCCGATGTACTCGTATCATAACCCCTGCACCATCCCCGCTCTGAACTCTCCCAACATCTCTCAACCCCTGCGTCTCTCCTCTCCTCACCTGGAGCCTATCCTTGGCAATCGTCTTGCATGCAAACTGCTCGCCCGTGTCCCGAGCCACACACACACGGATGCTGCCCACGCGCCCCCTCCCCACCTCGCCCCCCTCCAGCATATAATACTCATTCACATCCACATACGGCCTTCCTAACACCGTACCCAACCCCCCTCCACCTCCTCCTCCTCCTCCTACTGCTCCTACTGCTGCTCCTCCTGCTGCTAGAGCTCCTCCTCCTCGCCCCATTCCGCCTCCCCTCCCAGGAGCCCCTCCTCTCCCTCCCATAAACATTGGTCCTCCCATACCCCCACCCTGCCCTGCTGTTCCTCTTCCTCTTCCTCCTCCCCCACCCATTCCTCCACCCATCCCCCCGCCCAAGCCCCCGCCCATCCCCCCGCCCATTCCCCCGCCCATCCCCCCGCCTCCCCCTGACATCATCTTACCGCCAGCAGACACAGGTCTGGGGGGACCGCCCATGTTTCCCGCCCCTCCCCTCCCCATGCCCACGTGCCCTGCGCCAGGAGTCATAGGCGCACCCATCCCCCCCATCCCCCCCGTTCCCCCCATGCCTCCCATTCCTCCTGCTGCCCCCATCCCTCCTGGTCCCCCCATTCCCCCTCTCCCCTGTCCCGTCCCTCCCAACGGGCTATGCCCCACTCCCCCCGTCTGGTACCCCGAATTCATTCCAGGTCCCCCCATGCCCGCCCCTCCCCCTCTCCCGCGCCCTCCCCCGTCACTCCCCATTCCTCCCCCCCTCCCCCCCATTCCACCAGCCAACCCCGCCCCTACTCGCCCTCCCCCGGAGGGACTGCCAGGTGGGGGACCCATCCCCATCCCCCCCATTCCCCCTATTCCCGTCCCCGCCCCTGGCCCCATCCGCATGCCCATGTTGTTCCCCCCGCCTGCTGCCATGCCTGCCCCCCCTCGGCCCGCACCTCCCGGCCCACCAGGCCCCAGTCTGGGACTCGGTGCAAACTGCTGCTGTTGCTGCTGCGGCGGCTGCGGCTGCGGCTGCTGCTGATGCTGTTGCTGCCCCTGCCGGAGAACCAGGGGGCTGCTGGGCCGGCCTTGACCCATCCCCATGCTCCCATGCCCAGATCCCGGCCTGGGAAGACCACCAACACCCCCAACGCCACCAGCACCACCAGAACCAAAGCTTGCTCCCCTGACTGGAACGCTGGGGCGGGCAGCAGGGGAAAACACCTGCCCCTGCTGACCCTGCTGCTGCTGTTGCTGGTGGTGTGTCTGCTCCACGAAGCTAGACGCCCGGCCCGCTTGCCTCAAGTCAGGGCGATTGCCAGACGGCCCGCCAGGACCAAAGCCCGAGCCAGGCCCAGGCATGCCTACTGGTGCTGACATAACAGACGGCACTTGCGTGAATCCGTTAATACTCATGGACTGAGAACGCCTGTGAGGGGACAGGCCACGCCCACCCCCAGTAGCTCCCATGCCTCCCCCCATACCAAACCCCATCCCTGGCGCTCCCACTGCACCCATTCCCATCCCTCCTCCCCCCACTCCTCCTCCGACCCCCCCTCCTGCTCCCCCTCCGCCGCCTCCTGGGCTGCCTTCCAGCCCTCCGCTCATGGTGCGTTTGTATCCCGCGGGGGGCGTACGCGTTTGGGGCCGCCCTGATACCGCTGCAATCCGCGGATCTGGCGCCAGTGCGTTCCCTGTCCACTGGTTGGACCCCGTACCCATGCCCTGCATCGCCTGCTGCTGCAGCTGCTGCTGCTGCTGATGATGATACTGCGGCGGGTGCTGCTGCTGCGGCTGCTGCTGCTGAGTGTGTGCAGGGAAGGGCGACTGCGGCTGACGTGGCCCTGGGAAATGGAAGTTACCACTAGGCCGCCCTCCTGCTGTGGACGCACGGGCAGGGAGGTCATGAACGTTACCACTAACCATGTTACCACCTGGTATGCTGTAACCACCACCACCTCCACCACCACCACTGCCGCCACTGCCGCCGCCACCGCGAATGAGAGCAGCATCCCCACTCCCAGCAAAACCCCCAGCCCCAGCGTCTGCAGCACCATCAAAGGGCGGGTTGAGCCCGGCGCTGCTGCTACTGCCAACCGCTCGCATTCCACCCGGAACCCCAGGCCTGCCCATGGTGCTGCTGTTGCCACCACTTGCTGTGCCGGGCTCTTCTGTCGTCACGAGCAGGGATTCTGACTGGTGGGTTTGGCCGGAATTGCCCATATCCCACGGCGCCACCTCCGGTACCTCCTCCTCCTGTTGTTGCCCTTCCTGCTCCGGATCCACCACGAAAGTCTCTGCGCCCATCCCCGCGCCCATGTTTCCGCCCATCCCCCCGCCTATTCCCGTCCCTGCTCCAATACCCCCGCCTGAACCTGCGCCAATCCCCCCGCCCGTCATGCCCCCTGCCGCGCCCGCCGCGCCTCCGCCTGCGCCGAGCGCGGCCACCGCCCTAAGCGCGCCAGGCACGCGCCCCTCAGGCGTGGAGGGCGGGCGCAGCTGCGCCAGCTGCGCCTGCACGGGCATGGCGGACCTGGAGCGCCTGTGACGGCCGGTGGGACGCACGGGCGCGGCGACGAGCGTGGCGAGCTCGTTCGGAGTGAGGTCCGCGTCGTCCTCCCGCCTAAGAATGTTCATACTTGGCCCGGAAAACATCTCCCACGTGTGCCCTCCGGATTGGATCTTCTTGGGCTTGAAACGGGGGTCTGACGAGGAGGACTCTTCAGGAGGCTGCTCCCAAGGTGCAGGCTGATTCGCGACTGCTCCGCCTACTACTTCTCCTCCCAACCGCCCTCCGCCTCCCCCTCCCCCTCCCACTCCTCCTCCTCCTCCCGATTGCCACTGGTTCTGCGCGTTAACACCCTCAGCAGAACCAGGCCCCACAGGCGTTCCAGGCCCAGCAAACCCTCCAGCGCCCCCAAACCCACCGCCGCCGCCGCCGCCTCGAGCACTAGCGGGGCCAAACCCTCCCGCTCTGCTTCCCCCCCCTGGTGCATGCGCCGGGCCCATGGCAGGACTCCCCAGACTCATGTTCTGCATCGCCGCTACCAGCGCCGGCGCAGGGGGACCGCCCGCACCCGCGGACCCGCCCAGCCTGTACCCCGCAGGCCCAGTCCCCGGGCGCATGGCCATAGCTGGGTGGCTTACAGGTGAGGGGAAGTTTCCGCCAGTGGCGGTGAGGGCTGGTGAGTTGACGCCGGTGGGGGTGTGCGCGGGAGGGAAGTGGGGAGAGGGGTGGGGGTCTGTGAGGGTGAAGGGTTCGTGCTGGCCCGGCATGGCGGATCTTGTTCTGCGATGCTGCATCTGCTGCTGCTGTGTCTGCTGCTGAGTCTGCTGCATCGGTGCGTGTTGCAGCTGTGGTTGCTGCATGGGCGGTTGCTGAAACTGATGGTTCATCGCACCACCTGCGTGATGCTGCTGCGGCGGCTGCTGCTGCCACTGCTGGAATTGTGGCGGTGCCTGATGTGTGTGCTGCTGCTGCTGCTGGTGATGCTGCTGCTGCTGCTGCTGCTGCTGCTGCTGCTGCTGCTGCTGCTGCTGCTGCTGCTGCTGCTGCTGATGTTGATGATAATGCTGCGCGGGAACGGCGCCACCAGAGTTTCTGAAGTAGTCGTTCGAAACCTCATGCTCCTGCACACCGGGTAGGTAATACAGTCGAACGACAAGCACGAATCAGCACCAAACCGCGAGTGAGGAAGTGTACGCGCGTGCGCGCGAATGTATGAAGGGAGGAGGGGACGTGGTGCTGGGGGAAGGGGTGCAGAGGATCGTTCGCGCGCCCGTACGTGTGTGTGCGGGGCACGCCATCGCAAAAGATACGGGCAAAACTTCAGGAGTTACAACAATAGAACAACATGTGCAAGGATGCGAACGAAAATAATACGAAGCGCGCAGCGTATTGAAGAGAAAAAACAGCACCTTTCCTGTTCTACTCTTTAAGGCTCTTAAGAATGCTCAAAATATTCCTTACTCTAGCGAGGAAGAAGGAAAAGAAAGGCTGAGACGCTAGAGCGGAACGTACATTGACAGGATAGAGTCCTGGCGACTTCATAGGCTGCTGCTGCTGCTGCTGTTGCTGTTGTTGTTGTTGCTGTTGCTGCTGTTGCGGGGCATGCATATGCGGGAACTGGTTCGGCCGCGTCAACGGCGCTCGGCCCTGCATCGGCGCAGTCGACGCTCGGTTCGAATAATCTACAGAGAGAGACTGCCTTCCCCCTCTTCCCTGCGCGCCCATCGGCGATTGCGCCAACATGCCATTATTTGCACCATATCCGCTGTTCATTCCGGCGACTCTCCCAGGCGCACCTCTGCCTAAGTCCCCCTCTAGGGCTTGCGGCTGTCCGTCCCAAGTCGCCGCTCCTTCCCAGGGTTCCTCCATTATATGCCACACCTCACGACGTGCAAGCGCTACCCTAACTGAAGTTGTTATGTCTCAGATAAGACGGTTTATTTTTTGCTATTTCCCTGCGTACTTTGTGTGTACGAGAGTTGTGGCTTGATCAGGGAGCAATGCAGTGGTAATGGAATGGAGGTTAATAATGGAAACCAGCTGCTACAAAACAGAACCCTGAACTGCTTCAACAATGGCTGCAACGGCTTTCAGACCACCAAACAAAAACACCCAAACAAGCTTCTATGGAGGCTAGTTGGTGTGTTATGTTGTGCTTTCAGCCCCTTGAGCTTCTGTATGGCTGGAGCTCTTATCCAGTGAAAAGGAGTTCTCGAGGCAAAGCAACGATCGCTGACTGGTAGCTGCGTGGTGAGCGAAGAATCGCCGTATCCTTCCCGAAAAGGAACCAACTCGTTCGCAAGCTTCAAAGGTGGTTGACTTTGAAGTTGGGGCTGGCGACGCGTGTCGCTCTCGTTGGTTTGGTTTGGTGGAAGCTGCCACAGTCACTGGATGACGCATATCGACACCCTGTCGCTCTTCCCTGCTTCGAGAGTTTCGGCTGGTATGGTTGGCGGCTTGGTGTGGCGTTTCGGTACGGCAAGTAGCCTCGGAAACTGTTCGCACGTTTCTCTTCATTCGTAAACTGCTACTCCACCAACCACCAACACTTACTCCTTTAACAATCTTTAATTAGTGTTACGAGTGCAATTGAGTGAGCAAGCGAGGATTGCACTATCTAAGCAAGAGTACAATGAACGAAGGCATGAGCGAAGAATATATAGCGAAACTACAATGGTAACGGTAATGGACTGTGGTTGTCGTGCGACGGGCCTGGGACTGAGGTTGGGGAAAATGTCGAAGCGGAGGCCCGGAGCGCGGGTTACCCGCCGAGCCGTGAGGTCGGGGTGCGACGTGCGAAGTGCTAGAAAGGCATGATGCCGGCGTTGCGGAAGCTAGATTGTAGAAAGAGCAAGGCTGGAAGACTTGCACTGAATGGTTGAAAGCAGAATGAGAATAATAGAATTGATTTATTTCCTGAAATGACAGAGCAGGGTATGTATGTTAGCAGCTCACCCCATCAGGAGGGCCCTGTCCACACCAATAATCCTACACCAATAATTCTATCCACCAATAATTCTTACCCTCCAATAATTCTAGACTCCAATAATTCTGGCCCTCCGATAATTGTCTTATGAAGGAACACTACAGTAAAATCTAACAGCATTTGTAATATCTTATGTTGGTGTATTTAACACTTCCCCTTGCTGTAGGTTTTACTGCGTTTTGTCTTGGAGGATACCTGTAACTGGTGTTGATTGCGGCAGGATTGATTGAGTGGAGTTGATTGCGGAAGCGATTTTAGTTCCGGCGGGGATTGCGGCAGTTTGATTTACGTTGACCGTTTCGTGGTCAGAAACTGCATTGGTGGGAAATCGCGATGGTCAGAAAGTTCTGTAGCAGTTTTAACGACGCTCGGGTGCACGTTCCTCCCAAGTTGGCGACCTGGCTTGTTTGTCACGACACAAGTTCCTCCCTCCTAGGGTTTCTGATTCTCGTCCCCGCTTCTCAAACTCCCGTGCACTGTACGCTCCCTTTTCAAGCTCTCCTTTCAGTTTGTCGCCTTTCACAGCTCCCGTTTCTCCCACACCCTTCTCCAGCAGGGGTTTGACTGTCTCGTCATTCTCGATTCCCAGTCTTTCGTTTCATGGAGGACCTCCAGATCGATGGCTGCTGCTCAAGCTGCAATCTCCACGGTGAAATGACAGTTCAGGTCAGCGCGATTCCCAGCAGCATGGCGGATTGCCTCCCTTGGTCTTAGGATAGCTGTTGCTGGCGAATATCTTCATGGCGCACGGCTTCTTTCTGGTCATGTGACCTATGACGCGTTGCTTTTTCCGCCTTCCAGTGCTGACCCGATTTCCTTTGCTGTCGTGCGACTGCTGCTTTAGTTGCGACGATTTTCTGGTGTGCGTTGCGCTGCGCCATGGCGCGATGTCCTTCAGCTGTAGCTAGCGCGCATCACTAGCGCTCGCCATGTCATGGCTGACACTCGGTGACAGCAGCGCACGTAACGACCTGCAGCGCCGGATGTGCGTTTCCTGCGGCTGCGGCCAGATCCGCGACTGCTGCTTCGGTCGCGCGGCTGCCGTGACTTCCTCGCTTGACAACCTGCGCGCTGCAGCTCCTTGCGCGCGACTCCTGTTCATGGTGCCTTCTCACACCAGCAGCTTCTGACGCTGCACCGCTGCAGGTGCGTGCCTACTCTGTCGTGACTTGGTGAGTAGCCCTTCACCTTGTAACTACCACTGCTTGCACTTTGACCTCTTCATCACCCATGTGTGTTCCTTGCAACTGATGTACTACAGCATTGACCGTGCTGAGTCACTTGTTACTGCTCCCACATTCTCTTGTGATTTTCCTTGCCCCCGCCCATACCAGCTAGCGAGCGTGAGCGGCTGCAGCCGACATCGGCACCTGGCGCTCTGGCGCGCACGTCTGCAGCTCCTGGTGGCGCACGGCTGCTGCTCCTGTCGGCCCACTGCTGCTACTCCTGGGGGCCCACTGCTGCTACTCCTGGTGGCCCACCGCTGCTACTCCTGTCGGCCCATTGCTGCTACTCCTGGCGGCCCACTGCTGCTACTCGTGGCGGCCCACTGCTGCTACTCCTGGCAACGCACGGCTTTCTCCTTCCTACCGAGGTGAGAATGCTTCGTCGAACCTGACTGTTTCACCCATGTTACCCTTTGTACCCTGTGATGTTACCCTGTGCTGCCCCCCTTGACCCTGTGTTGCTCCATGTTGCCCTGTGCCACTCCCCCTATACCAGGTGGTGGACGAAAGTAGCTGCAACTGGTACACAAGCACCTGGCGGCTGCTCCTGCATCTGACGGCCGCTCCTGCACCTGGCGGTTGCTTCTGCAAACGTCTGCCAGCACCACCTGACTGGTGGCAGCAGCATCACCTGGTCGCTTGCAGCAGCTCCCCCTGACGCCCTGCAGCACCTGAAGCCCTGCAGCACCGGGCCTGCAGCAGTTCTCCCTGATGCCCTGACCGCTTGCACTTGTGCAGCTCTAGCACTGGGTGGCAGCGGTATCAGCAGAACCTGTGTCACCTTGGTGAGCAGTCCTAGCAGCGCCTGACTCCAGCTGTCTTCCCTTGTATTTAGTAGGACTATGTCAGCTTCTTCTTGTGATTTCCTTTGTCTGCTTGCCTCATGCTGACTTGATTCCTCCCCCCTTGAAACCAGCAGCATATGAAGTCTTCAAGAACGGCCGTTGCAGTTGGCGAATGGTTGTGACAGACCAGCAGCGACTGTCCAACAGTAGGTCTTCTCTTGATGCATATGGGCTGACTCTTGTAATGGCGAAAATGAAAGATGGTTGTGCGATCAGATCCCGAATGGTTGCACCCCAAAATACTCCACACGCCACTCCCCCTCTCACTCGTGTGTTGGTAGTTATGCACATGCGTGAGCACGCACACTACACCAAACACATGAGTGAGATGTGTGGAGTTACGTGATGCCTTGTTGTCTAGCACCCCTTGGGAATCCCGAACGTGAGAATACAGCTCCAGCGGCGTCAATTAGAGTATTGAGTGCAAACGGTGCGCCATGTGGAATTGGTTGGAGACCGCACAAGAGGCTGCAGGTGAGATGTTGCTTTGCTGTAAGGGGCTTGGTGAGATAATCCGCTGCCTGCTGAGCTGTTGGGCAGTACTCCGGCTGCACAACTCCATCACGAACGACTTTCCTCGTCCAATGGTAACGGACGTCCATGTGCTTGATGCGTTGGCTCATCTGCTCCCCGGTTGCAAGTGCAATTGCGTTTTGGTTATCCACAAAGATGACGGTAGGGTTTTGCTGTCGAAAACCGAGGTCTTCACACAAGCGGCGAAGGTATGTAGCTTCCCTTGCCCCTTTGAACAGTGCAATGTATTCTGCTTCAGCTGTGGATGATGCAATGACCGTTTGACGTTTAGTCCTCCAACTGACAGCAGCTCTTCCCAAGGTAAACACGTAACCTCCAACGGAGTGACGCCCTGCTTCGTTCGCATAATCCGAATCTGTGTATCCGCGGAGCACCAAGTCCCCTCCTCCATAGACCAGCCCCATGTCTGCAGTGTTCTGTAAGTAGTTGAACACCCTGTGGATTCCAAGCACTGTTGTTGCCATTGGTTTGCTTGCTTGGCTAGCCAGCACATGCGCTGCATAGGTTATGTCCGGCCTCCCCGTTGTTGAGATGTATAGCAATGTCCCAACTTGTTTCAGCACCAATTGACCATCAATCTTGTCCGGTGGTTCTCCTTGTGGTCCAGGTTCCTTGGCGATCGGTGTCCGTACTTCGGAACGGCTGCCCTCCATCCCGAATGTCGCCAAAGCCTGTGAGATGTACTTTGTGAGTCCGAGTGCGATTGAGTCATTGTTCGCGGCGACGTTGAGCCCCAAAAACTGCGTCATGGTCTTGCTGACCGTCAAGGTAAAGTTTCGCTTCAAGTGTTGAATCACAGCTTCAATGCCTTATGCGTCATGAGACTGGATGAGGATGTTGTCAACGTAGGTGAGTAGCCACACCGTGTCCTTTCCAGATAGACAGAGATGGGTCTGATTCGGATTGCACCATGTCCAGCTCTAACAAGACACCCCGTAAGTGCTAATGCCACAAACGTGGTGCTTGTTTCAGTCCATACACACTTCTTTTGAGTTTCCAGACTTTGTCTCCATCCCGCCTTGTTCTGGTGGTCTCACATATATGTCCCGGTCGATTGGGGGCGTACAGGAATGCGTTGGAGATGTCCAGTTGCACCACCTTCCGCTTTGTAGTAGATGCACCAGCAACGAACATGCAAGAGGTAGGTCCTTGGCTGACCAGTGCATACGTCCCATCATATGTTCCCCATGTCTGGCCGCATCCCTTGACCACCTAGGACGCTTTGAACCGGTTTGGCTGTCCGTGCTCATCTCGCTTCACCCGTAAAACAACTCCTTCCGTCAGCACCGGTGTTCCTTTTGGTACATCCACTCTGTCCACCACTTCGTATGCGTCCAACTCATCGAACTTGGCCAATTCTGCATCCACAACGGCTTGCCAAAGAGGTGCGTACGGGTCCTTGGTCATTTCCTGAAGTGTTTTTGGCTCTTTGTATGTCAGCTCCACCATGGGGACACTGGTTGCTGCAGGTCCTAGTACGTTCGGCTGCTGCAAGTTGGGAAAGCGTGTGAATGTTTGTCGTGCCTGCCGCCTCCCAAACAGTACGTCCAATCCTGTCATGTTGTTCGTCCCTTGTCCTTCTCCTCCAAGCACTGTCATCGTTGGGTTGAAGTGAACCTGCCGTGGTGGCACGTTAGGAGCAGCTAGCGGGATCCCATCGGGTGGGTAGGCATAGTCGTAGAGATGACTTGCTTCATTTTCTGGTTCGTTGTTGTCAGCACCTTCACAAACAGAGATGCCTGCTGCTGGTAAGTCACTTTTCGCAGTCTCTTCTCTTGTATCGGCTTCATTAGCTGCTTGTAGGTCTTCTTGAGCTGCGTCATTTGCCTTAGTTCCATGTTTTTCTGCTGTAGCGACGTCATAAGATGACGGGGAGGAAGTGTGAGAGGCGGAAAAAAAGTCAAATGCTGACCCAACATCCTCTCCCCCTGAATTCCACTCCGAAATATGAGGTGAGACTTCATCCATGTACCGTTGGCGTTCAAGCAGAGAATCGACGTCCAGGAGCATGAGGTCGTCAAAGAAACGAGCTGAGCGTGTATCCGTGTCAACGCCGCTTTGTCACCGAATATGCACGGTTGTGCATATAAGGTGCCAGAATCATGGTGGTGTAGTGGAGGTGTAGCTATGTTGTGTTTGCAAATTCGAGGAGAGGTAGGTGGGAACAGGGAAATTGACGCGAAGTTGGCAGGAGAGCACCTGGGGTGAAAACCTTGCAACCAATGAGAACGAACCAACCCAGGCTCGAGCCGCACATTGAGAAATGCACGGTTCGAGCCAAGGTCAGGTAAGTTCACTCGCACATACACCTCTGATGCTTTCTGGTTGTTATCCTTTCGTATAGTGGACTATTGTCACCTTACCAGAGCAGGCTGGTGACACACCACTCAGGGAGGACCTTAGAGGTGAGAGTTCTGTCGCTTTCATAACAACCAGAAAGGTGCGCGTACAAGCATGGATGTGTACGAGATGCGTTACAGCAGGAA
Organism: Closterium sp. NIES-65; assembly: GCA_948144175.1. Taxonomy (NCBI): domain Eukaryota; kingdom Viridiplantae; phylum Streptophyta; class Zygnematophyceae; order Desmidiales; family Closteriaceae; genus Closterium; species Closterium sp. NIES-65. Next base: position 1,140,267 of record CANXME010002212.1, read on the forward strand.
CAATGGTCGTCGTGAGGCGGATCGCTCGCGGCGCGAACGCTCACGTGAGCGCGGGCGCTCGCTGGAGAGGTCGCCACAGCGGCTTGAGCGATCGCCGCGGAGGCCGGCCTTTCGCGCGGATCAGGTCCCTCTCGCGCCAGATCGCCAGGAGGGAGGTTCCGCCTGAGAAGGAAGAGGCGGATCCGGATCCGTCACGACGGGGAGTGACCCGTGGCGGACGGACGGGCGTCACGGAGCGGATGGCGGTCGTGGGAACCGCCAGGACACGGGAGCATACCGCTCGCCGGAGGAAGGCTATCGCCGTCGCGAAGAGAGAGGTCGCGGGCGAGGTCTGGAGGGGCTCTTCTCGGGTCGCCAAGGCGATCTTGATGTGGATGGAGAAGACGAGGCTGACTCGGCGAATCGAGTGCGGGAGACGAATCGTGAAGGCGAGACCGAGGGCGATGACGAACCCCAGGAGGAAGGCGCAGCCGAGCAGTGCGAGAGGCCCGCTGGAGCTGATGGCGATGATCCCGCGCAGGCGGGCGTGGCGACGAAGCCGAGTACGGCGGAGGCGGAAGAAAAGGGTGGTACTACCCGAGACCTGCCGCGCGACGAAGAGAAAGGTGACGGCGAGGGGCATGGCAGTGGCGCGCACTCTCCAGATCCCCGTCAGCAGCGTGACAAGGGACGTGGCGATGGCGCGCGTTTGCCTGATCCGCGCCTGAAGCGGGACGGAGGACGCGGCGGCGGTGCACGCTCGCCAGAGCCTCGGCTAAATCGTGATGGGGGACGCAACGGAGGCACGCGCTCGCCAGATCCACCGATGTATCGGGAAGAGGGGCGTGGCGGCGGCGCGCGCTCTCCTGATCCGCGTCAGCAGCGTGGCGAGGGACGTGGCGACGGCGTGCGTTTGCTTGATCCGCGCCTGAATCGGGACGGAGGACGCGGCGGCGGTGCGCGCTCGCCAGAGCCTCGGCCGAATCGGGATGGGGGACGCGACGGAGGCACGCACTCGCCAGATCCACGGATGTATCAGGAAGGGGGGCGTGGCGGCGGTACGCGCTTGCCAGATCGGCGGCAGAATCGTGACGGGGAACGCGGTGGCAGCGCGCGCTCGCCAGACCCGCGTCTCCCGCATGAAGACAGGAGGCACAGAAGCGGCTACCGCTCGCCAGGACGGCAGCATCTGCAGGAAGAAGGATGCAGAGGCTGGTACCGCTCGCCAGGGCTACGGGGACACCAGGACAGTGGACGCGGGGAAAGCGTGCGCTCACCAGATCCGCGGAGGTATCACAACTGGAGAAGCGGGGGGGAGCGGCGCTCTCCAGGTCCTCGTTACCCTCGTGATGAGAGACGCGGAGGCGACTACCGCTCGCCTAATCTGCAACGGTATCATGAAGAGAGATGGGGAAGCGAGACGCGCTCGCCCGAATGGCACAGGCAACATGAAGAAAGCCGGGGAGGCGGATACGGCTCGCAGCTGCAGCAACAGAGCAAGGATGAGGGGCACGGTGGAGGGTACCACTCACCTGATCGGTACTGGCAGCATGACGGAAGACGTGCCAGTGAGGGAGGACGGGATCGATGTAACAGCAGAGAGGAAGGCAGCGGGCTGATGCACAGCCTAGAACAGGCCAGAGAGGCGAGGGAAGGAATACTGCGGGCGAGAGAGAGAGGAGCGCCAGGGAGATCAGCAGGAGGGCCGAGCGAGGCGTGGGGAGAAGGCAAGGGAAGCACGGTGATGGCCCCGAGAGTGGAAGTGCCAGCACGCTTCTCAGGAGATCAGCGCATGTGCCCCTCGCTGAAGAACTACCTGATGCAGGTGGGCAACGTGCGGTACAAATGCGAAAGGAGCAGCATGGACTCGGTGGACCTTTTCCTGAGTCTCCCAAACACATTGGAAGGGGAGGCGGAGACATTGTACAGGATGAAGATGGATGAGCTACTGGAAAGGGCAGGAAGGTATGGGGAAGACCCTACTGAAGCATTCCTGAGGCGGCTGAAGCGGCAGTTTCCAGGTCACACCGCAGAGAAGGTCAGGGAATTCCAAGATTTCAGGAAGGGGCGGGGTGAGTCACTACTCACTTACTATGACCGGCTGGTCAACCTGGCGGAGGATGTGACTTGCGCAGACATGGCCCTGCTCGTGAGTAAATTCCTGGATGGGCTGGAGGGCACTGTGGGGAGCGGACTGCGGATCAAGGTGTATGAGATGGGAACCGATACAACGCTTGAAGAGGTGTTTGAACTGGCAGAGAAGATGGAGCTGGCGCAGAGGAAATATGAAGCATACAGGTCCAGACCGGCGGAGCAAGGCAGGGGGCCTACATGGGCTGCGGCCATAATACCGGAGGAGAAGGACAGGGCAACGGGAAGAGGGGAGACCAGGCCTGACACACGAACATGCCACAGATGCGGGCAGCCAGGACACCTGCGCCGAGAGTGCAAGAATTGTGACTCTTGTGGCAAGCCGGGGCATCGGCGGCGGGAATGTCCAGCGGCACCGAAGTGTGAAGTCTGTGGGAAAGGAGGGCATGCAGCAAAGGAGTGTTATCAGCGAGAGGGAGCAGCGAAGAAGTCGCCGGAAGATTTGGAGAAGCAAATCAGCAGGTTGCAGGCCCAGCTGCAGGCAATGGGACCACGACGGGAAGCTGAGGCGGGGATGTACGCCAAGGAAGAGGAGGAAGAAGATGTGGAGCAGGATGAGGAAGCCGCGTTCATGGTCTGGGCGGGAAGAGGAGAGAATGAGATGGAGCATGAGGAGCAACCAGCATACATGGCATGGCGAGGAAGGGAGGAAATGGGGTTCCGCAGTGGAGGAAAGGATGCACGGAAGGAGCAGGGGAGAAAGGAGCGGGAGAGAGGACAGAAGCCGGAGGAGCAGGAGGAAAGATGCACTGCAGCACGGCACCCCCAGGAGAGATTGGCTTGTCAGACTTCCGTGCTGCTGATCCAAGGTGGTGCGCTGTCAGTGGAAGGGGAGAAAGCTAAGACGGCTATTATAGACACTGGCGCGCAGAGCGTGATACTCGGAAGGGGGATAGCCGAGAAGCTCGGACTGTGGGCACCTGACAGGCATGTGGTGAAGGGGATGTTAGTGATGACAGCAGAGGGGGGAGAGTTGAAGTGGATGCCTTGTACGAGGACTCCAATAGAACTGACGGTGCTGAAGGGGGAGAAGCATGAGACGCCGGTTAGAATCAGGTGCTGGATCTCAGAGTCAGAAGACTTTGACGTCCTGGTGGGCACAGAGATGATCTTTGCTTTGGGCATGACCATCTGCTTCTGGAGGGAGACAGTGGAGTTCAGAACCAGGTGGTGGAGGAAGGGTGAGCCACTGGGGCAGCTGCCGGTGCAGTTTGTCAGGACCGAGCCAAAAAGGGCCTACAAGGCAGATCTGAAGGAGGTGACAGCGAAGCAGGGGGCACAGAAGGCTGTGACAGGCAAAGGACAAGGTGGGGAGCCCAGGATGCGTTTCATGGATGAACCTAGCAAGCAGACCGATTGGCAGCAACCCATTCGGCTGGTGGAGCTGTTCGGAGGAATCGGGGTGGGATTGGCAGCAGTGGTGCGAAATGGAATTGCAGTGAAGCAGTGGATTTACGTGGAGAAAGCACCAGAAGTGAGGAAAATAGCGGAGCATCAGGCGTGGGAGTTGCACAGAGAGTTCCCGAAGCTGCTGCAGGGAAAGGTGATCAAGGCAGCAATGAGCAGAGGAGTGAATGATGTCAGGGCCATCACGGAAGCTGAGGTAGCAAGCTGGGGGCACGTGGACCTATTGGTGGCAGGGTGGGAATGCCAAGGGGTATCATGGGCAGGGAAGGGCAAGGGTGAGCAAGACCTACGAACACAGCTGATGGAGGACCTGTTCAGAGTCATGGAGTGGGTGCAGGCTAGGCAAGGCAGAGTGGCTTACCTGCTGGAGCACTTGGATATGGAGGGAGACGTGAGAGAACCGATAAGACTAGTGAGGGAGAGAGTGACCAGACAGGTGGGGACAGGAGTGAGCAGTGATGCGGCGCGGATGGGAGCATATGCGCACAGGCTCAGGATGTACTGGCAAAATGTGGTACCAGTAGAAGATCTGCAGAAGGAAATAGAAGGGGTGCAGAGAGCTGGGGGACGGAACCTGAGCGACATATTGGAGCCAGGAAGAACGCCAGCACCAGTGACCAAGAAGGGCTACAGCATGCATTATCCCTGCAACCAGGTGGGACAGGAAAGGCAGGCACTGCCTACCCTGGTGTCATATGAGGGGGCAGCAGGCTATCAGATGGATGGGAAGCAGCCGGGCCTAGGATTGGTGTATGACCACAGAAAGGGACAGTGGGAAGAGCCCACGGCCTTGGAGAGGGAGCTGGCCATGGGGTACAAGGAGAACGCGACAGCAGCCTCGGGCGTGAGTGAGAAGGAACGGAGACAGGCATTGGGGAATGCCATGGATGGGTACATGATGAGGTGGTTGGTGCAGTAGATGTGGAAGAAAACAATGCTGCGCTGGGGACTGAAGGAGGGAGAAAACATAGTGGCAACGGTGAGGCACGGGGTGTGGGCCTGCCTGCAGAAACAGGAGCCAGAGTGGAAGATAGGTGAGAGCATGAGCGAAGAAGGAAAGGCAGCGATGCGGGCACTGCTGGCTAGGCACCGGAAGGGCTTCGCCTTCATACTGCTGGAGTTGGGGAAGTGCAAGATCAAGGAGATGGCGCTGAAATTGAGTAGTGACGAGCCGGTGTTCCACCGCAGGAGGAAGATGCCACCAGGGGATGAAGTGATCTGCAGGGAGAAGATAAAGGAGTTACTGGAAGCCGGACTGATCAGGAGGTCAGAGTCACAATACGCTGCCCCAACCGTGGTGGCAGCCAGGAAGGACTTGATAGGCGAGGTGTTGAGTAGGAGGATGTGCGGGGACTACAGGGATCTCAACAAAATTACATTGCCAGATAGATACCCAATGCCGATAGCGGAGGAGCTCTTTGACAAGCTGGCTGACGGGGTGTTCTTCACGACGCTGGACCTGCGACAGGGGTTCAATCAAATCAAGATCAGAGAGGAGGATGTGAAGAAAACGGCTTTTCACGGACCGGATGGGCTGTACGAGTGGCTTTACATGCCCTTCGGGCTGAGGAACGCCTCGGCGGTGTTTCAGAGAGTCATGGACGCAGTGCTGCGGGGAATAGTGCACGCGGCGTGCTATATTGATGATGTCGTAATCTTCAGCTTGAGCGAACAGCAACACCTGGAGAACGTGGAGAGGACCTTGACCGCCATAGAAGGGGCAGGGCTCACCTGCCATCCCGACAAGTGCAGGTGGGGGGAGCGGACAGTGCAGTATCTTGGGTATGAGGTCACAGGGGGGCAGATTGGCATCCAGCAAGCGAAGGTGCAAGTGCTGAACAGGCTGAGGGAACCAAGAGACAAGTCAGGGTTGCGTGCGGTCTTGGGCTTCCTCAGCTACTACAGGCGCTTCGTGCCAAACTTCAGCAAACGAGCGACAGTACTAACTGGGATGCTGCGGGAGGACAAGGCATGGGAGTGGGGAGAGGAGCAGAGACAGGCACTGCAAGACCTCATGACAGCCGTGAAGACATCGACAGTGCTGCGGCTGCCAGCAGCGGACCAGCCCTTCATCCTCTACACAGACTGGAGCAGCCAAAGGATGGGGGCAATATTATGCCAGGAGATGGAGGGAGTGGAGAAGGTGGTGGCCTACGCCAGCAGGAGTTGCAACCCGGCGGAAGCACAATATAGCTCATACATTGGGGAAGGGCTGGCGGCAGTGTGGGCGGTCGGGCATTTCCGGATATACCTGCAGGGCCGAGAATTCACCTTAGTCACTGACCATCAGCCACTCACCTGGCTGATGACTACACCAGGGCTGACAGGCAGGAACGCGCGGTGGGCGGTGAAGCTGCAGGAGTATGATTTCAAGATCAGGCACAGGCCAGGTAAGACGCTGCAGCACGTTGACGGCCTCTCCCGCAATCCACCGCCGCTGGAAATGAAACAGGCCACCCTGGGGAAGGAAGAGACAGAGCAAGAGCCGGCACGGACCCTGATCTTACTGGCAAGAGAGGTGGAGCAGACGGGGGCGAAGGGGAGCAAGGGGCCAGCCGACATCTGGTTGGATGCAAAGGCAATGCAGTGGGTGAAGGGAGAAACCGAGGAGGATGAAACGGTGCCAGAGAGAGTAAGGGCACGAGGGCACCACTACAGGTGGTATCAGCAGCAGCTGCAGATCAAGACGGAGGAGGGGTGGAAGCTGGTGCCAGCGCCCGAAGACCGTGAAGCAGTGATCAAGGAAGTGCACACAAAGCTGGGGCACTTCGGGCACGAGAGGACCGTGCACCTGCTGAAGACGGGCTGGTGGTGGGAAGGGATGCGCAGGCAAGTAAAAGAGTGGGTGGAGGGGTGCGAGGCTTGTCAGAGGAGCAAAGCAAACCTGACGCAGGCCAAGGCAGAGCTGCACTCACTGCCAATCTGCGGACTAGGGTTCCGTTGGTCCCTGGACCTCGCGGGAGAGCTGCCACTGAGTCGAAGTGGGAACCAGTACATCGTGTTCATGGTGGAGCATGTGAGCAAGTGGCTGGAGGTGCGAGCGATCCCGAGCAAGAGCGCGAGGCACATTGCAGCAGCCTTCAAAGCGCAAGTAGTGTGCCGATTTGGAGCATGCGGGGAGGTACTCACAGACTAGGGAACAGAGTTCCAGGGGGAGTTCAAGAAGTTGCTGGCGGAGACTGGCATCACGCACCGAAAGACCTCCCGCTATCACCCGCGGAACGATGGGCTGACTGAGAGAGCCGTGCAAACCTTCAAGCGGGGGCTGCGGGCCTACGGGGAGCAGAGGAAGAGGGACTGGGATGAGGAGCTGGACTAGATCGCGGCTGGGTACAGGTTCGGGAAGCAGGCAGCGTTGAAGGATCACTCCCCGTATAGCCTGCTGTTCGGTCGAGAGCCGATTCTGCTAGTGGGAGCACCACGAATATTGACAGATACAGTGACAGCGGGCACGATCAGAAATTGGGTAGCCCTGTCCGAGGTGAGGGCGCGCTACATGCGCTACATGATGCCAGCCGCGTTGGAGAATCTGCACACCGCGCAGCTCAGGGACGCAAGAAGATACGAACAGAGGCAACACAAAGGGGAGGGAATAATGGCAAAGGATGTACGCGAAGGACACGAAGTCTATCTGAAGAGGGCTAAGCAGGACACCCTTGACGTGGGGTTGGGGACCACCCGCTGGAAAGTCAAGGAGGTACGCCCCTCAGGGGTGCTGGACTTGGAAAACGACACCGGAGCGCAGCTGAGGGAACATTAAACGAACACTGCAATGATCAAAGGGTCCGGGCCTCAGCGTACTGGTCCTGTGACCCGCGCTCAAGCCGCTCGAGCAAGGGCACAGGAGGGGGCAGAGAGTGGCTGAGGCAACCGAAGGAGCTAAGGGACGAAGAGCATGAGGACTAAGGCAGATGATGAGGGTAGAGTTGTATCTCCGACAGCTGTCACCGAATATGCACGATTGTGCATATAAGGTGCCAGAATCATGGTGGTGTAGTGGAGGTGTAGCTATGTTGTGTTTGCAAATTCGAGGAGAGGTAGGGGGGAACAGGGAAATTGACGCGAAGTTGGTAGGAGAGCACCTGGGGTGAAAACCTTGCAACCAATGAGAACGAACCAACCCAGGCTCGAGCCGCACATTGAGAAATGCACGGTTCGAGCCAAGGTCAGGTAAGTTCACTCGCACACACACCTCTGATGCTTTCTGGTCGTTATCCTTTCGTATAGTGGACTATTGTCACCTTACCAGAGCAGGCTGGTGACACACCACTCAGGGAGGACCTTAGAGGTGAGAGTTCTGTTGCTTTCAGAGAGTGGCTGAGGCAACCGAAGGAGCTAAGGGACGAAGAGCATGAGGACTAAGGCAGATGATGAGGGTAGAGCTGTATCTCCGACAGCTTGCCAATTCCCGCACGATCCATGCTTTTTGTGAGTTAGAGAGGCCGAGAAACATGCCTGCCCGTCCTCGTTGCTCAAATTTCCCAAAGCTGCCTTGGGGAGGGAGATAGTAGCAGAGGCATCCGAAGGTCCTGGCCATGGAGACATCTGCTGCCTTTCCCATCATCATGAAGTACGGTGAGTGTGCGGATGGGTTGCTGCTGCAACAGATGCGGTTGTGTAACCATGCCGTAGATTCCAGCGCATAAGGCCAGAATTTAGAGGAAAGGCTGGCCCCGGTAGTCATTGCACGCACTCAGTCCATGAGCGTTCGGTTAACTCGCTCGGTGTCTCCATTCTGCTGCGGCGTGTGTGGTAAAGACGTTTGGTGATTGATGCCTTGAACACTCAGATAATCCGTGAATGCATTGGCTGTATACTCCCCTCCATTGTCCGTACGTAAGGCAGCCAACGGTTTCGTGGGCAACTTGGTCTTCATTTTGCGATGCCAAGCCGAGAAAACAGCTGCCATGTCGGATCGACGAGCCAACGGCGCCACCCACAGGTAGTTGGTGTAGTCGTCCTTGAGCGTCAGCACGTAGCGAAGTGAGGGGTGAGCGTCACCCAAGTCCATGATGTCGCCATGCACGAGCTCCAAAGGTCGAGTTGTGCGCTTGTCACCACCTGTGGGAAATGGGGCCTTGCTCATCTTCCCTCGAAGACATGAGTCACACGGGGGTTCGAGAGGGTTTGTCTTGTCGGATATGGAGAGTCCTTCAACATCTCCATTGCGAAATGTTGCATCCATGGATGAGTATGATGGGTGCTCTATAGCGAGTACAACCCTTCTAGGGTTTGCTATTTGTATCCCCATTCTTGCTAGTGCAACCCCTTTCTTCTAATTTTGTCATGGTATCAGAGCAGGTCGATCCCCTTGGATCGATCCTGTGGGTGGGTTACCACCTCCACGCTTCTGCTACAACTTTTTCTTCCCGCCGTGTGCCACGGGGCGCGACGGGTCCCCGTCGCCCGTCGCGACGCCTCCAGAGAGGGACGCGGCGAACGACGGGGCAGAAGCCCGCCGCGCGCCTCGGGGCGCACAGCGGGCAGAGAACCGCTGCGCGCCTCGGGGCGCACAGCGGGCAGAAAACCGCCGCGCGCCCCGTGGCGCACGGCGGGCAGAAAACCGTTTCCTCGTTCCTCCCTTTGCTCCTCCTCCTCCTCCTTCGTCTCCCACTGCTGCAGCTGTCGCTGAGGGGGGTGGATGTGTGGGAGACTGGGGTTTAGGGTTTAAGGGGGGTGCGTGGGAGTGGAGCTAGTGGTGTAGCAGCGGGTGTGTGTCGGGGACGTGGGACTGTTTGGGGAAGTTGCACGGAGGATGCCGTCGTGTCGCCAACAGCACCTGTAGTCCGGCAACTTTGTCCGGTAGCCCAGTCGTAGCCAGCTGTGCCAGCCGCCCGTGGGTCCGTTGCCCGTCTGCCGCTACTTTAGCCGCGGGGCCTGTTACTCCTGTTTTCCGGGGGCTTCGCCCGGTAGCCGCTGTGCCAGTCTGCCTCCTGTTGCCCGCGTGTCTGCAGCTTCAGCCGTCGCCTCCCATCTCCTCTCCTCTCACTCTCTCTCCTCCTCCTCACTTGCCCGTTGTGACTACCACTAGCTTTGCTCATAATTCTGAACTCTAAACTGTTGCTTCTTGAACTTGTGCTCAGAATGTGTGGTGACATTGTGATCCACCCTGAGCTTCTACTGCTTTGCGTGCTCTGCTGATTACACCCCACTTTGGCTATGGGGGTGTGTCAGAATGTTATCTTATGCTCTAGCCTGTAGTGGGGTGCTCTATAGCGAGTACAACCCTTCTAGGGTTTGCTATTTGTATCCCCATTCTTGCTAGTGCAACCCCTCTTCTTTCTTCTAATTTTGTCAGGGTGGCCAAAGCGCTTATGGGCCATGCGATATGTGATGGATGCATGAGCAGATTGCACATTCATCCCTCCAAGATCTGTCGCATTCAATGCTTCATTCGGATGATCATGACCAAATTCATGGGCGGATGTAAGTGCAGGCTCATAGTGCACCATTAACACCCCATGGATGACCATTCCAATTCCAATGAGTACATGCTCATCTCCATCCGCCATTGTGATCTCCGTGTGTCCATCCTCACGTGTGTGAATTCATGGTCCCTTCTTGTACAGCTGGCAGCAAGAGAGCGGGTTGGACTTCGAGCCGGGTACGTAGAGCATGTCCGTGTAGCGCACTGTTGTCTTATTGGGTGTCGTTGCTCGAATTGTTCCCGCCATTGAGCTCAACAGGTGGCTTCCGTCAGCAAGCTCCACGTAAAGAGGTTCGTTCAGCTCCTCTAGACCCTCAAACCACTCCTTTTCTGAAGTCATGTATTGGCTGCATCCGCTGTCCAGCAACCACATCGACCCTCCGGTTGACGGTAATGTTGCTTGTGACAATCGAACCGTTGCAATGCATGTAACGGTTCGTTTGTTGTCTCCCCCGGCTGCTCCTTGCTGTTTTGACGCTTAGCTGTCACGTTTCGGGCTTTCACTTCTTCGAGGCGAGGACGAACGGCTACTCCAGGTGCGCTGGTTTTTCCTTCCTCTGTTTTGTGGTTCCCAACCTGGTGGTGACCAACCCGGAGGCGCCTTAGGACACTTGTAGAACGGGTGGCCAGATTCCTTGCAGTACCAACACACAAGGTTAGACCGCCCTCCTTTTCCTTCGTTGCCTTTGAATTTGTCCCCAACCGGCGTTTGTTGCCCTCCCATTGACCTTGCTGCATTCTGGTTGCCCTTTGTCTCGATCCTCTCCTTTGCTGGTGAAGTATCTCCACGTGCTTGACCAGCCATGCGGGGAGGACGTTTGTCACGGTTGGTCTTGCTAATGACGTCTTGATAACGTTGTTCCTGAATCATCATTTGCTGTAGTGGGTAGCTGTCCGAGATGTCGTGTAGCATAGCTGAATGCCTTAGCTCCTCCCAATGCGGCGGCAGCCTGGTAATCAGATTTAAGGTGAACGAATCCTCATCTACCATTTTTCCCGCCATTGCCAACTTGTCACGAATTGCAGTTGCTCGGTTGATGTATTCCTCCACTCTTTCTTGACTCCCCATCTTCAGGTTGTCCAATTGCCTTTGGAGAGATGCCTTTGTCACCGAATCCTTTGCCTGGTAAGTCTCCATCAGGTAATCCCATGCTTCGAATGCCGGACTGTATGACTCTTAGAACACGTCCAGTTGAAGCTGAATCGTTGCGCTCACGCTATGTAGCAGTACCCAAAAAGCCAGCGTAGCCCGTTGTGAGTAATCTGCTTGCAGAACTTCCAGCCGTTCCATTGCATCTCGCATGTCGCCATTTGCCATTGTAACCAGGTATTGTAGTGTCACGAAAAACTCCCACATATTTGTCACGCGCGCGTTCATGCGAAACCGAAGAGCCCACTCTCGGAAGTTAGTCCCGTCGAACGGGGTTGTTGTGAATGCTTTGTCCACTACTGCTCCCACCATCTTGCGTAACAACCTGTCCTTGTCTTCTTCCGTATACTCTCGTGGAGACGGGTCGAAGAGCGTAGGCACGTTAGATGGTCGAGGTAGTTGTACCGTGCGTTGTGTGCCTTCAGGTTCCACCACTTCCACTTGATCACGTCGCATAACACCACTTGACTGCATCCCGTGCCCCACGAGGAGGTACAGCTTCCATTTGAGACCGTGGCGCACGAGGAGGTATGACGTTGTTGCCCAAAAGGTGAGATCTGCCCATCACGGGAACTCCAATAGGATGGGAGTTAGTAGCAAGACGTCGTAGTGGGGGAGCACCAATAGTGTAAGATTCGAATCCCACACCTTCCATGCCCACATGAGTGCTTCGACCACTCCCTTCACCAATCTGTCCTCTCATGTTTCTTCCCATGCCGATCCCATCACCATGCTCCATCACATTCGTTCCACTCCCGTACGCATCATCCCTCCTCGTTGCTTCCCTTTGCATGTTGACTGAGGTTCGGGGTGGGAGCTCCCCTCTACTTGGAAGGATGCATTCCTCCCTAAGGATGACTCTCCTCCTTGGGGTAAGCTTCCCTCTCCTTCACCTTCAGTCCCTGCATCCATATTTGAAGTATGGGTTTGGTTAGTACGCGGAGTGTTTGGGTTGCTGAAATCTCGAACTTGGGCTGACATGTTGAACTTTGCTCTTAATGACGCTTGGAGTGTCGGTGGTGCCCTTGCAATCATGTTCTCCAGGTGCTCGTGTTGAGCCATGATGGCTTCTTCAAATGCCTCGTATCCAGCATCGACTTCATCGTCGAACCGCGCCATGCCTTCAATCCAAATGTTGTCACTTCCTGTGCGAGTTTGCTAATATGTCTGTCCAATGTGAATGCTGAGAAGGTTCTGAATATTTTCTGGCAGCATGCCCCCTGGAGTAGCTCTGATACCATGCTAGAAAGGCATGATGTCGGCGTTGCGGAAGCTAGATTGTAGAAAGAGCAAGGCTGGAAGACTTGCACTGAATGGTTGAAAGCAGAATGAGAAAAATGGAATTGATTGATTTCCTGAAATGACAGAGTAGGGTATATATGTCAGCAGCTCACCCCTTCAGGAGGGCCCTGTCCACACCAATAATCCTACACCAATCATTCTACCCGCCAATAATTCTTACCCTCCAATAATTCTAGAATCCAGTTGCCGAAGTCCTGTAGCAGCACGGCTCTGATTGTGATGTCGCTTGCGTCGGTAATTACTTCGAATGGGCTGTGTGGGTCGGCGATGCGCAGGACGGGCGGTGAACAGAGAACATTTTTAAGGGCAGAGAAGGCAGCATGCTCTTTCTCCCCCCACGTAAAAACGACCCCCTTCCGCAACAAGTCCGTCAGCGGCGCAGTTAACCGTGCCATGTCAGGGACGAACCGACGCACGTAGTTTACGAACCCCAAAAAGCTCTGTAGTTCCGTGATATTTGTTGGGGGGTGCCAACCTTTTACTGTGAAGAATGAGGAATGAAGAAGAGAGGGGGTTGCAGTTGGCATACATATAGGAAACCCTAATTGGGTTGTACTCGCTATAGAATACACAATTATAACATTCTGACACACCCCCATAGCGAAAGTGGGGTGTAATCAGCACAATTAGCAAGCAGGCAAAGAGCAGGAGTTCACAATAGCGAGCAAAGCGAGAGTTAATCACAGCGGGCAAGTGAGGAGGAGGAGGAACTGTGGAGGGAGAGAAGATGGGAGGCAACAACTGAAGCTGCAGAGGCACGGGCACAGGAGCGGCTGACTCAGTGGCTACCAAAGCAAGGGCGACGGAGTACTAGAGTAACTGGCTCCGCGGCTATAGACAAGCGGCAGGAGCAACGGACCCACTGGCGACTGGTGCAACAAGCTCACTGGCTACCGAAGCAAGGGCGACGGACTACGGGCGCTGCAGGCGACACGACAACTATCTTCACACAACCTCCTCCAGCTGCCCCACACCTCTCGACACACACCCCCTGCTCAAACCCTAGTTCTACTCCCAAAGAACCCCCCTTTTACACACCCCCTGCTGCACCCTAGGTTCACTCACACCCCACCCCCTAGCACCACTTTGTCGACTCCCACACACGCACCCCCCTCAGCGGTAGCTGCAGCAGTGGGAGACAGAGGAGGAGGAGGAGCAGGGGAGACCACACACCCGCCACCCCCTACTCGCCACCCCCAAATCCTAACACAGGGCAGGGCACGATGGCGCATAGGGAGGTTACCACGGGGAGGGGGTGGGGGGGGGGGGGGGGGGACGCGCGGCCTCCCAGGCAGAAGGGGCGACGCTTGCCCCCCCCCCCCCCCCCCTGGTCGCCGCGGCCCTCCAGGGAGCTGCGGCGGGCAACGGGAAAAGAGGGGGGGGGCGGTGCACGGGTCCCCGGTGCACCGCTCCAAGCGAAGGAGCATGGCCGGGGCGGGGCCAGGGCAGGGTCGGGGCAGGGCCGGGGCAGGGCCGGAGCAGCCTCGACAGGGCCGCGACAGGGTCGATAGGGGTGGCGACGGGGCCGGTAGAGGCGGCGACGGGGCCGCGAAGGGCGACGGGGCCGCTAGAGGCAGCGACGGGGCCGCGAAGAGCGGCGACGGGGCCACTAGGGGCGGCGACGGGGCCGCGAAGGGCGGCGACGTGGCCGCGAAGGGCGGCAAAGGGGCCGCTAGGGGCGGCGACGGGACCGCTAGGGGCGGCGACGGGACTGCTAGGGGCGGCAACGGGGCCGCGAAGGGGCCGCGAGAGGCCTGGAAGGGCGGCGACGGGACACGAAGGGCCCGCGAGGGGCCGAGAAGGGCGGCGACGGGGCCATTAGGGGCGGCGACGGGGCCGCGAAGGGGCCGCGAGGGACCTAGAAGGGCAGCGACGGGGCCGTTAGGGGAGGCGACGGGGCCGCGAAGGGGCCGCAAGGGGCTTGGAAGGGCGGCAACGGGGCCGCGAAGGGGCCGCGAGGGGCCGAGAAGGGCGGCGACGGGGCCGCTAAGAGTAGCACACAGTGTAGTAGCGGAAGCAGTTGGGTGGGCCCACAGGCCAGGAGCGTAGATGCTCTGATAGCATGTGAAGAATGAGGAATGAAGAAGAGAGGGGGTTGCACTAGCAGTAGTTGGCATACATATAGGAAACCCTAATTGGGTTGTACTCGCTATAGAGTACCCCACTGCAGGCTAGACAATTATAACATTCTGACATTTACTGTGTCTAACTTCTTTGAGTCAATTTCGACCCCAGCCTCCGAAATAACGTGCCCCAAAAACTCTAACCTGTTCTGAAAGAACTCGCACTTGGAACCCTTTGTGAGTAGACGGTGCTCGTCTAAAATCTTAAATACTACTTCCGGATCTGCCAAGTGCTGCTGCTTGTCGCGATTGTAGACGAGGATGTTGTCGAGGTAAACTATCACGCATTTATCTAAGAGCGGCCTAAATGCCTCGTTCATGGTCATCTGAAAAGTCGCTGGTGCGTTGGTCAGCCCGAAAGGCATCACGGTTTACTCGAATGTCCCGTACCTAGTCCGGAAAGTTGTTTTGGCGCAGTCCGATGGTTCGACCAAAATCTGATGGTAACCTCCCTGTAAGTCTATTTTCGAAAAAACCCGTGCTGTTCGCAGTTGGTCGATCAGTTCGTCGGCACGGGGAATGGGATGCCGCAACTTGACTGTTACCGTGCTGAGCGCTCGGTAATCGATGCACATGCGAAACCCTCCGTCTTTTTTTGGCGTGAATAGTATCGGTGCGGCGAACGGTGACGAGCTCGGTCGGATGAATTTCTTCTCTAACAAGTAGTCTAACTGCTTCCTCAGTTCGTCGAGCTCAAGCTGTGTCAGTCGGAACTATTGCTGTACAGTTGGCTGTGCCCCCGGTTGTAATTCTATTCGGTGGTCATGTGATTGCTGAGGTGGCAGTCCTTCCGGTAAGTCGTCGGGGAAAATCCCGGGGTATCGTTTCAATAGTTCCTGTAGTTTGGGCGGTACTGCTGCCAGCGGTTTCTTGAAATCACTTGGCAACTCTGCTCCTTCTACCACTGAAATGTCTACTGCGTACACATCAGCTCCAGCAGCGACAACCCGTTTCATGGTGACGGCGTTAACGTGTACCGTTGAAGACTCACGCAACTGCCAGCGAGGTAGCTCAACTCATTTACCGCTACTTCGCACAATGCAGCTACCCGTCGTCCAGTCAATTCGCGGGTTATACCGTCGCAGCCAATCACCTCCCAGTAAATTGTCGTGCCCATCGAGCGTCGTTGCGAGCATTTCCTATGTAAATCCGAAATTTCCCCCGCAGCGGACTTTGACTCTCTCCTCCCTCTCCCGTATGGCCAGTGGCCTGCCGTCAACTAAGCGTGCATCTATCTCAGGTAAACAACGGGTAAGTGTCAGTTGCACTTTTCGTGCGGTTGCGGTATTAACTAAGCAGTCACTTGCTCCTCCGTCGATAAAAATCTTCACTTCTGCTCCCCGTATTGTTCTGTGGATCAGTACGAGCAAATCTGTCGGTGTACCCTCCTTATTCGTCCGAGCCCGATCGATAGCATGAATCGGTACTGTGACTTGGTGAGGGTCGGTGGGGTTGGGCGAGCAGGCAGTCTCGTCAGTAGTTGGCCCGATTCCTACTGACTGCTGGCGTTTCCCTGCCTTGGAGACTCCCTCCCCTGCTTTGCTCCACGGTGCCTCAGCTCTTCTGGACATTCGCTCTTGCGATGGCCCGGCCTATTGCAAGCAAAGCAGCGCCCCTTAAACGGTGCGGCAGCTGCATTTGTCGCAATGGCGTGTACGGTGACGTGCTCGATCGGTCCCCGAGGACGATGTCTGTAGTAGGACCCTGGTCTCGGACGGCGCAAAATGTCGATTTTCTCGGCGAGCGCGAGAATCTCGTTTAAGTTCGAGAGCCCGCGTAGCATGATCTCGTGCGAGATGTCCGGCCTCAGCCCTCCGACGTAACGGTCCACCCGCTCCACCTCGTGCATGTAGCCGACTTGCTCGCACAATGTGAGAAAACCACTCGTGTAGTCTTGAGCCGACCCGAGTTGCCGCCAAGTACGCAGTTTCTGACGCGCCGAAATAGAAGCCGCGACTGGCTCGAAGCGTGCCCGAAGCCCTGCGCACCACGCATCCCACGTGCTGTACTGGGCGGTTTCGCAGAGTGAACTCCAATTGACAGCTGGACCATTGGGCCCTTCCTCTTGCGATAGTGGCTCGTAGGCGCGTGGCGACATCACGATGGCGGGGCCCCTCAGTAGCGAGATGGCATATCGGATCTTCGCTGCGTTCGACTCGACGTAGTTTGCGTCGAAGAAGACGTTCTTCGTGAAGACCCATGATTGAAGAGTCGAACCTCCACATTGGCTTGGGTCGAAGCAGGGCGTGCGTTGCGGCTTGAGTGGTATTGGTGCCATAATGGCTTGTTCGCCACTTGTCGCCGTGAACCCCACGTGCCGACGGGCTTTGCGAGGCTCCCGCGGGCTTGGTGCGACCCTGTTTCCTCCCATGCCAGGCATTGGCTAGGCGGCGCCATCACTGGTTACACCTGAGCGCTGTCCCACGCTGTCGTGTTGTGTTGGTGTGCCGGACGAAATGACGATCGGCTCGTCCGATTGTGCAGATGCATTTGTCGGTGCGTGTGGTAGCGCTAGAGTATTCATCGTGGATTGCTGACGCGCGGAGTCACGTTTCGCCGTGAGCATCGCAATTTCGAGCGCCAATTCTTCTACTTGGCGTACCGTATTCTCCCGGATAAAACACCCTAGGGTATTATGAAAACCACTGGGAAAAAATGGGGGGGGTCTCCTCAAAGGAAAATCCTACATAATACCCAGGTCTTATTATATGGTATATTTTTTATCAAGTAGAAAACATGTGAAACAAAATCAGGGGCCTGACTCCACTTCAAGATTGTTGACCAGTGCCGCAAAATCGAGTATACGAGGATAACGTGGCCGTCCACTGGAATCTGCCACGTGGCAAATTCGAGTGGGCAATTCTGGCAGTGGCACTTGATAAGGTGAAAACAAAGCCAATTGCGTGGCGAGGGTTCATGCAACCGCCGAGGCCAGAATCGCGCACGGTGGTGCGTTCTTACTGTACCAGTCACTTCTTGACTGGTTTGGTCACGTATCTGTGCCTCATGTGAGAAGGTGATTTTCACCTATTGGGCCACTTGCAGCGGAAGATTCGCCAGCGTGGTGACAACGAGATTGTGGGAGGGGGGAAATCTTGGCAGATTCTAAGTGAAAGTACACGCGAAATTTCACATGAAAGCAATTCTTGCGATACCGTCCCGTAAGGAATCGGACTCGATAACAGCTATAATATGAATCTATAAGAAAAGGGTGGAGTTATAGAAAATAACCCCAAAAGGGGGGGTATAGTACAAACGGGGTCGGATATAACACCCACCCCGTATTAGCTACCCGGGGGTGTACAATTACCGTAATACCCCGGATAGAAGCGCACCTGCGCTTATAATAAAACATTGTTTTTTGGGGGGGTGCGCTTATAATTGAGTCAGATTTATAAGCGCATGCGCTTGTATAAAGGGAAAAATGAAAATCAATTTTGAACACACCATTGTGAAGCTCTCAATAAGGCGAATTCAACCGACCATGCACCAAGTGGGATCGTGCATGGTTTTCAGGCAGAAACCGCAGCGGTTCGGTTTACCACCGCACAATGTTGTCTGGAAACATAGAATGTGACAGCCGTGACGATGATGTTGTCGTGCGGCCCAATCAGAGCCGCATGCGCTGCGAGGCATGTGCATTCGGGCAGAACCATCTCGAAGGTTCGGCAAGATTCTCTGCCAGCGCAGCGTAGATGCTGCCACGCAGGCGCCTCTACGGGAGTGGGCGGGGGTTTCCTGCCTGTCATCGACGAGGAACCCGAGCCGTCACACAGCAGGGGTCACCGTCGTTGCCCATTTCTTCACCCTCTTCTCTGATTTTTTCATTCAGTTCCTTGTCAACCCCGCCTGGCAGGCGAAGCCATGGCGGAATTTAGTGGGACGAGCATCCTCTTCAAGAAAAAGCCACGCCGCACATGGCGACTTACCGAAGACGGGTGGTATACCCGTGAGCCACCAGCGCCTCCAGTGCCACCGGATCCCCCTGCACCCCCTGCTCCTCCTGCTCCCCCTGCACCCCCTGCTCCACCCGCTCCTCCCGCACCTCCCGCTCCTCCGAATCCGCCTGCTTTTGCCACGGCAGGTGCTCACCAACGGCCCGTGCTCCAACTGTATTTACCAGCCACGTTCGACGAATGGTTGGCTGAAGCGGACACACCGAAGGCCCGCGATGCACGCATCCAAGCTCCAGCGACTGCACCACGGTGGGGACAACCAGAATCCTGCGCGTGGGATGAGTCGGCTGTGGGCGCCGACGATGATGTGGCTACCGATAAACATGACAGCGGCGCCGGCGAAGCTGGAGGCGACGGTGAAGCTGGTGGCGACGGTGCAGCGGGCGACGAGGAAGACGTGTTCCCCGACCGTGACGAGGACGAGGACGGTGTGGAGTCCTGGTGGCGCGACGCACCACGCGCGAAGATGCCGGTACCGACATATCCGCCCCTTAATAAAAAACGCCCCCACCCGTCTACCGAGAATCGAGATGCCCGCCCCCCCTCCCCCAGGCACAAGCTGAATCAACATAAGCGGCAGTCCTACACCGCCCAGGAGAAGTTGAGGTGGCTCGTGCGGCTCGAGCTTGCGGCTTCGGTGAGCGAAGTGGCGCGGGAGTCAGGCATTCACCGAAAATGTCTGACAGAATGGAAAGCCCAAGCGGATGCGCTCAAGGCTGCACACGGAGCACGGATGCGACTTCACGGGCGCGGGAGGTCGTCTTGGTACCGCCCCATGGAGTTAAAGGTGTACGCGCAACTCCTCGACTGGCGACGCCGCGGAGTTGCGGTTTCGGTCGGCCGGCTGCAAGAGTGGTCCAAAGAAGTGATGAAGGTTCTATACCCGGACGTCAAGTGGAAAGCCAGTCAGCGGTGGACGGAGCGGTTCCGCAGGCGGTGGAACCTCAGCGTGCGCATGAAAACAAAGGTGGCACAGAAAACACAGGAGCGTAAGTGGGTCGTTTACTGCTGATTTTGGTGGGTACCCGATTGCGCTTAGTTTTTTTCGCATGTCTCCTATGCGTCATACTAATTTGGTTTACTGTATGTACCTTTCTCCCTGTTCTGCAGACGTGGCTGAGCAGTGCAATGATTTTTGGCAGTACGTACGTGACGCCCGTCACGAATACGACATTGACAACCGCTACATCATCAACGCCGACCAGACACCGCTGTGGTTAGAGATGCCGGCGACGACCACCGTGGAGCAGACGGGCGTGAGGTCGGTGCCCATTCGCAGCGGTGGGTACCAGAAGGAGAGAGTGACCGTCATGCTTGCGTGCACGGCGACGGGCGAGAAGCTGAAGCCGTGGGTGTTTTTCAAGCGCAAGACACTCCCCAAGGGTGACTTCCCGAACGGTAAGTGATCGTCCACCGTGTTTATTCCCGTTACTACCTGAGTCGTTAACTGTTCTTTTTCGTTGCGTGCAGATGTTGTGGTCGGCTGCCAAGCCAACGGGTGGATGGAGGCCGCAGGCGTCATCGAGTGGCTCAACACGGGCGTGGTGCCGTTCCTGAAGCCGAAATTCGGCCTGCAGAGTCGTAGCGCCATGCTGGTGCTCGACTCGTATCGCGGTCAGCTGACACCAGAAGTCAAGGCGAGATTCGCGGCGCTCAACATCGTGCCTGCTATCATTCCGGCGGGTTGCACGGCAGACCTGCAGCCCCTCGATGTGTCGATCAACAAAAGCTTCAAAGCAAGCATTCGTCAGCAGTACCAAAATTGGTTTGAGGAGGACGGCATGAACATCCTGACCCCGGCAGGTGAGTGACGGCATGTGCTCCCGTCTGCAAATCTTGAGCTTGAATGCATGTTTACTTGTCTCATGTTTTCCCCGCCCCACTCCGTGTGATGCAGGGAACATCAAGAAACCACCTCCGGAGGTGGTGCTCAAGTGGATTTCACGGGCCTGGAAGGCGGTGCCCGCCGACCTCATCAAGAAAGCCTTCCTCACTTGCGGCATCAGCAACGCCCTTGATGGGAGCGAAGACAAACTGGTGCTAGCGCACCGAAGGTGCCAGTTGTCCCATGAGGTGGAGGTGGACGACGACATCCAGGCAGATGGGTTCTGGGGCAACAACTCCACGGAGCCTGAGTCGGACGAGGAGGAAGAAAAGGCAGTAGGGTAGACTAGGCAGGTTGAAAGGTGTAGTGCAGGACAGCAGAGACCACCCTTGTATGTGATAGTCATTCTTGATGGAAAGTTTAGAACATGTAGGCTAGGTAGGTTAAAAAAAATGAAATTCTTTTTTTTTTTTTAACTAAACGAGTGCGCTTATAATAAGTCAAGAATTCCAAAGGGGTGCGCTTATAATTGAGGATCGGCCATAAGCGCATTGCTCCAGATACAAGCGCATGCGCTTAACATAGGCCTGCGCTTCTATCCGGGGCCATACGGTACGGGGGGGTGTTTTATCTAGGAGAATACGGTACCAGACGGTCAAGCTGCTCATGCGTCAACGTCGCGAGCATGAATTCGACCATAGCGGGGGTGTCGGGCGAGCTCAGCGAGAGCCTCTGTCGTGGCCGTGCGTGCTTACGAGAGAGCACTACGAGCGGCGGTGCTGTGTCGCTGAGAGACGTCTACCCCCCCCAAAAATTGAGATAGTGAGGAAGCGAAGGTGTGGGTGCGGTCCGAGAAGAGATCGTAGGCTCTGAATACCAAGTGTTACGAGTGCAATTGAGTGAGCGAGCGAGGATTGCACTATCGAAGGAAGAGTACAATGAGCGAAGGCATGAGCGAAGAATATATAGCGAAACTACAGTGGTAACGGTAATGGACTGTGGTTGTGGCAAGACGGGCCTGGGACTGAAGTTGGGGAAAATGTCGAAGCGGAGGCCCGGAGCGCGGGTTACCCACCGAGCCGTGAGGTCGGGGTGCGACGTGCGAAGGTGGCGGGAGGATTGTCAATGTGAGGGTTGCGAGTGGTAACGGTGCTGACTGTGGTGCTACGATGGTGTACGCGCTGAGCGGGGACACAAAGTAAGGATAAGGAAATTTCCTGACAATTAGTCATGAATTACCATCATCGGCTTGCCCAGATACGGTACATACTTCTCCACAGAAATCCATAGAAAAAGGCTCGTCAAATACCAAGCCACTCTACCACATTTGACCCAAGGTGCACACAGTGGCATCTCGTGCACCACAATTCAACAGTAGCAAGTCAAACAAGCGTTGCAACCTTGAAAATAAGTTCCCTCCATGGACAAAATAAAAATGGTAGGTCATAAAATTCCTTGCCAGATGGACACATGAAACTCTTTCCTCCCAAACCCCACTAATCCCTTCTGCCACTATGCATACCGCTCCCTCCCCCACCCCCAGTGGACCCTCCAGCCCCAGCTCCCGCGTCAACAAACGGCACCAACCGCTTAGCCTCCTTGCCAGTGCGCCGGCCCCCTCCATACGAGTCCAACACCCGAGCCAACGCCTCCTGCGTCAGCCTCAGCGCCAGGTCCGGCGACGGCAGCAACTCTGCCGAAAACCCCGGCGAATAATCCCCCCCCGCTGCCGCCGCAGCTGCCGCCGCTGCGGCCGCAGCAGCAGCCGCAGCAGCAGAAACCGAACCGGCAGGGCGATGGATCGTGGCAGCGCAGCTATCCAAAATCGCCTCCAGCACCCCCAACGCCTCCTCCCGGCAGTGCCCGCTGTCCAGCAAGCGTGAGACAGACGCATACAGCAGGGGGCTCTGTGTAGCGTCCAGGGATGTGCGGCGGAGGAGAGCTTGCAGGATGAGAAGAACCATCTGGTGGTATTCCATGGGGCCTTTTTCCAGCATGGCCAGCAGGTGGCCTAGGGCTAAGAGCGTGTGGTCTGGGAACCACTGCGCGCAGATGGGCGGCGCCACGCTCTCGAGAAGCTCGTCGACTGTGAGGGTTACGGCGTTGGCGTATGAGAAGAACACATCGGCTAGGGCCTGGTGGGGAGGGATGCAGGAGGGACGAGGGAGGGATGAGAGAGGGACAAGTGAGGGATGAGGAAGGGACAAGATGCGTGCGTTAGGAGTAAGGGGAAACAGAGGCTAGGGAAAGAACAAGGCGAAAAAGAACAGGAAGGGAATTTAACTGCATCTGCTGTTTTCTTTTAACCAACTCAGCCGACTTCACTTGTAAGACTAACAAAGATGCAAAGCAGAGGCAAAGAGGAGGCAGGAGGCGGCAGCACTGACCTGCAGGTCGCACTGCACACACCACTTGGCAATCTTCATCGCGACCGCCCTCGCCTTATCCAGGCGCTGCTGCAGCGGCGACGACAGCACCAGCAGGCCCATAGCAGCATCCGCCCCGTACTGCAACTGCACGCACAGCCACGGCAGCAGCCCCACCACATGCACCAGCAGCCTCGTGTTCCCGTCGCCGAAAATCCGATCGCACGAGCGCATGGTGATCTTGGAAAGGACGTCGATGGCCACCCCGTGGGACACTCCCGAGAGTAGCCCTTTCAGCACAAGGCGCTGGACTTTCTGGAACTGCAGCCCTGATACCACCTCCTGCTGCTGCTGCGATAAAGCTTGCGCTTGCCCGCCACCCTGCTGCGCCTGCCCTCCCCCACCCTCCTCGTCCTTCCCGCTCCCTGCTCCTCCCCTCCCGCCCCGCCCCGAATGCGCCTGGAGGAGCGGCATGGCGGAGAGGAGAATGTTCTCGGTTGTCTGGTCATGCAGCGACAGCCGGTCAATGACGCTTCCAAAGAGCTCCAACGCGTGCGTGTACACGTGTACGTAGTCTGTGTGAAGCAGCGCGATGCACCCCCAGAAGACATGCGGGTAGAGAATCATTTTCTCGGGCTCCATGGAATTCACCACCACCTGCATCGTGAGCAGAATCTCCATGACAAACCCGAGGATCGGCGGGGACGGGTTGGAGAAGCAGCGCTGAAGCGAGCGCAGCAGCAGCAGGCAGGTATCAGAGGTGACGTGCGGGCGGAGAGCGCGGAACATCTGGTGCGAGCGGGCGGCAGCGTGGCGGGAGGCGCTGTCGAGGAGCCATTTGAGGGCCTCCTCTCCCCAGCGCGTGCGCAGGTCGCTCTGGAAGAAGATGGCGTCGACGACTGAATGCACGAGGGAGGTGAGCAGTGTGGCGGAGGGGATGGACGTGTGCGTGAGGGAGATGTCCTCGTTGGGCCACATGAGACTGCCCTTCTTCGACTGCACGTACTTTATCAGACTCACCACCTGTCAGCCAAGGAGAAGATGGGGAGAGGGGAGAGGGGAGAGGGAAGGGGAGGGTGTGTTCAGTGGGGGTGGGAGCGTGAGTTTTTAAGTAGAATCCAAGGATGAGGGCAGTGGGGAAGAGTGGAAGATAGAGCTCTGCGAGAGGGGTTGGATGTGTGAAGCATTAGAGAGACGGGAGGGTAGAGATGTGCTGGCTAACAGAGAGAATGGCTCAGAGAGCGAGAGAAGGCGAGCGAGAGGAAGAAAGCCAACCAGCCCGACCTGCTGCTTGTACTCGCCCTCTCTCTGGTCCCTCGCGTCATACAGCTCCAGATGCCACCCTGCGAGCGTGTACAGCGGGTTCACCAGCAGTGCTTCGAGTCGACTCAAAACACACAAGGTTCCAACAAAGCCAGCCACCAAGCCAACCAGCCAGCCTCACCTGTTGCTTGTACTCGCCCTCGCTTTGGTCCCGCGCGTCATACAGCTCCAGATGCCGCCCTGCGAGTGTGTACAGCAGGTTGACCAGCAGCTGCTGCGCATGCTCCAGCACCACCACCTCGCTCGAGTCCATCAGCACAAACGTCACGTGGAACAGCAGCGGCAGGTGCCCTCGGAAATCCTCGTCGTTCTCGTACGCGATTTCAGCTAGGAGGATGAGGGCGAAGTCAGCGCGTGTGAGCCAGACGTGCGGGAGCATGAGCATGGCGTTGGGGACCGGGTTGGAGGGCTTGGAGGTGGAGGCGGGGGCTGCTGGGGGCGCGGAGGGGGTGGTTTCGAGGAGCGGCGCGATGGGGAAGTCCATTGTGAATGTGCCGAGGGTGTCAAAGGGAGAGCGGTTCATCTGCATAGAGAAGAGGGGATGGGCAGGGGGTGAGGGATGGAAGAGAAAGAGAGGGTTGGAGACAGAGGTGCGGGGTGAGTGGCGAGAAGAGGTCAGCATGGGAGAAAGGGAGGAGGGAGGGAGGTCAATGGTGAAGACGCCAACTGAGAAAGGGAGTGTTGCATGGAGAGCGGCTTGTCTGCATGAGGAACGTAGGGACTTTGAGAGAAGGGCGGGCTGTATTTGTTTTTTTTTCTCAGAAAACTAAAGGGAGTGTTGAGTGGAGAGTAGAGAGCCGCTCATCTGCATGCAGAAGGCGGGGGCTTGAGGGAAGGGTGACAGAATGCAGGGAACGTGGGGAACGGATTGAGCAATGAGGGTGAAGGAAAAAGGGTGAAGGAATGTGGTAATGTGGGAAGCAAGGATTGGAAGAATGGAGAGAGTGGAACAGGTGAGAGGAGAAGAGGAAAGGGAGAACAAGCGATCGCACACACGCTGTGAAGAAAACTATTGCAAAATCAATATTGCAACTAAGGCATCTTAACAAAAGTGTTGTTGTTCCACACTTTTCCACCATGGATCAATCCATCAGAAGCCAGCCCACCAGTACACAAGCCAAAGCCCACCTCCCACACCCAACAGCCTACCACATCCCACCCCGCCCCATGCACCACTACCACCACTCCACCACCCCCCCACCACCACCCCACCACCACCCACTCACGCGCATGCTGTTGGAGCGCAGAGTCGAAGCAGCAGAGGAGGAGGCGGAGGAGAGCGAGGAGCGGAGGAAGTCAGAAGAAGCGGGAGAGGCAGAGGTAGTGGAGGAGCCAAAGGGCGAGCGCACAGTGCCAAAGGCAGTGGTGGTGGTGGCGCGGTGGTGGTGCTGGTGGTGCACGTGTGCCGAGGCTACTTGGCCGGGAAGGGGCGGGAGAGGGGATGCTCCTGCTGCTAGCGCCGCTGCTGATGTGTCAGTCTGAGGGGGGAGGGGAGGGGGGAGACAAGGATGGTTATGAGTATAGGCAAGTGAGTGTGTTTCCATGTGTGGTTAGTTCCATAATGCGTGGGTATTTGTGTTTATGTGGACGTGCAGGCATGCCAGGCTGCATGTGCACATAGTAATCCAAGGAGCCGCGTGGTGTTTGTGTGAAGTGTTTGTGGTGACTCAAACCACCACACCAAGAGTGGCACGCATATAGGAGAATAGGGGAATCGGATAGCCCAGAGCGGGTTAGAGGTTTAAGGCTAGAGAAGAAGAGAGCAGAGAGCAGAGAGCAGAGGGCTGATGGCAGAAAGGAAAGGGCAGCAGGTAATGAGTAGTGGGCATGGATTGCGGACTGACCAGTTTGCAACCGTGGGAGAATCTGAGGATCTCTGACATGTCCTCCTGCCATTGGTCAGCCGAGGAGGAGACATCCACTGCATCCTCCTCTGACATGCGCTGTGAGAGCTCGTACACCTGGTGGGAGAAGAAAACACACACACACACAAGCGCACACATACACAAGCGCACACATACACAAGCGCACACATACACAAGCGCACACATACACAAGCGCACACATGCACAAGCGCACACATACACAAGCACACACATACACAAGCACACACATGCACAAGCGCACACATGCACAAGCACACACATGCACAAGCACACACATGCACAAGCGCACACATACACAAGCACACACATGCACAAGCGCACACATGCACAAGCACACACATGCGCAAATGGAGGGAGGAAATGGAAAGGAGGATGGGGGAAGAAAGAAGGGCTCGTGGACAGAATGAAATCAGAAAAATCGAGACAAGTACATGCGCATGCCGTTTACATGCATGCACGTAGACGCATGGGTGTGTAACACCAATGTGCATGCAAGTGTGTGTGGTGCATACAAACGTGCACATACATGCAGCGCCTCAAGGCTGTATGCATGCAAGTGTGTGTGTGCGTGCATACAAACATGAAAGTGCATTCAGCGACAGGAGAGAGGCGGACTCACGAGGTGGTCAATGGTCTGCTGGGGGGAGATGCGAGCGAGGTAGAGGCTGATGCGCTTGGCCACACTGAAGTATGTCTCCAGTGCTCCCGTGATCTCCCCTCCTGCACTGTCACAGTCCTCCAACCCCTGCTCTCATGCATGAGCACAGGCATGGCAGAACATGCGCATGCACGCGGACACATATGGACACATGCACGCACACGAGCACACACACTTGTACACATATGCCTCAAAATTGCACACATGGTGTGGTGCATGCATGCATGCACAGGAACAGGCAGCTGCAACAACACGCAAGGCAAGTGGGAAAAGCGACATGCCTCTCCTTCCCTGCTGTCGTGCCTCTCCAAGCGACACGCCTCTCCTTCCCTGATCATTCCGTGCCCTACTTCCTTCCCTTCTCCCCCTCCATCTCTCGCTCCTCCCTCACCTCCCTCCCCACCACACGCACCTTGGAGATGAGGAAGTTGATAACGGGGATGATGTTCCTCCGCTTGGCAGCCACGGTGGACCACAGCTTCTCAATCTCGTCAGGGAACTGGTCGCCGTGGCGCCACGTGACGTAGTACAGCGACTTGAGCAGCCGCTCGCTCCACCCGCTGTCCCACAGCGCGGCAAAGTTGAGGTTCTCGATCCACGGCGCCATGCACGTCAGCACCTGAGTGGGGGGGTTGAGGGAGGGGGGAAGAGAGGCGGCAGGGGAAAGGGGAAATGGTGAGGAGGCATCTCACGCCTTCCTCGCTCTACCCGCTGTCCCACAGCGCAGCGAAGTTGAGGTTCTTGATCCACGGCGCCATGCATGTGAGCACCTGAGTGGAGAGGGGAGGGAGGTTTGAGGGTGGATGGAACGGGTTGAGGTTGCCGGGAGGGAGGGGAGGGTGTTGGGGTGAAGGGAGGAAAGAGAACCCACGTGAGTTTGCAATGCCATGTGAGATGCTTCGAGCCGTTCTCGGCCCATGAAACTCTTCAAATCAGCAGCACCACCTGTGGGACCTGAGGCGCCTCATAAACACACGCACCTGGTGCTGAGCAATGATGTTAACCGCATCGAGCTGGCGCTGCATGATCTCCTCGCACAGGAGCTCGCTCATCTCGGGGTGCTCGTGCGCCAGTTTCGCCGACAGCTGGAACTGGAACTGCTGGTAGCTGTCAGGCAGCGACCCCACCACGGCGGCACGGTAGCGGCCGGCGGAGGAGGAGTAGGAGGAGGTGTAGTCGGCCCAGTCGCGCATGGACATGGTCTCCAGCATCTGCAGGGCGTCGTCCCTTATGCTCCGACACGGGTCCACCACCTGAAACGGGGAGGAGAGGGGAGGGTTTGGGAAGGAGGGGAGCAAGAAAGGCACGAAGTGTGATACATGGGTGGGGAGGGGAAAGGAGTGAACGAGAAGGGAGGGGGGCACAGCACCAGCAGCGCGTCGTCCCTGATGTACAAAGGGCTCGCTTGCTGCACCTTGTACAGAGAGAAGATGAGCGAGAGCAAGCAGTGCACCCGCTCGCGCGCTGATTCTTCAGGCGCCTCAAAATATGCTTGGAAAACCAGCTGGAAGTTAACCGTGCATACAGGAAGGCCAGTCCGAAATACATAGTAGAGGATGAGCGAGGGAAGAGGGAGAGCATGTGAGTTTTTGAGGCGCCACAGACGCCCCTCCTGGGTACCTTGTAGAGGATGAGGGAGAGCAGGCGGTGCAGCTCGCACTGTGGGCACTCCTCGCGCATGTACACCTCTGCTAGCACTGTGAAGTACCCGTTTGCCAGCTCCGAATCCGAGTTGTAGCACTGGCGGGAGGGACGAGGACAGAGGGAGGGGAGAGGGGAGAGGGGAGAGGGGAGAGGGGAGAGGGGAGGGGAGAGGGGAGAGGGGGGAGGGGGGAGGGGAGAGGGGAGAGGGGGGAGGGGAGAGGGGAGAGGGGAGAGGGGGGAGGGGAGAGGGGAGTTCTTCAGCCAACTTCTCCTCGTGCATGTACACCTCTGCCAGCACCGTGAAGTACCCGTTTGCCAGCTCTGAGTCCGAATTGTAGCACCGGTGGGAGGGGCGAGGACAGATGGGAAGAGGGGCGAGCGGAGAGGTCAGAGGAGAAAGGGGAGAGGTCAGAGGAGAAAGGGGAGAGGTCAGAGGGCAAAATATGCATGGTGGCAAAGAAAGAGCACAGCAGCAACAAGCACGAGCAGGAGCAAGGAGCAAGAGCAAAGGAGCAAGAGAAAAGGAGCAAGAGCAAAGCAAAGGAGCAAGAGCAAAGGAGCAAGGAGCAAAGGAGCAAGGAGCAAAGGAGCAAGAGCAAAGGAGCAAGAGCAAAGGAGCAAGAGCAAAGGAGCAAGGAGCAAAGGAGCAAGGAGCAAAGGAGCAAGAGCAAAGGAGCAAGAGCAAAGGAGCAAGAGCAAAGGAGCAAGAGCAAAGGAGCAAGAGCAAAGGAGTAAGAGCAAAGGAGCAAGAGCAAAGGAGCAAGAGCAAAGGAGCAAGAGCAAAGGAGCAAGAGCAAAGGAGCAAGAGCAAAGGAGCAAGAGCAAAGGAGCAAGAGCAAAGGAGCAAGAGCAAAGGAGCAAGAGCAAAGGAGCAAGAGCAAAGGAGCAAGAGCAAAGGAGCAAGAGCAAAGGAGCGAGAGCGAAGGAGCGAGAGCGACGGAGCAAGAGCAAAGGAGCAAGAGCAAAGGAGCAAGAGCAAAGGAGCAAGAGCAAAGGAGCAAGAGCAAAGGAGCAAGAGCAAAGGAGCAAGAGCAAAGGAGCAAGAGCAAAGGAGCAAGAGCAAAGGAGCAAGAGCAAAGGAGCAAGAGCAAAGGAGCAAGGAGCAAAGGAGCAAGAGCAAAGGAGCAAGAGCAAAGGAGCAAGAGCAAAGGAGCAAGAGCAAAGGAGTAAGAGCAAAGGAGCAAGAGCAAAGGAGTAAGAGCAAAGGAGCAAGAGCCAAGGAGCAAGAGCAAAGGAGCAAGAGCAAAGGAGCAAGAGCAAAGGAGCAAGAGCAAAGGAGCAAGAGCAAAGGAGCAAGAGCAAAGGAGCAAGAGCAAAGGAGCAAGAGCAAAGGAGCAAGAGCAAAGGAGCAAGAGCAAAGGAGCAAGAGCAAAGGAGCGAGAGCGAAGGAGCAAGAGCAAAGGAGCGAGAGCGAAGGAGCAAGAGCAAAGGAGCAAGAGCAAAGGAGCAAGAGCAAGGAGCAAGAGCAAGGAGCAAGAGCAAAGGAGCAAGAGCAAGGAGCAAGAGCAAAGGAGCAAGAGCAAGGAGCAAGAGCAAGGAGCAAGAGCAAAGGAGCAAGAGCAAAGGAGCAAGAGCAAAGGAGCAAGAGCAAGGAGCAAGAGCACAGGAGCAAGAGCAAGGAGCAAGAGCAAGGAGCAAGAGCAAAGGAGCAAGAGCAAGGAGCAAGAGCAAGAGCAAGGAGCAAGAGCAAAGGAGCAAGAGCAAAGGAGCAAGAGCAAAGGAGCAAGAGCAAGGAGCAAGAGCAAGGAGCAAGAGCAAGGAGCAAGAGAAAAGGAGCAAGAGCAAGGAGCAAGAGCAAGGAGCAAGAGCAAAGGAGCAAGAGCAAGGAGCAAGGAGCAAGGAGCAGCAGTGAGGGAAGTGACAAGCAGGCAGCGGCACCTGGTCGATGATAGCAGGCACGATGTCAGGGTTGGTCTTGAGAAGATTCAGCAGCGCCTCTCTCCCCAGCATGGACCGCCATGACGGCGACCCAAACAAGCTCCGCCACTCCCTGTTGCCCACGCCCTTCCCATGCCCGCCCTCCCCGCCCTTCCTCCTGTTAAACACATCCCGAGGCGACCCACCCATGCCCATGCCCATGCCCATCATACCCATCCCCATGCCCATGCCCATCATCCCCATTCCCATGCCCATGCCCATGCCGCCCATGCCTGCTGCTGCCTGGCCGGTGCCTGCAGCGGACTCCATGAGGGAGCGGATCCATGTGACTGCCTTGCCAGACATCTTCCTCAGGCCCTCGTCGAAGCACGGCCCGTGCAGCAGCGCTGCTAGCGCCTGCATCGCCATGCCCTGCATGAGAGGGAAACGTGGGGGACAGGGAGGAGGGAAGACAGAGGAGGGTCAGGGGGGGAGAGGGGGTGAGAAGTGCTGCTAGCGCCTGCCTGCCCATGCCGCCCATGCCTGCAGCGGACTCCATGAGGGATCGGATCCATGTGACTGCCTTGCCAGACATCTTCCTCAGGCCCTCGTCGAAGCACGGCCCGTGCAGCAGCGCTGCTAGCGCCTGCATCGCCATGCCCTGTGAGGGAAGAAAGAGAGGGAGAGGTTGGGGAAAGAGAGGGGAATGAGAAGTGTCACCTGGGCCTGAATGCATGGCCAAGCAGGGGCCCTCATGACTGTCTGGTCAGGAAAATTGAGGGGGAAGGGTAGAGGAATGGGGGATACAGATGGATATCAGCACTTTGTGTCGGCCCGCCTGGACAGGTTCTCGAGCTCTTGAGCATCCCACCGTACACCACCACATCCCACCCCATCCCACACCATCCCACCCCATGGCGCTCGCTCACATGAATGGCATCCGCCTGCTCGTTGAGCTCCTTCTCCACGGCCGATCTCTCCGCCGCGTCCTTTGTCCGCGCCATGGCCGCCGCTTTCGTCCGCTCCACCTCCCGCCGGAACTCGCTCGTCATGCTCTCCAGCCCGCCCGCCTCATCGCACCACGACGCCATCAGATCAAACAGCTGCCGGCGTAGCTTTATGTCGAACCGCTTCGACGCGCACCCGTTGAGCTCGATGGACAGGCAGCGGACCACCGAGCAGAGCGCGAAGCGCAGCGGCTGCGCGTCCAGAAACGCGTCGCCGGTCTCCTTGGACACGTGCTGTGCGGTGCTGTCCATGAACTTGAGGAAGAGCTGCCGCAGCCACGGGCGCTGCGGGAGCACGCCTGGCCAGAGGTTCTCGGCCACCAGGCGGTAGACCTGCGCCATGAACACGCGCATGTCCTCCTTGCGCACCTTCTGGTTCTGAGGGAGGGATGGGGGGTGGCGGGAGGGAAGGGAAGGAAGATGGGATAGGGGAATGGGGAGGTTCGGAGGAAGGGGTTTTCTTGGAAAGGAGTTCTGGCTTCGAAGCCACCAGGCGGTAGACCTGTGCCATGAACACGCGCATGTCCTCCTTGCGCACCTTCTGGTTCTGCAGGGGAGCGGGGAAAGGGAAGGTAGCAAGGATAGTGTGAACTGATAGCGAGCTTCCGGGTTTGGGGCAACGAGGTGGGAAACCTGTGCCATAAACAATTCTACCATCATGCTCATGCAAACGAGTTATTCTAGTCTGCAGCTCGCCCATATAAATGGCTGAGCAGCACACTCAACTTCCACTTGCGCTGCTCGATCTCCGCCAGCAGCTCCTCCACCCACATCATGAGCTCCGTCAGCATCGCTTCACATACCCCCGCATGCGCATGCCTTTTGAGGCGCCCTCAAAAGCAGCAGCAGCAGCAGCTTACCTTCCACTTGCGCTGCTCTATCTCCGCCAGCAGCTCCTCCACCCACATCATGAGCTCCGTCAGCATCGCCTCACAGATGCCCGCATGCGCATGCCCCAGCGCCACCGTCGCCGCGTACTGGCGAGCAGGGGGTGGGGACGGGTGGGAAGGGAAGGGAATCAGATGGGAGGGATGAGAAATTATATGGAAGGGAAGGGAGGGTTTACTTTGGAGACATCTCAGAAAGAACCGGCATCGCCTCACAGATGCCCGCAAGTGCATACCCCAGCTCATCCCACCCGCTCCAGACCCATCCCACCCCAACGCACCACAGAGGACTCGGCGCCCGAGCGAGCCATGGCCAGCACGAGGCGCATTCAAACACCACCGCAGACTCATCCCCGGCCCCATTGCAACACAGCACCCCAACGCACCACAGAGGATTCTGCCCCTGAGCGGGCCATGGGCAGCACGAGGCGCACAAGCTCCTTGATGCTCTGCTCTCCCCCGTCAGGGGCGTCCTCTGGTGGGCACGCACACGCAAACATGGCGTATAGCTGCCACTGCTCGAGCTTCGTGTCTCCGTCTCCCCCCGCCCCCGCCTTTGCGGAGGAGTCGGCGGGGGAGAGTGGGGTCATTCGCGCCACCACTTCCAGCCTGGAGGGGAGAGGGAGGAGAGGGGAGGAGGGGAAGGCAGGGAGGTGCGGAGGATGGGGGACAAGAGATGAGATGTGGTGGTCGGAGGAGTCAGCGGGGGAGAGTGGGGTCGTTCGCGCCACCACTTCCAGCCTGGAGCAGCGGGCGGGGTGGAGGTGCAGAGGAGGGGGCAGGTGGAGGATGGGGAGGAGCATGGGAGAGATGGGAAATCGATGGAAGCAGTTAAGAAGTCGACTCGAAAGATGAGCTGGGGTACGATTTTCAACGTGGGATGCAGGAAGGAGGAGGAGGGGGGGGCTAGGGAGGAAGATGGAAATGGTTACGACACTCTCAAAATACGCAACAACCCTCAGCCCACAACCCCCATCCTCCAGTTCCCAGTCCCTCTTCCCCAAGCCCCCTCTCCCCCCATACCTGGCGCCCTGCACGGAGGAGGGGCAGAGCTCGGCGCAGTACTTGACGAGCTCGCTGAGGCAGCGCCCCCAGCGCGCCTGGTCGGAGCCCTCCAGGATGTGCTGCAGCGTCACATCCTGCAGCGCCTCTGCATCACTCTCCGGCTGCAGCTCGTGCCACTTGCCGCTGTCCCAGTAGCACTTGCTCACCACCTCCTCCTGTGGGGGGATGGGGGTGGGTGGGTGGGTGGGGGCGTGGATTGGTGCAAAGGGGACGAAGGGAGAAGCTTTAGAGTTGACACACCAAAGACTTGCCGCTGTCCCAGTAGCACTTGCTCACCTCCTCCTCCTGTGGGTAGGGGTTGGGGGGAGGGGGGGGGGGGGGAGGTGAGGAAGAGAGGAGAGGGGGGGAAGCCACAGGGAGGTGAAGGAAGAGAAAGAAATCGGGGAGACAGGGGAGAGGAAAATGGGGGAAAGAGAGGAGGAATTGAGAAGATGAGAGGAGAGAGAGAGGGTTGACAGACGCAAAACTAGACACCCAACCAGACGCCCCCAGAACTAAACGCCACACCTCCCTCTCCCTTCCTTTGTTCCCTCTCTCTCTCTCTCTCTCTCTCTTGCTCACCCCCTCAAGCCAGTCTCCTCCATGATGCCAATGATATACGTGGTAGGCGGGTCCTCCTCCACTTGCTGCTCGCCACCACCCCAGTCTATTCCCAGGCACATCAACCAGAAATACATGCCCATGCCCCCAAAAACTGAACCCCAACCCACCCCCCCACTCCTCCCTTCTCCTCCAGTTCACCCCTTCACCCCTGTCTCCTCCTCCATGATGTCAATGATATACGTGGTGGGCGGTCCTCCTCCACCTGCTGCCCGGCCCCACTCCAGCTTATTCCCCAGGCACATCAACCAGAAACACACACCCATGCCCCCAAAACTGAACCTCACTTCCCCCCACTTCCCTTCTCTCCCAGTTCACCCGCTCAACCCCGGTCTCCTCCATGATATCAATGATATACATGGTGGGCGGATCCTCCTCCATCTGCTGCTCCCCACCACCACAGCTTGTTTCCAAGCTGTCTTGGAACAGAACGACCAACAAGACACAACCAGAAATGAACCCCCCCTTTTCCCCCACTCCTACCTTTTTCCCCCAGTTCACTCGCTCACCCCAGTCTCCTCCATGATGTCGATGATATACGTGGTGGGCGGATCCTCCTCCACCTGCTGCTCGCCGCCCGCCGCAAACAGCCGCGCCAAGTCGCGCTGCAGAGCCCGCACGTTCCGCAGCAGCTCCAGGGCCGTCCTCCGGATCTTATTATCCGCCGAGCACAGGAAAATCAGCCCCACTGCGTCCATCCCCGACGGGTCAAACCTCAGCCCGTCGTCCCCCCCGTGCGCCGCGAGAACCTGCCGGGTGCGCGCGAGCAAATCCGCGCCTCCAGGCCCTCCTGCCGCTCCTCCCCCGGCCCCCGCACCAGCAAGAGGACCCCCGGGTCCATGCCCAGAAGCCGCCGCAGAGGAGGAGGCTTCATACGCGAGGCAAATCCGCCAGGCGTTGAGTAACTGGACGAGGCAGACGAGAGAGGAGTGGATGAGGTGCGGGTACTCATCGGGGATTTTCAGAATGAAGTTGGCCATGCCGCGGAGGATGGGGAAGCGGCACTGCGGCAGGTCGCGCACGGTGCGGAAGAGCACCTGCACGGCCTCGTCGCGCACGTGGGGGTCGATGGAGATGGCATAGACGGGGATGATCTCGGTCATCTTGTCGTTGCGCCACTGCTCCGGGATCAGGTGCGGCATGCAGCGTAGTGCCCACTTGAACACCTGCCAGCTCTGCACCTTGTCCTTGGACATCATGTCTGGTGGTGGTGGTGGGGGGAGGGGGAATTGAAGGATAGGGTGGTTTGAGTCAGCTCGATTTATAACCAACTTGGCCTTGGTCAAGCCAGCAACCGGGTCCTGACAAACCAACCAAAGCACGCACCAGCCAACCAACAAACAAGCAAAACAAACAAAATAAACAAAGAAACAAACAAACCAGCAAGAAAAGCATGCAAGGAAGCAAGCGTACGGACCAATGGTGGTCTTGGGCGTGATGAGCAGCAGCGACCCAAACGCGGCATGGCACTGCTTGATGATCGCCCCCAGCGCAGCGCGCACACGAGGCATGTGCGGCGCCATCACCGCCGTCTCCGCCGGCCCCACACCCAACCTCCCATAATCCACCGACCCAAACCGTGAACTCAGATGCGCCGCATGCCCCGCCGCCCCTGCTCCCTGCTGCTTCTGCAGTTGCTGCTGCTTCTGCTGCTGCATGAGCATCTGCTGCTGCTGAGACATCTGGGGGGCGGGCAGCCCAGGGGGGAGCCCCCCTCCTCCTCCTCCTCCTCCCCCTGGTCCCCCGAAGAAGGGAACGTGGGGGGCTTGGCGGGTGGTGCCAAGGGGTTTGGCAGAGCCGGCTAGAGCGGAGGACTTGCGGTCGGGGGCCATGAGGGTGGCTGCGTTGGACTGGTGCAGGGCGTTCTCCACCACTGCCAGCAGCGCACGCAGTCCCACCACCTGTAGGGAAACAAAGAGCAGGTGCGGGGGTTTTGGATGAGTGAAAGAGGCTTTTAGAGACGTCTCAGAAGTTGGACTGGTGCAGGGCGTTCTCCACCATCGCTAGCAGCGCACGCAGCCCCACCACCTGTAGGGAAACAGTGAGGGGGATTCTGGATTAGGGAGACGTCTCCGAATTTGGACTGGAGCAGGGCGTTCTCCACCACTGCCAGCAGCGCGCGCAGACCCACCACCTGGGGGAAGAGGTGAGAAAGAGAGGGAGGGGGGGTTGGGGTGGTTGTGGATTAGAGAGGGAGGTGTGTAGAGACAGTCTCAGAAGTTGGGACTGGTGTAGGCCGTTTTCCACCAATATCAGAAGCACCCGCAGTACCACCATCTCCCTCTGCCGGCCCTGCCTTGGCCCTCCCTTCAAACCCCCTGCCTGCCTGCCTGCCTGCCTGCCTGCCTGCCTGCCTGCCTGCCTGCCTGCCTGGCACCCTTCACCCACCTTGGCCTCCCCGAGCCCATCGGTGCGCAGCAGCTCGATGACCATGTGGTTCATGGCGAACTCGAGGTCCGTGGCGGCCACAGTATGTACAGCAGAGCAGGGTGGGTAGAAACAATTCCTTCACCCACCCCACCCGCCTGTTTCCGAGTTCACCCACCCTGCCCTGCCATGACACCCACCTTGGCCTCCCCAAGCCCATCGGTGCGCAGCAGCTCAATGACCATGTAAATCATGGCGAACGCGAGGCAGTGATTGCACTCCATTGCCAGCGCCCCACCACGGCCACACGTACGTACCTTCACTTCACCCACCCACCCACCCTCCCTGCCCCGGCACTCCACCCACCTTGGCCTCCCCCAGCCCGTCAGTGCGCAGCAGCTCGATGACCATGTGGTTCATGGCGAACTCGAGGTCTGTGGCGGCCACGGTGACGCACAGGTCCACGAGGCGGTCGTGCTGCATGTCCTGCGACAGCACTCCCTTCTTCAGACTCGTCATCAGCTGCTTCGTTATGCCCTGTGGGGGGAGGGGAGGGAGGGAGAGGGAGGCGGGGGCCGAAGGGCGAGGGGGTGGGGGGACGGAACGGGGTAAAGAGAAGAACGGGGGAGGGGGAACAGCGGTGGGGGAGGGGGGACAGGGGAAGGTGAGGGAGGGGAGACGGGGAGGAGGATGCACGCAACGCATGCACAAGGGAAGGAAAGATATGTCATGCAGTCATGAAGGCATGCAATGCAGGCACGCAGTCCTGTGGGCATGCACGCATGCAGGCAGGAAGGGAAGCGAAGAGAAGGGAAGGGAAGGGAAGGGAAGGGAAGGTAAGGGAAGGGACGGGAAGGGACGGGAAGGGAAGGGACGGGAAGGGACGGGAAGGGAAGGTAGGTACCTCGAGTTTCTCCCAGACGCGGCTCTTGGGCTGGCCATCAGCATACACGCTGAGGTAGAAGTGCACGAGGCGGTGCAGGCAGTCCAGCGCCACTGCACGGTAGCTCTTCTCCTGCGCCCCCCCCCCCACACACATGCATGGCGTGGCGCGGCGTCGCGTGGCGTGGCGCGGCGTGGCAAAGGGCAGGGGGGAAGAGATGGGGAGCGGGGGGCAATGGGAGGAAAGAGAGCGAGGAGGAGGATGAGGGATTGAACGAAGATTCTTTCATAAGAGTGCCCTGAGATGTTTGTTGATATGTACTCACTCGTAAGGTGCTTGCTTATGCTTAACCAGATGTTTGTTTGCTTGCGTATGCACATGTGATACTCACCCTGAGGTGTTTGTAGAGCATCTCGACGAAGCTATTGAAGAGGGAGTCGAAGGAGTGCTGATCGCCCAAGCACAGCAACAGCGTGTTCAGGGGATACGCCACCTGCAAGCACATGCACATACCAACACACACACACACACACACACACACACACACACACACACACACACACACACACGCACGCCCACACGCTCGCACATACACACGCACGCACGCGCACGAGCACGCGCACACGCGTGCGCGCGCGCGCACACACACACACACACAAAACCATACACGTGCACGTGCAAATGGAAACAGGAAGAGGCGGGAGCAGGTAGTAAGCAGAAAGCACCTCACTCTTCCCCCGCTTCACATGCGCCCCACAGGAAACACTTTGAGCCGACGCCTAAAAACACCTCCATCCCACCCACCCACCTGGATGTGCCAGGACTGCTTGTCCATCTGCAGCCAAAGCGATGCTTCCCCATCTCTACCCCCAAACTTCTAGAAGCACTTCTTCTATCCTATCCACCCACCTGGATGTGCCTCGACTGCTTGTCCATCTGCAGCGACAGCGTCGACTGCGGCGCCACCCACCCCGACAGCTGCCCCCTCAAATGCAGCACCGCGGAGTTCCACGCAGTCAGAGCATCCGCAGCCGCAGCCGAGCCAGCAGGCCCCACTCCCCCCACTCCCCCGCCCCCGGCACCGCCCATCAAGTGCTTGAGTGGGGGCCAGCGGGAGCGCGGGTTTTCAGTGAGGGGCGCGAGGATGGAGGTGAGCATGGCGCAGAGTGTGTGCTGCAGCTCGGTTTTCTTCTTGGAGGGGGCGCGGCTGAGAGGGTTTGCCTTGAGAAGGAAGTTGCGGGACGCCATGACTGCGGCTGGCGTGGACATCTGGATGGGGGGAGGGATAAGGGAGGGTTGGGTGGGGTTAGGTTGAGAGCAGTGGTGAACAGCGCGCCGCACGGCTGAGAGGGTTTGCCTTGAGGAGGAAGTTGCGGGATGCCATGACTGCGGCTGGCGTGGACATCTGGTTGGGGCGGGGAGGCAGGGGAGGGGTTGGGTGGGGTTGGTTTGGTTTGGTTGAGAGCAGTGTGAGGCATGCACCACATGGCTGAGAAGATTTGCCTTGAGGAGGAAGTCATGGGAGGCCATGGCTGCTGCTGGCGTGGACATCTGGTTGGTTGAGCAGCGCGTTGCGTGCCGTGCATGAAGCGCGGGCCGTGCACTCACATTCCTTTCCTTCCCCCCCTCCCTCCTCCCTCCCCCTCCCCTTCCTCCCCCTCCCTCCCTCCCCAGAACGCACGTCAAGGCGGAGGAAGCGCATGCCGTGCACGACGCTGAGCAGCTCGTTGCGGTTGGAGGTGGCGTCGTAGCGCCGCACGCTGAACTCCATGGCCAGCGACCGCTCACTGCCGCGCGCAAACACGTCCACCACCGGCACCACGCGCAGGCTGCCCGTGGCTGACAGCCCCTCCAGCCGCATCGGCTGCTCCATTGCCCTCGTGTCCAGCTCCACAAAGAAGCGCGCCGCCATGCTCTCAAAGCTGCTCAATGGGGGGCGGTGGTGGTGGGGGGTAAGAAAGCGAAGGGGAGAAGGCGGGGGTAGGGGAAGGGGGGGCCGGAGGCGGGTGGGGGAGGGGAAAGGGGGCGGGTGGGGGAGCAGCAGAGAGAGGGGGAGTTGGAGAGGGGCCAGGAGAAAGCGGGTCTTGAGCCGATCAAAATTTGGCCGACAGCCCCACCAGGCACACCGGCTGCTCCATTGCCCTCGTGTCCAGCTCCACAAAGAAGCGGGACGCCATGCTCTCAAAGCTGCTCAATGGGGGGGTGGGGGAGGGAGGGGAGGTTGCGAAGGGCGGGGGGGGGGAAGCGGGAAGGAGAAGGAGGGGGGGCGGGAGGGGGAGGAAGGGAGAGCGGGAGGCCAGAAGAAAGCAGGACTTGAGTCGACTTGAGAGGGGGACGAGGCGGGGTAGGGGGAAGGGGAGGGAGGGGGAACGAGAGGGAGGGGGAATGGGACGGGGATTTCTACCTCGAAAGCACAGCGAACAGAGAGCAGGGAGAGGAGAGAGGAATCAGAGTGCAGAGAGCAAGGAGCAGAGAGCAGGGAGCAGAGAGCAGGGAGCAGAGAGCAGGGAGCAGAGAGCAGGGAGCAGAGAGCAGGGAGCAGAGAGCAGGGAGCAGAAGGCAAAGAAGAAAGCACACGCACCGCTTGACTGAGAGCACCCCTGCAAGATCGGCAACATAGTCCAGGAGCTTGGCGCGCAGCTCCATCAACCCTGGGAACTCCGACTGGGGAATGAGCCTGCAGCAGAGAGAGGGAGGGGGGGGGGGGGGGGGTGTTTGACAGGGCATCATTCAATGGAGGACATTGGAGCGCAACAATACGTGGTTGGGACTAGGGAGGATAGGATATGTCATACACTACGAGATTGAGATGCCTTTGAGGGGTATTGGGATGCATCAAGATAAAGCCAGTAGGACTTGGCAAAAGCAAGACGAATCGTACCCATAAAAAAGAGAAGGTAGAGAATAGATAGATGGTCCAGAAGGAATATCAGAATCTGACGTTCGGATACGGGGAGCTTTGAAGCAGATGCGGGGAGGAGGACATGACGAAAGGAAGAGGCGAGAGATGTAAGTGAAACGGCCGTACCTCTCGGCATGCACAAACCAGTCGAATATGAAGTCCTCCAGCCCACTCCATAGCTCCTCTGAGAAAGGGGGGGTGAAGGATTGTTGAGAAACGGAGGAAGAAACGAAGTGCGCAGCGCACAGATGGAGATCGGGGAAGAAAAGGGGGAAGAGGGACGAGTGCGGGCAGGAAGAAGGGAGTGCCGCATTGGAAACGGAATTTGGCAGTGGAAGGCGCAGTCTCACATTTGGAAGGGGTGTTAACGTGGGTGACACTGGACAGAGCGTGACACTGATCGTGACACTAGACATAGTGTAACGATAGACAGAGTGTGACAGTAGACAGCAAGTGACAGTAGAGAAGCACAGTGTGGCGTGGAAGGGGGTGAGCGAGTGGCACCTGTGAGGCCATCAAGAGGGCAGCAGTCAACAAAGCGAACAGCGGCAGAGATAAACACACACTCCACTAGCAGCTGCGGGGGATGGGATGGACAGCACGGAATGGGATGGGATATGGAGGAGGGAGGAGGGAGGAAGAATATTGGTAAGGTCTGGCAAGAGCGGATGCACAAAGCACTCTTTTAAACCTGGAGTGGTGATCCACATTGCACACGTTGCCCCCATGCGCCACCAGCAAGTGGAGATGAGTAGCAGGAAACAGCAACTTGCGTGCAGAGGAGAGATTCAGGCAATGTCCTCCCATCAGTGATGGTGTGGACCGGCATGGCATGGCATGGATGGCATGGCATGGCGGGGCACAGAATGGAATGGAATGGCAGGGCACGTACCTTGCGGTGCAGTGTGTGCATGCCTTGGCCCGGTCCGAACTTGGCATCGTCCATCAGCTTCGGTGACTCCCTGCAGGAAGATAGATACGGCAGGGAACGGAAAGGCGTCACCGTGTCATGCTCATACGTGACAATAAGCATGGGCATGGCATTGTTTGTGACATGGTAAACACCACGATCTTTGAGGCTTCTCATAAATCATGCCCATGCTCGTACAAGACAATGGGCATGAGCATGATAAAACACCATCACCACCCCACCCCACCCACGCACTCCCCCCACCAAAGCGTTCCTTTCCAGTTTCTTCCAGCCTTCTCCAACTCTTGAACGGAGCATACAGCAACCAGCGCGGCATGTCAGGACCCGTCTTCCTTATCGCATCATGTCTCCCACATATTTCCATGCAACACTTCCTTATCGCATCGTCTTCCTTTCCCTTGCTCACTTCCTTACTCTCCTCGCCTCTCCTCCCCAGGGTCCCCTTCCCCTTTCCCCCCGCTCTCAACCTTCGCGCCAATTGAGCAGCGCATCCAGCAGCGGCCTTGGAGGCCAGGACATGTGAGCCGTCATCCTTCCATTTTCCCTCACCAACACGCCTGTCTGCCCCCACCACATCCCACTCACCCTTCTCGCCACCTTGAGCAGCGCGTCCAGCAGCGGGCGGGGCACGTGAGCATCCACCCGCCCCCCTACCCTTCTTCCCCCACTTACATGCCCCCCGCCACCCCATCCGCCCCTCTCTCACCCTTCGCGCCACTTGAGTAGAGCGTCCAGCAGCGGGCGGAGCATGTGCGTGGGCACCCTCCTTTTTCCGCTCACTAACACGCCCGCCAGT
Source organism: Closterium sp. NIES-65 (assembly GCA_948144175.1). Taxonomy (NCBI): domain Eukaryota; kingdom Viridiplantae; phylum Streptophyta; class Zygnematophyceae; order Desmidiales; family Closteriaceae; genus Closterium; species Closterium sp. NIES-65. The sequence continues at coordinate 1,181,759 of CANXME010002212.1, forward strand.
TCCCCCCAACCCCTCTCACCCTTCGCGCCATTTGAGCAGCGCGTCCAGCAGCGGGCGGGGCATGTGCGCGGCCACCATAGCCAGCGAGTCCAGCACCTTCTCGTACGCCCCGTCCTCCAGCTTCAAGCCTTGCCCATCCTGCCGGGGGTGAAGAGCGGTGGAGCGGGGTGGAAGGGAGCGGACGGGGTTGGACGGGGAAGATGGGATTGGGCGGGGAAGGACGGACGGAGGGGGGTGAACGCGTCTGGACAGGGTGGCATAGTGAGAGAGAGGAGCGAACGGAATTCCGGAACTGGACGGGGTTCCATCTTGCCATAACCAGCGAGTCGAGCACCTTCTCACACGCTCCGACCTCCAGATTCGAGTTTTGCAGCTTGCTCGCTTTGCCCCAGCTTCCCACACTTGCTCCAGCCTGCTACAGCTTGCTGAAGCTGCTCCAGCGCCCGCCAACATCCACAGTCAGACAAAGTCGCGTTTGGTCCCCCCTTTCTCCCCGACCTCCACACCTCCATCCCGTTCCGCCTCCGCCCCGCATAACCTCCCACGGCCTACCTGCGTAGCCGCCTCTATCCTAAAGTGACCCCACGACCTGAGCACACCCCCCCCCCCGTACATCCTCTTCCCCCACACCCTCCTCCCGCCTACCTGCGCAGCCGCATCTATCCTTGCGCGCGCCAGCGGAACAAACCGCTGAAGCAGCGCCTCCACGATGTGCTCGGACGGCGGACGACCCCCGCGCATGCCCGCGCCTCCCCCCGGCTGACCGAATCCCCCGCCCAGCATGGTCATCAGGTCATTGTGATTAGGGTCGTATAGGTGGTTGTTATCCTGCGCATACATCATCTTCTGCTGCTGCTGCTGCTCCTGCTGCTGTTGCTGTTGTTGTTGCTGTTGTTGCTGCTGTTGCTGTTGTTGCTGCTGCTGCTGCTGCTGCTGTTGCTGCTGCTGCTGTAAGTCCATCATTTTTGCAGGATAAACGAAATGGTTTCAGGGAACGCGGATTTCACTTCTGATGCAGCAGTTTCGACCGCGATGCGGTTGCGCGCGCGCGTGTGCTTCCGCTTGCGCTTGCAGCTACGGTCGGATTGCGGACTCGCCTGCGCTGCTGCAAGCACTAATGCGGCAGCTCCTGGTGCGGCCACACACAGGCTGCCGTCATGACATTTTCTAGGGTTGTGATTGCAACCCTACCGATTGTCGCGTCGGGGAGAACGCCATTAAGGAAACCTATTGAAAGTTTTCTGAGTTCTGAGTCCCAACAGCTTGAATTTCTACCGGACAACCTAATGTGGAAGGTATTGGTCCTAACGCATCCGAATGTCCTTATAGTTTTGTCGCAGTCTAGAGCAGAACGAATACCATGAAATGCGGGTCTATCTATAGACGTCTGAAAGTCTGAAATCACAGCCTTCTGACTGAAAGGACTGATACAGCTTGCTGCCTGCGAACACTGCGAGACATCTAGGAGGTTGCAGCTGTTGCAGCACATAGGGGTTGGTCAGGAGAAATCGAGGGTATTTGTAGTGTGGAATGCAGGCTGCTCCAACAAAGGAGGTTCCGCTATGTCAACCGTGAAGGTTGGCAATGGTATGCAATAGCCCAAAAATCAAGGAATGTCCCCATAAAGCAGGAAATAGAGCAGTTACATATGGAAGAGAACAATACTCCCAAAATGTAGCAAAATATTTCCACATGTTAGAATTATCAAAAAATCAATAAATTTAGCGAGAATTTTATAGTGCATATCGCATCAACTAATAAATGATACTTTTCAGGGTGACTATTTTATTTGGGACATTAGCCATTATGGGGGCAGATTATTGACACTTCAAATACTAATCTGGTTCGTATGGTTAGTTACAATACCGGCGCCTCCCTAAAACGGAAGAGTATGCGACCAGATCGACGTCAGCGACTTTCGGTTTGGTTTGGGAGCTGTGCGATTGCTGTTGCCGTCGTCATCCAACGGACGCTAAAACTGTCGGCTAAAATCCCCCGCCTAACATTTTGTTCTTGACAGCGCGTCGCGCACTGGTGGCAGGAGTCGCAGAGCGACTCTGTGCGTGCGGAAGCACGCCACTGCGAAACGGGATCAACCAGTCAGTCATGTTCAACCAAATGCAACCCGCTGGGGAAGTGGACTGCAGCATTTCCTGACAGGCTCAGAACCGAAGCGCGGTAATGTCAAAGATTGTGAATGTTGGAAATTGCGTGTATCAACGGACGGCCGTTGTGCTAGGGAAAAGAGATCGACGGCTTGCGTCAGCTTGCATTCTCCTAGCTACCCCAATTCTACTACCAGCTGACCCAACCCAAGCCACCACGGTAATGACGAGTTGTGGTGGTCGTCAGGCGCGTGAAGGGGACTGAACATTGGCACAACTGGTGCCGTACTACTCCCTGCCTCCAGTCTATGCCATGGATAGAGGACAAAGGGTTATGAGCTGATAGCAGGATCAATAGAGTCTAGTTTTCTTGCGTCTCTCTTCTTCGGACCCGTTCTCAACATCTGCATGCGTGTAGAGTCGCTTTAAGTACACAAAGCAAGCGAATTCTTCAAACATCACTGAAGCACTTGAGCCGTGCAATACTCGACTGTATCCAGTAATCCCAGTGACACCAATCTTCTCTGCCCTTCTAAATCCCGACACAATGACCATGCTGCATCGTAGCTTCTCGCAATTCTGCGTGCCGTCAACCGTCCTCCTCCCCCTAATCGCCATTGTCGCGTTCGCCACGGCAGGATGCCTGGCCACTCCCCCACAATCCATCCTCCCGTACCAGCTACAAATATTCCGTCTCGACTTACAATCGTCGGACACGTTCCGTCGGTCGCTCATGCCGCTGCCAATGGGCGACGAAACGGACGGTGCTGACGGCGACATTAGCTCCATCCGACGAATCACGAGCGAAACCAGTTCGTCCAGCAGCAGCAGTGGAAAGAAGACAAAGGCGAAGAAGACGAAGAAGACAAAGAAGGCGAAAAAGACGAAGAAGTCGAGGAGGTACAGGAACGCGGTCGGGGCGACGGCAGCAACATCATTGGTGGCGAAGAAGAACACGGGGTCGCGAGGAAAAGCGCAGGCTACCCAGGGCGACTCGTTCCTGCATGAAGCGATTGCGAGTGCCAACGAGAAGGCGGGAAGGTGAGGAGTGCTTGCCGACGCAGTATGATCATTGCTACTAGCTATAATTCCAGCCATATCGTTATCGAGGGTTCACCAGTCTCACGAATGTTATGACCAATCATCGTCCTGAAGTTACTAATTTCATGCTTCCTGCCTCTGTTTCCGTTCTTTTGGATTTCCTCCACCTTCCCCCCTCTCCTCCCCTCCTCCCCTTTCTAACTCTCTCCCCGGCATGATCGATTTTCACTGGTCAACCTATGCAGTGCCGTCAAGGTGGTGCTGTCTGCTGACGTGACACTCACGTCAAACCTCCCTCAGCTAGAGTACAACGCCATTCTCCATATCCAAGGCAAATGCGGAGGCAAGCGCTGCGTAATCAAGGGCAACGGCTTCAAAGGCTTCAACTGCGATCCCGGCGCCGCGCTACAGCTCGAGGACCTCCACATTGAAGGCTTTACCGGCGGCGCGATCATCGGCGAATGCAGCGGCGTGGGCCTTGCGAAACCGCTCATCGCTCGCCGTGTAACCTTCCGTGGTAACAGTAACACGCGAGGCGGAGCGATTTCGCAGGAGCTCGCGACGATCCAGATCTCGGAGTGCCTTTTTGAGAACAACCAGGCGTCGTTGGATGGCGGCGCGATCTCGCTGCTGCGAAGCGGGTTTCTCGCCATTTTCAACTCGACGTTCGTGAATAACGTGGCGAGCGGCGGATATGGCGGCGCAGTGGCCGGTCAGGTTAACTACGTGCAGAGGAGCCGGTTCGAGGGAAACTCGGCGAAGCTAAACGGAGGCGCGATCTACTCGACCGCGATCGCCGGGCAGGCGCCTAGTATCATGCGGACGTCGTTTCAGGCGAATGTCGCGAGGACGGGTGGCGGTGGTGCGCTGTTCGTGGGTGTGGAGGGTGGTGGGAGCGCGAAGCTGGTAACCCGTGTGTGCTATTCGTCGTTCGCGAAGAACAGTGCTGTTTCGCCAACGGCTAGCGATGATATTCTGGTGGATGGCGTGGAGGGCGGGGGGAACGTGCTGCAGCTGTGTAGTAACCAGAAGCCGGACATGGTGGCTCAGCAACCCAACGCCCAAGGTGGGTTTGGCAGTTCTACGGTATTCTCATATCCACAGACGCTTGCGCGCGCGAGCAAGCACGCACAGGTGCACGCGACTTATGTAAAGGCACACGTGCAAATGCAAACCCATTAAAAAAAAAGGTGCTGTTTCCTGCTCGATAAGTCTCGTGCCCCGTTCCATCTCATAGGAGTTGTTTATCCCATGTCCGTTCCCCCATCCCGCCCCCTCTTTCGCTATGTGGCAGTTGTCCAGTCGTGCAAGGGGTGCTCTGGCTGCGGCGATGGCGATGACTGCAACGGCAAGGGCAAATGCATCTACGATAAGGTGAGCTGCTTAAGCGGCTGGCGCTCGTCAATAAGTCCGTATATGCATCCATCCGTCCGTCCGTCCGTCCATCCATCCATCCGTCCGTCCATCCATCCGTCCGTCCATCCATCTGTTAACGTCCGCGTACTCCCAAGCGTCGGTCTCCCTCCTCCATCCCGCTCCGTCCGATTCACCCGTTCCTTCTGTCGTCCCCTGCGTTCCCCTCTTGTCTACCCAGGTGGACGGGACTCCCTCGTGCAAGTGCCAAGGCAGCTACTCCAAAGCCGCCTCCTGTGCTACATGCGAGCTCGGCTACAGCCTTGCTTCTGACTGCAATCTCTGTATGGCCGGTTTCATTCCTGTCACTACCTCATCTCGCTCCTCTTCCTCCGCCTCCTCTACCACGTCCTCCGCCGCGATAGCGAAGAAAGGAACTGCTACTAACGGGAATGTGAAGTGCAAGACGTGTCCGGCTCTCAAGGCGATTAGTGACCTGGACGTGTACCGGATTATTGGCGGTGCGCGTGTGTCAACCCAAGCTGCGTGCGCGGACATGTGTGCGTCGAGCCGGAATATCCAAACGTACGAGGGGGATAAGCTTTCTTGCGAGAGCTGGGTGTGGATTCCCAAGGGCTCGCCTGGTGCTGCTAAGAGCAAGAGCAGCAAGAGCACCGGCAGTGGCAGCGGTGGCGGTGGCAGTGGAGGGAAGAAAAAGGGTGTGGCGGAGTGGGAGAGTGAGTGTGCGGGTTTCTGCGTGATGCGGCATACGGACGGAGCGTGTAGTAATGGGACTGCTGTTCTGAGGACTGCAAATGGGTACTCGTACTATGTTGGGTCGTTCGACGATGGCAGCTGCCAGGCATGAGGTGCAAAGGGGAGGGGGGGGCGGTGGTCTCAGCTTGATGGTGGGATAATGGAAGAAGAGGACAGCGAGTCTCGGATTGATTGGAGGGAGTACAGGCCGTTGGAAGAAACTGAAGTGGCGTGCTGACTGGCCTAGTTTTCAGCTATGGGTGAACACAAGGAAAGAACCCTGTCTGGGGGTACTGGTACCAGGTATGCCCATCAGGTACCAGCATACTGGCAGAAATATACGTCAGGGTCAATTGACCATTAGAGGAATTTGGTAGAAGTTGTAGGTATAATTATGTATGTATAACTAGTGTGGAAATAGATAAACAGTGAATTTTTGTCCTCCAAGAACTACTGTAAGGAATTTTCTCGGCATTCCTTACGGAGCCGACTACATCGCGTACAGCAACAGCCGATTGTTCGCCCGTTACTGCTAACGGGACTTCGCCGACTTCGCGCGCACTGTTTGCCAAACCTCGCACTGCTGGCAAGGCCGTGTCGGCCTACGCTTCGGGACTAGCCCGAGCCTCGCTCCAGCGTAGCACTAGCAAGCTCGCACGCACCGCGTTACCGTTTTGCATATTTCGCGTATAAATGTTCGCTCATGCCTTCGCTCACATTTTGTACTCATTTGACTCTCTAGTGCAATTCTCGCTACCTCGATTCATTGCACCCGTAACACTTGGTATCCGAGCCCCTTTCTTTCGGACCGCGCATCTCCGCACACGAGGAAATCAACTTTTGATTTTTCACTCGAAGGGACCTACGCACCTTAGCCCCTAGGAGCCGCTGCCCTCGCGTTCTCTCGTAAACGCGTGCAGCCACGACTGCGACGAGCCGACGCCCTTCGTCATGGCCGAAATTATCGACGTCACCACCCTCACGCAGGAGCGTTTGAACGATCTGCTGCGACAGCTGCACGAAAGCTCCGAGGAAATCGCGGCATTGACGGCAGAACGTTCATCACTGCAAAATGACCTCACGAGGGCACAACAAGCACAATCTCAAGCACCTGGCACTCCGATTCAACCTGCACCCTCAACATCACAACACGGGAGTGTGGGGCAGCCCGCGAGCGCGGCCAGTGATGGCGTCGTCCGCCCCGACGGAGACGACGACCACGGCACGACACACCCCAGAGCGACACATGCGGCCCCAAGTCAGCCTCGCGTCACGATTTCGGCACCAACCCACGATTCGGGACTGCCGTCACCGATGCCGCTGAAGCCGCAGCGCCCGCCATGCTTTGACCCGAGTCAACGGGGTGGTCCTACCGTTCAGGCGTGGTTGTTCACAATGAACGTCTTCTTCGACGCCAACTACGTCTCGGAGGACTCGGCGAAGATTCGATACGCCGTGTCGTTGCTGCGAGGACCCGCCATGGACTGGTGGCGCGTCATCGTCACGAAGCCGACAGACTACGCGACACTACCGACACGGGAAGGACAAACCGGACCCTGGGCGCCGTCGTATTTCGTGGAGGTGCCCCAGTATCGCACGTGGGACGCGTGGTGCGCAGGTCTACGCGCTCGATTTGAGCCAATTGCGGCTTCGATCTCGGCGCGACAGAAGCTCCGCACTTGGCGCCAACCCGGTTCCGTCCAGGATTACACGAGCGGATTTCTGGCGCTATGCGAACAGGTGGGCTACATGCATGAGAGCGAGCGCATCGACCGCTACATCGGCGGCCTGAAGCAGGACATCGCTCAGGAAATCCAGCTTCGCGGCGTCACCGAATTTCAAGAAATTCTCGCTATGGCGGAGAAGCTCGACTTCTTTCGCCGACCGAGACCGGGGTCCTACGGAAACAACAACTGGGGACATCGGCCTCGTGGGACGAACGAGAGCGCCACGATACGCGCCGTCGCCGCAAATGCCGCTGCCGCACCATTCAAAGGGCGCTGCTTTGCGTGCAATCGGCCGGGACATCGCAAGAGCGAATGCCCGGAAAACGCTAAGGGAAAGGGGGAAGCTGAGCAGCAGACACAGACCAAGCAGCAGGGAAACGCTGGAAGTCAGTAGCAGACGGGCCCTCTACTGACAGGTCACGCCGCTCGCCCGACCCAACCGGCCCTCACCGAGTGATTGTGCCGGTTCACGCAATCGACCACACCCGGCCGAATAAGGAGGGTACTACGGTAGACAGCCCTATACTGCTCAGTGGGAAAATTGGGACAGACTTAGTTAAAATCTTCGTAGACGGGGGAGCCAGCCACAGCCTCATTAACACTGCTACAGCACGAAAACTGCGACTGCCACCGGACAGATGCTTACCTGAGATCGACGCACGACTGGTAGACGGCACGCCGCTGGCAATACGGGAACGCGTAGACCGAGTTCGGATTCGATGCGGGGGTAACTTCACGTTTAGCCAGGAAATGCTCGCAACGACCCTCGACGGAACCGACATTTTACTCGGGCGTGATTGGCTGCGACGACACAATCCGCGAATTGACTGGACGACGGGTGACTGCACCGTGCGAGTGAACGGTAACAGCATCGCCTTACCTCGCTGGGGCTCGCCTGAGTCTTCGTCGGTGCGTGTCAATGCGATCACGATGAAACGCGCTGTAGCGGCTGGAGCTGACGTGTACGCGGTTGACATTCGGGAAGCCGAGGCAGCAGACAAGGGAGGAGATTTACAGAAACTGCTGACAGACGTACCGAGTGATCTGGCGGCACTGTTAACACGGTACAGTGACATTTTCCCGGACGACTTACCGACGGGACTGCCACCTCAGCGACCGCACGATCACAGGATAGAACTGGAACCGGGGGCACAGCCAACAGTACAGCGACAGTTCCGACTGACCCAACCCGAACTAGACGAACTGAGGAAGCAGCTCGATTACCTGCTCGAGAAGGAATTCATTCGCCCTAGTTCGTCGCCCTTCGCCGCACCAATACTGTTCACACCGAAAAAGGACGGGGGTTTTCGCATGTGCATCGACTACAGGGCACTGAACAGGGTTACCATCAAATCCCGTTACCCCATCCCACGAGCCGACGAACTGATCGACCAACTGCGCGCAGCCCGGGTTTTCTCGAAAATTGACCTCCGGGGAGGCTACCACCAAATCCGCGTCAACCCACCCGACTGCCCTAAAACCGCATTCCGAACACGCTACGGATCCTTCGAATACACTGTCATGCCATTCGGACTGACCAACGCCCCCGCCACCTTCCAAATGACCATGAACGAAGCATTCCGCCCGCTTTTAGATAAGTGCGTCATCGTTTATCTGGACGACATACTGATTTACAGCCCTGACAGAGCACAGCACTTACAGGACATCGAAGCAGTTTTTAAAATCCTGAGTGAGAACCGTCTACTGACCAAAGCATCTAAGTGTGAGTTTTTACAGGACCGCATGGAGTTTTTGGGACATGTTATTTCAGCTGCGGGGGTGGAAATAGACCCGAAGAAAATTGCGACGATTCAGGCTTGGCACGCGCCGACCAACTTGACCGAGTTGCAGAGTTTCCTGGGGTTCGTCAACTACGTGCGCCGGTTCGTCCCCGACATGGCGAAGCTGACTGCCCCGTTGACTGACCTGCTGAGGAAGGGGGTTGAGTACACGTGGGGGGAGAAAGAGCAAGCTGCCTTCTCGGCCCTCAAAAATATTTTGTGCTCCCCGCCCGTCCTTCACATTGCAGATCCCCACCGTCCGTTCGAGCTCGTCACCGACGCAAGTGACATCGCTGTGGGAGCAGAGTTGTTGCAGGACTTCGGGAACGGCCTCCAGCCAATCGCGTACGAGTCCCGCAAGCTACACCCGCCCGAACGCAACTACCCGACACACGACCGCGAAATGCTGGCGATCGTGCACGCGTTCAAAGTCTGGCGGTGTTACCTGACTGGCGCCGACGTGACAGTACGGACAGACCACTGCTCACTACAGTACCTTCGCGCCCAACCGAATCTCAACCCACGACAGATTCGCTGGTTGGACTATCTTGAGTCCAATTTTCACTACACCGTTACGTACAAAAAAGGTGCATCCAACATCGCCGACGCCCTCACCCGCCCCACCGCCCAACTCCACGCTATCCTACTTGCCCAGACCAACCCGCTTTTAACTGGCCTATTCACCCACGGATATCGTACTGACCCATTCTTCACGACCGGGAATTCACAACAACTGGCAGAAGCAAAAGGAGTTTATTACGTAAAAACAGGCACCAACCGCATTTGGGTACCCGCGTACTCACTACTAAGGGAGCTACTACTGGAGGAGGCACACGACGGGATTACCTCGGGACATTTCGGGGTAGAAAAAACACGACAGCAACTGCAGCGGTATTATTACTGGCCGGAGCTGTTGACCGACGTACAGCAGCACGTGGGCTCGTGCCCTACGTGTCAGGTGATGAAGAGTTCAAGGAAGCGGAAGGCGGGTCAATTGCAACCGATCCCACCGCTTGAACGCGCCTGGCAGCAAGTAACCATCGACTTCGTCACAGGGTTACCTTTGAACCCTGGGGGTAACGACGCGGTGATGGTCGTCGTGGATAGGCTGACGAAGATGGCACACTTCGCTGCGTGCAAAAAGTCGATCTCAGCCGAGGAGACCGCTCGTCTGTTCATCGCAACCGTTGTTCGCCTGCACGGGATACCAGCAGCAATCATCAGCGACAGGGACACGAAGTTCACCAGCAACTTCTGGAAGAACCTTTGGGAGCAGTTCGGGACCAGGCTACAGTTCAGCTCGTCGTACCACCCCGAGACCGACGGCCAAACGGAGCGAACGAATCAGACGATGGAGCAGTTGATTCGTGCCACGTGCGACGACCCCACGACCTGGGAGCAGCAGCTGCCGCTTATCGAGTTCGCGTACAACAACGCCACATCAGCCACGACGCAGCAGTCCCCGTTCTACCTGAACTATGGGCAAAACCCCACAGTGCCCATGACGCCGAGTCCGGACAACCCAACGCCACGTGCACAACAATTCGCCGAAATCCTGCAAGCTGCCCGCACCAAAGCTGCCGAAGCAATCAAAAAAGCCAACGTCATCGCTAAGCGCAACGCTGATCGCCACCGCCGCCCTGTCACGTACCAATCTGGAGATTACGTGCTGCTCGACACGCAAAATCTGCGACTGCCCGACGTACCGAAATTACGACCGCGCTACTGTGGACCATTCCAAATTAGTCATATGATCACACCCGTCACCGCACATCTACTGTTGCCAACCGACTGGTACATCAGCCCTTCGTTCCACGTCAGCTTACTTCGCCCATACATCCCGACCACAAGTCAACTGCCGCGTCACCGCCCACAATCACTGACTCGCCCTGCATCGGAGCCGATCATCGAGCCCGAAAAAATCCGGAGCCATCGGATCCGCCACCCCACGGGAATCAGGAGGATTGAATTCCTCGTTCGCTGGAAGGATCGCACGCCAACTGAGGACAGCTGGGTGCCCCTAACCAACATCGAAAAACACCCTGCCCTGCAAGTGTACCTGAGGAGCCGGGGATTCCGCGATATACACGCACTCGCGTAGCGGAGGGGCCTCCTTAAGGGGGGGGGGGGTAGTGTAAGGAATTTTCTCGGCATTCCTTACGGAGCCGACTACATCGCGTACATCAACAGCCGATTGTTCGCCCGTTACTGCTAACGGGACTTCGCCGACTTCGCGCGCACTGTTTGCCAAACCTCGCACTGCTGGCATGGCCGTGTCGGCCTACGCTTCGGGACTAGCCCGAGCCTCGCTCCAGCGTAGCACTAGCAAGCTCGCACGCACCGCGTTACCGTTTTGCATATTTTGCGTATAAATGTTCGCTCATGCCTTCGCTCACATTTTGTACTCATTTGACTCTCTAGTGCAATTCTCGCTACCTCGATTCATTGCACCCGTAACAACTACCAAGCCATGGTAAAAGAGTCTGGCCTATAGAATAATCCTAATGGCATTCTCTCCACTTAATATCTTGCCTCTTAGTTCACTTGTGTTATAACTTTCCTTGGCACACTCCTACAAAACTCATTTCAATTATTTCTAGGCAAATACTTACAAGGCAACCTGCTTATTACATACATGATATGGCGGGTTTCTTAACCATGGATAAAGGTACCAGTAGCTTATAACGAATCTCTGATGAAGCCTTCCATTGCGTTTGGTCTCCTGAAAGATAGGTCCCTACCCTAGATCTCTGTTCTAACTTTACAAGTGCCGTGCGCCCTGGTCCGCCTTGGCTTGGATGACTGCTGCAGACCCTGGTAACCTCGTAAGAGTCTCGATCAGTGCTGTGGGAAGGGAAACATGAGAGGAGAGAGGTGGCAGGAATTTGAGGTGAGTCTATGCAGCAAATGCATTGCACATTGTCAGGTGTGCGTACCAAGTGAAGGCCAAGCCGCCAAGCCAACCTCCAACAGAAACCATTTGTCACACAGGAGGAAGGCATCTTCCAGAGAGGTTGGGTGTGTGGGCGACACAACACAATCCCAAGGCTGCCTAGAAGAGTTGCATTGTAGCAGAGAGAGAGAGACATCGTGGTTAGCTTACCCTCGCGGGCACACTGGCTTTGCCCTGCTGCCTGGTTCCAAGGCTCCTAGAAATCGGTTGCCGGATTTTTATCCTCAGAGCTTGATGCATTGCCGGGTTGAGTCAACCCCGAAGCAATAGATGCTGAGACGCATGACGATCAATCCATGCACGCAAGCACCTTGGTGGTGTCTTAAGCGCCGACTCTCAAAATCGGCACAAGGCAATCCACGCACGCACTGCCAGTGGCACGTACCTTTGCTTTGTGAGGCGCCTCAAAAGTCGTCTCCTAAATGGGCACAAGGCAATCCAATCCATGCACGCACTGCCAGTGGCACGTACCTTGGCTTTGCCCCACTGCCGGTTGAAAATCCCTTCCAGCATCAACTGCCTTGCAGACCGCGGCTGCTGCGATCTACCAGCATCACAATGCATGCGGTTCTTATACGGGAACCGATTCAGTCGAATGAAGGCTTGCACGTACCTTGGCTTTGCCCCACTGCCGGTTGAACATCCCCTCCAGCATCGACTGCCTTGCAGACCGCGGCTGCTGCGCCTTGCCACTCCCCAGCCCTCCGTTCGGCACACTGCTGCTGCTACTGCTGGTGCTGTTGATGCTGCCATGAGTGCTATACATGGGCCCTTCCTGATCCGTGCTCCCCATTCCACCTCTGGACACTGATACACTGGGAGGGGTCAACTCAGAGGCAGCAGAGGCAGCAACAGCGGCGGCAGGAGTGAGTGCAGTGGTGGCACGAGCAGCAGTGGTAGCAGGGGAAAAGGTGGAGGCAGAGGACGGGCGCATGGAGGAGAAGAAAGGAGCGCCACACGCCCGTAGCATTCGAACATGTGCGAGTGGCGACTCCACCCCCTCCTCTTCCTCCTCATCCTCCTTCCCGTACCCTTTTCCATCTCCTCTCCCTCCTCCCCTCCCTTCGCCTCCCCCCTTCCCTGTCCCCTTTGCTCCTTTGCCGCTCTTATGCACCTCTCCTTCCGATACGCTGCGACCAATGCTGCTGCCCCTGCTGCCACTGCCCGCGCTGCAAGGCACAACTTGCCCCGGCCACACACCCACTGCAGTCCCCCCAGACCCACCATCTGCCCCTCCCTCGCCTCGTGCAGACCCTATCAGCACTACAGCCATGCCACGCTCACCACTCAGCTGCTGCTGCTCTTGCTGCTGGAACTGAAACTGGAGGTTTTGCTGGGACTGCTCGGATTGCCCAATCAAATTGTGCTGCTGCTGCTGTTGGTCTGGAGTGACCACAACACAGCCACTCTCTGTTGCAACATCCACTCGCAACCGTGCCCGAAGCTCTGCCCGTCGCGCTGCCTGAATGCTTCCCTCTCCTTCATCCCCTGCCTCTCCTCCTCCTCCTGCTGAAGCTGCGTCTGCTGCAGCTACTGCAGCAGCAGCTGCTGCCTCTATTGCCGCCGCTCTTGCTGCCTCGACCCCTAACTCATGTGCCGGCCGCAACGCAAACGAGAGCTCCTGGCCAAACCACGGCACGGGGACAGGCTGAGAGGAGTGCAATGGTTGAGACGAGGAAGGAGAGAGAGAGCTGGGATCCCCTTCTTGCACCGGTGAAAGAGTCGCCGTCGCTGCTGCTGCTGCTGCCCCTGCTGCACCTGCTGCACCTGCTTCACTTGCTACCATCCCAGCCAGATCCCCCAGGTTCTCTTCCCCTTCCCTCCCTGATCCGCAGAAATTCACCCCTATGCTGTTGAACGACGAGGAGGGGGAACGGCTGGCAGGCGTGCAAGGGGGAGGGGCGCCTGGCCTGCTCCCTCTCGGTGTGTCATACGACATGCACGACTCGCAATCCGTTGCATCACCACCTCCCACTCCATCCAACCGACCTGAACCTCTCACAAATCCTGCTCCTCTCCCTCCTCTTCCATCCGCCCCTGCACCCCCATCGCCTCCTCTCCCTCCTCCTAATCCACTCTCTCTCACACCCACCATCACACCATCACCATCACCATCACAGTCACCAAAAGCATCCATCCCCCCTCTCACACCATCAGCAGCAGCAGCAGCAGCAGCAGGAGGAGGGGAGTAATCGAGCACGAGAATCTCAGACCGTACGATTCCATCGTCTTCCAGAACCATGGATGCGCCCTTGCCTGCTGCACACACTGTCCGCACCACGTCTCCCTCGGGCTTGTCCCGAACCAGGATGTTCATCGTCGCTGGTAGCGACTTCCTGGGAGCACGAACGCCAGCGCCAGCATTAGCAGCAGCAGCAGCAGCAGCAGCAGCAGAAGCGGCAGCGGCACCAGCGACAGCAGCAGCTTCTGTACCCTCTACAAGCCCCCCTGCTGCTACCGCACCAACCACACCACTCCTGGCCTTGCCATTGGCTGCAGCTGCAGCACGGGTGCCTGCATACGCGCCGCTGGTCATGCTGAAATCGTCGTCAAATGAGGAGACGGATGAGACGGAGGAGATGGAGGTGGAGGAACAGAGCGGGACTGAGTCTTGAGGTGACAGCAAGGGGTCGTACGGCACCTGCTGCTCTGATATATTGGGGAGTGACGGATCCTGGTGCGACTGAGACAGGCGTGACTGATCCAATTGTGCCTGCTCTAGATCTGCCTGCCCTAGGCGTGCCTCCACTAAGTCAGGAGGCACCAGATCTGCCTGCTCTGGCTGCATTTCATGCTGCTGCTGCTGCTGCTGCTGCTGCTGCTGCTGCTGCTGCTGCTGCTGCTGCTGCTGCTGCTGCTGCTGCTGCTGCTGCTGCTGCTGGTCGTTGATTGTCTCCTGTACCAGTTGGGTGGGCTGCTCCTTGTGTGTGCCTGATTCAGCCTTGCTGCTTGATGCAGGCGACGTGACATGGAGAGAAACAGCAGCGGTGGCAGCAGGAGGAGGAGAAACAGTAGCAGTAGCTACTGCTGCGGCAGGTGAGGGGGCAGCAGCAGCTGCAGCTGCTGCAACAGGCTCAGCAGTAGCAGCTTCAGGAATAGGAGCAGGTTCGGGAGCGGCTAGGCTGGAGTTGGAAGCGCGAGAGGAGTGAGCGGATCGAGAACGACGAGACTGTGAGTGTGCATGAGAGGTTGAGGAGGCGGCACAAGAAGAGACAGCCTTGCTGAAAGACACACTGCCACCTGCTGCAACAACCGCAGCACTAGCAGCACAAATGGCCGCACCCGCAGCCGCAGCAGTAGCACCAGGAGAAGCAGCAGCAGCGGCAGCAGCAGCAGCAGCAGCAGCAGCAGCACTGTCAACCTTGCCTCCACGAGTGCTTGTTGCACCAGTGGTTGCACTGGCGGACTGAGCAGCAGCAGCAGCAACAGCACCAGCCGATTCACCACCATCACCAGCAGAAGTCGCAGCCGCAGATGCAGCGAAAGCTGCAGCTGCGTCAGAGCCTCCTCTAGATTTTCCACGCATAGAATGCGAAGGGGAGTCAACCAAGCACCGGTCCAGCCTGCCTGCTGATTCAGAATAGCCCCGCCGCAGCTGCCGGGACTTGTCCTGCTGCTGCCTACCCTTACTCCTCTTCACCGATTTCTCATGGCCTGTGGTGTCCTTTCCTTTACCTCTTGCAATGCTGCTGCTGATGCTGCTGCTGCCTGCTACTCCGAGCCTTGCAGCCTCGACAGCAGCAGTAGCACTAACGGAAGCGCCAGTATCAGTATTATCATCATCATCAGCAGCGGCAGCAGCAGCAGCAGCAGCACTACTAGCAGCAAGATTAGCAGGAGGTTCGGCGGGCAGAGAGGCAGAAACAGGCAAGCGAGCAGAAGCGGCCACCCGAGGAAACATGGATACGGTTCGAGAGGGTGTGAGCAGCGTGTTCAGTGCGGGGTTGCCAGCAAGAGCAGGGGAGGCAGGAGGGGAGGACGTGGGTGAGGGAAACCCATCCACGGCCACAGCAGGGGCATTGGCGGCTAGAGGGAAGTTGTGGGTTCGAAGCAGCCGATGAGCCAGCGGCCTGGCTAGCCCCACAGCAGAGGCAGCAGCTGCTGCAGCAGCAGCAGTGGTGGGGGTAGTGATAGCAGCAGCTGTAGCAGCGGAAGTGGTAGCAGGAGAGGAGGAGAGCGGGGTTGTGCTGGCTGCTGTTTTTATCCTGACAGGGCTCTTTTTTATGGATAGGGATCCCTGTCTATTGCCCACTAGCAGAGTAGCACCACCACCACCACCTGCTGCTGCTGCTGCTACTCGTTGCAGCTGCACTGGCCGGTGGTCATCAAAGTAAGAAGGCAGGGCCAGCTCCTGTAGCAGCTGCACTTGCTGCTGCTGCTGCTGCTGCTGCTGCGGCTGCTGCTGGTATTGGTGTTGGTGTTGGTGTTGATGCGAGTGACTTCTATGTTTGGAAGCAGGGAGAGACTTGCCTCGTGCAAGCTTCAAGCGCATGTGCTCATCAGGATGCATCGCATCCTCTGTCAGCTCGCAATCTCCATCGTCACTACTGTCATCACCAGCAGCACCAGCAGCAGCAGCGGTAGCAGCAGCACCTCCACCACCACCACCACTAACGCCAGCAGCAGCAGCAGCAGCGCCACCGCCGCGGCCACCGGAGGCGCTGTGGAGACGAGGAAGGTGATCGCCCCTCAGGCCCGCACTGCCACTGAGAGGCACAGCCAAAGAGTCTAGCTCTCGCTTCGGCGCACTCTTTGCCTTGCTGAAACTTGCTCGCCTCTCTGCTGCTGCTGCTGCTGCTGCTGCTACTGCTATGGCTGCTGGTTCTGCTACTGCGGTTTTGCCCGTCTTTGCTGCTGGCCCTGCTCCCGCAGGCAAAACAAGACGGTCACTTCTACCCGTCTGCATGCCTGAATTACTCTTATTCCTATCCCTATCCCTCTCCCTATCACCATCCCTATCCCTATCCTGTTCCCTATCCCTATCCTTGGCACCATCCTTATCCCTATCCTTGTCTCGATCCTTATCCAAACCCCTCAGCACAGCGACTCTTAGATCACCTGCTCTCATTCCCACTGCTTCCCTGCCACCACCACTCCCCTCCCTCCTCCCCACCTCTCTCCCCTTCCCTCCTCCACCACTCCTCTCTGCTGGCTCAGTTACCCCTCGCCTCAAAACCCTCACCTTTTCCTTCCCCTTACCACCACCACCACCACTAGTAACACCAACACCACCACCACTGCTTCTGCCGCTGCCGCCGACGCCACCGATGCTGCTGCTGCCGATCCTCTCAGCCTCGCTCCCATCCGCCCTCCTCCCCCCTCTCTTCCCATCTGCCGTCCCAGGCCCACCCCCCTTCCTCCCTTTCCCCTCCCTCTTCTCCTTCCCTGCCCTACCATCATCCCCAACAGCTACCTCCAGCCCACCATACCCAAGAGAACTGCCGCGGTTGCCGTGGTAACCCCGGTAGTCACCACCACTATTGTAACCAGCAGCACCGGAAGATTTGCCGATTCCCACACCTGCACCGCTTTTACCTCCTGATGATACTCCTCGCTCTCGCTCTCGCTCGGCAGGGGCGGTCCAGGTGCGAGAAAGAGGAGGGCGACGATCCAGAACCGGAACAGGACTCAGTGACCCCCCCTCCCCACCTTCCTGCATCCGCTGCTTCAGCTGTGCTACCCGTGGACCCGAATCCACAGCACTCTCGGGTTCGCGGCCTGGAAAAGAAGGAGAATCAAAGTCGCAGCTGCTGCTGCTGCTGCTGCTGCTGCTGCAACTGCTGCTGCTGCTATCAGTGCGCAGCGAACCCGGAAGGGGGCTTTGATGACCTTCTATTGCTGGTCCTGCTGGTTGACTAGCATGAGGGTGCGAGAGGGAGTGAGGGTAAGCGAAAGACTGCGCAGAATCAGCAGGTGCGAGGGCGGAGGGAGGAGCAAAGGCGAGTGTGCTGTGCACCCAGGGAAGCTGACCCTCAGCCAGCAGTCTCACCGCCTCCTCTTCATCCTCTATTACCGCACGTGGAGCGCTCTGCGCCTTGCGTAACTGCCTACGCGGAGACAGCTCATCATGCCTCTGCTTGTTTCCCTCTTGTTGCTGCTGCGCCTTCTGCTGCTGCTTTTGCTGCTGCTGCTTTTGCTGCTGCTGCTTCTGATGGTGGTGGTGATGGTGGTGTTTTTTCCCCAACTCAGAACTCAAGTCCGCAGACTCCTGCTGTATGTGCTTCTTTCCCTTCTCTTTCGCCTTTGACTTCTTTTCCTCCCTATGTTTCTTGCCTTTCTTTGCCTTCTTTGCACTCCCATCCCTGCTCTGCTCCTTCTCCTCCTCTTCCAATTCCTCAAGCACGAGACTCGGCATGCCCTGACGCCACGACAAACCCCGGCTGTTTCCGAGGGAAAGAGAGGAGATGGACGT
This sequence comes from Closterium sp. NIES-65, assembly GCA_948144175.1. Taxonomy (NCBI): domain Eukaryota; kingdom Viridiplantae; phylum Streptophyta; class Zygnematophyceae; order Desmidiales; family Closteriaceae; genus Closterium; species Closterium sp. NIES-65. The sequence goes on from CANXME010002212.1 coordinate 1,199,887, forward strand.
GAGAGACGGGAGCGAAAGAGGAGAGGGAGGCATTACACCCCGCGTGCCTCTCCCCCCTCCTGCTGCTGCTTCAAACGCTGCAGCAGCTGCTGCTGCTGCCACTACGGTTGCTGGGGACATAGCAGAAGAGGAAGAGGAGGCGAGGCGGGAGCGCGGGGAAATGGTGTTGCTCCAAGCGCTTGGGGGGAAAGGGCGACAGGGAGACGAGGGGGAGGAGGGGGAAGGGTAGGCGGCGGGGGAGAGGGACGATGGTTGGAAGCATGAGGGTCCGGCACTTTTGTAAGGAAGGAGGGAGGTGACGTTAGGATTCTGGTACTGCTGTTGCTGCTGGTGCTGTTGCAGGTGTTGTTGCTGATATTGGTTATGGTAGTGTTGCTGTTGCTGTAGATGTTCCTGTTGCAGTTGCAGTTGCAGCTGCAGTTGCTGCTGCTGTTGCTGTTGCTGTTCCTGCTGCCGCTGGCGTTGGTGGTGGGGCATGTGCATGTACTGAGACAGGCCGATGCCGTGTCGAAGGCTCTTCTGCGACAGAGACGGCGGCGACACACCAGTGCTGCTCGCTCTGCCTAGCACGCCGCTTGCACCGCCACCACCACCAGAAGCAGCAGCAGAAGCAGCAGCACCCATAGCAGCAGCAGCAGCGATGGGAACAGCGAGCATGGACGAGGCAAATCCAGCAGGACGCAGCCCAAGAGGGGACCGTCCTGCTGGGTGCCTGGGGATAGGTACAGCGTCTAACTGCCTCTCAGGTTCACTCTTAGCCTTGGACAGCCACCGTGTCTTGCTCCTACTGCTGCCCTTGCCCTTGCTCTTGCTGCCTTCGCTGTTGCTCGCGCCGCTCTTGCTCTTACCGCTGCTCTTGCTGCTGCTCTTGCTCTTGCCCTTGCTGCTCTTCTCCTTACTGTTGCTCTTCTCTCCCGTGATCTCAATGCTATCGTCGTTGCACTCGCTCCTCCGCGTATTGCCCGCAGATAACACCTCTTCCAGACCAGCCTCCCCCAGATAAACATCCCCCACGCCCCCAATTTCCCCAGGCACTACGGGTTCTTCTGAGAGGATGTCTTCCCATCCGGCTACATCCTGGCTACAGCTGGATCTGGACCGCCCTGCCCCACCGCCACCTGCAACAGCAGCAGCAGTGGCACCACCACCAACACCACCACCACCATCACCACTTGTCCCTGCACCTGCAAATCCGCTCCTGCCACCAACCACGGCGCGACAGCTGGCAGAGGAAGCAGGAGAGAAGACGTCTGGAGAGAAAGGACCAGAGGAAGGTTGGGGGAAGGTCTTCGTGTTTGGGATAGGCGCTGCTGACAGGTCTTCGTGTCTTGCTGCTTCTCCTCTTGCTGCTGCCGCTGCTGCGGCCTTTGCTGAAGCGATAGTGGCGGCGGCAGCAAGGGAAGAGGATTTTGGGCGGTGGCGGGATGTGGATATGGCAGACGAAGGGGAGGAAAAATTGGCAGAGTAGGAAGTGTGGGAGGAAGGAGAGATGATTGGCGAGGGGAGAAACACGGAAGAGGAGGGTGAGGAGGGGTAGGAAGCGGAGGGAGGGAGGGGGGAAGAGGCAGCGATAGAGGTGGAGTGAGGAAAGGGAGGAGGGGCAACAGCAGCAGTGGAGCGAGAGGAGGGGGAGGGAGAAGGGGATGGGGAGGCGAGGGAGGAAGGAGCGATGCTAGACATGCTTGGAACATGAATGCGAAGTGACTGCCACCGCTGGGCTAGAGCCTTGTGTGATGCTGCTGCTGCTGCTGCTGCTGGTGCTGCTGCTGCTGTTGCTGCTTGTTCCCCACGCGTTCCTATCTGTCCATATCGTGCCACTAGAGTCCTCACATTCCCATCCTCTAACTCTGCATCTCTATAAATCCCTGCATACCAGCCTGTGCCACTGCGTTCCTCCCAGCCTGCTTGCATACCTCGCCCCATACCTGCCTCCGCACCTGCATCCGTACCTGCATCCATGCACATCCCAGTCCCCTTCCCCTGCTCCACCCCTTCTCCCAACCCCACCACCTCCCCTTCCTCCTCCTCCCCATTGCAACCATCCCGACCGCTGCTCACTGCACCAGAACGCTCCCAATCTCCACAATCTCCTCCCTTGCTGCTGCCTTCCCTACCCCTTCCCTCACTGCAGTCCTCCCCATCACCACAACAGTCCACTAGTAGCAAGTCAGCAATACCTTCACCAACCACACAGGAAGGAGACTCATTCAACATGTGCTCTTCCCGAACCATTTCCATTCCACCAGTCCATCCCATAACCGCATTCCCATCTCCATACTGATCCCCATCCCCATCCCCAACCCCATACCCATCCGCGTCCCCATCCCATTCACTGCATGAGTCCAGAATGAGCACGTCTGCATCACCTCGCACCACCACACGGCCCTTCTCCACCATGCCATCATCAAACACATCACTGAACGCATCTTCAGCAGCAGCATCAGCACCAGCAGCAGCATAATAATCCTCAGCAGCGGCATAATCACCAGCAACAGCAGCAGCAGCAGCAGCATCCCACCGGCCTCCTCCCCAAGGGGCCTCTATCCACCCCAGCCCTTCTGTCTCATTCTCTTCCGCATGCACCTGGTTGGTTCGACCCATGCTCCCAACCCCAGATTCCCTGCCCACACCAGCAGTAGTGGCAGCAGCAGAAGTAGCATCAGCAGCTGCTGCTGCGGCACTAGCAGTGGAGGCAGAGAAGGATGTTGCGCCGCGCCTTTGCTTCTGACCGCCTGCTCTCTTGCTGCTGCTGCTGCCGCTGCTCGCTGTCTTCACACGCCGTTCACCTTCCGCCCTGCTCCCGGTCCTCCCTCCCCTCCCGCTCCTGCTCCTGCTGCTCCTGCTGCTGCTGACGTTCCGTGATGGGGACTGGGGATGCGAGAGGGCTTGGATGTGGGGATTAGCGGCACGTGGATGCATGTTGGTGCTGTCTCCTGTTGAAAGGCCGACGCTGGTCACAAGGGGGGATTGACATAAACGAGTGGCAGTACCAGCCGCAGTGGCTCCTGATTTCGTCACTTTCGCTTTGGTCACTCCGCCTTTAGTCACTCCCCCTTTACCCATTCCTGCTTTAGTCACCGCTGCTACAGCAGGAGAAGCGACCGAGGAAGCTGAATCCTCAGGCAGCAAGAGAGCATGAGAAGGAAGAGGGGAGGAGAGGGAGGAGGAGGAGAGGAGTGAGCACCGCACAGGAGCGCTTCTCAGTAGCTGGGGAGCAGTGACATTAGTCAAATGATCATTAGCGCACTGATACTGCTGCTGCAGTTGCTGATGCTGCTGCTGCTTCTGTTCCATCCTCTCCGCCTGGCCTCCTGCTCCCCATACCTTACCTCCAGCGGGCCCTTCCCTTCCCTCTCCTGCTTCCTCTCCTACTCCCTCACCTGCTCCCCCTCCTGCTCCCTCTTCTGCCTCCCCCTGCAGCAAGGGCTGCACTCGCCTCTGTTTCCCTTCCCTCCCCTCCCCCTCACAGTTTATCATCCCAACCGCGCAGCTCTTGCTCCTGCTCATGCTATTTCTGCTGCCGCTCCTGCTCTTGCTGCTTCTCTCAGCATTGCTGCTGCTAGTGCCGCTCGTTACATTATCAATCACGTTGTTGCTGCTGCTGCTGCCGCTGCTGTTATTCATAATGCCAGCGGTGCTCTCTGTGCTGGTGCCAGTGCTAACGCCGGTACAGGCAATGCTAATACCATTCTTTCCTCCTCTAGACACCCCTTTCCTGCTCTTGCTCTCCCGATCCTTCCTCCCCGTCGCCTCCACCCCTTCCTGCTCCCTCCGCTCTTCCACCCCCTCTCTCACCTTCGTCCCCCCACCCCCCTCCGTTCCCAGGCCAAGAGGGGTTTCCCCTGCGCGTCCCTTCCTACGAGGCGTGCCTTGTGCGGTCCCTTCCCTTCCAGGCGAGTGAGCAACCTTGTGGGATAAATCTGAAACGTGTGAGCGAGTGTTTTGCACGCGAGGTGAGTGAGCAACCTTGTGAGACACATCTGAAACTTGTGAGAGCTTGTTGTGCGGCCGAGGCGAGTCCGAAACTCTCTCCTGCACCTCCAACTCTCTCGCCTTCCCCCCTATGCTTCCCGCGCGTCCCTCTCTCCCCTTATCCTTCCCCCTCCCCTCCCCTCCTTTCCGCCTTCCCCCTCCCCCGACCTCTTCCTTCACCCCACACTCTGACTCTTGGCGTGTTCCCCTCTCCCTTCCCTCTCGCTCCGGCTCATCACCTCCCTCTCCGCTCATCACTCCCAAAGCCTCTTCGTTCCCCAGGTTGCTATTATTGCTGGCTGTCCGACATTCCGTATCCTCCGGGCATGGCTTACAGACACGCGTGCCGCCCTCCTCAACCCGACCGTCGCAAGGCGTCGCAGGCCCGCGAGTAGTACCCATCGCTTCGCGAACCGCTAGCGAATTGTGGCAATTATGACGTCGACTGCGACCGCTGCTCTAGTCTACAGCAGCTCTGCGCAGTTCTCGCTGGAGTAACCTCATCGCATCGCATCGCATCGCATCTCATCGCACATCTCGTCTCTTATCTCGGTTCGGCCCTACTTGCGCCATTTCGACGCTTCAGTCAAGTCAATAATCGAAAGGCGAACATGAAAATCAAGCTTTTTATTATTAATTCGGTGTATTCCACACGTCGCGCTACAGCAAGTGAATGAGACTCTGCGTTGCGTTGCCTGCTTCGGTACGAACAGCATAATCCTGGACGTGTGATCATCTCTTAACCTAAGCGACCCGCCACGTGGCTTCTGACATCGAAAGTCACCTGTTTCCAACTAATCTCTTACTCGTGTTCGAAAACCATAACCTGCTCGAGTGGAACCTACCAGGCGAAGCAAAAAGGCCGGACGAGGGGGGGGGGGGGGAGGGTTGGGGGGGAGGAGAGGGAAGGGAGTTGAGCAGTCTCACATACAGTACAGTACAACAACGTACGAACACTGGCAATGGCAGGCACTCGCAGTTAGGGCGCGTGTGGTCTGTTTAAAATTTCAAAATAAAGTTCGAACTTTGGATGGTTACCCTATTCGCTAATTTCGCGAAGGGTGCTTCGCGAGCCAAGCATTGTATGGGCTCTGCAAAAGTTCGAGTTTGAAATATGAACTTGACTCGAGTCGAAGGCGCGAACGTGCGTGCGCACGTTCATGCGAGCGTGTGTGATTTGCAGCACGTCCGAACAGCTGGCGAAACTGGCGAGCGCTTCGCCAGTGCATGAAGTTGCACAACGAAGACACCCCACAATTCGTGCACACAGTTGTAGCCACGTGTCGAGCATAAAAGGTGTTGCCACGGGGGCTATTTGTACCCTGGTTACACACTCGGCGCGGAAGGTGAGTTGGAGCTCTAGGTCCTTGTAAACCGAGGCGCAAAATGTTGACGTGGCGCACCGTCAAGACGAGCGAACCGGGTAACCTATGATGTTGACGTGCGGCTCGGCTCGTTTTTACAAGTTCGAATGTCGGGGTTCGACCTTGTATGTGTGTGTGATTTTTTACAGTGTGGTAAGCCCAATGTTCGAACTTCGATAGAAGGAAATTCGAACTTCTTTCGTTGTAAGTTCGAAACTAAAATTCGCCCTAAAAACATAAACTTTTACAAATTTCAAAGACCTCACGCGCCCTTATCAAGGTTTCCCAATGCTGTAATGCATTTCCTAGTGCCGTTCGGAAGGTTTGAGTGCTAAGTAGCGGCAGGGCAGCCTGCGAAGGACTGTCGTCGAATCGGGGGCGTTTACTGGTTGTATTCGTTCAATTCGATAAATCGTTCCGCTGCCCTTTGTGGCCCTCCCTCACTCCCCCCTCACCCCAGTTGGTGCTGTATTCCCTTGACATTCTTTGGATGTGCCCGTCGCAGACTCGCACGGGCTGTCGTAAGAGAAACTGCTGATCATTGCGACGGTCGTAATTGGGGCGTGCGGGAGCAAAGGTGTATGCAATGTCGCGAACCCACAATCTGCAACTGAGCGCACATCTAGAAGGAATCTCGTGATAGGCGTTACCTTGTAAGTAACCAAGATCGGTACGCGAAGCTCTGCGATCTCGTGTAACTACAACGGGAGGATCCCCACGTCTACGTCATACGTTCGAGCGTTTCTGGACAATCCACTGCACTGCAAGATTTGCGTGGATAATTTCCGTACCCGCCAGCTATTGATTTCTACATAATGAGATAACCTAGCTAGATATGCTTGGCCCCTAACCACAGGCACTTAGTTTCTTCCTATTTTCATACCTGCGATTCCAATACATTGGACCAACCTAGGTCAACGGAGTCACCCACCTCGGTCACAGCCTACCTTCAGCTGCTCTTCCCCAAATGTATAACACAGCAGTTTTACACCCAATCCGAACCATAGCACCCTCATCGTTTCCCTCGGAACGGGCTGCTCAAGGCATGAAAACATGCGAGGGGAGTGCATGGCCCTACCACTACCCAAGCAGGGATTGTAACGAGAATGCAGGGCTCAACAAACCCTTCAATAGTTTATTCTGTCCGGAGCCTCAGTGTCTTGTGTGGTTTTGTAAGCTTGAAACTGGTTGAGTCATGGTGCTCTGGGGGTGCATGAATCCTGACCGTTGCTGCTGCTGCTGTTGCTGCTGCTGCTGCGATAAATGCTGCTGTTGAAACTGAACCTGCTGCTGCTGCTGCTGATGCTGATGCTGCTGCACATGCATCGAAGCAGCTGCGCCCGCCATTCCCATGCCACCAAACCCATCCAAATCACCATGCTGCATGTGCATGGGTTGGATCATAACAGAGCCCTGCATGCCAGACCCTGTCGGTCCCACTGACATGTCACTAGACATCCTATGCCTCACAGGCTGTGGAGAATGTCCCATGGGTACTCCTCCTGCCCCTGTTGCTGCCCCACCCATCCACTCAAAATCTGCCGCCATACCTGTGCGCCCCCGCTGGTATGGTAATGGCATGTGCATGTGGTTGGGACTTACAGCAGAACTCGACATGCTACGCGGAAAACCTGCCACTCCGGCCAATCTCTGCTGCATGTGCTGCTGATGCTGTTGCTGTTGCTGCTGCTGCTGATGTTGATGCTGCCGCTGCTGCTGCTGTTGCTGTTGCTGCTGTTGCTGCTGCTGTTGCTGCTGCTGTTGTTGCTGCTGTTGCTGCTGCTGTTGCTGCTGCTGCTGTTGTTGCTGCTGTTGTTGCTGCTGCTGTTGATGTTGCTGTTGCTGTTGAGAGTAGTCCAGCATTGCTACCCCTCCTGTAGCAGACGGTATGGCAAAGGAACCACCCCGTACCGAACCCGACACACCTGCACCGGCCTGCGGCCCTAATGTGTGCCCTTGCTGCGGCGACCACCGACCAGACGCAGCAGGCCGAGCAAACCCCAACCCTTGCTGCTGCTGCTGCTGCTGCTGGGGCTGTTGTTGCAGCGGCGACTGCTGCTGATGCTGCTGTTCATGCACCTGCACTTGCCAGGAGTTCTGAGCAGGAACAAGAACAGGCACCCCTGCCGCTCCCCCTCCTCCACCCCCTCCTCCCTCCTCCGCCACGAAAGGGTGAGAGAGTAGCTCTGTGGCGGTAGGGCGCTGGGAGGGGCTGTGGCGCAGGCAGCGCAGTACAAAGTCCTTGCCCTCGTGGGAGAGGGTGTCTGGGATGGCCGGCAGGTCTCCGTTCTTGAGCTTGAACACAAAGGAGAACTGGCGGGAGAAAGACGTTGGGAGGTAAGCAGGACGGGAGGGTAGGGGAGGGAACGTGGGCGGAAGGGAAGGGAAGGCGTGGAGAGAAGGAGGCAGAAATGGGGAGGAAGGCATGGGAGGAAGAAAGGCGCTTACACAGATTCTCAATATGCCAGTTGGTAATAAGGCATTAAGAGGTGTGAGGTCATGCCAGCAAGAGAAGCATGAAATCCCTTTGGTTTAGTCAACCGTCCCTGCCACCTTAACTGATCACGTCCTTAACCCTCTCCCTCAAACTCTTAACATCTCCTCTCCTCACCGTCTCGCTCTCTTATTGCCTCCCAACTCACCCCCTCCAAGTGGCTCCAGGGCGGTTTCCCCTGAGCCATTTCCAGCACTGTGCAACCCAGGCTCCAGATATCTGCAGGTAGACCGTATCCACCTGAAACTGCCCCCAACACCTGACAATACACATGTACGTGCGAGCACGGGACAGGGTGAGGGCGCCGAATATAGAGGCGCCTCAAAAAGGGTTCCAAAGACATGACAGCACATATGCACGTGTGAGGACAAGAGAGGGTGAGGCAGCGAGAGGGGAGGAGGACGGTGAGAGAGTGGGCATGTACTGAGATACGTGAAAAGGCCCTGTTGGGGGGTGACAGGTGAGGCTGGGAGGAGAGGGACAGTGGGGGTGGGGAGGTGGGAGCGTGGTGGGGGGTGGAAGAAGGTGGGGAGTGGAAAGAAGGTGGGGAGAGAGGGTACCATTCCAGTTTCTTGTGAGGGTTTACAGGAAAGTGAAAGTGAAAAGAGGAAGGAGAGGGAGGAGACGGAGGAGAGGGGGGAGAGGAAGGAGCAGCAGGAGCGGCAGGAGATGGAGGGAAGGTTAAGAGCAGGGTTAGGTAGGTAGATACCTCTGGAGCCATCCAGTAGGGGCTGCCCTTGGTAGAGCATGCCATCATGCTACGGTCCAACTGAGTTGCCATGCACGCCACACACACACACACACACACACACACACACACACACACACACACACACACACACACACACACACACACATTGCGAGCCGCAGGGGAGAGGGGCGGGAGAGGATATATTAGGGACCTCAAACAGCCATGCTGCGTCCAGCTGAAATGAAATGAAATGCCGCGTTTAGTTGGATGTGTAAGAGCAAGTGATGGGTGAGAGCAAGTGATGGGAGGGAGCAAGTGATGGGTGGGAGAAAGGAGGTGCGGGAGTGGAGAAGGGGGACAGGAGGGCAAAGGGGAGGGGCGGGAGGGGTTGGGGGAGGGAGAAGGTTCAGACAAAAGGAAGAGGAGAAGCATAGTGAAGGAGAGTGAAAGAGAATGAGCGGGATTGATAGCAAGTGGGGAGAAATAGGACTTTGGGACACACCGCAGCTCAGAAAATAGTGGTAGGAAGGAATGGAAATGGTGCAAGGTGTGTGGTGCACAGAGGTTTGAGGTGCATGGTGGTATGTGGTTTGATGCAGTGGTGTGCGGTGGTGAGAGGTGGCCCTACATTCTTGGCCATGCCAAAGTCTGCGAGCTTGACTTGACCCAGGGAGTCCACGAGCACATTGGCGCACTTGATGTCCCTGAGATGTGCCGTGCATACACATACACAACACACATGCCACCGTGCACACATGCAGGCATGGACGGACACATACACACATGCATGGTCACATGAACGCATGCACACACGCAGATATGTACAGGAGCAGATATGGGAGGGAAATGAGTGACCAGTCAAGCTCCTGACATAAACAGATAATTTACGTATAAGCCATGCATGCAAACCCAGTATGAACATTGGGAACATTGGGAAGCAACGGGGAGACAAGCAAGGCAAGGGGGAGAGAGACAACATTGGGATGGGTGTCAAGAGGAGGAGGTGGAGGTGGGCTGGGGGAGGAGAGGGTGGGGGAAAGGAAGGGTAGCAAAGGGCTCTCCTTATCTGTGTGGTTTGTCAGCAGCTATTATTTTCAAAAAGATCCGTCCCTTTCTCTTGGGACTTACACAGTATTCCCGTCCAGCCATATGTGAGCAGTGGCTAGTAACACAACACAACCAATCCAAAAGCAAGCCAGGACGTCATGCATACAAAGGTGCGTGAATCTGACGTTCTGAACTGAACCGCTCTTACTTATCTTTTCCCTTCCCCGCGCATCCCTCCCACCCACACCCTTCCGCGTGCCCCCCCACATGTGCATAGAGCTCTGCATATGCAGGTAGACGAGCCCGTGCGTGCAGGATCTAACGACTCTGACGTTCTCAACCGCTCCTACTCCCCCCTTCCCTGCCATGCGCACCCTCCCGCCCCCCAGCATCCCTCGCACTCCGCCCACCTGTGCATGGTGTTCTGCATCTGCAGGTACGCAAGCTCGTGCAGGATCTGGCGCGTGTACGTGCGAATGAGCGCGTCCCACCCCTTCTCGCCCTCTTCTGTACACCCATCCCCTCCCCCTCCCCTCCCCCTCTTCTCCCCCACCCCATTGCACCCACCTGTGCATGGTGTTCTGCATGTGCAGGTACGCGAGCCCGTGCAGGATCTGGCGCGTGTACGTGCGAATGAGCGCGTCGCCAAAGCGCTCGTACTTCTTCAGCATGGACGCTAGCGACGCCTTGGCCAGGTCCAGAAAGATGTAGAGCGTTCCACTGCGGTGACACGTGCCCAGGTAGCGCACTATGTTGGGGTGCTGCAGACGACTCATCAGCTCCACCTCCTGGTGGTGTGTAGGGAGGCGGAGGGGGCAGTGGAGGGAAAGAGCGAGGCAGGGAGGGTGGAAGGACGCATGGGGGTGAATGCAAGACTATGTGACACGTGCCCAGGTAGCGCACTATGTTGGGGTGCTGCAGGCGACTCATCAGCTCCACCTCCTGGAGAAGTGTGCGGGCGGGGACGAGAATGGATGGCAGGTTAATGCTAGACCAGAGCATGTGATGAATGAGCATGGGCAGAACGAGAGGTACCACACGATATTAGGAGGAGTGGGGGGAGCAGGAGGGGAATTCAACGAGAGAGAATCGAAAGCTCTGCGCTTGCCCAGAAATTCCAGCCACAACATACGTAGCCTGGTTGATTCTTGAGTCGACTCAAAATCAACTCACAACATACGTAACCTGGAAAACCCCCCAGGAGGAGGATTTTCACATCAACCAGCCCGTTCCAGAGACATTGTGCCGCGAAGCCAGGACGTGATTCTTATTCCCTAACCCTGCCTCTGCTTCAGGGAGCTAAAAAGCACTAGACATCGACCGAGGTGTGACGTCTTGAATCGACCCAAAGGAGCTTTCAGAGAGCTAAACGCACTCAATACCTGTTTGTATATACCGAAGCGAAAAGCAACAACGGGTATGACAAGACAAGACAAGCCGAACCTGCTCTATCTCCTGCGCAAGGGCCGGATCCCCGTTCAGTGGGACCTCCTTCAATGCAAAGAAGCTCCCATCATCGCTGCCGCAAACAAGTTGTCCAGATTGGCCATAACAAGTTCCCGGGAAGGGGGGGCACAGGAACGGGGAATGGGAGGGCAGGGGGCACGGGAAAGGGGAATGAGGAGAAGGAGGGTGAATAAGGGCGGAGGGGTTGGGAAAGGGAGCCGAAGGGAGGGGGAAGGGAGGGCAAGGAAGGGACCCAGGACAGGTACTTATATGATACTTGAACGGCAGAGCATATATATTCCACAGGGCAGTATCGAGCTATGGCGAGCAGGCGAGTGAGCAAGAGCGAGCTTGGTTCTCAAATAAAGAAGCGCTCTACCATGAAGCTCACAAAATGCGCCCTTGATTTACACAAACCACCTTCGCACACACACACAAAAAAAAACTGTAAAGTTGCCAACCGGACCCGAAACCCTACCCTAGAGCCGCCTGCAAAAATCTCCTTCCTAAAGCGAAGAACACAAATCTAAAGCTGCCAGCCAGCTAAGAAACCAAAGTAGATATTCTTGCAGGCGGTTTCTCATGTGTCAAGGGCGACTCACAGGTTAAGCCCTTTATCCACTGCGCCATAGCTGACACACCCAAGCTCCTGAGTCGCTTTTGAGAATGAAAAGTCTCAAAGCTTCTCAGCAATGCGTCAGTCACATGCCATGCAATGCGACTCACAGGTTGAGCCCTTCATACACAGTGCCGTAGCTGCCGCGCCCAAGCTCCTGCCCCTTGGCCCATTTCACGGGGCATGACCTCGAATCCTTCTGTCCCCCACTTGAACCGCTTGCAACCCCTGACCCGGACGATCGCGCCAGTGACGCTGCTCCTGACCCCCCCGCTCCCCCTGCTCCCCCCGCTCCTCCCTGCGCGTCGGACGCTGCAGAGGCGCTACTGAGCGGAACGGAAGGGAGTGCAGACGGAACCGCGGGAGACGGGAGCGCGGAGGGTGAGGGGAGCGCGGAGGGGAGCGCGGAGGGGAGTGCGGAGGGGATGGCGGAGGGGGACGCGGCTGGCAGCGCCGCGGGCAGCGGCTGCGCGTGCTGCTGCGACGACTTAAGTAACGACGCCCCCGGCCCTGCGCCTAGCGCGACCAGAGTACTACTTAATCCTGACACGTCTGGTCCGCCTGGGCGGCTGGCTTGGGCCGGGAGCGAGGAGGAGGAGAGCAACGGCGGGGGGAGGGAAAGAGGTTGCGCTGTACGCACGCGGGAGCGGGATAAGACGGAACGGCTTCCCCCCTCGTCCGCTTTGGCGGCTTCCCCCCCAGTGGACAAGCCCCCCTGACTTCCCCCCGATTTCCCCCCGCCCGCGCTAATTGCGCTGCTGGTGGCACTAGCTGGGGGAGCGGCGGGGAGGGCAGTAGGGGGGGGTGGTGCGGGGAGAGTGGACGCGGTTGGGGGAGTGGGGAGGGCGTGCGCAGCTGCGGCGGCTGCAGCTGCGGCTGCACGTGCGTCGAACCCTAATGTGGCGATATCGGTGGAGCTACCCGTCGGCTTACGACGAAGAGAGGAGGATGAAGACGAGGAGGAGGAGGAAGAGGATGAGGATGAAGAGGGAGCGGAAGAGGTGGACGAGGAGGAAGATGACGAGGAAGAGGAGGAAGAGGAGGACGAGAAAGAGGAGGAAGAGGTGGATGAGGAAGAAGAGGAAGAAGAGGAGGAAGAGGAAGAAGAGGAAGAGGAAGAGGAGGAAGCGGAGGAAGAGGAGGAAGAGGAGGAGGAAGAGGAGGAGGCAGAGGAGGAGGACGAGGACAAAGAGATTGCTGAGGAGGAAACGGTGGGAGAGGAGGAGGATGAGGCGGAAGGAATGACTAACAAATCCGAGACTGACGGAATACTTGGAAGAGTCTTAGCGGCCAAGCTACCACTAGAACCGCCACTAACACCAGAGCCGACACTACTAGCCGAGGCTCCAACTGCGGCAGCCCCGCCAGAGGGGGAATCCGCGGCTTCAGGAAGCGGAACGGCGGAGAGAGGCCGAGGGGACAAGCGCGATTGGTCGATTTGGAACGGGACTGACTGCCGACCACTAGGCGATAAACTCTGCTGCTGCTGCTGTGCCTGCTGCGACTGCTGGTGGTGATGGTTGCTGTGAGAGTTCTGTCGGGATTCTAAAGCCCCCGCCCCACTGCTTGCGTCTACGGGCAGAGCCGCCGCCGCAGCCGAGGCGGCGGAGACTGTGGCGGCGGAGGATGAAGAAGCGCTTCGCTCCTTGATGCTACCCCCGGTGCCCGTGATAAACGACGCTAGCCGCAGCCCACGGGAGGAACTCACCGGCGCCTCATCCGACCGGCTACTTGACAGCGTCGGCGCCGTTAGCGGCCGCGGAGAGAGGTTCGACGGTCCGGTAAGGGAAGAAGCGGAGAGCGAGGATAGAGGAATGGCGGAGGACGAGACGGGCGCAGCGGAAGAGGCGGAGGAGGAAGTCGAAAGCCGCGTGCTTGGCGACGTTGATCCTGACGCAGGGGAACATGATCTTGGGGGGAGATTCGCCGCCGGATTTGCGACCGCAGGAGCAATCGCGGCGACGGCACCGGTGGAGGGTGAGGCTGGCGGAAGGCCGCTGGGCGGGGAGGAGGTGAAGAGCAGAGATGGGGAAGCGGAGGTGGAGGATGGGGCGGAAACGGACGTTGCTGCGGAAGTCGGGAAGGGGAGGGTGGCGGAGGAAGGGGACGCGGGAGGATGGCGGGACGGGGAGGCAGATGCGGAGAGGCGATTTGCGAACGGCAGGACGAGCGGGGCGGGAACCGATCTACCTAACACTCCTCCGCCTCTGGACCGGCGGGAATCTCCGGAAGTGGCGGAACCCGAAGAGCCCCGCGATTTTTCCCCGTGAGGTGTCCGCTTAGGGCTGCTATTTACCGCGCCCTCGCCGGTAACGCCGTCCAATAAGCGTCCTCCCACCAGCTTCATTGCCGGAGCAATTAAACTGCTGCCGGCTCCGCTCACGCCGGCGCCGGAAGAGGGACGGCCGGCCGCGGAGCCGCCAGCAGCTCCCGTGGAAGCGGTCGGCACGCCGCCTTCGGGGCTGGATGGAGACCTGACGCCGTCTCGTTTCGTCCATGGAAGGAACCGCGCAACGCGACTTGATACTCCTCCGCCGCCGCCGCTGCCGCTTTCAGATGATATGCCGGACATTGCGGGGATTAAGTCGGATGTGCGGGGCGAGGGCGATGGTAGTGCGGAAGCAGGGTGGCGGGCGAGACTTCGCAAGGCCCTTCGACGTGGTTCCGGGTAAGTATAAATTTGAGAGTCGGGAGGGCTATAAGAGCGTGTCAACGGAACAACTGGTTCAAAATGAGAAGATCCAGAAACGCGGGGGCTTGACGGAAACTAAAGGGGGGTGGAATAGATAATCATACGTGGGAGAGCAAGAACTTTAAGATCGAGCCGCGCGTGCGACATGGTTTGCATGAATGCCTACGCGAAGCTCGAATCTCCGAAATCTAAAAACGACGGAGTAAGATCGAATAACATGCGCACGCGAACACAAAAACATAAGTGCACAAACACAAGCACCAGCCTTCGCTATTGCTGACCACACCCACTGAGGTCCATCCAGCAGGACAAGCAGGAACAATTTAGGGTTAACGGATCACTGGCTCCGTAGTGGACTTGGGTACTACGCCCGTCCACTAAAATATTGGGTACTCTCATCGACAGGTGAAGTGTCAAGGCTGTTGATTTTCCTCAGGGTAAGGCGAGGTGATGCACCAGCTGCACACATCTCACCCACATGTTTCGTGCTGTATTTGGACTGCAGCCTTTGTCGTCTCCCCACCCCACCCTACCCACCCCTCCACCCCACCCCCCCACCACCACGCTTGAAGTTGGTTTCTCTTCCCTTGGTTCTGGTTTGTCTGCGAGTTTGCGACCACGCCTTGAACGTGGTGAGGGGACAGGTCGGGAAAAGAAAGGGGGAACAAAGAGAACGACGGGGGGAAGGGGGGGGGAGGTTGGGGAAGTGGGGACAGGGTCACTTCAGGCTTCTGTCCAAACCAAACCAGACCAGGTCTGGTGCAAGTGGGGGGCAAATGTGGCAGGTTGTATGAGCTGCAGTGGAGGGTCTGTACAGACACCTCCTGCCGCATCAACCTCCCCGCTACTGCCACCAGCACCTCTTCCATTCCATCCCCACTTCCCCCCTCCCTTCTCCCCTCACCCAACCTTCCCCTTCATCGGACATATCGAGGACCTTCGTTTGGCTCCTACTCGAGGGAAACGACAGCTGATTTGTCAAAGACTGTGATGTTACAGGGTGTTTTACTGTTTCTGAACTAGCCCTCTTAACGCATCAATCACACTAGAAAATCATAAGTATTGCAGAACTGGGACGTCTTGGGGGGAGAGTTCCTGAAGATGGCGAAAAGCTTCTCGGAATCGGCCTCGCTTCCTGCCAGCATCAAAGAAGCGGTTACCATTTTGCTTTATAAAAAAGGAGACAAAGATAAGCTGGATAACTAACGCCCAATCACCTTACTCAACTTCACCTGCAAGGTTTTGGCGAGAGTAGTGGCGAATAGGATGAAGCAGTGGCTCCACTTAGTGATAACGGAGGAGCAGTACGGGTTTATAACTGGGAGGAGGATATCTGACGAGATTGGCGTGGTGGCAGACATTGTTGAAGCAGCGAAAAATGGGAATGGAGATTGGTATATGCTCCTGGTGGACTTCTGCAAGGCATTCGACTCGGTGTCCCGGAGCTTCCTTTTCTTGGTCCTGAGAGGTATGGGTTTCCTGAAGAGGTTCGTAGGCTGGGTGGAGGGCCTGCACAAAGATACAAGGACAAGGCTATTAGTCAACGGCTGGCTGGGAGAGGCGGTGGAAGTAAGGTCAGGTGTGAGGCAGGGGTGTCCGCTTGCTCCATACCTCTTTCTCTGTGCGGTGGGGCCGCTTGCGCAAGAAGCGTGTAAACGGAAGCTGGGCAGCGGCTAGTCTACCTGGGCTACGCGGATAACACAACGCTGTTTTTGAAAGGGAAATGGCAGATCGCCAGAGCATAAAAACTACTAGTCAATTTGCAGAGATCTGAGGTCTGGTCATCAACAGAGAAAATTCAGTTGTCATGCCGCTGGGACACAATCTTGGAAGGAAATCTGGGACATTGGGGGGCTTCATTGGGCAAAGGCGAATGAAGCTGAACGCCTTCTGGGGGTCTGGATTACCCCTTCCGGCAGCAGCGAACCGACCTGGTTAAGGGCCTTCAAAAAAATTACAGTGGAGTTGATCAAGTGGAAAACGCTCTTCCTCACGATTGCGGCAAGGGTGGTAATCATAAACTGCTACATCACACCCAAGGTAGCTTACTAGACTCAGGTTTACCCTCCACCGGAAGAAATCAGGAAGAAGTTGATGAAGCTAATTCATAATTTCCTGTCGGTAAATAACGCGTCGGCGGATGGAGGTTTCGTGCTGTGGAGCTTGGATCTCCTCTCTACTCCGCGAGGTGATGGGGGGCTTGGAGTGTTAGACCCGGAGGTCCTCATGGCCTGTCTTGCGACTAGGAGAATCGCTGGGCTTCTAACGGAGGGGAACGGCAAGAAAAAAGAAATAATGCTTAAAGCGGCGGGGCTCCCGATGGGGGAAGATACTTTCACGGCGCACGAAAAGGTGTTAAAGCACTGGCCGGGACACGGTGGGCGGTGGAAGCAGACCCGCGAAGCATTCCTAAAATCGCCTCTTGCGGATACAGCGAAAGTTAGTAGCAAGGAGGAGGTGGCGCAGGAAATAATTATTTTCAACAGGAACGTGCTGCTGAACGGTACAAACCCAGTGGGTGGGCAGAAGGAGGCAAAAGGACTCTGAGAAACCCGCATGAGGGACCTGGTATGAGAAGACTGAAACGAGAATGATTGACTAAGGAACGAAAGTGATACAAATATGCAACCCTAGAAATGTGTACCCCATATAGGCTACCCCACTATAGCCTACACAGCATTATAATTTGACACACCCCCATAGGCAAAGTGGGGGAGAAGAAGGGGTCACAAGACCAGTCAAGCAAAACAAAGCAAAGCTCAGGGTGGATCACAAAGTCACCACACATTCCGAGCACAAGTTCAAGGCCATAACGCCAGTTCAGATGGAGGAACACATATATATATATAACAGGCTAAACAAGCAAGAGCAGCAGTATATATATATGTCACAGTACAAGCAAGGTCAAGAAGTGAGTAAGTGAGGCAAGACAAGTACAAGACCAAGCTGAGTATAGAAGCGCTGATGATTACAAGGCGCAAGTGCCTTACTGAAGATATCAGCAGTGTTGGCCTCAGAGGCCACGTACGCAAGTTGCAACTGACCACGCTGTTGCAGCTCACGAGCAAGAAAGTAGCGAAGAGCAATGTGCTTCGTTCTGTGCTCCACTCGCTGCTCCCGACACAAGGCCAGCATGGCCTTGTTGTCTACGTACAGCACTGGAGGAGAACGAGGCGGCTCTCTGAGGTCAGTCAGCAGGTAGGTGAGCCAGCAAAGCTCCTGAGCAGCCATGGCTCCGGCGTAGATCTCAGCCTCACAACTGGAGCCGAGAACAGAAGACGAGCGAGTAGCCCGCCACGAAACAGAGCCGGAACCAAGGCTGAAGGTGTAACCCTGTGACGACCGCTGTGTAGCCTGGTCGTCAGCCCAAGAAGCGTCTGCGTGCCCAGTGAGGACCACTGGACTCCGCCCTCCAAGCACTAGCCCCATGCCCGACGTACTGCACAAGTAGCGCAACACCCTCTTCGCTGCAGCCATGTGCTCTGGTCTGTGTCTCCCAGGAGCAACATAGCGTGCAAGAATGCTAAGAGGGTATGCAAGGTCAGGTCGTGTGCAGGTCATCAGGTACATGAGGCAGCCAACAAGCTCTGGGTACGGGCCACTCGACTCTACGGACTCATCCGAAGGCAGAGCAGAGAGCGAGTGGCGAGTAGGCAGAGGAGTGGCCTGAGGCGAGGAGTACGTGAAGCTGAAGCGCTAAAGGACCTGCTGCACCATGTGTGACTGAGTCAGGGTAATGGTGCGGCGTGCTCTGTCCCGGGTGATCTGCAAGCCAAGGTAGCTGCGCAGTTCACCCAGGTCAGTGCACGTGTGTCTCTTCTGCAGCTCGGACTTCAAGTGGGCGAGTCCACCAGTGTCAGCAGTGGCAAAGACCAAGTCGTCGACGTACACGAGGATGTAGAACGACGGCAGAGAGGTAACACAACGCTGTTTTTGAGTGAAGCTCGTAGTCACGCTGAGCGGCTATGTGTAGCAGCACCCGAAGAGTGGTCATCTTCGGGGTGGGAGAGAAGGTCTGAAAGTAGTCAACTCCCTGCCGCTGACTGAAGCCACGAGCCACGTACCGCACCTTGAAGACAGGTGGAGAACCTGGCGGCCGCTTCACCCTGAAGATCCACATGCCACTGACGATGTTCGCCCCAGGAGGGGGAACTGCTTCAACGTAGGTGCCTGTGGACTTCCAGGACCCCATCTCTGCATCCATAGCTACCTGCCACTGAGAGGAGTAGGGACCCTCTACGGCCTCTGCGTAAGAGCGCCGAGTCGGGATGTCAAGTGCATCCGGGTCTCCCTCACGGGTAAGCAATATGGACACGAGATGAGGTGAAGCAGCAGCCAGACACTGGAACTCCTCCTGCCTGTCCTCAAGGACGTCCGTGCCAAGAGCACACTCACCCCCGACGGACGGAGGACAGACAGACGCAGACTCAGCAACAAGACTAGCAGCGTAGTCTAGACGACAGCGAGCAGCAAAGTCGACAAGCTCAGCAACAAGAGCAGACGCAGCAGTGGACTTAAAGGAGGGGTCAGTGACGACAGTAGCAAGGAGACGCGTGATAGTAGGACTGGCAGCACGAAGAGAGTCCGACTTCGGGTCGGCAAGTGCAGGAAGAGAGGACTCAGGAGGAGAAGGCAAAGGGGCACGCAGAGGAGCAGTGGACGGACGCAGAGACATCCTGTGCGTGCCAGGGACAGGAGGAAGACGCTGATGCGAACCGCGACCACTAGTGCGAGCAGCACGAACAGGCGACGCAGGACGAGACGCAGGCTCACGACGCTCAGCAAGACCTCAAGAAGGACCAGTGTAGGGAGAAGGAGCAGGCAGTGGGGAGGCCGGCGGAAGCTGGGACTGGGATTGGACAGGCGGTGGACACTCTAAGGGAGGAGGAAGACCAAGAACCTGCTGAAGGAGCGGAACGAAGTACGGCCGAGGCCGCGCGGCGACTCCAAACACAGCAGGGACAGCACCAGCGCCAACACCACCGCCAGCTGCAGGACCTCCAGCAGGACCAGCAGCACCCGCAGCAGGACCAGAGCCAGCAGCACCTCCAGCAGCACCAGCAGCACCCCCAGCAGAACCGTCTCCAGGACTGACAGGAGTAGCCTCAGCGCCAACACCCTCAGCAGCTCCAGCTCCAGGCGAACTCGCAGGCCCAGCAGCTCCAGTACTCGCGGCACGAGCACCTCCGGGACCGGCGACACCAGCACCCTCAGCAGCCGGAGAAGCTCCAGCAGTACGCCTCCAGCGCCGGGAAAACCACTCACGCAGCTCTTGTGGAGAGAGTGGCTCCTGCCGAGACGAAGCACCCGGAGAACCTCCAGGCCCAGCACCGCCAGACGCCACACGAGCAGGCCCAGCGGCCGCCGGCTCCGCACCCCCAGGCTCAGCAGCTCCAGACGTGGCACCCCCAGGCTCAGCACCTCCAGACGTAGGACCTCCAGGCTCAGCACCCCCAGGCGTAGCACCCCTAGGCTCAGCACCCTCAGGTGTAGCTTCCCCAGGCTCAGCACCCCCAGGCGCAACACCCCCAAGCTCAGCACCCCCAGCAGTACCACCCGAAGGCCCAGCACCCCCAGGCGTAGTACCCACCCGCGCAGCACCCCCAGAGTCAGCATCCCCAGGCTCAGCACCCACAGCAGCACCAGAGTCACCAGTAACCTCGACCGGCTCGACCGCGTCTACCTAGGACACACCTGAAGGGGCAGGACCCTGAGGGGGGAGGGGGTCTACCGGGGGGGGACCTGGCACAAGGAAGAGCGGTGGCGGGGGGAGGGAAGGAGTGCGGTAGGGGAAGAGGCGGTAGTAGGGGACCGACTCGTCAAACGTGACGTCCTGAGAGGAAAGAACACGTCGAGAGGTGGGGTGGTAGAACTACCACCCTGGCGCGTCAGGGGGGAAGCCAAGGAAGACACAAGGAGCAGCACGAGGGGACAACTTGTCCGCAAACAAGTCTCGGACAAACGCCCGAGATCCCCAGACACGGAACGCAGACGCATCGCCTACCTTCCCCGTCCATAGCAAAGCTGGGGAGGTCTCCGGCATGGAGACCCTGGGGTGAAGGTTGATCTGATGCGCCGCGTACCGAACCGCAAACGGCCACAGAAAATGGGGGGCTGTTGCATGCATCATGGACGTACGAGCGACGTCCATGACCATGCCAATGCGGCGCTCAGCAATCCGATTTTGCTGTGGAGAGTCCGGAAGCGTAAAGGTCTGGCGGATGCCTCGCGCACGGCAGTATGCTCGCAGAAGGCCAGAGGAGAACTCTCCGCCTCTGTCAGAGTGTAGACGCAGAACAGGAAAGTCCGAGCGGAAACTCCTCCTGAGCTGGAGACTAGCTGGGCGGATCCAGTCGATCAACACCTCAATGACATCGCTCTTGCTGCGCAAGGGGAAGACTGTGGTGTAACGCGAGTAGTCGTCAACCACCAGTAGAAAGTAGCGCGTGTGACCCTGTCCACGGACGCGGGCCGGGCCCCACACGTCCATGTGAAGCGTCTGCAGCGGGGCCTCTGTCGGGGGAAACGGAGAGGAGTGAGGAGTAGCCCGTAGCCGCCCCTCGACATAGGGGACACAAGAAGGACCAGGCCCCGAAGGAAGGGGAGGGAGGGACCGGGGAAGACCAGAGACAAGGACACGGGAAGCCATGCCTCGGAGACGAGGCAGGGAGGGGTGACCAAGACGGTGGTGCCACAAGAGAGTCTCGTGAGACAGGAGGCGACACGAGCAGGGGGCAGACTTAGGACCAGACCTGGACGCTGCAGCAAACACCTGACCAGACGCAGCTACCTGACCAGGAGGAGACTCAGTGGTCAGGGTGTAGAGGCTCGACCCTGGCCGACGCGTAAACGTGGCCAGGTGCCGGCCTGTGCGAGCGTCCGAGCAGTGGGTCACCCGCTGACTCGCAAGAGTAAACTGGTGAACCCCCGCATCCTTCAGGTCAGCACCACTCACCAAGTTCGTAGAGAACGAGGGGAGGTAAAGACCAGACAAGGTGCCAGAGGGGGCAGCCGGACACGGGAGGTTAGTGGAGAAGTGAGAGAGGAGAGGACCCCCAGAGGGGTCTGCAGGGAGACTGTAACCGGCTAACCAAGCGGCGTGAGTGTGGTGCGGTCTCGAAAGAAGGAGCGAGAAGCCCCTGAGTCAAGTATGAAGGTGAGGGAGGCCGAAGCCAACGTGGTACCTGAGAGCGCAGACTCACCAGTACCTGAGGACGCAGACGCACTGGCACCTAGAGCAACAGCCGCACTAGCACCTAGAGCAGCAGCCTCACCAGCACCTAGAGCAGCAGTCTCAATGCCCGGATCGGGCGGGTTACACCGGTAACAGTCACCCTCGTCACTATAATTCACAGCATACATGGCAGCAAGAATAGCATCAAAGTCAAGATCAAAGATAGCTACACCTGCCCTAGACAACTCTCCCCAGCGGGGGATCTCAGCGGCCTCCGGGAACTGGTGACGCGAAGCGTCCGTCAGGCGGCCAAAGCAGCGCTAAGTGGAGTGGGCACCCCCACACTGCTCACCCGCGCGGTCGCCGGTGCGAAGGACGTAGGTGCACGGACCAAAACCCCCACCACGCTGACGTGCAGCGTACCACTCACGGAGCTGCTGAGGGGGGGGGATGTCTCGAGAACGCTGTTGCTGCTGCTGCTGCTGCTGGCGCTGACCACCACCGGAGCCGTTCCGCTGCGAAGCGCCACCCCGACCAGCTCCACCTCCTCCACCACCGCCTCCTCCACCTCGCCACCACCGCCGCCTCCGCTCCCACCGCTACCGCATCCGCCGCCTCCGCCTCCACTGCTGCCACCGACACCTCCACCCCCGCCACCACTCCCACCGCCACCCCCACTCCCTCCGCCGCCTCCACCGCCACCTCCGCCACCCCCGCTAGCTCCACCCGCGCCCTTGCCCCCTTTGCCCTTGCCAGAGCGGCGTCTCCCGCTAGGGGCAGACGCCGCACCGACCGACTCAAGACCAACAAGGTCGGCCGCAGCAGCAGAGGCGACAGAGGGCAAAAGGGGGGAAGGGGAACACCCCTCAAAGATGGGGGTGCGAGGGTCACCACGAGAGGCTCCTACTGCGACTATGCTCTTCTCCGCTATTAGGAGGGCCTTCTCTAGGAGGTCAACAGTGAGAGTGGTGGGACAGACCGAGAGGAAGTGGTCCCTGACTACACGAAGGGAGTCAGGGAGGCGGGTGACTATATAATAGAGAGTGATGTACATGGGGGGGGGGTTCTTGGCGCAGAACTCAGCAGGAAGTGCAGCGCGGTAGCGAGTGTCACTAGTGCGGAGGTGCGTAATGAGGTCAGCGACTGTGGGAAAGGCAGCAAAGTCAGGGAAGAGGTACGGCAACATGAGGTGGCTCAGTGCAGGAGTGGCAAGGGAGGAGTAGCGCGCAACTACGGCGTCGTACAAGGTCTGAGCACTCTTGTACTGACTAAAGTGTGCGCGCTAAATGGTAGGCAGGTGGCGACGCACAGCAAGACGTGCAGCAGCATCGCGAGTGGCCCACTTGGAGCGAGCAGTGGCGTCGGCATCGGCAGGAGGGGCAGGGGAGGCACCAGAGGCGAGGTCAAAGAGGGAGAGACCGTCCGCCCTATCGCACTGTAGGAAAAGCTGCAGCTCATCTACCCAGACCTCAAAGTCAATGGCCCGACCCTCAGCGTCAAAAGCGAGAACACTGGGGGTGGCCATGACAGCAGTAGGCTAGCAGTGCTAACTGTAGGACAGGGGCAGTGCAGTGACAGAAGCGCTGCTCTCACCAAACAGGGCGGTTCGGGCAGCTCGGCAACACAGCAGCACTTCAACACGGCGGCTCGGGCGACTCGGGCGGCTCAGCAGCAACTGCGGCTCGGCGGCACCAGCGGCTCGGCTCCTCTGCGGCTCAGGCGGCTCGGGCGGCTTGGGCGGCTCGGGCGGCTCGGGCGGTTCGGGCGGTTCGGGCGGCTCGGGCGGCTCGGGCGGAACGGACGGCTCGGGCGGCTTGGGCGGCTCGGGCGGCTCGGTAGGGCGGCGGGGCCGCAGCGAAGGGCGGCGGGGCCGCAGCGAATGGCGGTGGGGCCGCAAGGTAGGCGGCGAGGCCGCAGCGAGAGGGGCAGCGGGGCCGCAGCGAAGGGCGGCAGAGCCACAAGGTAGGCGGCGGGGCCGCAGCCAGAGGGGCGGCGAGGCTGCAGCTAAGGGCGGCGGAGCCGCAAGGTAGGTGGCGGGGCCGTAGCGAGAGGGGCGGCGGGGCCGTAGCGAAGGGCGGCGGGGCCGTAGCGAAGGGCGGCGGGGCCGCAAAGAAGGGCGGCGGGGCCGCAGCGAAGGGCGGCGGGGCCGCAGCGAAGGGCGGCGGGGCCGCAGTGAAGGGCGGCAGGGCCGCAGCGAAGGGCGGCGGGGCCGTAGCGAAGGGCGGCGGGGCCGGGACAAGGCGGCGCCGGGGCCGTAGGGCGAGGCGACGGGGCCGTAGGGCTAGGCGACGGGGCCGCTAGGACGATGGGGCCGCCAGGGCGACGGGGCGGCTAGGGCGACGGGGCCGCTAGGGCGGGGCGACGCAGTGAGAGAGAGGAGCAGGACTCGGGCTGAGCGCGCTCCGGGCAGGAAGAAAAAAAAATCGATGTGGTGGGCCCTAGGCACAGTTCCCACTAGGGAACCTGCTTGATACCATGAGAAGACTGAAACGAGAATGATAGACTAAGGAACGAAAGTGATACAAATATGCAACCCTAGAAATGTGTACCCCATATAGGCTACCCCACTATAGCCTACACAGCATTATAATTTGACATGGTAACCACATCGCCCTCAAGTGAAGCAGTCGTTAAGGACATGGATGTCATGGAGAAGGAGTTGAGGGGCAAGGACTCTGCTCGGCTGGCTCTTAAAGCTTTTGCTGCAGCCCCGGAGGAGTGGAAAACCCTACTGATCCCCAACGGCAGAGCTGGAGGAGAAGGAGAGAAAGAAGCTGACATAGCGGCAATCGTATGAGGGAGTCGCGGGGTCACGGCATCAATTTTTCAGTCAGCAATTTTTTACGGAGGGCGAGTAGCTTCTCTGAAGCGAATGAGGGAGGTCTGGATCAAACCTGATGCAATCTTAACGAAGCAGGCAAAGTGGTCTGGTCGATGGTGTGGCAAGATTGATTGGCAGCGAATCTTTCGCACACGTAATTCGCTGGTCATCCCGAGCCGACCGAGAGATGTTCTCACAAGGGTGCACAACCTGAACCTTCAGGTCGGGGAACGAGTTTACCTTCTCAGCTGCAAGCTAAAATGTCCATACTGCGGAGATGAGGAAACTCACGAGCACTGTCTTTTCTCCTGCCCGAGAATTCAGCCAGTTGTCTCTGGGCTCTGTCGTGCTCTGCGCATGCTCAACCCTGGGAGGACAACTGCCTCGCTCGGGGACCTTTTGTTCCAGGAAACAGGAACGGCGTCGGATTTTCCGGAGGCCACCCTCACAGCGAGAACTTTAGAGCCCGGCGGGTTCTTAGAAGGATTGTGACGGCTTATAGGCTACACGCGAGAGTGTACACGAGAACAATAGGAGCCAAAAGCCTGCGGCCAGGGTCATCAGGGAAGGGCAAACGGGTCAAGTTTGTTTTCGAAGCGGAGCAAAAAATGCTGGCGGGAAACATGTCAGAATGTTATAATTGTCTAGCCTGCAGTGGGGTACTCTAAAGCGAGTACAACCAAATAAGGGTTTCCTATATGTATGCCAACTGCTGCTAGTGCAAACCCCTCTCTTCTTCATTCCTCATTCTTCACATGCTATCAGAGCATCTACGCTCCTGGCCTGTGGGCCCACCTAACTGCTTCCGCTGCTACTCTGTATGCTGCACGCCCCGAAGCGTGCCCCTCGCGCGACCCTTAGCGGCCCCGTCGCCACCCCTTGCGGCCCCCGTCGCCGCCCTTCTCGGCCCCTCGCAGCCCCTTCGCGGCCCCGTCGCCGCCCCTTCGCGGCCCCGTCGCCGCCCCTAGCGGCTCGTCACCGCCCTTCCAGGCCCCTCGCGGCCCCTTCGCGGCCCCGTCGCCGCCCCTATCGGCCCTGTCGCCGCCTCCAGCGGCCTCGTTGCCGCCCCTACGCGGCCCCATCGCCGCCCCTTCGCGGCCCCGTCGCCGCCCCTAACAGCCCCGTTGCCGACCTTTCAGGCCCCTCGCGGCCCCATCGCCGCCTCCAGTGGCCCCGTCGCCGCCCCTTGCGGCCCCGTTGCCGCCCCTTTCGGCCCTGCCTCGACCCTGCCCCGGCCCTGCCCCGGCCATGCTCCGTTGCCTGTCGCGGCGCACCGGGGGCACGTGCACCGCCCCCCCCTCTTTTCCCGTCGCCTGTCAAGGCGACCTGAGGGGGGCGCGTGGGGGGGGGGCCGAGCGTCGCCCCTTCTGCCGCCTGCTTTGGCACCTTGGGAGGCCGCGCGTCCGCCCCCCCTTTCCCCCCCCCTCGTAACCTCCCTACCCGCCATCCCGCCCTGCCCTGTGTTAGGGTTTGGGGTGGCGAGTAGGGGGTGGCGGGTGTGTGGTCTTCCCTGCTCCTCCTCCTCCTCTGTCTCCCACTGCTGCAGCTGCCGCTGAGGGGGGTGGGTGTGTGGGAGTCGACGGAGTGGTGCTAGGGGGTGGGGTGTAAGTGAGCCTAGGGTGCAGCAGAGGGTGTGTGAAAGGAGGGTGCTGTGGGAGTAGAACTAGGGTTTGAGCAGGGGGTGTGTGTTGAGAGATGTGGGGCAGCTGGAGGAGGTTGTGTGAAGGTAGCTGTCGTGTCGCCTGCAGCGCCTGTAGTCCGTCGCCCTTGCTTCGGTAGCCAGTGAGCCTGTTGCAACAGTCGCCAGTGGGTCCGTTGCTCCTGCCGCTCGTCTATAGCCTCGGAGCCAGTTACTCCAGCAGTCCGTCGTGTGAAGAAATGAGGAATGAATGAACTAGCAAGCAGGTGGTACAAGTAGGAAAACTTGGAAGTGTTGTACCCCATATTGTCTACCCCACTACAGCCTACACAGACTATAGCATATGAGTTTGACACACCCCCATAGGCAAAGTGGGGGAGAAGGAGAGGTCAGAAGACCAGTCAAGCAAAGCAAAGCAAGCTCAGGGTGGATCACAACGTCACCACACAATCCGAGTACAAGAGCAAGTCCAAAAGGCCAGTTCACATGCAAGATCATATATAAAGGTAAACAAGCAAGTGCAGGTATAAAAAGATCAGAGTACAAGCAAGGTCAAGAAGTGAGCAAGTGAGGCCAAGTAGGCACAAGACCTAGCATCGTACGGAAACGCTGATGATCACAAGGCGGAAGTGCCTTGGTAAAGATATCAGTAGTGTTGGCCTCAGAGGCCATGTAAGCAAGGCGCAGCTGACCACGCTGCTGCAGCTCATGAGCAAGAAAGTAGCGAAGAGCAATGTGCTTCGTTCTGCGCTCCAGTCTGTGCTCCCGACACAAGGCCAGCATGGCCTTGTTGTCTACGTACAGAACTGGAGGAGAACAAGGCGGCTCTCCTAGGTCAGTCAGCAGGTAGGTGAGCCAGTGTAACTCCTGTGCAGCCATGGCCCCCGTGTAGATCTCGGCCTCACAGCTGAAGCCGAGAACAGAAGACGAGCGGGTAGACCGCCACGAAACAGAGCCGGAACCAAGGCTGAAGGTGTAACCCTGTGACGACCGCTGCAGAGCCTGGTC
The DNA here is from genome assembly GCA_948144175.1 of Closterium sp. NIES-65. Lineage (NCBI taxonomy): Eukaryota > Viridiplantae > Streptophyta > Zygnematophyceae > Desmidiales > Closteriaceae > Closterium > Closterium sp. NIES-65. Next base: position 1,226,851 of record CANXME010002212.1, read on the forward strand.
GTCAGCCCAAGAAGCGTCAGCGTGACCTGTGAGGACCACTTGACGTCGCCCTCCAAGCACTAGCCCCATGCCTGACGTAATGCACAAGTAGAGCAACACCCTCTTCGCTGCAGCCATGTGCTCCGGTCTGTGTCTCCCAGGAGCAACATAGCGTGCCAAGATGCTAAGAGGGTATGCAAGGTCAGGTCGTGTGCAGGTCATCAGGTACATGAGGCAGCCAACAAGCTCTGGGTACGGGCCACTCGGCTCTACGGACTCATCCGAAGGCAGAGCTGAGAGCGAGTGGCGAGTAGATAGAGGAGTGGCCTGAGGCGAGGAGTACGTGAAGTCGAAGCGCTGAAGGACCTGCTGCACCATGTGTGACTGAGTCAGGGTAATGGTGCGTTGTGCTCTGTCCCGGGTGATCTGCAAGCCAAGGTAGCTGCGCAGTTCACCCAGGTCTGTGCACGTGTGTCTCTTCTGAAGCTTGGACTTCACGTGGGCGAGTCCAGCACTGTCAGCAGTAGCAAAGACCAAGTCGTCGACGTACACGAGGATGTAGAACGGCGGCAAAGAGGTGTCGGTGCGTAGAAACAACGACGGGTCAGGAGTAGAAGGAGCAAACCCAAGAGCCGCAAGTGTAGTCCTCAGTGTGTCGTGCCACTCACGGGTTGCCTGGTGGAGACCGTAGACTAGCCGCCGGAGGCTCCACTGGGTACCAGGAGGAAACGACCCAGTTAAGCCAGGAGGGCGGCGCAACCAGATCTCCTCGTGCAGGCTGCCCTGTAGGAAAGCTGTGCTGAAGTCAAGAGAGTGAAGCTCGTAGTCGCGCTGAGCGGCTATGTGTAGCAGCACCCGAAGAGTGGTCATCTTCGGGGTGGGAGAGAAGGTCTGAAAGTAGTCAACTCCCTGCCGCTGACTGAAGCCTCGAGCCACGTAACGCGCCTTGAAAACAGGCGGAGAACCCGGCGGCCGCTTCACCCTAAAAATCCACATGCCAATGACGATGTTCGCCCAAGGTGGGGGAACCTCGTCGACGTAGGTGCCTGTGGACTTCCAGGAAGCCATCTCTGCGTCCATGGCTGACTGCCACTGAGACGAGTAGGGACCCTCGATCACCATAGCGTACGATCGAGGAGTCGGGATGTCTGGTGCATCCGGGTCTCCCTCACGGGCAATCAGCGTGGACACGAGATGAGGAAAAGCAGTAGCAAAACAGTGGAACTCCTCCTGCCTTTCCTCAAGGACGTCCGTGCTAAGAGCACACTCACCCCGGACGGACGAAGGACAGAGAGACGCAGACTCAGCAACGAGACTAGCAGCGTAGTCTAGACGACAGCGAGCAGCAAAGTCGACAAGCTCAGTAACTAAGGCTGACGCAGCAGTGGACTCAAAGGAAGGGTCAGAGACAACAGTAGCCAGGAGACGAGTGACAGTAGGACTGGCACGACGGAGAGAGCCAGACTCCGGGTCGAAGGGAGGAGCAGGACCAGTAGATGGTGGGAGACCAAGAACCTCCTCAAGTAGCGGAACGAAGTACGGCCCCGGCCGCGCAGTGCCTCTAGAACCTGCAGGGACAGCATCAGTACCCTCAGCGGCAGCACCAGTGTCTGCAGCACCGCCAGCGCCAACAGCGCCAACTCCAACACCCTCAGACGCACCAGCGCCAGCAGAACCACCTGCGCCAACACCCCCAGCAGCTCCAGCTCCAGTAACTCCAGCAGCTCTAGCAGCACCAACTCCTGTAGGACCGGCAGCTCCAGTACCGCCAGCAGCTCCAGCAGTACCTCCAGCATCACCCCTAGCCCTAGCAGCTCCAGTACCGCCAACACGAGCACCTCCGGGACCAGCTGCAACAGTAGTACCTCCAGCTCTAGCAGCACGGCTCCAGCGCCGGGCAAACCACTCGCGCAGCTCCTGCGGAGAGAGCGGCTCCCGCCTCGACGAAGCACCACGAGAGGTCACACGAGCAGACCCAGCACCCCCAGGCTCCGCACCCCCAAGCTCAGAACCCCCAGGATCAGCACCCCTAGACTCAGCACCCCCAGGCTCAGCACCCCCAGACTCAGCACCCCCAGGCTCCGCACCCCTGGACTCAGCACCCAAGGGCTCCGCACCCCCAGACCCGGCACCCGCAGGCACAGCACCTCGAGTAGCACCAGAGTCTACAGCTACCTCGACAGGCTCGACTGCATCTACCTGGGACACACCTGATGAGGAAGGACCCTGAGGGGGGAGGGGGTCTACTGGGGGAGGACCTGGCGCAAGGAAGAGCGGCGGCGGGGGGAGGGGAGCAGTGCGGTAGGGGAAGAGACGGTAGTAAGGCACCGACTCGTCAAAGGTGACGTCCTCGGAGGACAGAACGCGGTGCGAGGTGGGGTGGTAAAACTGCCACCCAGGCGCGTCAGGGGGGAAGCCAAGGAAGACGCAGGGAACAGCACGGGGGGACAACTTGTCCGCAGACAAGTCGCGGACAAACGCCCGAGATCCCCAGACCCGAAACGCAGACGCATCGCCAACCTTCTCCGTCCACCGCAAGGTGGGGGAGGTCTCTGGCAAGGAGACCCGGGGCTGAAGGTTGAGCTGATGCGCTGCGTACTGAACCGCAAACGGCCTCAGAAAATGGGGGGCAGCCGCATGCATCATGGACGTACGAGCGACGTCCATGACCATGCCAATGCGGCGCTCACCAATCCCATTTTGCTGTGGAGAGGCCGGAAGCGTGAAGGTCTGGCGGATGCTGTGTGCACGACAGAAGGCTCCCAGACGGGCAGAGGAAAACTCCCCGCCTCTGTCAGAGTGCAGACGCAGAACACGAAAGTCCGAGCCGTAACTCTCTCTGAGCTGGAGACGAGCTGCGCGGATCTAGTCGATCAACACCTCAGTGACGTCACCCTTGCTGCGCAAGGGGAAGACTGTGGTGTAACGCGAGTAGTCGTCAAACACCAACAGGAAGTAACGCTCGTGCCCCTGTCCACGGACGCGGGCGGGGCCCCACACGTCCATGTGAAGAGTCTGCAGCGGAGCCTCTGTCGGAGGAAACTCGGAGGAGTGAGGGGCGGCGCGATGTCGCCCCTGGACGCAGGGGACGCAGGTAGGGGCAGGCCATGGAGGTAGGGGAGGGAGAGACCGGGGAAGACCAGAGACAAGGACACGGGAGGCCATGCCTCGGAGACGAGGCAGAGAGGGGTGACCAAGGCGGTGGTGCCAAAGGAGAGTCTGGTGGGACAGGAGACGACACGAGCACGGAGCAGACTAAGGACCAGACCTGGACGCTGCTGCAAACACCTGACTCGATGCTGCTACCTGACCAGACTCAGCAGTCGGAGGAGACTCAGTAGTCAGTGTGTACAGGCTCGACCCCGGCCGACGGGTAAACGTGGCCAAGTGTCGGCGTGTCCGAGCACACGTGCAGTGGGTCACCCGCTGACTCGTAGGAGTGAACTGGTCAAACCCCTTATCCTGTAGATCAGCTCCACTCACCAAGTTCGTAGAGAACGAGGGGAGGTAGAGACCTGACAGGGTGCCAGAAGGGGCTGCCGGGCACGGTAAGACAGTGGAGAAGCTAGCAAGGACAAGACCCCCAGAGGGGTCCGCCAGGGAGACCGCAACCGGCCGACTAAGCGGCGTAAGCGTGGTGCGGTCTCGAAAGAAGGAGCGGGAAGCACCCGAGTCAAGGGTGAAGGTGTGTAAGGCCTGAACCGACGTGGTACCTGAGAGAGCAGACTCACAAGCACCTGGGGCAGCAGACGCACTAGCACCTAGAGCAGCAGCCTCACCAGCACCTAGAGCAGGAGACTGGATACCGGGGTCAGGCGGCACACACAGGTGTTAGACTCCCTCGGCACTAGTAGACAATGCATACATTGCAGTGAGAATAGCATCATAGCTAAGAGCAAAGATATCTACCCTCTGCCTAAGCAGCTCCACCCAGTCGGGGAGCTCAGCGTCGTCGCCAAACTTTGTACGCCAAGTGTCGCTCAGACGCGCGAAGTAGCGGGACTCTGTGTGACCAGTCCTGCAAGTCTGACCAGTCCGGACACCAGTGCTAAGAACGTACGGGCAGCGAGCAGTACTCAGCGACCCTCCACTCTGATCGTACCACTCACGAAGCTGCTGGGGTGATAGAGTCTCGCGCGGACGCTGCTGCTGCACCGGGCCACTACAAGAAACCCCCGAACTACCCACTCCAGGACGACTCCCACTACTGCCACCCCGACAACCCCAACTGGTGTACCACTCACGAAGCTATTGGGGGGTGAGGGACTCACGCGGGCGACGCTGGAGCTGCATCCTGCCATTACAAGCAGCTGTGGAACTACTTATTCCAGGACGACTCCCACTACGGCCACCCCGACAACCCCAACTAGCGTACCACTCACGAAGCTGTTGGGGGGTGAGGGACTCACGCGGGCGATGCTGGAGCTGCATCTTGCCACGCGAGGAGCAGCAGTAGCAGTAGAAAGATCAGCAGTAGTAAGAGCAGCAGTAACAGCAGTACGGGTAGGGCAGTGCTCACCAGTGGCGAGAAGGGCAGGCGTACGATGGCGACAACGGCGATGCCGCTACCACTGTAGAGCGAGAGCTCTGCGGCAGCTGCAAGGGTGGCTGCTCCAGGGGCGGCTGCTCCAGGGGCGGCTGCTGCAGTGGCGGCTGCTCCAGGGGCGGCTGCTGCAGTGGTGGCTGCTCCAGGGGCGGCTGCTGCAGTGGCGGCTGCTCCAAGGGCGGCTGCTGCAGTGGCGGCTGCTCCAGGGGCGGCTGCTGCATTGGCGGCTGCTCCAGGGGCGGCTGCTGCAGTGGCGGCTGCTCCAGGGGCGGCTGCTGCAGTGGCGGCTGCTCCAGGGGCGGCTGCTGCAGTGGCGGCTGCTCCAGGGGCGGCTGCTGCAGTGGCGGCTGCTCCAGGGGCGGCTGCTGCAGTGGCGGCTGCTCCAGGGGCGACTGCTGCAGTGGCGGCTGCTCCAGGGGCGGCTGCTGCAGTGGCGGCTGCTCCGGGGCGGCTGCTGCAGTGGCGGCTGCTCCAGGGGCGGCTGCTGCAGTGGCGGCTGCTCCAGGGGCGGCTGCTGCTGCTGGGCGGCTCGGCGGCTCGGCTGCCCGCTAGGGTCGGCGACGGGGCCGGGTAGGGGCGGCGACGGGGCCGCTAGGGGCGGCGACGGGGCCGCGTAGGGAGGGGAGCGGCGACGGGGCCGCTAGGGGCGGCGATGGGGCCACGTAGGGGTGGCTACGAGGCCGCGTAGGGGCGGCGACGGGGCCGCGTAGGGAGGGGAGCGGCGACGGGGCCGCTAGAAGCGGAGACGGGGCCGCGTAGGGGCGGCGACGGGGCCATGTAGGGGCGGCAACGGGGCCGCGTAGGGAGGTCAGCGGCGACGGGGCCGCGTAGGGGCGGCGACGGGGCCGCGTAGGGGCGGGGACGGGGCCGCGTAGGGAGGGGAGCGGCTACGGGGCCGCTAGGGGCGGCGTCAGGGCCGCGTAGGGGCGGCGACGGGGCTGCGTAGGGGCGGCAGCGGGGCCGTGTAGGGAGGGAGGCGGCAACGGGGCGGCTAGGGGCGGCGACAAGGCCGCTAGGGGCGGCGACGGGGCCGCGTAGGGGCGGTGACGGGGCCGTTAGGGGCCGCGAGGGGCCTGGAAGGGCGGCTACGGGGCCGCTAGGGGCGGCGACGGGGCCGCTGAGGGTGGCGCGAGGGGCCGTGAGAGGGGTCTCTAAGAGAGGTCGACAGAAGGGCAGCCCACAAGGCGCGCCTCGGGCAGGAGCGACTGTCGCTCCGATCAGAAAAAAAAGTTTCAGTGGTGGGCCCAAGGAAGCGTTCCCACTAGGGAACCTGCTCTATACCATGTGAAGAAATGAGGAATGAATGAACTAGCAAGCAGGTGGTACAAGTAGGAAAACCTGGAAGTGTTGTACGCCATATTGTCTACCCCACTACAGCCTACACAGACTAAAGCATATGAGTTTGACACGTCGCCCTTGCTTCGGTAGCCACTGAGTCAGCCGCTCCTGTGCCCGTGCCTCTGCAGCTTCAGTCGTTGCCTCCCATCTTCTCTCCCTCCACAGTTCCTCCTCCTCCTCACTTGCCCGTTGTGATTAACTCTAGCTTTGCTCCCTATTGTGAACTCCTGCTCTATACCTGCTTGCTCATTGTGCTGATTACACCCCACTTTGGCTATGGGGGTGTGTCAGAATGTTATAATTGTCTAGCCTGCAGTGGGGTACTTTATAGCGAGTACAACCCAATTAGGGTTTCCTATATGTATGCCAACTGCTGCTAGTGCAAACCCCTCTCTTCTTCATTCCTCATTCTTCACAAAACAGGCGGCAAAAATTGGAAGTGGTCAACAAACTTTGCTGCTATTTGGAACAAGCCAAAGCGGGCGTTTCTGCCGCCCTAGATGCATTGTTGGGCAGTGCATAGTGCATGCCCTCACGCTCAGTTACGGCTGCTTTTGATGTATGCATTATCCTCATTAATATATATGTCAATTCCAACAAAAAAGAGAAAAAAGTATTAGGTAGAACCATAAAGGTTTGGACGCTTTAGTTGGGTTTCTTTGCAGTATTACACGATGGGCCTCTTTTTTATTGTGTGTTACGTTTTGATTCCCATTTTTCTGGGCAACTTCTCTTGATTTTTCAAGGCACCAGCTATACTTAATCCTCCTCTAGGGACAAACGATAAGCAAGTACTTATGTGCTACTATTATAAGATTATGTGCGAGACTAGTTATTTTGTCAGAATATTATGTTTCCCTAGTCTGCAGTGGGGTACTCTATAGTGAGTACAACCCTTTTAGGGTTTGCTATATGTATCCCAATGTTTGCTAGTGAACCCGCTCTTCTTCATTCTCTCGTTCTAATCTTCACATGCTATCAGAGCATCTACGGTCCTGGCCATGGGCCCCCTCAACTGCTTCCGCTGCTACTCTGTGTTCGGCACGCCCCGTGGCGTGCCCCTCGCGCTACTCTTAGCGGCCCCGTTGCCGCCCTTCCAGGCCCCTTGCAGCCCCTTCGCGGCCCCGTTGCCGCCCTTCCAGGCCCCTCGCGGCCCCTTCGCGGCCCCGTCGCCGCCCCTTTCGCGGCCCGTCGCCGCCCTTCCAGGCCCCTCGCGGCCCCTTCGCGGCCCCGTCGCCGCCCCTTTCGCGGCCCGTCGCCGCCCTTCCAGGCCCCTCGCGGCCCCTTCGTGGCCCCGTCGCCGCCCCTATCGGCCCCGTCATCGCCGCCAGCGGCCCCGTCGCCGACCCTAGCGGCCCCGTCGCAGCTCCTATCGGCCCCGTCGCCGCCGCGAGCGGCCCCGTCGCCGCCGCCAGCGGCCCCGTCGCCGACCCTAGCGGCCCTGTCGCCGCTCCTATCGGCCCCGTTGCCGCCGCCAGCGGCCTCGTCGTCGCCTCCAGCGGCCTCGTCGCCGCCTCCTACGGCCCCGTCGCCGCCACTTGCGGCCCCGGCCCGGCCCCCGCACGCGGCCCCCTCAGGTCGCCTCGACAGGCGACGGGAGGGGCGACTTGGGGGGGGGGGGGGGGGGGGGGCGAGCGTCGCCCCTTCTGCCGCCTGCTTTGGCGCCCTGGGAGGCCGCGCGTCGCCCCCCCCCCCCCCTTCCCCCCCCCCCCCGTAACCTCCCTACCCGCCATCCCGCCCTGCCCTGTGTTAGGGTTTGGGGGTGGCGAGTAGGGGGTGGTGGGTGTGTGGTCTCCCCTGCTCCTCCTCCTCCTCTGTCTCCCACTGCTGCAGTTGCCGCTGAGGGGGGTGGGTGTGTGGGAGTCGACGGAGTGGTGCTAGGGGGTGGGGTGTGAGTGAACCTAGGGGTGCAGTAGGGGGTGTGTGAAATGGGGGTGGGATAGTTTGGGGAGGTTGAAGGGGGTGGCCGCCGTGAAGCCCGCAGATCCAGTCGCCCGTGAGACCGTTGCGCCAGTCGCCCGTGAGCCCGTTGCGCCAGTCGCCCGTGAGCCCGTTGCTCAAGTCGCCCGTGAGTCCGTTGCTCCTGCCGCTCAGAGTTAGCCGCGGAGCCAGTTACTCCAGTAGCCCGTGTGCCAGTTGCTCCAGTTGCGCCGTGTGCCAGCAGCTTCAGCTGCCGCCCACTACCTCCTCTCCTCTCATAGTCCCTCCTCCTCCACACTTGCCCTCTGCGATAGCCTCTAGCTGTGCTTACATTTGTGAACTTTAAACTATTGCTTCTTGTACTTGTGGTTAGAATGTGTGGTGACATTGTGATCCACCCTGAGCTTGTTTTGCTTTGCTTGTTGTGCTGATTACACCCCACTTTGACTATGGGGGTGTGTCAGAATATTATGTTTCTCTAGTCTGCAGTGGGGTACTCTATAGTGAGTACAACCCTTTTAGGGTTTGCTATATGTATCGCAATGTTTGCTAGTGAACCCGCTACTATTATAAGATTATGTGCGAGACTAGTTTTTTGTGGGATATCATGTTGTGAAAGATAAGAGAACAGGAATGGATGAACTAGCAGTGAAATGAGTACAAGTAGGAAACCCTAGAATTGTGTACCCCCTATAGGCTAACCCACTGTAGCCTACACAAGCATAACATGTATAATGTTTGACACACCCCCATAGGCAAAGTGGGGGAGAACAAGGGGTCACAAGACCAGTCAAGCAAAGCAAAGCAAGCTCAGGGTGGATCACAAAGTCACCACACAGTCCGAGCACAAGAGCAGGGCCAGAGGCCAGTTCACATGCAGGAGTACAGACATATATATAAAACTAGACAAGCAAGAGCAGGTATATATATATGTCACAGTACAAGTGAAGTCAAGAGGAGAGCAAGTGAGGCAAGACAGGCACAAGACCCAGCTGGGTGCAAAAGCGCTGATGGTCACAAGGCGCGAGTGCCTTGGTGAACACATCAGCAGTGTTGGCCTCAGAGGCCACGTACGCAAGTCGCAACTGACCACGCTGCTGCAGCTCACGAGCAAGGAAGTAGCGGAGAGCAATGTGCTTCGTTCTGTGCTCCAAGCGCTGCTTTCGACACAAGGCCAGCATGGCCTTGTTGTCTACGTATCGCACTGGAGGAGAACGAGGCGGCTCTCCAAGGTCAGTCAGCAGGTAGGTGAGCCAGCGAAGCTCCTGTGCAGCCATGGCCCCGGCGTAGATCTCGGCCTCACAACTGGAGCCGAGAACCGAAGACGAGCGAGTAGACCGCCACGAGACAGAGCCGGAACCAAGGCTGAAGGTGTAACCCTGTGACGACTGCTGCGTAGCCTGGTCGTCAGCCCAAGAAGCGTCCGCGTGGCCGGTAAGGACCACTGGACTCCGCCCTCCAAGCACTAGCCCCATGCCCGACGTACTGCACAGGTAGCGCAATACCCTCTTCGCTGCAGCCATGTGCTCTGGTTTGTGTCTCCCAGGAGCAACATAGCGTGCAAGAATGCTCAGAGGGTATGCAAGGTCAGGTCGTGTGCAGGTCATCAGGTACATGAGGCAGCCAACAAGCTCTGCATACAGACCACTCGACTCTACGGACTCATCCGAAGGCAGAGCTGACAGTGAGTGGCGAGTAGGCAGAGGAGTGGCCAGAGGCGAGGAGTACGTGAAGCCGAAGCGCTGAAGCACCTGCTGCACCATGCGTGACTGAGTCAAGGTAATGGTGCGGCGTGCTCTGTCCCGAGTGATCTGCAAGCCAAGGTAGCTGCGCAGTTCACCCAGGTCTGTGCACGTGTGTCTCTTTAGCAGCTCGGACTTCACGTAGGCGAGTCCAGCAGTGTCCGCTGTGGCAAAGACCAAGTCGTCGACGTACACGAGGATGTAGAACGGCGGCAGGGAAGTGTCGGTGCGAAGAAACAGCGACGGGTCAGCAGTAGAAGGAGCAAACCCAAGGGCCGCAAGCGTAGTCCTCAGTGTGTCGTGCCACTCACGCGGTGCCTGGCGGAGACCGTAGACTGGCCGTCGGAGGCTCCACTGGGTGCCAGGAGGGAAAGTCCCAGTGAAGCCAGGTGGACGGCGAAGCCAGATCTCCTCGTGCAGGCTACCCTGCAAGAACGCAGTGCTGAAGTCGAGAGAGTGAAGCTCGTAGTCGCGCTGAGCGGCTATGTGCAGCAGCACCCGAAGAGTAGTCATCTTCGGGGTGGGAGAGAAGGTCTGAAAGTAGTCAACTCCCTGCCGCTGACTGAAGCCACGAGCAACGTACCGTGCCTTGAAGACAGGTGGAGAGCCCGGCGGCCGCTTCACCCTGAAGATCCACATGCCACTGACAATGTTCGCCCCAGGAGGGGGAACCGCGTCAACGTAGGTGCCTGTGGACTTCCAGGAAGCCATCTCTGCATCCATAGCTGCCTGCCACTGAGAGGAGTAGGGACCCTCTACGGCCTCCGCGTAAGAACGCGGAGTCGGGATGTCTGGTGCATCCGGGTCTCCCTCAGGGGCAAGCAGTACAGACGCGAGATGAGGTGAAGCAGCCGCTAGACACTGTAACTCCTCCTGCCTGTCCTCTAGGACGTCCGTGCCAAGAGCACACTCACCCCCGACGGACGGAGGACAGACAGACGCAGACTCAGCAACAAGACTAGCAGCGTAGTCGAGACGACAGCGAGCAGCAAATTCGACGAGCTCAGCGACTAGAGCAGACGCAGCAGTGGACTCAAAAGAGGGGTCAGTGACGACAGTAGCAAGCAGACGCGTGACAGTAGGACTGGCAGCACGAAGAGAGTCCGACTCAGGGTCGGCAAGCGCAGGAAGAGAGGACTCAGGAGGAGAAGGCAAAGGGGCACGCAGAGGAGCAGTGGACGGACGCAAAGACATCCGGTGCGTGCCAGGGACAGGAGGAGGACGCTGACGCGAACCGCGACCACTAGCGCGAGCAGCACGAACAGGCGACGCGGGACGAGACGCAGGCTCACGACGCTCAGCAAGACCTCCAGTAGGACCACTGTAAGGAGAGGGAGCAGGCAATGGAGCGGAAGGCTCCAGCAGGGACTGCGACTGGACAGGCGGTGGACCCTCTACTGGAGGAGAAAGACCAAGAACCTGCTGCAGGAGCGGAACGAAGTACGGCCGAGGCCGCGCGGCAGCTCTAGACTCAGCAGGGACAGCACCAGCACCCTCAGCGACAGCACCAGCGCCACCCACACCTCCAGCGGCAGGACCAACAGCAGTAGGCTCAGCACCAACGCCCTCAGCAGCTCCAGCTCCAGGAGGACTAGCAGGTCCAGCAGCTCCGGGACCGGCAGCACCCGCACCCTCGACGGTCGAAGAAGCTCCAGCTCCAGCTCCAGCAGCACCTCCAGACTCAGCAGCACGCCTCTAGCGGCGAGCGAACCACTCGCGCAGCTCCTGTGGAGAGAGGGGCTCCCGGCGAGACGCAGCAGCAGGAGAAACCCCAGGCTCAGCAGCTCCAGACGCAGCACCCCCAGGCTCAGCAGCTCCCAGCTCAGCACCCCCAGGCTCAGCAGCTCCCGACCCAGCACCCCCAGACCCAGCACCTCCAGGCACAGCACCCCCCGGCTCAGTACCCCCAGGCTCCGCACCCTCCCCAGTAGCACCCTCAGGCCCAGCACCCCCAGCAGTAGCACCCCCAGGCTCAGTACCCCCGCGCACAGCACCCCCAGAGTCAGCACCCCCAGGCTCAGCACCCGCAGCAGCACCAGAGTCACCAGTAACCTCGACCGGGTCAACGGCGTCTACCTGGGACACACCTGAGGGGGCAGGAACCTGAGGGGGGAGGGGGTCTACCGGGGGGGGAACCGGCACAAGGAAGTCCGGGGGAGGGGGGAGGGAAGGAGTGCGGTAGGGGAAGAGACGGTAGAAGGGGACTGACTCGTCGAACGTGACGTCCTGGGAGGACAGAACACGACGAGAGGAGGGGTGGTAAAACTGCCACCTTGGGGCGTCAGTGGGGAAGCCAAGGAAGACACAGGGAGCAGCACGAGGGGACAGCTTGTCCGCAGACAAGTCGCGGACAAACGCCCGAGATCCCCAGACACGGAACACAGACGCATCGCCAACCTTCCCCGTCCACAGCAAGGCTGGGGACATCGCAGGCCGAGAGACCCGGGGGTGAAGGTTGAGCTGATGCGCCGCGTACCTCACCGCAAACGGCCACAGAAAATGGGGGGCAGCCGCATGCATCATGGACGTACGAGCGACATCCATGACCATGCCAATGCGGCGCTCAGCAATCCCATTTTGCTGTGGTGAGTCCGGAAGCGTGAAGGTCTGGCGAATCCCCCGTGCACGACAGTAGTCCCGCAGAAGGCGAGAAGAGAACTCTCCGCCTCTGTCCGAGTGCAGACGCAGAACAGGAAAGTCCGAGCCGAAGCTCTTCCTGAGCTGGAGACGAGCCTCGCGGATCCAGTCGATCAGCACCTCAGTGACCGCACCCTTGCTGCGCAAGGGGAGGACTGTGGTGTAACGCGAGTAGTCGTCAACCACCAACAGGAAGTAGCGCTCGTGACCCTGCCCACGGACGGGGGCTGGGCCCCACACATCCATGTGAAGCGTCTGCAGGGGAGCCTCTGTCGGGGGGAAGTGGGAGGAGTGAGGAGTAGCCCGGAGGCGACACTCGACAAAGGGGACACAGGAAGGTCCTGGCCCGGAGGGGAGAGGAGGGAGAGACTGGGGAAGACCAGAGACAAGGACACGGGAAGCCATGCTCCGAAGACGGGGCAAGGAGGGGTGGCCAAGACGGTGGTGCCACAGGAGAGTCTCGTGAGACAGGAGGCGACAAGAATAGGGGGCAGACTCAGGACCTCACCGGGACGCAGCAGCAAGCACCTGACCTGACGCAGCCACCTGACCAGACGCAGGGACAGGAGGAGACTCAACGGTCAGGGTGTAGAGACTCGACCCTGGCCGACGCGAGAACGTGGCCAGGTGTCGGCCTGTGCGTGCCTCCGTGCAGTGGGTCACCCGCTGACTCGCAGGAGTGAACTGGTGAACCCCCACATCCTGCAGGTCCGCGCCACTCACCAAGTTCGTAGAGAACGAGGGAAGGTACAGACCAGACAGGGTGCCCGAAGGGGCAGCCGGACACGGGAGGACAGTTGAGAAGTGGGACAGGACAGGACCCCCAGAGGGGTCAGCAAGGGAGACTGCAACCGGCCGGCCGAGCGGCGTAAGGGTAGTGCGGTCTCGAAAGAAGGAGCGAGAAGCCCCGGAGTCAAGTGTGAAAGTGAGGGAGGACGAGGACGACGCAGTACCTGAGAGCGCAGTCTCACCAGTACCTGAGAGCGCAGACGCACTGGCACCTAGAGCAGTAGCCTCACAAGCACCTAGCGCAGCAGTCCCAATGCCCGGGTCGGGCTGGAAACACCGGTAACCCTCATTCTCCTCACTATAAGTCACAGCATACATAGCAGCAAGGATAGCATCAAAATCAAGATCAAAGATCGCTACACCAGCCCTAAGAAGCTCATCCCAGCGAGGGATCTCACTAGCCCCAGGGAACTGCTGACGCCAAGCGTCCGTCAGGCGGCCAAAGCAGCGCTGGGCGGCGTGGGCACCCCCACAGTGCTCACCCGCGCAGTCGCCGGAACGAAGAACGTAGGTGCAGGGACCAGTACCCCCACCCCTCTGACGCCCAGCGTACCACTCACGAAGCTGCTGAGGCGGAGGGATGTCACGTGAGCACTGCTGCTGCTGCCGCTGCGAGCGCTGGCCACTACCACCGCCGCTACGCTGCTGGGTACCACCCCGACCAGCTCCACCTCCTCCACCACCACCGCCTCCTCCGCTGCCGCCTCCACCGCCTCCACCTCCGCCGCCTCCACCTCCGCCGCTGCCTCCACCACCACCGCTGGCACCACCACCACCGTCTCCGCCGCTGCTGCCACCACCACCACCACTCCCGCCACTAGTCCCGCCGCCACCCCCACTCCCTCCGCCGCCACCGCCGCCACCACCACCGCCCCCTCCAGCTCCACCCGCACCCTTGCCCCCCTTGCCCTTGCAGGATCGACGTCTCCCACTAGGGGCAGACGCCGCGCCGACCGACTCAAGACCAAGCAGGTCGGCAGCAGCAGCAGAGGCAACAGAGGGCAGCAAGGGGGAAGGAGAGCACCCCTCAAAGATGGGGGTGCGAGGGTCACCACGAGAAGCACCTACAGCGACTATGCTCTTCGGCGCTGCGAGGAGGGCCTTCTCGAGGAGGTCGACGGTGAGGGTGGTGGGACAGACTGCGAGAAAGTGGTCCCTGACGACGCGAAGGGAGTCAGGGAGGCGCGCGACTACGTAGTAGAGAGCGATGTACATTGGGGGTGGGTTCTTAGCGCAGAACTCAGCAGGAAGGGCAGCGCGGTAGCGAGTGTCACTAGTGCGGAGGTGCGTAATGAGGTCAGCGACAGTGGGAAAGGCAGAGAGGTCAGGAAAGAGGTAGGGAAGCATGAGACGGCTCAGTGCAGCAGTGGCAGGGGAGGAGTAGCGCGCAACTACAGCGTCGTACAAGGTCTGAGCACTCTTGTACTGACTAAAGTGCGCACGCTCAGAGGTAGGGAGGTGGCGACGCACAGCAAGACGTGCAGCAGCATCGCGGGTGGCCCACTGAGAGCGGACAGTGGGATCAGCATCAGCAGCAGGAGCAGGAGAGGCGCCAGAGGTGAGGTCAAAGAGAGAAAGGCCGTCAGCCCTGTCGCACTGTAAGAACAGCTGCAGGTCGTCTAACCAGACCTCAAAATCAATGGCGCGACCCTCAGCGTCAAACGCTAGGACACTAGGGGTAGCCATGGCGACGACAGCGACGCAGTGCAAGCAGTAGGGAAAGAGCTCGCAGTGACAGTGGGACTGTGCTCACCAGGCAGGGCAGGTCGTGCAGCTCTGCAGAAAGGCGGCTCGGCGTCCGGGCGGCTCGGGTGCACAGCGGCTCGGCTCCCGGGCTGCTCGACGGCTGGGCGGCTCGGGTGCAAGGCGGCTCGGCTCCCGGGCGGCTCGGCGGCAGGGCGGCTCGGGGGCAGGGCGGCTCGGCTCCCGGGGGGCTCGGCGACAGGGCGGCTCGGCTGCTGCAGGTGGGGCGGCAGGGCCGCATGAAAGAACCGGGGCGGGGCCGCGTCAGAGCCGGCGGCAGGGCCGCGGGAGGGCCGGCGGCGGGGCTGCTTGAGAGCCGGGGCAGGGGCCTCGTGAGAGCAGGGGCGGGGCCGCTACAGAGCTGGCGGCAGGGCCGCAAGAGAGCCGGCGGCGGGGCCGCGTGAGAGCCGGGGCGGGGCCGCGTCAGGGCCGGCGGCGAGGCCGCGAGAGAGCCGAGGCGGGGCCGCGATCAGGAGGCGGCGGCGGGGCCGCGTCAGAGCCGGCGGCGGGGCCTCGTCGAGGCGGGCGGCGGGGCCGCGTTGGAGCCGGCGGCGAGGCCGGCTAAGAGCCGGCGGCGGGGCCGCGTCAGGGCCAGCGGCGGGCCGCGATCAGCGGGCGGCGGGGCCGCGTCAGAGCCGGCGGCGGGGCCGCGTCAGAGCCGGCGGCGGGGCCGCGATCAGCGGGCGGCGGGGCCGCGTCAGAGGAGGCGGCGGAGCCGCTGCAGAAGAGGCGGCGGGGCCGCGTCAAGCAGGGGTGGCGGGGCCGCGTCAGAGGGACAGCGGGGCCGCGAGAGTAATGGCGACCCGAAGGGTCGCGAAAAAAAATGCGCGCCTCGGGGCGCGCTTCGGTGGGCCCTAAAAAAAACGGTCCTTAGGA
Source organism: Closterium sp. NIES-65 (assembly GCA_948144175.1). Lineage (NCBI taxonomy): Eukaryota > Viridiplantae > Streptophyta > Zygnematophyceae > Desmidiales > Closteriaceae > Closterium > Closterium sp. NIES-65. Next base: position 1,242,421 of record CANXME010002212.1, read on the forward strand.
AGGACCCGCTCTATACCATGTGAAAGATAAGAGAACAGGAATGGATGAACTAGCAGTGAAATGAGTACAAGTAGGAAACCCTAGAATTGTGTACCCCCTATAGGCTAACCCACTGTAGCCTACACAAGCATAACATGTATAATGTTTGACACATGTTGCATTCAGCACTAAAATTTCATGTAGAGCAACAGATATAGCATGTTCTCAAATGCTTTTATGATGGATAGGAGAGAAGTTGATACTGTTGGGCTGAGGAGAAGCCCTTCGGATATTTCAAGGCTAAGACCCTGAGTAGGAATGTTGTAATTGCGGAAGCGTTCTTAGTGAATTTATTGAACCAACTTTCACTAGTGTGTGAGAGCAAGATATGGAGTATAGTAAGGTAATACAAAGGTTTTTATAAGATTACAGGGAATATGAAAAAGGTGTAACTAATTGTTTTGCTGTTGCGGTTCGATACACTGACGACTCAGGCAACTGCTTAGAACCGAGTCGGTTGTTTGCTCTTGCTATCGCACTGTATTTTGTCGAGTCAAAGGTCGCTGACCTCTGACCTTCCTGTAACCTCCAGCTATTACTTTTGGTCAACCTCCTCAGTTTGTCAAACTATATATGTGTTAGTTCTGTATAGGCTATAGAGGGGTCGCCCATATGGGGTACAATCCGAAGTTAGGGTTAGTACTTGTACCCTCATTTCATTCAATGCAACCATCTTGCTTGCTATCTTGACATGGTATCAGAGCAGTAGGTTCGTAGGACCGTTTTTCTTTTGGGCCCACCATACTTAGCTTCCGACTGCAGTTACCGCATTACCCCACTACCTTGCGTCGCGCTGCTCCGCGCACGCCCTGCCTTGCCCCGCGTCGCGCTGCCTCGCGAACGCCTTGCCCTGCCCTGCCTGGCGTCACCCTGCGCCAGCGCCCTGCCCTGCGCCGGCGCCCTGCCTTGTGCCAACGATTGGCCCTGCGCCAGCGCCCTGCCCTGCGCCAGCGCCCTGCCCTGCGCCAGCGCCCTGCCCTGCGCCGGCGCCCTGCCCTGCGCCAGCGCCCTGCCTTGTGCTAGCGCCCTGCCCTGCGCCAGCGTCCTGCCCTGCGCCAGCGCCCTGCCCTGCGCCAGCGCCCTGCCTAGCGCCAGCGCCCTGCCCTGCACCAGCGCCTCGCCCTGCGCCGGCGCCCTGCCCTGCGCCGGCACCATGCCCTGCGCCGGCGCCCTGCCCTACGCCAGCGCCTTTCCCTGCGCCAGCGCCCTACCCTGCGCCAGCGCACTACCCTGCGCCTGCGCCCTGCCCTACGCCCGTGCTGCAGCCCTGCGCGTCGCGCCCTACGGCAGGTCGCGCGTCGCGCGCTGCTGCCTCGCGCGTCGCGCTCTGCTGCAGCCCGCGGGTCGCGCCCTAAGGCAGCTCGTCACGTCGGGCTCTGGTGCCCCTCGCGTCACGCACTGTTGCAGCCTGCGCCAGCGCCCTGCCCTGAGCGCGCTGGTGCCCTGCCCTACGCGCGCTGGCGCCCTGGCCTGTGCCAGCACCCTGCCCTGCACCCGTGCCCTGCCCTGCGCCAGCGCCCTGCTAAACCCTAAATAGAATTAGAATAATAATAATAAAAAAGGCCCTAGGTGCTTTTGCCCTAGGAGCTACTACTTGCTACTGCCTGCTACTGCCCTGCTCTGGCTGCACGCCGCCCTGCTCTGGCCGCGCCCCGCCCTGCTGCTCTTACTGCTGCTGCTGCTACTCGTGCTACTGCCTTCACTCCGTACTGCCCTAGAGGTCGAGCTCCTCCTAGCTTGCCCGCCATGACTTCCCTTTGTCCTACCGGTGGGAGTGGTGACGGCGGTGGTGGCAGCAGTGGGAGTGGTGGCGGCCGTAGTAGGAGTCACTGTGGTACTGTTTGGTGCGGAGTGTCTGGCGGTGGCCAGATGCAGCTACAGCGGCGTCCGACCCTTACGCCTCGGCAGCTTCGTGAGTGGCTTTACCAGCGTGGGCCGTCTCCGAGTCCGGGTCGCTGCCAGTACGTCATTCACTCACAGGCTTCCACCTCCCCTCGTTCTCTACGAACTTGGTAAGCAGCGCAGTTCTCCAGGACCAGTGGGTTGACACCTTTACCCCTGGAAGACACCGTGTGGCAATCCGTACGTGCTCCCGGACCGGGCGCCACCTGGCCAGGTTTACCCGTTGGCCAGGGTCGAGTCTTTACACACTGACGACTGCGCCTCCTCAAGTAGCTGCTACTGGTCAGGTTTTTGCGTCATGTCAGGTAGCCTCCCCTTGTGAGTGTCGCTCCCTGTCGCACCAGACTCTTTGCTGGCACCACCGCCTAGGCCACCCCTCCCTGACACGTCTACGTGGCATGCACCGTTGCCTCCTTGTGTCTGGTCTTCCCAGGTCTCTCCCTCCCCTCCCTGCCTCGCCTGCGCCGCCCTGCCTTCCTTGCGTTGAGGGGCGACAGCGCGTTGCTCCTCACTCCTCGTTTCCCCCGACAGAGGCTCCTCTGCAGACCCTCCACCTGGACGTGTGGGGGCCAGCCCGCGTTCGTGGACAGGGCGGTGAGCGGTACTTTCTGCTGGTTGTCGATCACTACTCGCGGTACACCACGGTCTTCCCCTTGCGCACCAAGGGTGAGGTCCCTACTGTCCTGATCCCTTGGATCCGAGCAGTTTGTCTCCGGCTCCGCCGCAGGTTCTGCCAGGACCTTCCTGTCCTGCGTCTGCACTCTGACAGAGGTGGTGAGTTCACCTCCAACCTCTTGCGGGCCTTCTGTCGGAGGGCATCGAGCAGTCATTCACGCTTCCAAGCTCACCACAGCAAAATGGGGTTGCTGAGCGCCGCATTGGCTTAGTCATGGAGGTCGCTCGTTACTCCTTGATTCATGCGGTGGCTCCCCATTTGCTGTGGCCATTTGCGCTCCGGTACGCCGTGCAGCAGCTCAACCTCTGGCCCCGTGTCTCCTTGCCGGAGACCTCGCCCACACTACGTTGGACGGGGGAGGTTGGCGATGCGTCGCGTTTCTGGGTGTAGGGTGCTCGTGCCCTTGTCCGCGATACTTCTGCGAACAAGCTCTCCTCCCGCACCATTCCCTGTGTCTTCCTTGGCTTTGTCCCTGGCGCGCCTGGCTGGCAATTTTACCACCCCACCTCGCGCCGTGTCTTCCCCTCTCAGGACGTCACCTTTCAGGAGTCGGTTCCTTTCTACCGTCTCTTCCCCTTCCGCACTGCCCCTCTCCCTCCCCCGCCGCTTTTCCTCGCTCCAGGTCCCCCTCAGGTAGACTCCCACCCCCCTCAGGGTCCTGCTCCTTCAGGTTTGTCTCAAGTAGACCCGCCCCCCTTGGCTGAGCCTGTAGAGGTCACTAGCGACTCAGGTGCTGCTGCGGAAGGTGCGGCTGGGGGTGCTGCTTCTGAGGGTGCCGAGCCTGTGCGTAAGGTGCTGGGGAGTGTGGAGCCTGGGGGTGTTGAGCCTGCGGCTGCGGAGTCTGGGGGTGCTGAGCCCGTCCGTGAGGTGCTAGGGGGTGCGGAGCCTGGGGGTGCTGAGTCTGCTGGCATTCCTCTGGGTCTCGTTTCACGACGCGGGCCTGTCTCACCATAGCAGGCACGAGAGTGGCTTGCGTCGCGTACCCGCATGAAGAGTCGTGCTGCTGGAGTTGCTTGTCGTGGAGGCGCTGGGAGTGCTGGTGTATTTGGTCCTTGAGGTGCTCGTACTGGAGGTACTGGAGCTGCCGGGACTGGTACTACTCCTGGAGCTGGAGGTGTCGGCTCTGGGGGTGCTGCTGCTGGAGGTACTAGGGCTGGAGGCCCTGGAGCTGGTGCTGTCGACCCTGGCGTTGGAGACCCTGGAGTTGGAGGTGTCAGTTCTGGGGTTGCTGCTGCTGGAGGTACTGGGACTGGAGGCCCTGGAGCTGGTGCTGTCGACCCTGGCGTTGGAGACCCTGGAGCTGGAGGTGTCGGTTCTGGGGGTGCTGTTGCTGGAGGGCCCTGGTGCTGGTCCTGTCAACCCTAGAGTTGGGGACCTTGAGGCTGGAGGTGCCGGTTCTAGGGGTGCTGCTACTGGTGGCGCTGGAGCTGGAGGTTCTGGAGCTGCTTGAGGCGCTGGGGCTGGAGGTACTGCTGCTGGAGTCCCTGGAGCTGGAGGTGCTGCTGCTAGAGGCGCTGGAGCTGGAGGTGCTGCCCCCGGAGTCGCTGGAGCTGGAGGTTCTGGGGCTGCTGGAGGCGCTGGAGCTGCTGGACGCGCTGGAGCTGGAGGTGCTGCTGCTGGAGTCACTCGAGCTGGAGGTGCTGCTGCTGGAGTCACTCGAGCTGGAGGTGCTGCCCCCGGAGTCGCTAAAGCTGGAGGTTCTTGGGCTGCTGGAGGCACTGGAGCTGCTGGACGCGCTGGAGCTGGAGAATCTTGAGCTGCTGGAGGCGTTGGAGCTACTGGTACTGGTGGCGCTGCACCGTAGTGACTGTTTTTCGCTCCGTCGTCACCGTCGTCTCTACCACCGTCTGACTCCGTGCTTCGCCAGGTTCTTAGCCTCGCGTCTTCCACTGGCCTCCCGTTACAGCCCATCGCACCACTGTCTACTCCTTCTCCTTAGACTGAGCAGACAGACTCGCTTACAGAGCATCCTGAGCCTACGTCTCGTCTGCCTCGCCTGTTCGCGCTAGTCTCACTAATCGTCGTGTTCCTCGTGAGCGTCCGCCTCCTGTCCCTGGCACGCATGCTATGGCGCTTCGTCATTCCTCTGTTCCACAGCGTGTTCCCCTACCGTCTCCTCTTGCGTCTTCTCTGCCTGACGTTCAGGACCCTGAGTCTGACCTGGCTCGTGCTGCTCACCCTACTGTCACGCGTCTGCTCGCCACTGTTGTCACTGACCCGTCGTTTGAGTCTGCTACTGCGTCACCCTTAGTCTCTGAGCTTGTTGACTTTGCTGCTGCCTGTCGTCTAGACTACAGTGCTAGTCTTATTGCTGAGTCTGAGTCTGTCTGTCCTCCGTCCGTCGGGGGTGAGTGTGCTCTTGGCACGGACGTCCTTGAGGACAGGCAGGAGAAATTTGAGTGTCTTGCAGCCGCTGCGCCTCATCTCGTGGCCATGCTGCTTGCCCCTGAGGGAGACCCGGATGCACCAAACATCCCGACTCCACGTTCTTACACTAAGGCGATCGCGGTTCCCTACTCCTCTCAGTGGAAGACAGCCATGGACGTAGAGATGGCATCCTGGAATTCCACAGGCACTTACGTCGATGAGGTTCCCCCTCCTGGGGCGAACATCGTCGATGACATGTGGATTTTCAGGGTGAAGCGGCCGCTGGGTTCCCCTGTCTTCAAGGCTCGTTACGTTGCACGAGGCTTCAGTCAGCGACAGGGAGTTGACTACTTTCATAACTTCTCCCCCACCCCAAAGATGACCACTCTTCGGGTGCTGCTTCACGTTGCCGCTCAACGTGAATACGAGCTTCACTCTCTGGACTTCAGCACAACTTTCTTACAGGGCAGTCTGCACGAGGAGATCTGGTTGCGCCGCCCACCTGGCTTCACTGGGTCGTTCCCTCCCGGTACCCAGTGGAGCCTCCGTCGGCTAGTCTACGGTCTCTGACACGCGCCTCGTGAGTGGCACGACACACTGAGGACGACACTTGCGGCTCTTGGTTTTGCCCCTTCCACTGCTGACCCATCGCTGTTTCTACGCACCGACACTTCACTGACGCCATTCTACATCCTCGTGTATGTCGACGACTTGGTCTTTGCCACTGCTAACATTGAGGCTCTCGCCCTTGTGAAGTCGGAGCTGCAGAAGAGACACACGTGCACAGACTTGGGTGAGCTGCGCAGCTACCTTGGCTTGCAGATCACCCGGGACAGAGCACGCCGCACCATCACACTCACTCAGTCACACATGGTGAAGCAGGTCCTTCAGCGCTTCGGCTTCACTTGGTCCTTGCCACAGTCCACTCCTCTAGCTACAGGTCACTCGCTCTCAGCTCCACCTTCAGACGAGTCCGTAGAGCCGAGTGGCCCGTACCCAGAGCTAGTGGGCCGCCTCATGTACCGGATGACTTGCACTCGTCCTGACCTTGCGTACCCTCTTGGCCTTCTGGCACGCTACGTGGCTCCTGGTAGGCACCAAAAGGTGCATATGGATGTTGCAAAGAGGGTAATGCGCTAATTGTGCAATACATTGGGCATGGGGCTCGTGCTTGGAGGGCGGAGCTCAGTTGTCCTCACTAGACCCTCAGACGCTTCTTGAGTTGACGACCTGGCTACGCAGCGGTCGTCACAGGGTTACACTTTCAGCCTTAGCCCCGGCTCTGTTTCTTGGCGGTCTACCCATTCGTCTTCTGTTCTCAATCCCAGTTGTGAGGCTGAGATCTACGCCACAGCCATGGCTGCACAGGAGTTACGCTGGCTCACCTATCTGCTGACTGACTTCGGAGAGCGGTCTCATTCTCCTCCAGTTCCGTACGTAGACAACAAGGCCGCCATTGCCTTGTGTCAGGAGCACAAACTGGAGCACAGAACGAAGCACATCGCTCTGCGTTACTTCCTGGCTCGAGAGTTGCAGCAGCGTGGTCAGCTTAGTCTTGCTCACGTGGCCACTCGGGCCAACACTACTGATATATTCACCAAGGCACTTCCATCTGGTGATCATCAGCGCTTCTGTACTATGTTAGGCCTTGTGCCTGTTTTTTCTCACTTGCTCACTTCGTGACTTTGCTTGTTCTGTGATCTATATATATGCCTGCATGCTTGCTCTTGCTAGGTAGTGATCAGTGTAGTGTTGTTGCTGCATATATACCTCTGCATGTGACCTGGCCTTGTGGCCCTTTGCTTGTGCTCGAGTGTGTGGTGACGTTGTGATCCACCCCGAGCTTGCTTTGCTTTTCTTGACTGGTCTTGTGGCCCCTTGTTCTCCCCCACTTTGCCTATGGGGGTGTGTCAAGCTATATATGTGTTACTTCTGTGTATGCTATAGTGGGTTAGTACTTGTACCCTCATTTCATTCAATGCAACCATTCCTGCTTGCTATCTTGACACCGTTGACTCACCGTTTCTTCGCTGAGATTCGACTCGTTTGCAGTCTGTTGTTTCGACACAACTGGAGCGTTTAAATTACTTGTTTCCAACACTCCCCTTCGCTTCTGGAGTGTTGCTGCCGATGACATGGCTTTGTCTAGTCAGCAGCATGCATTACGCGAACTTCAGCTTTCCGAGTTTCTTTGTCAAGTAATCAACTACCATCTCGGATGTAGGACAGTAGGATAGCTCGAGTCTCCCCTTATCGACTTCTTCTTTCACAAAGAAGTACCGGAGGGCGATGTGCTTCGTTCGATTTGCGAACCCGTTCTTGTTCGCTATGCAAATGGCCGATTGGTTGTCGCAGAACAGGGAGAAGTTGGGTAACTGAGCCAGCTTTGCTTCTTCCAGTAGTTCACGAAGGTACAATCCTTCCTTGGTGGCTCAGCAGAGTGCGATATATTATACTTCAGCTGAGGAGAGAGCGATTAATTTTTGTTTGCTCGACTGCCATGAGATGGGGCCGATAGGCTCAATTCGGTAGATGTAGCCGGTGCGCGATCGCCTATTGTCAGAAACGCCGGCATGATCAGCATCCACGTAGCCGATTAGCTTGGGCGTCATAGTTCCGCTTTTGTGGTAGGTTAAGCCGATTGTCGGGGTGCTGACGAGGTAGTGAAGAGCGCGATCGAGTTCGGCCATGTGATCTGCTTCAGGCTTCTTGAGGTAAGTGGGGAGTTGGCTAGCTGAGTAAGATAGGTCCGGTCGGCAAGTAACGGCTGCGAAGAGTAGACAGCCTAGCTTTCGTTGGTAGTCGCAAATGCCGGCGGGTTTGAGCAGGGCGCACGTTTCCTTGCGATTTCCGTTGGTGTAGCGATATGGCGTGATGATGGTAGCTGGAGTTAGTCCGAAGCATTTGGCGATGGTGTCGGCGTATTTTGCGGCGCTGAGGTAGATCGCGTTCTCCCCTTCGTGTATGTTGAGTCCCAGATACTGTATCACGGTAGACGAGACGGTGAGCGTGAGGTCCCGCTGCAGCTCCCCTTCAAACCAAGTTGTTGTTATCCTGTCAATGGAACCTATGTAAAGTAGGTCGTCTTCATAGACGATGAGCAGGATGTAGTCCGTCCCCTTAGTGAGTCGGTACATTCCTTGGTCATGCGGTAGTTGGCGGAATCCGATGCGAATTAGTCGGGCGTGAAGATACTACTGCCACAGCCTCGGGGTTTGCTTGATGACGTACAGTGATTTCAGCAGCTGACAGACTTGATTGGGGTTTGCGTTAGAGCCATGTGGTTGTTCGACAAAAATCTCAGTGTCGACGGGAGCGTACAGAAAAGCATTGGCGACATCGATTTGGCGGAGCTTCTTCCGCTTCATGGCGGCTATCGCAAGGAGATCCGTAGTGAGGTGTGTCGGCTAACTGGCACGAAGGTTTTGGTGAAGTCTCGTCCATGCTCTTAATCGAAGTCGCATACGACCCAGCGTGCTTTGAACTTGTCGATAGTCCCGTCGCCTTTCTTTTCACGCGGAAGACCCATTTTCTGGCGAGAATGGTTTTGTTGTGTGCCACTCCGATGGGTACGATTTTCCAAGTGTTGCGGTCTTCCAGCGCTTTAACTTTTTGTACATGGCTTCACGCCATTTTCCCCTTTGCCCCCCCCCCCCCCCCCCCCCCCGAGAGCCTGCTGAACCGTGGCAGGCTCCTTAGGCGGTGCTGCTCCGTGGACGGCGGTGACGAGTCCCAGTATCTGCAGCCCACTCTGTGTGTAGCGGGGGAGGTTTGTGTCTTCGGGATAAGCTGCTTCATCTCCCGCTTTTGGATCAGGTAGGAAATTGGGCCCTATGCGTTCGGAGACGTTGGTGTTGACTGGTTGAGGTATAACATAGCTGTTGTCAGCGAAGTCGTAGTAGACTTCGGCGTTGACACTTTCGCGAGGGTTATCGTCGTCCATGGGGATATTCACTGAGCAATACGGAAGAGGCCCGGCTTCCTCCGAGGCTCCATCCACGTTCTGCTCGTCCCAGTCAGCTTCATCTGCTCCCAAAGCGAAGGGTCGGTCCCCACGAAAGCCGCCCGTGACATCTCGTTCTGCTTCCAGGTTGTCCAGGTACGTCTGAAGTGTGGGTCACTCGTAGAAGATGACATCACGTGCTACTAGTGTTTCCTTTGTGTGGACGTAAAAAAATTTCCATGCGTTGTAGTGTTTTTCGATGCCTAGGTGTAGTCCCCACTTAGCGCGTTGGGAGCATCGGCCGGCTCGTGCGGCTGGGGGTCGGTACTGTACCATGCAGCCGAACACACGTAACATTTTTGTGCTGCCCAATTTTCCTGTCCACAGCAGATGCGGTGATGCGTTGTTCGGGAGCGATGATGACTAGAGCAAGCTGTGCAGCATGACAGCGTGGTCCATCTCCTCGAGCCACTGGTGGTTGGGTAGCCGCATGCCACGTAGCAGCTTGCGCATGGTGTTCTGGAGGGTCCTGTTCATTCTTTTGGCCACACTTTGTTGCTGATGAGCGTAGGGAAGCAAGATGAGTCAATTGATGCCTCTCTCTGCCAGGTACTGCGAGAATTGCTGTGACTGATACTCTCCTCCTCCGTCTCACTTGAAACTTTTCAGCTTCACTCTTGATTCCCTTTCTGCTACTGGAAGCCAGGCGACAGAAGCTTCGAAAGCCATGTCGCGGCTCGGAAGGCTGAGGTGCCAAACGTATCGGGTGGCGGCGTCGATGAACATGATAACGTAGTTGCAGGTGCGCGCGGGTTGTGGTGAGAGACGAGCGGCTGGTGAGGTAAGTCGGCTTCAGGGCAGGTAAAACATGTTCCGCGAACTTGTTAAAGTTCTCTGCCGTCGTGTAGTAGCAGTGAATCTTTGTCAAGTACTCGAGCTCTTATTGTGTCGTTTAATGTTGTGTTGCTCGGATGTCCCATCCTTGCGTGCCAGATTGATTCTCTGGCGCGATGTCCGAATGATCGCCTATACAGGTCCGAGTTGGAGTAAAATCCCGCGGTGAGGCTGGCGCTTTTGTGAACTTCCTGTGGAGTGGGAGTCAACTGCTGCGCAGGAGTTGGTGAAGTATCATCGATCAAAGCTGGTGCCGTTGAAGGACCCACGATTGGTGTTGTAGTCGGTGTTGCCTCTACTGCTGCCAATGTAGTCTCTGCTGCTGCCGATGTTGTCTCTGCTGCTGCCGGTGTTGTTTCTGTTGCTGTTGGTGTTTTCTTTGCTGCTGTCGGTGCTGTTTCTAGTGCTGCCAGTGTTGTTTCTGCTGCTGTCGGTGTTTGTTGAATTGTCACTAACGCTCTCGTTTGTTCAGCTTCAGGTATAGTATGCGAGTACCAGAAACCTCCAGGACTGAAGTCGGGGTCGAGATCTGGTGGGTCTGACCAAGATGTGAAGCTGGCAATGGCGTCGCTGTCGGCGGTGCCTTGGTCTAGAACGAAGTCAAGAACGAAGGGTCAGAATAATATATAATTCTATATATTGTTTTATAACTGCCTGTAGTGTAGAATACTGTAGTCATATAACTTTTTGTTTGGTGGTGCACCTTTTTTCATTCTTGCCTATTTGTACTGCTTGCTCTATAGTGAACAAACCCTCTTTTGTTGGCCAACTTTCTCCTCTCGACACTCTCGTTAACCCCCTTCCTAGCACCTAAGGTTTCCATAGTCTCCTATTCTCAACACGAAGACGTTGTTCTTCAAGACTGCCTTGCCGATGTAGAGTCCACCTCTCCCGTGGTACAACTTGAACTCCTTGGTGGTGCTGTCTGCTTCAAGATGGATTCCCTTCACCATTAGTTGACTGACGCTGAGTAAGTTGTAGCCGGGTCCTTCTGCTATTTAAACCTTTGACATCTGCAGAATAACATTGGTTTCTCGAGATTGGAGTTGAACTATCCCTTGTCGTCGTGTGCGCAGGTTCTGGTTGTTGGCGACAGTGATTACGACCTCGCGTTGAAGTTGGTGTTCCCGTTGAATGAAGCGACCTGAGGAGCACATGTGTTGTCCGCAGCAACTGTCTAAGAACCAGGTGTCCTTCCCGGACGGCTCGCTCTGGGCGATGGCTGCGTACGTCGGATTCAGCTCCAATGATTCATGGCGAGGGGTGCTTTCATCGAGTTGTGCTTCGGGTGAGTAGTATGGTGGCGATCCGGCGATGCAGGAGTCTGTTGTTCGTGCCATGCAGCTTACGATGTTTCTTGCACCTTGTGCAGGTTTTGTCGTCGATGTCGTTGAGGGCTGTACACGACTGGTGGGATGCGCTTGTGTAGAAGCAACTTGACTGCTTAAGGGTCGAAGTTGACGTTGCGGCGGCGTTGACTGCTGTCAAATTATAATGTTGTGTAGGCTAAAGTGGGGTAGCCTATATGGGGTACACATTTCTAGGGTTGCATATTTGTATCACTTTCGTTCCTTAGTCAATCATTCTCGTTTCAGTCTTCTCATGGTATCGAGCAGGTTCCCTAGTGGGAACAATGCCTAGGGCCCACCACATCGATTTTTTTTCCTGCCCGGAGCGCGCTCAGCCCGAGTCGTGCTCCTCTCTCTCACTGCGTCGCGCCGCCCTAGCGGCCCCGTCGCCCTAGCGGCCCCGTCGCCCTAGCGGCCCCGTCGCCCTGGCGGCCCCATCGTCCTAGCGGCCCCGTCGCCTAGCCCTACGGCCCCATCGCCTCGCCCTACGGCCCCGGCGCCGCCCTGTCCCGGCCCCGCCGCCCTTCGCTGCGGCCCTGCCGCCCTTCACTGCGGCCTCGCCGCCCTTCGCTGCGGCCCCGCCGCCCTACGCTGCGGCCCCGCCGCCCTTCTTTACAGCCCCGCCGCCCTTCCCTAGGCCCCGCCACCCTTCGCTGCAGCCCCGCCACCCTTCGCTGCGGCCCCGCCGCCCTTTGCTGCGGCCCCGCCGCCCTTTGCTGCGGCCCCGCCGCCCTTCTCTGCGGCCCCGCCACCCTTCGCTACGGCCCCGCCGCCCCTCTCGCTGCGGCCCCACCGCCTACCTTGCGGCTCCGCCGCCCTTCGCTGCGGCCCCGCTGCCCCTCTCGCTACGGCCCCGCCGCCCCTCTCGCTGCGGCCCCGCCGCCTACCTTGCGGCCCCGCCGCCATTCGCTGCGGCCCCGCCGCCCTTCGCTGCGGCCCCGCCGCCCTTCGCTGCGGCCCTGCCGCCCTACCGAGCCGCCCGAGCCGCCCGAGCCGCCCAAGCCGCCCGAGCCGTCCGTTCCGCCCGAGCCGCCCGAGCCGCCCGAACCGCCCGAGCTGCCCGAGCCGCCCGAGCCGCCCAAGCCGCCTGAGCCGCAGAGGAGCCGAGCCGCTGGTGCCGCCGAGCCGCAGTTGCTGCAAAGCCGCCCGAGTCGCCCGAGCCGCCGTGTTGACGTGCTGCTGTGCTGCCGAGCTGCCCGAACCGCCTTGTCTGGTGAGAGCAGCGCTTCTGTCACTGCACTGCCCCTGTCCTACAGTTAGCACTGCTAGCCTACTGCTGTCATGGCCACCCCCAGTGTTCTCGCTTTTGACGCTGAGGGTCGGGCCATTGACTTTGAGGTCTGGGTAGATGAGCTGCAGCTTTTCCTACAGTGCGATAGGGCGGACGGTCTCTCCCTCTTTGACCTCACCTCTGGTGCCTCCCCCGCCCCTGCTGCCGATGCCGACGCCACAGTTAGCTCCCAGTGGGCCACTCGCGATGCTGCTGCACGTCTTGCTGTGCGTCGCCACCTGCCTACCACTTAGCGCGCACACTTTAGTCAGTACAAGAGTGCTCAGACCTTATACGACGCCGTAGTTGCGCGCTACTCTTCCCCTCCCACTGCTGCACTGAGCCGCCTCATGCTGCCGTACCTCTTCCATGACCTTGCTGCCTTTCCCACAGTCGCTGACCTCATTACGCACCTCCGCACTAGTGACACTCGCTACCGCGCTGCGCTTCCTGCTAAGTTCTGCGCCAAGAACCCCCCCCCCCCATGTACATCACTCTCTATTATATAGTCACCCGCCTCCCTGACTCCCTTCGTGTAGTCAGGGACCACTTCCTCTCGGTCTGTCCCACCACTCTCACTGTTGACCTCCTAGAGAAGGCCCTCCTAGCAGCGGAGAAGAGCATAGTCGCTGTAGGAGCCTCTCATGGTGACCCTCGCACCCCCATCTTTGAGGGGTGTTCCCCTTCCCCCCTTTTGCCCTCTGTCGCCTCTGCTGCTGCGGCCGACCTTGTTGGTCTTGAGTCGGTCGGTGCGGCGTCTGCCCCTAGCGGGAGACGCCGCTCTGGCAAGGGCAAAGGGGGCAAGGGCGCGGGTGGAGCTAGCGGGGGTAGCGGAGGTGGCGGTGGAGGCGGCGGAGGGAGTGGGGGTGGCGGTGGGAGTGGTGGCGGGGGTGGAGGTGTCGGTGGCGGCAGTGGAGGCGGAGGCGGCGGAGGCGGTAGCGGTGGGAGCGGAGGCGGCGGTGGTGGCGGAGGTGGAGGAGGCGGTGGTGGAGGAGGTGGAGCTGGTCAGGGTGGCGCTTCGCAGCAGAGCGGCTCCGGTGGTGGTCAGCGCCAGCAGCAGCAGCAGCAGCAGCGTTCTCGGGACATCCCCCCCCCTCAGCAGCTTCATGAGTGGTACGTTGCGCGTCAGCGTGGTGGGGGTTTTCGTCCGTGCACCTACGTCCTTCGCACCGGCGACCGCGCGGATGAGCAGTGTGGGGGTGCCCACTCCACCTAGCGCTGCTTTGACTCAGGGGCTTCTCGCTCCTTCTTTCGAGACCGCACCACACTCACGCCGCTTGGTCAGCCGGTTCCAGTCTCCCTGGCAGACCCCTCTGGGGGTCCTGTCCTCTCTCACTTCTCCACTGTCCTCCCGTGTCCGGCTGCCCCCTCTGGCACCTTGTCTGGTCTTTACCTCCCCTCGTTCTCTACGAACTTGGTGAGTGGTGCTGACCTGCAGGATGCGGGGGTTCACCAATTTACTCTTGCGAGTCAGCGGGTGACCCACTGCTCGGACGCTCGCACAAGCCGGCACCTAGCCACGTTTACGCGTCGGCTGGGATCGAGCCTCTACACCTTGACCACTGAGTCTCCTCCTATCCCTGCGTCTGGTCAAGTAGCTGCGTCGGGTCAGGTGTTTGCTGCAGCGTCCAGGTCTGGTCTTGAGTCTGCCCCTTGCTCGTGTCGCCTCCTGTCTCACGAGACTCTCTTGTGGCACCACCGTCTTGGTCACCCCTCCCTGCCTCGTCTCCGAGGCATGGCCTCCCGTGTCCTTGTCTCTGGTCTTCCCCGGTCCCTCCCTCCCCTTCCTTCGGGGCCTTGTCCTTCCTGTGTCCCCTGTGTCGAGGGGCGGCTACGGGGTGCTCCTCACTCCTCTCCGTTTCCCCCGACAGAGGCCCCGCTGCAGACGCTTCACATGGACGTGTGGGGCCCGGCCCGCGTCCGTGGACAGGGTCACGAGCGCTACTTTCTGCTGGTGGTTGACGACTACTCGCGTTACACCACAGTCTTCCCCTTGCGCAGCAAGGGCGATGTCATTGAGGTGTTGATCGACTGGATCCGCGCAGCTCGTCTCCAGCTCAGGAGGAGCTTCGGCTCGGACTTTCCTGTTCTGCGTCTGCACTCTGACAGAGGCGGAGAGTTCTCCTCTGGCCTTCTGCGAGCCTACTACCGTGCGCGAGGCATCCGCCAGACCTTTACGCTTTCGGACTCTCCACAGCCAAATGGGATTCCTGAGCGCCGCATTGGCATGGTCATGGACGTCGCTCGTACGTCCATGATGCATGCGGCTGCCCCCCATTTTCTGTGGCCGTTTGCGGTTCGGTACGCGGCGCATCAGATCAACCTTCACCCCAAGGTCTCCAGGCCGGAGACCTCCCCAGCTTTGCTGTGGACGGGGAAGGTAGGCGATGCGTCTGCATTCTGTGATTGGGGATCTCGAGCGTTTGTCCGCGACTTGTCTGCGGACAAGCTGTCCCCTCGTGCTGCTCCTTGTGTCTTCCTTGGCTTCCCCCCTGACGTGCCAGGGTGGCAGTTCTACCACCCCACCTCTCGTCGTGTTCTGTCCTCTCAGGATGTCACGTTTGACGACTCGGTCCCCTACAACCGCCTCTTCCCCTACCGCACTCCTTCCCTCCTCTCGCCACCGCTCTTCCTTGTGCCAGGTCCCCCCCCGGTAGACCCCCTCCCCCCTCAGGGTCCTGCCCCTTCAGGTGTGTCCCAGGTAGACGCGGTCGAGCCGGTCGAGGTTACTGGTGACTCTGGTGCTGCTGTGGGTGCTGAGCCTGGGGGTGCTGACTCTGGGGGTGCTGTGCGGGTGGGTACTACGCCTGGGGGTGCTGGGCCTTCGGGTGGTACTGCTGGGGGTGCTGAGATTGGGGGTGCTGCGCAGTTCCCCCTCCTGGGGCGAACATCGTTAGTGGCATGTGGATCTTCAGGGTGAAGCGGCCGCCAGGTTCTCCACCTGTCTTCAAGGCGCGGTACGTGGCTCGTGGCTTCAGTCAGCGGCAGGGAGTTGACTACTTTCAGACCTTCTCTCCCACCCCGAAGATGACCACTCTTTGGGTGCTGCTACACATAGCTGCTCAGCGTGACTACGAGCTTCACTCCCTTGACTTCACCACTACTTTCTTGCAGGGTAGCCTGCACGAGGAGATCTGGCTGCGCCGTCCACCTGGCTTCACTGGGACTTTCCCTCCTGGCACCCAGTGGAGCCTCCGACGGCCAGTCTACGGTCTCCGCCAGGCACCGCGCGAGTGGCACGACACACTGAGGACTACGCTTGCGGCTCTTGGGTTTGCTCCCTCTACTACTGACCCGTCGCTGTTTCTGCGCACCGACACCTCTCTACCGCCGTTCTACATCCTCGTGTACGTCGACGACTTGGTCTTTGCCACAGCTGACACTGCTGGACTCGCCCACGTGAAGTCCGAGCTGCAGAAGAGACACACGTGCACAGACCTGGGTGAACTGCGCAACTACCTTGGCTTGCAGATCACCCGGAACAGAGCACGCCGCACCATTACCCTGACTCAGTCACACATGGTGCAGCAGGTCCTTCAGCACTTCGGCTTCATGTACTCCTCGCCTCAGGCCACTCCTCTGCCTACTCGCCACTCGCTCTCAGCTCTACCTTCGGATGAGTCCGTAGAGCCGTGGTCAGTTGCGACTTGCGTACGTGGCCTCTGAGGCCAACACTGCTGATATCTTCACTAAGGCACTTGCGCCTTGTGATCATCAGCGCTTCTGTACTCAGCTTGGTCTTGTACCTGTCTTGCCTCACTTACTCACTTCTTGACCTTGCTTGTACTGTGACATATATATATACTCCTGCTCTTGCTTGTTTAGCCTGTTATATATATATATATATATATATGTGTTCGTCCATGTGAACTGGCGTTCTGGCCTTGAACTTGTGCTCGGAATGTGTGGTGACGTTGTGATCCACCCTGAGCTTTGTCTGCTCTTCTTGACTGGTCTTGTGACCCCTTGTTCTCCCCCACTTTGCGTATGGGGGTGTGTCAAATTATAATGTTGTGTAGGCTATAGTGGGGTAGCCTATATGGGTACACATTTCTAGGGTTGCATATTTGTATCACTTTCGTTCCTTAGTCAATCATTCTCGTTCCAGTTTTCTCAACTGCTTCTGATTCGGGCAGTGTGTGCGAAGGTGTCTTGACGTCTTGCAGAGATGGCAGAACGGTGGTACGTACCGTTGTGTTTGATGTTTGTTATGTCAATTGTTGTTGTTGTTGTAGCGCCTTTGAGTGTGAAATGCGAACTCTGGTGCTGACGCTTTCTTCTTGTGTCGTTCTTCGTGTAGGTCCATGTCCTGGTGTTCAGCATGAGTTTTGGCGCAGAGTGCTGCTTCGGAGATCTTCCCGTGAGCTCGGGGGATAGCTTGAGTGGAGCGCCAATGAGGGCCGAGGCCAGAGATAACAACTGTCACGAAGGCTTCTTCGGATATCGATCCTCCGCATCAAAAGAGTCTGTCGCGTAGTCCACGACAGCGGCTTATATACGCCATCCTTTTTTCACTGGGTTTCATTTCCACCATTGTCGGCTGTGCCATGAGACAACTTTGATTAACACTGTCTGTTGCTTGATATAGGTTCTTCAGGTGGTTGTATGCGAGCTCGACGGAGTTGCCGTATCCAAGATAAGACCGGATGTTCTGCTGCTCGTTTGCCGTTATGTTCCGTAGCAGGATTGTGTATGCCATCAGCGACTGATAGGTGTACTGCTGGTTGTCGTTCTGTGTTCCGTGCATTGGGTATGGCAGGGATCCGTCGAAAAATCCGAGGATTTGCACGCCTTCCATCATCAGCTCAAACTCAAACGACCAGGTATAAAAGTTCTTGCCGTCGAAAGGTGTCGATGTCTGTACTTTCAAGACGTGCGCGAACTGTGATTGTACCTAAAGCGCGTCCAACGTCTTTTCTTGTCCAGGTGAAGGCTGCTGGTGTGGCATGAAGCTTATGGAGCCGCGTTGAGGCTTGTACGGAGCAAAGGTGGGTTGCTGCTGGTTTCCGCGCGCATAGGATGAGCGTCAAGGCTCATTGGAGTAACACCGTTGTTGTTGTCGCTGTTGTTTGATTGCGCATGTGCTGTTTGCTGGTACTGCTCGTAGAAGGACATGAAGGAAAAGAATTTCTCCATCATACTTGGGTCGAAGCCTGTTGTCTGGTTCGCAGGAGTTTCAGTAGACTCAACTGCTAGTCTTGTTGCCGTGCCTCCCTCTATCTGTAGGCCAGACGCTAGAGGTGGAGTAGGAGTAGTGCCGGGAGAGCCGTTAGAGGAGATTCTCTCCTTTTGTGTTGGCATGTCTTCTGTTGTCGTAGGGGTGTTAATGAAGTTGGATCTTGCCTTGTGAGCTCTCATACCATGTTGGGATGAGAAAATCCTTTAGGATCTCTCAAGGCTAAGACCCTGGATAGGAATGTTGTAATTTCGGAAGCGTTCTTAGTGAATTTGTTGAACCAACTTGCACTAGTGTGTGAGAGCAAGAGATTGATTATAGCAAGGAATATGAAAAAGGTGCAACGAACTGTTGCGCTGTTGCGGTTCGATACAGTGACGACTCGGGCAACTGCTCAATACCGAGTTAGTTGTTTGTCCTTGCTGTCGCACTGTATTCCGTCGAGTCAAAGGTAGCTGACCTTTGACCTTCCAGTAACCTCCAGCATAGTCCAGCTGTTACTTTCTGTCAACCTCCTCGGTTGACTCACCGTTGCTTCGATGAGATTCGACTCGTTTGCAGTCTGTTGTTTCGACACAACAAGAGCGTTTAAATTACTTGTTTCCAAGAGATACGGGTGCAATCGAACGAGATGGCGAGGATTGCACTAGGTTGTCAAACGAGTACAAAGTATGAGCGAAGGCATAAGCGAATACTTGTGTGCAAACATGCAAACGGTAACGCGGTGCGTGAGAGCTAGCCAGTGCTAGGCTGGCATCTAGGTCCATGCTAGTCCCGAAGCATAGGCAGAAACGGCCGAGTGGCGAATAGTGCGCGCGAATGCTGGCGAAGCCCTGTTAGCAGTAACGAGCAAACAACGATGTTGCTGTACGCGATGTTGCTATGTGGTAAGGAATGCCGAAAAAATCCGTACAGGAGTGGTCAATCGTTCAGTGAGAACATGTTGCTACTCTACATAGTAGCCTCGTGAGCAACCCAAGCCTAGTAGTTCTTTTTGCACGAAGCCAACACCAAGCCTAGTAGAGTTTTCCAGGATAGTGTCTTGTTGTGGAAGCATCTTCCAGCATTCCTGTTTTTTCTGCTGCTACATATTCTGGCGTTGTTGGGGCGCGCATTTTCAGCAATCAATAAAATTTTAGTCTCTCATTTAGTAAGAGGTTGGTTGTTTGGCCAGCTGGAGCACCATGTTGGTTTCGTGGATCCTTGGGGACAGGTTTAAGTTGGCATTGGGATCATGGCGACATTTCTTTCGTAGACAGCAGTCCGCTTAAGTTAGAATTTCAGTGGTCAGTGTTTATGGTTCTCAACTGGCGCGCCACGTGCTGGACAGGGATGATTGACTTGCTAGCTACTACGGAAACGTAAGATGTCTGCATTTGTATATGCATCAATTACATGCTCAGCATCCTAACAATATCTAAATCTCAAGCATTCTTGAGAGGCAAACTAATAGTATCATCGAACGACCTAGTCATGTCATTGAAATCTCAATACGCCTGCTTTCGAGCGGGATAGATGAATCGCCGCGACTCCGCAACCTGCGCCCGCACCTTCGTCTTACTGCTGTCCCAATCGACCTTCCCCGTCACCACCCAATGCGCTCCCCACGAGTGCCGCGCGGCTTCCCAATCAGACCGCCCCGCCCGCTTCACCCATACGCCCGTGATGGCGCCAACCCCGGGCACATCGTAAACGGTTATGTCGTGCCAGTAGGGATTGCCCTTAACCGTGTACTTCGGCGCGGTTTTCGGGCAGCGCGTTCTCCGCCACATTACGTTCACAATGCCCGAGTCCGGGTCCGCGATCTTCTCGAATCCCGTGCGGTGAAAGTCGAAGTGGTTGTTCGGCCAGCCCTCAGACCTCGGCGTGTCGAAGTTTGTTATCGTCACCATCACCGCTTTCTTGCTTCGGCAGAAGACCTTTCCGGCGTACCGCGGCTTCGAAAGGCATTTCACCATGAAACACTGCCCGCACGCCGCGCCCTTGAAGTTGCCGATGCCGGACGTGAGTGTGTTGGACCAGCGCGGATCCGGCACCGCGACTTGCGTGCGGTTGTTCACGAAGCTGTATGGATACCCGCAATTCCCAGAGTTGCCTACGAGCATGTCGTTCCCGTAAAACGTGGCGCTGCCAAAGTGCCAGCTTTTGTCTTTAATCGGCGCGTCCTGTGTTGGCAAGCTGTCGAATTTGTACTGCGCGGAGGCGCGTAGGATGGAGGAGACGAACATCTGGAGCAAGAAGAGAGCTCCTACACGGAATTGGGATAGAGAATAGCATTTTGATTGCAGTGGCGTCATAATGGCTGGGAGGATATGCAACTTGGCTTTGTCGTCCTGAAAACTAGTATGGTTATGAACTGAATCGCGGAGTCACTGCAAGTGGTGCGAGTAGCACTGGTGTTCAAAGGCTTCAACGAAGAGTTGAAGTAGACCCGAGGTGGATCAGCTGTCTTCAGCTGAATGAGTGGTGTCGAGCTGAATTTGAATGGTGGTGCGTAGACCCAAGGGGGACGAGGGAGAGAAAGGAGGTGGCGAATGTGTTGAGAAATTCCCAACATTGTGGCCCTCTAATGCGACTCGTGCCTGCGAAAAAATTGGTTGATGCGATGCGAATGCGATGCCCGCCGTCTCCCAATTTTTGTTAGCAAACATGGAAAGGTACCCGCCCAACAATTCGTCTGGCCGCTCGCTGTGTTTGGAACCTCGTCGTTTCGCCAAGGCGAATCGCAAATGAAACATTTGGCTTGTGTGTCACTCGGCCTTGGCAAATAAGCGAAGCCAATCCGTTCAAAATCGCGACGCCTTTCCGACAGTTTTTTTCTCCTGATTGCCGTTTTGTGTCAGCATACAGACGGACGCTGCAAAGTTGGCAAGAGGCGGCAACGGTCTGTTTGTACGAGAACCAAACACTTGGTGGGAGAAAAAAAATTGAGTGCCCGCCTGAGACCGTGAGGGACTGCTGTGCGCCAACGCGTATGGATGGGTACCGAACGGCCGAGTGGGACTGGAGCTGCTGCGTAAAGGGTTTTAAAAAAGTTGTACAGTTAACACTTTCATTGGAAACATTACAAAGGATGTGAAGTATTTTCAGTTGCTATGAGGGTGGGTTCACTCTACGAGTACGGTACAGCCCCAGCTTTAGGACGCGGCACCTGTTTTCATTTTGCCAGGATCGATCGTGAGAGGGGATCGATGTGCCGCTTGTACAGTGTATTAGCGACATCGCCAATGCCTGGTATCCGTTTTTCGCTGAACGTCGAGAATGTACAGTAAACGGGTACCCAAATTGGTGGCACCTGCAGCTCGCACGATCTATGTGCCGTGGTGCATGCGTTAGGGTTGGCGGGATAGCATATCGCGCCACAGGTGACAGCCTCGATCGATCGGCGTCGCCCACGGTCGCAGGCCAAAAATTCTTGAGGACGCTGTGAAAGTAGACGAGCGATCGTCAGTAGCGATCGATGTGCGGGTCGGTTACCCTATTAACTTTGTTGTAACTATGCTACAGTACGCTTTCTGGCCAAAATTTCTGTACAGTGTGAGAATGTGACTGATCACTGTTCGCGGGAAATCTGTCAAATTTCAGCCGCGATCGTTACAACGTCGCGGTCGCCACGTTTCGCCAAACGATCTGCCCACTCGATTGTGGGGATCGATATATGCAGACGATCCTGCGATATTTGCACTTTCAACGCGTCCTGAGTCGCTGCGAATGGAATTGCTGGACGACCATCCACGCTCTGCCCCCTGATTGGCTGCGCGTTTAAGTGTAATCGTTATGGCAGCTCCCACCTGCCCGAGCCTGCAATTTCGATCCTGGCACCAGGGCCCAAAATTGGTTGAGGCCTACTCTTACAAATCAGGGTACCAGCCCCTCCTAGAACAGACCCCTGGGGTAGAATTTTCCGTAGCCTGATTTCAGCAGGGTAACTCAGGAACTAGACTGATTTGAGCAGGGTATTTTCGGGCCAATTCTGTTTTGGTTACAGTTTTGTGAGCTACGGTTTTAATAAAATCAGAAATAAAGTAATACACCCAAAGTCCATTCACTCTACAAAATTCACACATGAACTACACACCCCCTGGCTGCCTCTCAAGGGCCGTTTCTTCCGCGAGGCGGGAAGTGTATGGCCAGCACGCCAGGACTGCTGCTGCATTCTGTTGTCAAGGACAGCTTGAAGCTGTCCTTGACAGCAAATTCTGCTGTGTTGGCGGTGGGCGTGGCGACGGGTGGCAAGATTCGAGAATGAGTTGGCAGCCCTGCGGGAGAAACAACAAAAGAAGCAACATGGCGCGTTGCCGACAGCGAGGCATTGTTTTGCGCGTGGGCACAAGCGACAACCGGTGTTTGTGGGGGTGTGGTACATTTTGTCACAAAGTGGACTGTGGTCTGATTCGCGTTAGAAAAGTTTCGGTAAAAGGGTAGTGTACACCACACCCTGATTCCGTCAGCGTAACCTTAAAACCAGTCAGGGTAAAAAAAAACATGTTCTTTTAAGAGAAGGGCAACTAATTCGCATTCCTGATTTTGGCAGGGTAATCCTGAAAAAACGGCCGACCCCCAGGGTAATCAGGGCATTTTACCCTGATATTTTGGGCCCTGCCTGGCACCTATAGCTCGATGTGTCTACCCCACTGCAGATTTGCAGTGTGGGCACATCGGTGTGCCGATTGATATGCCAGGATCGATGTGAGGCCACGATCCTTATAAAATGAAAACAGGTGCCGCGTCCTTATCCAACAGCACAATTACCGTACTCGGCAGCAGTGACGCCAACATTAGGGATATGCAGAACACTAGGGATTTGAAATAGCACATAACAAAACGGGGTGATAAGCTGTGGACCGAATGTTACCATCAGACTACTTGTACATGCTATATGCCTGCCGTCTTATCTGCTAGCTTATGCTACGCTACTCCTATACCACCTCTGCATTTGCTCCTGGTAAATCAGTAAGCTCATCCCGCTCATCTGCTATACATCCTGCGGAGCAGACTCCTTTACAAGTGGTGTAAGTGATCGGACCACAATGCTCATGCTAGGACGGAAGTCACCATCATATTGCACACACAAGGCAGCTAGCGCCGCAAACTGCAAAAGGGGGGATGAACAAGAGGTATAGTATACAGGGAGAAAAATAAAGAATGCGATTCAGGCAGTGGGGGTGACAGCAGGCAAGAGGCTTGTGAATGGGCACACACCCTTTGACCCTTGGAAAAGACAGGCCTTCCAAGCAGCAGTGGCTTTTCAGAATGACTAAATTGATCCACAGGCATTTCCCACCAACAAACCTTGGCTACGGATTTTTCTGGGAAATTGCCTTTAAGCTTGGGGTCCACACATGACTTGACTCTATCCTCCGCCAATCGCCCTTGCGTTGCCTGCACACGTGCACAACCATGCCATCCGGCAGGTCACACCATGCCATCCGATACCCACCATGCCGCCCGATCCACACCATGCCATCCAATTCACACAATGCCATCCAATTCACACCATGCCACCCGATACACACCATGCCACCCGTTCACACCATGTAGAAACTCCCATGCCAATTTGCGTTCTTTATGGAAAACAGCAAAAAGACCGAGAGATCATTAAGATAACCCCCACACCCTGCCCCCCCAACAAGAAGGGGAGGGAGGGCGGTACAGAGGAGACGGGAAGAGGGGGCGTTGTCAAGCACACTCATGCATATATCCACACACACGAGCTTGCACCTGGACAATCACACACATGTGCTTGCTCCCACACCATCGCACAGACCCACCCACCCACGCACCCATGTGACGAGCGACTGTTGCCCTCGGGGCATGTTGGGGTCCACTGGCTTGCGGCCTGTGAGGAGCTCTAGCAGCACCACTCCAAAGCTGTACACGTCGCTCTTCTGCGTTAGCCGACCCAGCGTGGCATACCTGCCATAACCAACGGATGGGTGGAAGTGCGAGGAGCGAGAGGAGGGGAGAGGAACTGGGAGTGAGCAAGGAGAGTGTGTTGGGTAACACTGGGAGTGGGTCGGATAGAAAGCAGGAAGAGCGTTAGAAATTCTAGACTAGGAGCTTCGGGCTGGAGTTTGATTTGCCCATGCAATTGGCATGCAGCTACAGAACTCACTCGGGTGCGTTGTATCCGAACGTGCCGAGCACACGAGTGGACACCATGCGTGACCCTTGATCCGGTGCCTCGTTCGCCACATTGAAATCCGCAATCTTGCCCTCAAACCCCTCAAACACCAGCACGTTGGCAGACTTGACGGATTTGTGCACGAGAGACGGGTTGGCCTTCTCGTGTAGGTACTCCAGGCCCTTGGCTGCTCCCAGGGCTATCTTGACTCGCTGGTGCCATGTCAGGGTTATGGGCGGGTCGTCTGTCTTGCGCGGTACCTTGCGCCCTGGCAGCACAGGCAGCGAGGGAGACGGCGGGCAGGAGGGAGGGAGGGTGAGTGTTCTGAGGGAGGGAGATGCTGAGGGGCGGCAGGAGGTTATTTTGACGGGGAGAAATGGAGGGAGGGAGGGAGGGAAAGAGGGAGGGAGGGAGGTAGGGAGGTAGGGAAGTAGGGAGGGAGGGAGGGAGGGAGGGAGGGAGGGAGGGAGGGAGGGAGGGAGGGAGGGAGGGAGGGAGGGAGGGAGGGAGGGAGGGAGGGAGAAAGGGACGGAGCGACGCAGGGACGGAGGGTGGGGGTGAGTGAGGGCGGGAGGGGCGGAATAGAGAGGCTGAATTGAGTACGAGAACAGTGAAGAGCCGGCCCTGCTGGATTCTCAGTCCATTGGCTTCCACGCAATTTCTGGATTCCGAGTGGACACCACCTACGTGCCATATCCTTGCGTGGCCGTGACTGTTACAACGGTTATCGTATTGTAGGTGTGTTCGCATGCTTGTTAAGTCATTCTAGCCCCCCTCCTTTCCCCCCCCTCTCCTCCCCCTTTTCCCCCTTCTTTCCCTCCTCCCTTCTACCTCGCCCCTCCCGCATGGCGCAATACATGCCTTGAATTGACCGGAAAGCCACGCACGCACCGTGCAGTATGTCGTGCACGCTGCCGTGGGTGGCGTACTCGAAAACCAGAGCGCGCTGAGGGCCGTCCGCGCAAAATGCGATCATCTGCGTCACGTTCGCGTGCTGTAGCTGACTCACCGTCGCCACCTGCGCGTGTGAGGGGTGAGGGGCGAGGGGGTAGGTGTGGCAGGGTGCGGTGAGGTGTGAGGAGTGGTGGGGTACGGTGGGGGGTGAGGAGTGAGGGGAAGCTGTCACGCGATGATGAACGGGGATGGACGCGGGGACGCGCAAGGGGACGCGCAACAAGTTGTGCAAGGGGATGCGCAAGGGGATGCGCAAGGGGATGCGCAAGGGGATGCGCAAGGGGATGAGCAAGTGGACGCGCAAGGGGACGCGCAAGGGGACGGACAAGCGGCTGCGCAGGGGACGCGCAATTGTGCAAAAGGACCAAATTCCAACCACTCCCTCCCCCCCTCTCCCCCCCCCCCCTCCCCCTTTCCTCCTCTCCTTTTCAACCCCATCTCCTCCAACTCCAACCCCCCCACAAACCCCCCACAACCACCCACCCCCACCTCCCCCCCCAATCCCCCCCCGGCAAACGCACCCCTTCGAGGAACTCGTTGTCGGGCTGCGAGCTCGCTTCAAGCTTTTTCACGGCCACTGTGCGACCGTTGAGCGAGCCCTGGTACACGCGCCCGAACGACCCCTCGCCTAGCATGTTGCCCGGCGCGAAGTTGCCCGTCGCCTCCTTGAAATCGTCTATCGACTGCCGCGGCACGGTTATTTGCGACGACCGTTGCGGGCCCGACGCGATCGCGGGTTGCGATTGTGGCTGATAGGCGGGGATGGCTGCGCGCGAGGCGGAGGTTGGAACGGGGGCGGGGGTGCAGTAGGGGAGAAGGGGAGTGGAAAAGAGGGAAGGGGAAGGGGAGACGGGGATGGCTGAGTAATTAGAGACGAGGGTAAATGGGAGAAACGAGGGTTGAAAACGCGGACTGAACGGACAGCGGAGAGCAACAAGTGGATGGAAGGGTGGGTGGGGGGCAAGGCGGCTGCGTTCATACAGAAGCACTATCGTTAGGGTGCCATGATTAGCAAAACCTGAGCTGATAGGAGCACCAGAATCCAGAACCGGATACAGTTGAACTTCTGAGTCGACTCGAGTCGGAAATTCACCTGACGCTGCTACGAAAGCTTGTGGGGGCGGTACGCCCAACGTACCTGCAGAACGTACCTGCAGAACGTTCCTGCAAAACGTACTTGCAGAACATACCTGCGCCAGGATCGGGAACATCATCGTCGAACGCGAGGCACGAGCACGAGCTTCCCATCACAAACCAGCAGCGCCGACGATCAGGCTATGCAGGATATTGCGAGCGAGAAGTACTGAGCGCCGCTTGTTTTCACGAGCCTCGGAACGTGAGCGCGGCTAGGTATTGCCTTCACCAGCGCAACCTACGGGCAGCTGGGGGATACTTGAGACGTAGTCGATACTGAAGAGGTGGAGGATATTGAAGCGGTGGACGATTAAGGGGGTGAGATCTCAAGTCGCCTCTCTAGCCGTGGAGGCTACCGTTCACCCTGCTTTATCCTGGCAACGCGTGTCACTTGGCCAAGAACGACTCAGCAAAATCGTTCCCAGGCACGTCAGAGCTCCAATACTGTAGAATTGGTACGCGGAGAGAGATTCCTGCTACTCAAGAAACAGAAGCCACGCAAAAAGCTAGTAGCAATTGGCTCTTCTGAATGCTGGAATCAGACAGGCAGAAAGAAGCTAACTAGCAACTGAGCGTGTGTAGTTAGTGGTCAGGGTGTGGTCAGTGGGGGAGCGATGGGAAAATCATTTCTTCAGATGCATCCTTGGGGGTGTCGTGGGGCTGGAATCGAGTGTGGTGTAGAGTTTGGAAGGTTTCAGTAGGATTTTGCTGGGTCAAGTTGGCTCGAGTGAGGTTGGAGCAGCAGGATGCAGTTTTGTGGCTGACAGACTCCCCGCCCAGCATTGGAGGGTGGGGGGGCGCTGCTTGATTGAATTGCCTGACATGTGACGTGACAAAACCAAGGCGCCGGCTCGGCTTGGCTCCTCCAAGCCTCGGAGTTTGTTTTGCTTCTGTACATTTCCATTTCTTCCCAATCGTTCCAGCCCGAACCAGCGGGTTCCCCGCTTCCCAAACCATAAATGGTACCGTTTCCCACGAATCGTCTCGAATGCTCGCGTGCGGCTCGTCTTGGCCCTCTTCCAGACCAGGAACCACAAATCTAGGCAGCTTTGGTTGGCTGGCTTGGGCCAGTGGAAGACGGTGGTGTTGGCTGGCCACAAACTGCACGTTGATGCGTTCACAGTGTTTGACAATAATTCATGTTTTGATGTACCTAAAGCTATTACTGTACCTGCAACACTCGAAATTAAACCCCCTTAAACTTTAGTATTCCCATATTAACTTTCGGTATTGAACTTCAGTACTTGCAGTGCATAAGGTGTCATGAGAAGTCAGCAGTGTCATCCTACAGATTAACAATCAAGCAAGAATGCTGGTCAAGGTGCCCAATACAGGCCATGGAGACATAAACGCACCTGAATCATGCGGTACATAGATAACCCCCCTTTCCCACATACAGTAGATGCCTGCCACCAAGGCAGCTGTTAAATGCACCTCTCAAGACCCCATGCCACCCACAACCCTACATTCAGTCCTCGTGCTATGGCTTCTGTCATGTGATTGCCTCAGTACCCACACCAAGCATCACAACGCTCCTCATCACACCTCCCCAAGAAACTGCACCAGCTCCATTGCAGCTTTCTTCTGTTCCCCATTCTTCAATAACCACCAACAGCCTTATTACAAACAGCCTTCTTTGATTAATTTCCCATGCACCTGCCCTCCCTTCCCATCCCCTCCCCCATTTTCCCCCTTTCCCCTTCTCCCCATACATTTCGTCACCATCACCCCATTTTTCCACTCCAAACAGAATCCTCACCTCGAACGCGGACTCATTTCCCCATTCTCGTTACATAACCCCACTTGCTCTTACACTACCTACTACAGCTCTAACAGCAAATAGATCCGTTACCCACTCCCTCTCAACCACCTCGCAGACTCTCATAGATAGCCCAGCAGGTGAACAGCAGGCCCAACACCCTTTCCCTCTCCCCCTCCCACCCCACAACCCCCCTTCCCCCCCCAACCCCCTCCCCTCCCCACCCACCCCAGTCTGTCCGTGCACTTGAACAATACTACATTCCACTTATTCACGATAACCCCACCCCACCCCTCCCCTCCCTCCCCCTGTGTTTCAAGAGCCTCCCACCCCATCCCCCTCCCTCCTCGCCTCTAACGTCCAACAACACTGCCCTCACCTAAGCTCGCCCGTGAGCCCCCTGTCCCGGATCTCGCCAGCCTGCATGGGCGGGCGCTTGTCAAACGTCTGCGAGTACGACCCATTGAAGGACCCCGAGTGGCGGAAGCTCTGGGAGTTGGCCGATGCATAGCCACGCAGCAGATCCAGCAGGGCTTTTGCCTGGCGGGGAGAATGGGTGGAGATGGGTAGGTGATGAGATGGATGGGAGAAAGTGCACTGAATATGCTTGGAAAGGCTAGGCACGTAGACTTATGTGTAGCCATAGAGTGGGTGAGCAGGGGATTGACTGAGGGAGGTGGCCAGGAGGGAAGGGAGACAAGGGTCATGTGGTGAAAGAAGAAGGGGTTGGAGCAGCGGGCGAGAAAGCTAACATATTGCTTTTGGAACTGCATTGACAAGGTTGAAAACTCAATAAGTGAGGGAGGGAAACGCATGGAGAGAGAGTGGAGGGGGGAACATGAGCGGAAGTGAAGGTGGAAAGACAAAACCAATTCAAGCACACAGCCATGCGACACGTGGAAGCATGAAACCAGGGGAACACGGTCACTCAACACCGAGCTATTTCGCAAAGCAAAAGGCTTCACATGAAATCAAAAAGAGCGAGAGAGAGAAAAAAAACTGTACTCTGCTATCATTGATCCCAGGCGAGCAAAAACCGGGTTTGTGGGTGAACATGAGGCATTGAGGAAAGGTCAAAAACACAAAAGCGGGTTGTTCCAGGGAGGATCGGCCAGGCAAGGTTGACCAGATCAGATTGGAGCATGACACATAAAAAGGTAAGAGGGCAAAACCAGTTAGGCCTCTGACTACTTTCACTCTGCTTGTCATTCACTTTGTAGTCCCTCGAGAAGAAATTAAGGGAAACCAGCCCAAGCACTTACACAAGTCGCTGAAATCTCATTTTTCTTCCCTAACTTCTTTCGCTCCCTCGTATTGTCCGTTTCATCCTAACCACTTCTGTCACCGCACACCTTCCCAGCGGTCCCTTAGGCGACTTCCACACCCCATTCCAGTCGCCCCACCCCACGCACAACGCCCTATCAACAACTGCATCCGCTCGTCCCATCCATCCACGCACCTTAGCGTTGCCTCGCCCCTAAAGTCTATTTCTCAAAAGGCGCCTCCGTTTAAAAGCGCCTAATTTTGAGGCGCCTCACAAATCATCGACCAGTCCCACCATCCAACGCTCCCTGGCCTTGCGTAGGAAAAAACAAATTACTTGAAGCGCATCTTTTCATTAAGCATCTATTTCTAGTGCCGTACCATCCATCCGTCCCACATATCAAATCGCGCTTCCGCTTTCAAGCGTCTGATTCGAGGAGCTTGCCAAATAGGTCCGTCCCATCCATTCACCCAACAGCAACGCACCTTGCCCTTGCCTCGCCCGGAGCCCGACTGCGCGAGCTCACCAGCGCGGCCATGGCTCCCTCTTCCAGCTGCAGCTGGAACGTTTGAATCGACTCAAATCACAGATAGACTCGAAACACAACTGGATACAATCTCACAACGCACCTTGGCCTTGCCGCGCCCGGAGCCCGACTGCGCGAGCTTCACCAGCGCGGGCATGGCTCCCTCTTCCAGCAGCAGCTGGAACGACGCCTCGCTGTTCGTCGCCAGCAGGTGCAGCGCCACCGCCGCGTCCTCCTTCGCGCGCGACGACCCGCCGTCGATCACGTCAACCATGGCGGCGATGCCGCCCTCCGTGTGCACCGACTGCCGTCCCTCCGCCGACTTGCACAGATTCGCAATCACGGCCATGACTTTGTCCTCCATACCTGGCTCCGCGTCCGTTAAGAGCTGCACTAGGACTTTGACGGTCCCCGCGGCGATTATATCGCGTACGCACGAGGACTCCAGGGAGAGATTGAAAAGCGCGAGCGACGCGTCCTTTTTCCCGCGCAGGCTGCCGGTTTGCAGCAGGGTGATTAAGAACGGGATCGCTCCCGCGTCGCGCACCTTGCACTTGTTCTCCATGGGTCCCGACAGCGAGAACAGCGCTGCGGCTGCGTTTTCCCGAGCCGCGGGCGACCCGGTGCCAAGAACTGGCACGATGGCCTCTATCCCGCCGGCGGAGGTAATCAACGGCTCGACGCCTTCCGTTAAAGACATATTAAGCAGCGACGTGACGGCGTGCTCCACGGTGGCGGGATCGCTGGACGGGAGAAGCGCGATGAGCGCGTCGATCCCGCCGGCGGCGAGCAGCCTCGCCTTGTTCTCAGGGTTATTTTTTAGCGACGAGCGGATGGTAGCGACAGCCTCGCGCTTCTTGTCGACGTCGACGGCTTCGTCCGTGAGCGTGTCCACTAACGGGTCCATGTCGACGCGTGTCCGGTTGGGTAACGGCGAAACGCTCCGGTCCATTTGGCGGCGAGAGTTGGAGCCGGAGCGGGAGAAGGAGGAGGTGGGAGGTAAGCCCATGGAGCCCATGGTGCTAGAGGAAGTAGCTGTTTCTGTTTCAGATGCTGCTGCTGCTGCTGCTGCAGAAAAAAATGCTTAACACAAGCGTTAGGCGGGTGCTGCAATTCCAGCGCGATTAGTAGGTCCGCTAGAAGAGCTTACACATATCCGCAAGTAATAACTGAAACGAGAGAGAGGAGCCTACAAATGTCAGAACTTGACGGAACGAGGTGGAGTACGTCAGTTAAGTTAGTCAAAAGGGCGACGAAGTAACTAATATCACCTAAACAAAACGATAAATATATAGCTTAGGAACTATCAACTCGCGTCGGGGAGGAGAAAAGTTTTTAGAGAGAGGCTCTTCTGAACGTCGAAGTTGCTACTAGGGAAACGCGACAGTCACAGAACTCCAAGGAGAAGCGGTGGAGCTCCATACCAAGAAGGCTTCCACAACCAGAATTGCGTCAACTGCGGATTAGGCAGTGCGGCTGGGAGTGGTAGATAAAAAGAACTGGGCTCGACAGTCTAGATACACAGCAAAACAAGTCAGGAAGAGGAAGAAGCAGGTGGGGAATTGTTGATACTGGTGGTTCGTTTTTTAGATAGTGGTGGAAGACAGTGTGAGAGAGAAGAGTGAGGCAGGTTCGGTATGATTGCTGGCTCGCAAGGAGGTCCGGAGCGAAGCAGCTGGCTCGGAAAGGGCTGGGGAAAGGCTTGGTTTGATACGGACAACAGAGAAGGGTAAGCCAGGCAGTTTCTAGGTGGCAGTTAGGGCGCGTAACTTTTTCCATTTTCGTCAAATGTCCGGACGGAGCCTCTAAACCGGCCAGACGGAGCTCCGTCCGGACGTTTGGGAAGCAGGTCCGGACGATAGGGCGTCCGGACCACAATTGTGCAACTTGTTTATATATATATATATGTAATGGTAATTGATACATACACCGAGAAAGCTAGTGTATAAATCAAGAACAGTCGTAACTGCGCTTGGAGGCCAGGATGAATCCCGCCTCAATACGAACTCCCGGAACTGACAATTCTCCCCTTTGGCCGCGTCCAGATGGCTGCAAAGCCAGCTTTCCACGTCCACTGTTTGGCGTTTCTGTCACGGATACGGTCCAACAACCTTTGCTCCTGGCACGGCCCTCCTCCACGTGTCTTCTTCTGCCCGGAGACTCCGTCCTTTTGCATCTTCTCGCCAGCCTATTTCATGAAAACCCGCGCATGCAGCCGAAAGGCCGCCTCAATCCTCCTCAGGACCCGCCTTGTCCGGTACTTCCGATCCCGGAAAACTGCTTGACATCGTTCCACCCACAGCTGATGAATAGTGATGGCAGCCACAGTTGCTTCTGGAAATGCTGAGTCAGATGCCATGCGTTTGAGAAGGATGTCTCCCAGCGAGGAGACTGATCGCGCCGGATTGATCATGCGGAGGGCCGACTTGAGCGCTGCAACGACTGCCTGGATTTTCGGGCAGTCGTAGAGGCAGTGCTCCAGCGTCTCCTCTGCATTACAGTGCGGGCACTTGGGTTTCGAGCTGAGAAACGCCACCCTCTCCCCCACCTGAAGGTTGAAATTATGCACTCTAACAAGAACGTCGCGAGGGCGACTAGGAGTAGTAATTGAATCCCTGATCTTAACCGCCCGCTTCCAATCAATCCTCCCGCTCCAACGGCTTGCCCATTTCTCTCTCCTCCGCGCCGAGTTGCCCTGCTTCCGCCAGGCTAACCGCAGTTGCTTTAGTGGGGCCACTTGACCAAGGTGGAAGATCGGCGTATGGTGAAGCTTCTCCCCCGGGGTGATTACTGCTCTCCCCGCTCCGCCTTCCCCCAGGTTCCCCTCCGATGTGGCCAGCAGCAGTTCTTTCCAATTTTCTGGTGTTGCCTCCAAAGCCCTCAGAGCCAGCCGAGCAGGCCCCCTGCCTCCCCGCAGCTCCGCTAGGGTTTCCTCACTTTTGACCGATCTACTCCCGTCTGCTCCTGCTGTGACAAGGTCATCCAGCCACACTTCCCAGAGACTCGCCGCATCCTTCTGCCCTCCGGCTGGTGTTCTCCCATTCAGCAAAATCCCCCGGTTAAATACAATCCGCTCTGCTGCAGCTTCCATGGAGGTGACCGGCGCGCTGACAACCGCTAGTGGCGACGCCATGAAGCACTCACAGGTTTGCTTCCACCGAGCGCTTCCTTCCCCCCAATGTTTTAACAGATTTTCGTGCGATAGGAAAGAATCCAGTCCCAGCGGCAGTCCCGCCGCTTCCAGCATCATGCTCCGTTTAAAATCATCCGTCTCCGTCAGCAGAAGACCAATTTTCCTGGCCGCCAAGCATGCTTATAGGGACCCCGGGTCCCTTACACCGATACCTCCTTCTCCTCTTGGCGCAAATATAATATCCTTCCCCCATAGGATGAAACAACCCTCCGCTGACGCCTGATTGCCGGAGAGGAAGTTGTGAAACAGCTTCGTGATCCTTTTCCAGATTTCCGCCGGCGGTGGGTAAACTTGGGCTTGAAAAGCGATGATGGGGGTGATGTAGCCGTTGATGACCACCGTCTGCCATTTGCCCAGCTCCCCGAGTATCCTCTCCAGTGTTTTTTCCCACGTCACTGTGCAGTTGCCTGAAGCCGTCACCCAAACACCAAGCAGTCTCTCCGCCTCATCCGCGCTAGCCCATTTGAAGCCATCAGGTCTCCATGGCCTCCCGTTTAAGTTTCTCCCCAGCGGCATCACGAGTGATTTGTCCTTGTTCGTGGCCAAACCTAAAATGCCCTCGAAGTAATCCAGCAACTTCTCTGCTTCAGCAATTTGTGCCCTCCCCTGCAGCAACAACGTCGTGTCATCCGCGTAACCCAAGTACAGCATGCGCCAGCCAGAGTCGTTGCTGATACCAAGATGACGCTTCTCCGCTTCCTACGCCAACGGCTCCACAGCGCATAAGAAAAGGTAAGGAGCCAGGGGGCAGCCTTGCCGAACCCCCGATACCACCTCCAGAGCGTCTCCTTTCCAACCATTAACCAGCAGCCTTGTGCGTGTATCCGTGTGCAGACCTCTCACCCAGCTCACAAAAAGAGGCGGGAATCCCATCTTCTCCAGCGTCTCGAAGAGGAAGCCTCGCG
Organism: Closterium sp. NIES-65; assembly: GCA_948144175.1. Taxonomy (NCBI): domain Eukaryota; kingdom Viridiplantae; phylum Streptophyta; class Zygnematophyceae; order Desmidiales; family Closteriaceae; genus Closterium; species Closterium sp. NIES-65. The sequence continues at coordinate 1,275,896 of CANXME010002212.1, forward strand.
AGACCGTGTCGAAGGCTTTCTTGAAGTCCACCAACAGGAGGAACCAGTCTTTGTCTCCCTTATTCGCGACATCAATAACATCCGCGACCAGGCTGACAGCATCGGAGAAGCCCCGACCTGGTATGAAGCCGTACTGCTCCTTTGAGATTACCCGGTGGAGGACCGCCTTCATTCTCTCCGCAACTACACGCGCCAGCACTTAGTAGGTGAAGTTCAACAGCGTAATCGGACGGTAGTTGTTCAGCTGACATTTCTCCCCCTTTTTATGTAATAAAATTGTCACTGCCTCCTCGGTGCTTGCACGAAGCGAAGCCGACACCTCGAATTCGTGAGCAAGCTCCATGAAGCCTTTACCGAGAATGTCCCAGTGCAGCTCAAACAGCTCTTTCGGAATCCCGTCCAGGCCCGGCGACTTCCTGCACGCCAGCATCTTGAAAGCATGGCGGACCTCCTCTTCCGTCCAACGCTTTACCAGCCCGTCCGCCTCTCCAGCAGATAACCTCCGCTTCGGCTTCCAATTTGATCGGTGAGTCCTTTTGTCTGCGCCAAAAATCTCATTAAAATACTCCTCGCCTGCCTGCAGAATAACCTGTATGTCACTGATCACCTTGCCGTTGACATTTAACTCCGCGATTTGCGTGCGTTGCTTTCGAGCTTTCACCTTCCCCGACAAATGCTTCGAGGCAATCTCCCCCTTCAGTTTCGCGTCAAAACCCGCCATCAGATGCAGCCTGTCGCAACGGGAAGCCTGATACTCCTTCAGTTGAAGTTCCCGAACTCCCAGAAGCTCCCGTAGGCGCGGGCAGTCAGGCGCACCCATCACCTCCTGCTTCAATCTCGCCACTGCTACCGAAAGATGATGCAGGGTTTCCTTAACCCTCTTTTTTTCCTCCTTTGCATATGCCTTGAGCCCAGCGTTCAGCCTTGCCAGCAGCAGAGCATAATCCCCTCCTGACTGCTTGACTGCAGCTTCCACCAACTTCCGCACCCCTGGCCTGTTGACCAGATGTACAGGGAGCCTCCATACACCGGGACCCGTCTTCGCCTTGGAGCTGCAGCGGAAGGCAACCCGAATGGCGAAGCCATGATCCGAAATGGGGTCGTCCGGTGAGATATGATCTGCAGACGTCAGGCTGGAGAGGAGGGACTGCGACAACAGAGCCCGGTCGATCCGCGTGCTGGCCCTCTTCGCCTGCAACATCAAGGTAAAGTCTCTCCTGTTAGGGTATAACGTGCGGAAAGCATATGAAATATGGAAACTCCCGCATCTCCTGACCAGCTTGCCGTTGCCTGCTACTGATCCCGCTCGTGACGTCTTATCTAGAAATGGATCTTCCACCATATTGAGGTCACCGACTAGTAGGAGGTGACTGCCTTGAGCTACCTGATCTACAACTGGACCTACGACATCCCTAATGAAGATGGTGCGCGCCGCTGGAGACAATGGGAAATAAGCCGCTAAAAGGGTAATACTAAGACCTTTCCCTACTACTGTCAAAATTAGATTAGAACCTAGGAAACTAGGTGAGGGTGTCGAGAGTAGCGAGAGGGAAGAGAGGTTCAATAAAGAGCAAAGGTACAAAGATATAGGCAAGAACTAGGGTAATGAGGTGCACCACCAAACGGGAAACATAACTACACTAACACTACAGACAATTATATAAATATGAATAACATATTTCGACACACCCCCATAGTTGTTTGTAGGTGTGAGTGTAGTAACGCCCCCTAAAGAGGGTACACCATGCAGAGTGCAGCGGAAGTAGCATCAGTAGGCAGGAGCAGTGACAACCAGTGCAGTGGTAGCAGATTCAGCAGTAGCAACCCTGAGCCAAAGCAGAAAAAGTAGCAAGTGTAGGGGCGGCAGGTCGCCTGAGGAGCAGGCTCTGTGGCTGCAACGTGCAGCAGGACAGCAGCGGCTCGACGGCAGCACCTGCAGGCCCCAGCAGCAGAAAACAAAAAACAGGGCAGGTGGCGACAGGGGCGACAGCTGGAGTTGCCACAGTAGCAGTGGGCGGCAGCAGCAGATGCCTGGCTGCAGGAGGAGGAGCCGAGAGAACGCAGAAAACAGAGAACAGAAGGGAGAGAGGAGGAATGAGGAGGCGGCTGCGGCTGGTGCTGAAGCCACGCTCCCACCACCCCCTCACCTTCCCCCCCCACAGCGACTGGCGCTGCAGAGAGAGAGCAGAGGAGGTGGGCAGCGGCTAGCGCTGCAGAGTCCCTCTCACCACGCCTTCACCCTCCCCCCCACAGCAGGACGCACGGCCCAGCGGTAAAGAGCAGGAGCGGCGCGGGCACTGCTGCTGATCCTGCCCGCCATCTCCCCCAACAGCAGTTTCCGCGGCAAGGTGTGCGACGAGCCCGCACATGCGGCGGAGAATAGGGAGGGACGGTCGAGGGTGCGACGAATCCGCAGCGGTCGCAACCGGGGCCGCAAACGCTCTCGCGCAGCTCGCCGCCGAGATCGTTTCGACGGTCGCGACCGTTGCAACCGTCGTAACAACGGTCGCGACGGGGGGCGTGACGAGCGCTGTGAGCGGGGGGATACGTGGTGGGCCCATGGGGAAAATGAAATTAGGTCTTAGGACGACCTAGCTCTTAATACCATGTCAATATTAGCTTAGAACCTAGGAAACTAGGTGAGGGTGTCGAGAGTAGCGAGAGGGAAGAGAGGTTCAATAAAGAGCAAAGGTACAAAGATATAGGCAAGAACTAGGGTAATGAGGTGCACCACCAAACGGGAAACATAACTACACTAACACTACAGACAATTATATAAATATGAATAACATATTTGGACAACTACTTCTGTCTTAACTAATCTACCGGAGGGATGTGCCAGTATGTTTTGCAGCTAAATGCCTGGATCCCATGAGATGACTACTACTCCACCCGCTCTAGCTCTTGTTGAGGTGGCGACTACAGTGGCGTTCGGTAAGGAGTTCCAGTAGGTGTGACTGTCAGAGAGCCTAGTATCTGAGAAAATCGTAAGGTCTGTTGCACTTCTTGCCCAGGTGGTGACCCATGATTGCTTTGTTGCATCTCCGAGCCCATTGACATTAAGGCCGGCGAACGATAAGACATTGGATGTATTCATCTAACCACTCCTTGGCAGCCCCTACGCATCCACAGGCTGAAAGCTGTTATTGCCGAGACTACACTGACAACTGAGAAAACTACCGCTGTTGCAGCCGACCATGTAGCTAGAGTCCGTAGTCCTTCTTGAGCAGGGCAAGGGTTGCCTTCTCGAGTGTAGCACGCGTTGCCGTTCCCATCTTTTCCAGATGAATGAGATGGTTTGCAGATGCCACATGATCGGACGCCGTCATGAAGGACTTTCCTTTGGCCTTCCCGCAGCCTGTCTGCGTAAAATCCACTCCTCCCTGTTGCAGCCAGTGGAAATCAAGGCAATGGCAGGATCTCAAAGGATCGGAGTGACAGGCGGAGAAGTGTGCAGAGACGCCGCTGCGACAGGAAGGCCAGTGATTAGTAAGGACATCAAGAGGTAAGGCGGGATGGGACTGAGACAAAGCGACATCATGGTTACCATTAATCATATGCACCCGTCCCAAAGTAAGGTTCCACTTCCCTATGTTATTATGCCTCTATGTGACGAACACATCATGATTTGACTCATAATGCTGTCCCCCGCAGATGGAGCAGGATAACGAAGGGTAGTGGACCAGGATCTTGCTAGTGTCCGCCGGGATGTTCACCACCTGTCTCCACTTGTGCAACTTGTTCCCCTTTCGAAAATATAGAATCTTGCCACGAACAATAACACGCATTGCAGAAATACAGCACATAGATATTTCGCCACCAAACTTTTGCGGCATCCTATTAGATGAAAAATCGTTCAATTCGTGAAAAAATCACAGCGCAGACAAAACGAACTGTCCGCAATGCCGTTCGGACGTTGTCAGCAGGTTAGTCCGGACCAATTTTTGGCAGAAAACTGTCAGATTGAGACCGGACGGTAACGACGTCGCAGGGGTCTTGCGAACATCAAAATGAATTGCTACCAAATCAGTTACCCTACGAAAGTCCGGACGGGGCCTCCGTCCGGACAATGAAAGGTGAAAAAGTTACGCACCCTTGGCCCCAAACCAAGTTCCAGGTTGAGGCGAATTGACAGAGGCTCCTTCGTCCTGTCCCAACGACCATGGCGCACTGTGTATGAGTGATGGGATGGGGGAATCTGGGAAAGGATAAGAGGAGTGTGCCGTGGAAAGGTAAACATATCCTGATTGGCTCAAAATTGGTCGGCTCGGATTTGCTGGTGGTGTACGTTGTGGAAACTGGCATGGTGGATTTGCTTTGTGCTCCAAGTTGTCCCAGGTCGCAGAGGTAAGCCATTTCCGCTCAATTGTTCGCAACACCACAAAAATGTGTTTTTCTTCTCTCTCACCTCACTTCCAAGAAACCCCGCAACTGGCTCCCGACTCGAAGCCTTCACGGCAATGTGCATTTGTAAAAGGTGGTTGCAAAATGATTTGGTTCGAACTTCCGAACCAACCACGTCCTCCATGTACCTTCCAGTTCACCCACCTTTTCAAAGCAGGCGATATGCTGCAAAAAAAACCCAAGCAACATCCCGACAAACGGGCTGGACTCCCGTACGAACGGGAGGGCCTCTGCACCAAACACATGAACGAAGCGCGCGCAGCCCAGCAGTTTGCCGAAACTGTCTAGGAGGGGCAGAGCCGCAAAGGATGGTTGGTGTTTGAGAAATGAGCCGTTAGACAGGAAGGTTCGTTGGGACAAGTCGTCACTATTTTGATCCGTGAAACACAACAGACGCGCCACGCTACGAGTTGGGGACACATGTCATTGTGACAAAATTGTTGAGGCTAAACTGAATGTTTCTGCAATTGAGCGAGCGAGTGAGAATTGCACTATCTAAGCAAAAGTGCAAATGAGCGAAGGCATGAGCGAAGAATATATAGCGAACTACAGTGGTAACGGTAATGGACTGTGGTTGTCGCGTGACGGGCCTGGGACTGAGGTTGGGAAAAGTGTCGAAGCGGAGGCCCGGAGCGGGGGTTACCCGCCGAGCCGTGAGGTCGGGGTGCGACGTGCGAAGGTGGCGGGAGAATTGTCGATGCGAGAGTTGCGAGTGGTAATGGTGCTGACTGTGGTGCTACAGTGGTGTACGCACTGAGCGGGGACGTTAAGTAAGGAAAAGGATTTTTCCTTACACTACCCCCCCACTAAGGAGGTCCTCCTTACAAAAGTGCGTGTACATCCCTGAAGTTTCGGCTGCGCAGACACTCGGTGAGGACGGGGTGGTTTTCGATTCTATCCAGGGGAACTCAGTTGTCTTCGGTGGGCGTACGGTTTTTCCAGCGGATCAGGAACTCGATCCTTCGGGCTCCTTGAGGATCGCGAACTCAGTGATTCAGAATTTTATCAAGGGTGATGATTAGTTCAGTCGACGGTCGTGTCATGCTGGCTGGGCGATTTCGTGGGAGTTGACTTGTGGACGGGACGTAGGGGCGAAGCAGGATGACGTGGAACGAGGGGCTGACGTACCAGTCAGTGGGGAGGAGTGTTGGGCTGAGAAAAGCCCTTAAGGATCTTTGCAGAGGATAACTCTGGGTAGGATATTTGTAATAGCGGAAGCGTTTTAATGAAGTTTGTGAACCGACCTTGCACTAGTGTGTGAGAGCAAAGTAGATTGAATTAAACAAGCAAATACAAGGTTTTATATAAGAGTACAAGGAATACGTGTGGAAACAAAGAACGAGAATGAAATGACTATGAACGAAGTGAGTACAAATAGGAAACCCTAATTGGGTTGTACCCCCTATGGGATACCCCACTATAGCCTACAGAAACAAGTAAGCTATAAGTTCTGACACACCCCCATAGGCAAAGTGGGGGAGAACAAGGGGTCACAAGACCAGTCAAGCAAAGCAAAGCAAAGCTCAGGGTGGATCACAAAGTCACCACGCATTCCGAGCACAAGTTCAAAGGCCACAAGGCCAGTTCACATGCAAGATCATATATAGAGATATACAAGAGCAAGAGTATATATATGCGAAAGTACAAGCAAGGTCAAGAGGAGAGCAAGTGAGGCAAGACAGGCACAAGACCCAACTGCGTGCAGCAACGCTGATGATCACAAGGCGCAAGTGCCTTGGTGAAGACATCAGCAGTGTTGGCCTCAGAGGCCACGTACGCAAGTCGCAGCTGTCCACGCTGCTGTAGCTCACGAGCAAGAAAGTAGCGAAGAGCAATGTGCTTCGTTCTGTGCTCCAGTCGCTTCTCTCGACACAAGGCCAGCATGGCCTTGTTGTCTACGTACAGGACTGGAGGAGAACGAGGCTGCTCTCCAAGGTCGGTCAGCAGGTAGGTGAGCCAGCGTAACTCCTGTGCAGCCATAGCCCCAGCGTAGATCTCAGCCTCACAACTGGAGCCGAGAACAGAGGACGAGCGGGTAGCCCGCCACGAGACAGAGCCGGAACCAAGGCTGAAGGTGTAACCCTGTGACGACCGCTGCGTAGCCTGGTCGTCAGCCCAAGAAGCGTCTGCGTGCCCAGTGAGGACCACTGGACTGCGCCCTCCAAGCACTAGCCCCATGCCCGACGTACTGCACAAGTAGCGCAACACCCTCTTCGCTGCAGCCATGTGCTCTGGTCGGTGTCTCCCAGGAGCAACAAAGCGTGCGAGAATGCTAAGAGGGTATGCGAGGTCAGGTCGTGTGCAGGTCATCAGGTACATGAGGCAGCCAACAAGCTCTGCAAACGGGCCACTCGACTCTACGGACTCATCCGAAGGCAGAGCTGAGAGCGAGTGGCGAGTAGGCAGAGGAGTGGCCTGAGGCGAGGAGTACGTGAAGCCGAAGCGCTGAAGGACCTGCTGCACCATGTGTGACTGAGTCAGGGTAATGGTGCGGCGTGCTCTGTCCCGGGTGATCTGCAGGCCAAGGTAGCTGCGCAGTTCACCCAGGTCAGTGCACGTGTGTCTCTTCTGCAGCTCGGACTTCACGTAGGCGAGTCCAGCAGTGTTAGCTGTGGCAAAGACCAAGTCGTCGACGTACACGAGGATGTAGAACGGCGGCAGAGAGGTGTCGGTGCGCAGAAACAGCGACGGGTCGGCAGTGGAAGGAGCAAACCCAAGTGCCGCGAGCGTAGTCCTCAGTGTGTCGTGCCACTCACGTGGCGCCTGGCGGAGACCGGCGGGGCCGCGTAGCAGAGGGCGGCGGGGCCGCGATCGAAGGGCGGCGGGGCCGCTAGGGAAGGGCGGCGGAGCCGCGAGGGGAAGGGCGGCGCAACGGTCCGCTAGGGGCGACACGACGGGTCGCTAAAAAAAAAACGCGCCTCGGGGCGCGGTTCGGTGGGCCCTAGAAGCAGTCCCTAGGAGGGAACCTGCTCTGATACCATGTGGAAACAAAGAACGAGAATGAAATGACTATGAACGAAGTGAGTACAAATAGGAAACCCTAATTGGGTTGTACCCCCTATGGGATACCCCACTATAGCCTACAGAAACAAGTAAGCTATAAGTTCTGACAATACGAATGGATAGATAACTGTATTTGCTGTTGCGATTCGATACAGTGCGACTCGGGCAACTGCTCTGTAACGAGTCAGTTGTGTGTCCTTAACTGTCGCGCTGTAATTGTCGAGTCAAAGGTCGCTGACCTTTGACTTTCCCGTAACCTCCAGGCGGTTACCCTAACCTCCGAGGTTTGACTCGATGCTTCGATTCGGACTGCTTCGCTAGTGTCTTGGGTTTTGACACGACAGAATCGCACTAAGACTTATTGTTTCCAACACTCCCCTTCGCTTCTGGAGTGTCGCCGCAGGTGACGTGGCTTTGTCCAGTCAGCAGCATGCAGTATTCGAACTTCTGCTTTCCGAGCTTCTTGGTCAAGTAATCGGCTGCCATCTCAGACGTGGGACAGTATGACAGATCGAGTTTCCCCTTTTCGATCTCGTCCTTCACGAAGAAATAGCGCAGGGCGATGTGTTTCGTCCTGTTTGCGAAGCCGTTCTTGTTGGCGATGCGAATTGCTGACTGGTTGTCGCAGAACACGGTGAAGCTGGGTAACTCGGCTAACTTCGCTTCTTCCAGCAGTTCGCGAAGGTAAAGTCCCTCCTTGGTGGCTGAGCAGAGTGCAATATATTCTGCTTCAGCTGAAGACAGTGCGATTAACTCCTGCTTACTCGACTGCCAGGAGATAGGACCGATAGGCTCGAGGCAGTAGACATAGCCGGTGCGTGAGCGCCTGTTATCGGTGTCGCCGGCGTGATCGGCGTCGACGTAGCCGATTAGCTTGGTCGATGTAGTTGCGTTTTTGTGATTAGTTAATCCGATCGTCGCGGTGCTGACGAAATAATGGAGAGCGCGATCAAGTTCCGCCAGATGCTCTGCTTCAGGCTTCTTGAGATAGGTGGCGAGCTGGCTCGCGGAGGAGGATAAGTCGGGACGGCATGTGACTGCTGCGAAGAGAAGACATCCGAGCTTCTTCTGATAGTCGCGTATGCCGGCGGGCTTGAGTAGGGTAGATCGTCCCTTTTCGGTTCCTGACGTGTAGCGGTAAGGCGTGGAGATGGCGCTTGGTGTGAGGCTGAAGCGTTTCGCGATGGTGTCGGCGTACTTCTCGGCGCTTAGATAGATTGCGTTTTCTTCCTCGCGGATGTTGAGCCCGAGGTACTGCGTAACGGTAGAAAAGACCGTGAGCGTGAGGTCTTTCTGAAGCTCCCCTTTGAACCACGTGACGATGCCGTCGGTTGACCCAATGTAGAGGAGATCGTCCACGTAGACGATTAGGAGAACGTAGTCACTTCCCTTTGTGAGGCGATACATGCCCTGGTCGTGCGGGAGTTGTTTGAAACCGATGCGAATGAGGCGGGCGTGTAGGTACTGCTGCCACAGTCGCGGTGCCTGCTTGATCCCGTAGAGCGACTTAAGCAGTTGACAGACTCGGTTGGGTTCGCCGTGGGAGCCGTGCGGGAGCTCGACGAAGATTTCTGCATCCACAGGTGCGTAGAGAAATGCGTTTGCGACGTCGATTTGTCGCAGTTTCTTTTTCTTCATGGCGGCGACGGCGATGAGGATTCGGAGTGAGGTGTGACGGCTGACCGGAGCGAAGGTTTCGGTGTAATCTCTTCCGTGCTCCTGGTCAAAGCCGCGTACGACCCAGCGAGCTTTGAATTTGTCGATGGTGCCGTCAGCTTTCGTCTTCACACGGAAGACCCACTTTTCGGTAAGGATAGTCTTGTTTTGTGCTACGCCGATGGGAACGATTTTCCAGGTGTTGCGCTCCTCCAGTGCCTTCTGCTCTTTGTCCATGGCTTCACGCCATTTCTCCCTATGTTCCCCCTCCAGAGCCTGTTGAACCGTCGCAGGCTCCTTAGGAATGGCGGCGCCATGGACTGCGGTGACGAGACCAAGGATTTGCAGTCCAGTCTGTGAGTATCGAGGGAGTTCTGGATCCTCGGGATAAGCTGCTTCGTCTCCCACTTCTGGGTCGGGTATGAAATTTGGCCCTACCCTTTCTGCTTCGTTGGTGTTGACTGTCGCAGGTGTTACGTAACCATTGTCGGCGAAATGGTAGAAGACTTCGGCGTTGTTACTGTCCCGAGGATTTTCCTCATCCATGGGCACGTCGACGGAGCAGTACGGAAGAGGTCCGGCTTCCTCCGATGCGTTGTCGACGTTCTGCTCATCCCAGTCTGCTTCATCCGCTGCTGACGCGAAGGCTCGGTCACCACGAAAGCCACTGGTGAGGTCCCGATTCTCGTGCAAGTTGGCGAGGTACGTTTGAAGGGTGAGTCGTTCGTAGAAGATCACATCACGTGCTGCTACTGTTTCTTTTGTGTGGACGTCGAAGATTCTCCACGCGTTGTAATTTTTCTCGATGCCGAGGTGTAGTCCCCACTGTGCCCGTTGTGAAAATCTTCCCGCTCGTGCTTCTGGGGGTCTGTACTGTACCATGCACCCGAAAACTCGTAACATTTTTGTGCTGCCCTGCTTCCCTGTCCACAGCAGATGCGGTGATGCGTTGTTCGGGAGTGACGACGACGACAACAAGTTGTGCAGCATGACAGCATGGTCCATTGCTGCTGGCCACTGGTGGTTGGGTAGCCGCATGCCACGTAACAGTTTGCGCATGCTGTTCTGCAGGGTCCTGTTCATTCTTTCTGCAACACCTTGCTGCTGATGTGCGTAGGGAAGGGAGAGGAGTTGCTTGATCCCCCTTTCCGCTAGGAACTGCTTGAAGCGCTGAGAGGTGTACTCGCCACCTCCGTCTGACTGGAAGCTTTTCAGTTGCGTTCCAGACTCTCTCTCTGCTATCGGTAGCCAGGCGGCGAATGCTGCGAGCGCCATGTCGCGGCTGGGTAGGTTACGATGCCAGACGTATCGAGTGGTGGCGTCGATGAAGGTGATGGTGTAGTTGTAGTTGACTTGTCCTGGTTCGCGATTGTAGAGGATGTCGCTGTAAACCTTTTCAAGTGGTGCGTACGCTGGTGCGCTCGGGTTGTGATGTGGAGCGAATGGTCGATGAGGTAAGTCAGCTTCGGGGCATGTAAGGCAAGTCTTTGTGCCTTTTGGAGTTCTCTGCCGCCGGGTAGAAGTAGAGAGTCTTTGTCAAGAACTCCTGCTCTTATCGTGTTATTTAAAACCGTGTTGCTTGGATGTCCTGTGCGTGCGTGCCTGATCTCTTCAGAGGCGCGGTGTCCGGGTGAACGTTGGTATGCGTCGGAGTTGGAGTAAAAACTGGCGACGAAGTTGGCACTTCGGTGGACTTCGCGTTGAGTCGGATTTAGCTGTTGTGCGGGTGTTGGTGGTGCTTCGTCGACTGTGACTGGTGTCGTTGTTCCTGCTGCTCCTGATGTTGTCGCTGCTCCCGATGTTGTTGCTGCTGCTGCCGATGTTGTTGCTGCTGCCGATGTTGTTGCTGCTGCCGATGTTGTTGCTGCTGCCGATGTTGTTGCTGCTGCCGATGTTGTCTCTGCTTCTGTTGTTTGTTGAATCGTCGCTAACGCTCGTGTTCGTTCTGCTTCAGGGATAGTGTGGGAGTACCAAAAACCTCCCGGGCTGAATTCGGGGTCGAGATCTGGAGGGTGTGTCCAGTCAGTAAAATTCACGATGGCGTCGCTGTCTGTAGTGCCCAGGTCAGGAACGAAGTCGAGGACGAAGACGTTGTTCTTCAATACTGCTTTCCCGATGTAGAGACCGCCTCTCCCGTGGTATAGCTTGAACTCTTGGGTGGTGCTGTCGGCTTCCAGGTGAATCCCCTTCGCCATCAACTGGCTAACACTCAGTAAGTTGTAACCGAGTCCTTCAGCGATGAGTACCTTTGACATGTGTAGTATGACATTTGTTTCTCTTGACTGAAGCTGTACCACTCCTTGTCGTCGTGTGCGCAGGATTTGATTGTTGGCGACTGTGATGACAACTTCTCGTTGGAGTCGGTGTTCGCGTTGTACGAAGCGTCCGGACGAGCACATGTGTTGCCCGCAGCAACTATCCAAGAACCAAGTGTCTTGGCCGGACGGTTCACTTTGAGCGATGGCGGCGTAAGTCGGATTCGGGTGGAGTGATTCGCGGCGGGGCGTCCTGTTGTCGAGCTCCTCTTCTGGTGAGTAGTGGGGTGGTGACTCTGTTATGCAAGAATCGTTTATCTTGACCATGCAGTTGACTATGTTTCTTGCTCCTTGTGTAGGTTGTCCAGTTGAAGTCGTTGAAGCTTGAATCGTGGTTGTCGGACTTGCTTGTGTCGAAGCAACTTGGGAGCTTGAAGGCCGCAGTTGTCGCTGTGGTGTTATCTGACGGGACGGGCAATGCGTGCGTGGATGTCCTGATGTTTTGCAGATGTGACAAAACGGAGGTACTGGCTTCGGCTGCTGCTGTCGGTTGTTGTAGTAGTTATGTCGTCGCTGAGTATGGAAAGCGAACTCCGGTGCTAATACCTTTTTCTTTTGCCTTTCTTCTTGCAGGTCCATGTCCTGCTGCTCGGCGTGGATTTCGGCGCAAAGTGCTGCTTCAGAGATACTTCCGTGGGCTCGAAGAATTGCTTTGGTGGCGCGCCACTGAGGACCGAGGCCACCGATGATGACTGTCACGAAGGCGTCTTCAGAGATTGATCCTCCGCATCGAAGAAGCTTGTCGCGCAATTCGCGACATCGGCTGATATACGCCAATCCCTTTTCTCCTGGTTTCATTTCAACTGTTGTCAATTGCGCCATTAACCTGCTCTGGTTTACACTGTCTGTTGCTTGATACAGGTTCTTCAGATGGCCGTACGCGAGTTCCGCCGAGTTGCCGAAGTTCCGGTAAGAGCGAATGTTCTGCTGCTGAGTTGGTGTGATGTTTCTCAGTAGAATAGTATACGCCATCATCGATTGATACGTATACTGCTGCTTCTCATACTGTGTGCCGTTTGCTGGATACTGCAGGGATCCGTCGAAGAAGCCCAGTATCTGCGCGCCCTCCATCATCAGCTCGAATTCAAAGGACCAGGTGAAGAAGTCCTTTCCGTCGAAAGGTCTTGATGTTTGCAGTTTCAGGACATGCGCGAATTGCGACTGAACTTGTAAAGCGTCCATTGGTTTGTCTTGCGCAGGTGAAGGTTGAGGCAGGAAGCTGATCGACCCGCGCTCGTACGGGGCGAAGGTGGGTTGCTGCTGTTGATTCCCTCGCGCATATGACGATCCGTCAAGGCTCATGGGTGTCGCTCCGTTGTTGCTGTTGTGTGTCTGTGCAGGTCCCGACTGCTGGTGTTGCTCGTAGAAGGACATGAAGGAGAAAAATTTCTCCATCATGCTCTGGTCGAAGTCAGAAGGATGGTTCGTGGGGGTCTCGGTTGACGTTCCCCTTGGTCTTGCTGCCGTGCCTTCCTCTGTCTGCAGGCCAGAGGCTGGTGGTGGAGTAGGAGTAGTGCCCGAGGAGCCATTAGGGGAGCTCCTTTCCTTGTTTGTTGCCATGTCTTGTAATGATAAAAAAGTTAGAGTTTTCCCCTGTCAGCTCTCATACCATGTTCGGCTGAGAAAAGCCCTTAAGGATCTTTGCAGAGGATAACTCTGGGTAGGATATTTGTAATAGCGGAAGCGTTTTAATGAAGTTTGTGAACCGACCTTGCACTAGTGTGTGAGAGCAAAGTAGATTGAATTAAACAAGCAAATACAAGGTTTTATATAAGAGTACAGGGAATACGAATGGATAGATAACTGTATTTGCTGTTGCGATTCGATACAGTGCGACTCGGGCAACTGCTCTGTAACGAGTCAGTTGTGTGTCCTTAACTGTCGCGCTGTAATTGTCGAGTCAAAGGTCGCTGACCTTTGACTTTCCCGTAACCTCCAGGCGGTTACCCTAACCTCCGAGGTTTGACTCGATGCTTCGATTCGGACTGCTTCGCTAGTGTCTTGGGTTTTGACACGACAGAAGCGCACTAAGACTTATTGTTTCCAACAAGGAGGAGGTGGGCGGTGACGGGTGTAATCATGTGGCTGATGCGAAATGGTCCACAGTATCGGGGACGGAGTTTTGGGGTGATGGGCAGGCAGAGGTTCTGGGTGTCAGGTAAAACTAGGTCGTCGGGCTGGTAAGTGACAGGTGTGCGGTGGCGAAAGGCGTTGCGTTTAGCGACGATGTTCGATTTTTTTATTGCGTCTTCTGCCCGGGTCCGTGTTGCTTGTAATATTTCGGCAAACTGTTGTGCTCGTGGGACTGGGTTGTCTGGATTAGGGGTCATGGCTACTTTTGGGTCTTGTCCGCAAGCGGCCCCCTCAGGTCGCCTCGACAGACGACGGGAGGGGCGAGCTGTGGGGTGGCGGGTATGGGGGTGGTCGGTGTGCCTTCCTCCCTTTCTCCTCCTCCTCCTTCGTCTCCCACTGCTGCAGCTGTCGCTGAGGGGGGTGGTTGTGTGGGAGACTGGGTTTAGGGTTTCAGGGGGGTGTGTGGGAGTAGAGCTAGTGGTGTAGCAGTGGGTGTGTATTAGGGGGGTGGGACTGTGTGCGGGAGGATGAGCGGAGGTTGCCAGTTTGTCGTCAGCAGCACCTGTAGTCCGGGGCGCTGTCCCGGTAGCCCAGTCGTAGCCAGCTGTGCCAGCCGCCCGTGGGTCCGTTGCCCGTCCGCCGCTATTTGAGCCGCGGGGCCTGTTACTCCTGTAGTCCGGGCGCTGTCCGGTAGCCGCTGTGCCAGTCTGCCTCCTGTTGCCCGTGTGTCTGCAGCTTCAGCCGTCGCCTCCCGTCTCCTCTCCCCTCACTCTCCCTCCTCCTCCTCACTTGCCCGTTGTGACTACCACTAGCTTTGCTTATAATTGTGAACTCTAAACTATTTCTTCTTGAACTTGTGCTCAGAATGTGTGGTGACATTGTGATCCACCCTGAGCTTGTTTTGCTTTGCCTGCTCTGCTGATTACACCCCACTTTGGCTATGGGGGTGTGTCAGAATATTATCTTATTGTTCTAGCCTGTAGTGGGGTGCTCTATAGCGAGTACAACCCTTCTAGGGTTTGCTATTTGTATCCTCATTCTTGCTAGTTCAATCCTCTTTCTTTCTTCTAATTTTGACAATCGGCTACTGTCCTGCCGACCGCTGCCTTGATGACTTCATGAGCTGGCAAGTGGGACACGATGCCGCGTATCGCTGTACGTCGGTCAACATTTCGGGCCAATAATAATACCGCTGCAGCTGCTGCCGTGTTTTTTCTACTCCGAAATGCCCCGAGGTAACTCCGTCGTGTGCCTCCTGTAACAGTAATTCCCGTAGCAGTGTATACCTAGGCACCCAAATGCGGCCAGTCCCGGCCTTTCTGTAATAGACTCCCCTTGCTGCTACAAACTGTTGCGAATTTCCTCCTATGAAGAATGGATCCGTTTGGTACCCGTGGGTAAATAGGCCTGTCCGTAGAGGACTTGTCTGAGCGAGTAGTATTGCGTGGATCTGGGCAGTGGGGCAGGTCAGTGCGTCGGCGATGTTCGAGGCTCCTTTTTTGTAAGTGACCGTGTAGTGAAAGTTGGACTCGAGAAAATTGAGCCAGCGAATTTGTCGTAGGTGTCAGAACATTATAGCTCATGCATATTGTGTAGGCTATAGTGGGGTAGCCCATAAGGGGTACAACCCAATTAGGGTTAGTACTTGTACCCAATTCATTCATAGTCCATTCATTCTCGTTTCTTTTCATGGTATCAGAGCAGTTTCCCTAACGGGAACGATTCATAGGGCCCACCACTACGAACCTTTTTTTTCTGCCAAGAGCGCGCTCCGCTTAGGCCTGAGTCGCGCCTCGTGTGCCCTGTCTACCGTCGCGCCCTCCCTAGGCCTCCTTTGGCCCCGTCGCGTCGCCCCTAGCGGCCTCCCTCGAGCCGCCCTTACGCAGCCCGTCGCCGCCCTTACTCGGCCCGTCGCCTGCCTTGCGCGGCCCGTCGCCGCCCTTCGAGGCTTCGCGTGCCGCCCTTACGGTACGCCACCAACCCGCGGCCCCGCTACCTACCTGCGGCCTCGCCGCCTACCTGCTGGCCCCGCCACATCCCTGCGGCCCCGCCACCCTTACTTGCGGCCCCGCCACCCTTACCTGCGGCCCCGCCGCTCTTACCTGCGGCCCCGCCACACTTACCTGCGGCCCCGCCACCCTTACCTGCGGCCCCGCCACCCTTACCTGCGGCCCCGCCGCTCTTACCTGCGGCCCCGCCGCTCTTACCTGCGGCCCCGCCGCTCTTCCCTGCGGCCCCGCCGCTCCTACCTACGGCCCCACCGCCCTTACCTGCGGCCCCGTCGCCCCTATCTGCGGCCCCGCCGCCCTTACCTGCGGCCCCGTCGCCTGCTGCAGCGCCGCCCGCCACCCGAGCAGCCCGAGCCTCCATACCTAGCCGAGCAGCCGACCGCCGCGCCGCCCTGCAGCCGACCGCCGGGCGCCCAGCAACCAAGCAGCAGAGCCGCCGGGCCGCCAAGCCGCCCTGCAGCCCAGCCGCCCAGCAGCCGAGCCGCCCAGCAGCCGAGCCGCCGTGCCGCCGAGCCGCCCAACAGCCGAGCCACCGAGCCGCCTAGCCGCCGAGCCGCCCAGCAGCCGAGCCGCCGAGCCGCCCACCAGCCGAGCGGCCCAGCAGCCGAGCCGCCCGCACCGCCGAGCCGCCAGAGAAGCCCTGTCCGGTAAGAGCAGCACCTCTGTCACTGCACTGCCCTTACCCTACTGTTTGTGCTGCTAGTCTACTGCTGTCATGGCTACCCCTAGTGTCCTTGCTTTTGACGCTGAGGGTCGGGCCATTGAGTTCTGCGCGCGCTGCGCTTCCTGCTGAGTTCTGCGCCAGGAACCCCCCCCCCATGTACATCACTCTCTACTACATAGTCACTCGCCTCCCTGACTCCCTTTGCGTAGTCAGGGACTACTTCCTCTCAGTCTGTCCCACCACTCTCACGATTGACCTCCTCGAGAAGGCCCTCTTAGCAGCGGATAAGAGTATAGTCGTTGTAGGAGCCTCTCGTGGTGACCCGCGCACCCCCATCTCTGAGGGGTGTTCCCCCTCCCCCCTTCTGCCCTCTGTTGCCTCTGCTGCTGCGGCCGACCTCGTTGGGCTTGAGTCGGTCAGTGCGGCGTCTACCCCTAGCGGGAGACGCCGCTCTGGCAAGGGCAAGGGGGGCAGGGGCGCTGAAGGAGCTAGCGGGGGCGGTGAAGGAGCTAGCGGAGGTGGAGGTGGCGGGGGGAGTGGGGGTGGCGGTGGGGGTGGCGGTGGGGGTGGAGGTGTCGGTGGCGGCAGTGGAGGCGGAGGCGGCGGCGGCGGTGGTGGTGGGAGCGGAGGTGGCGGAGGTAGCGGCGGTGGAGGAGGCGGTGGCGGAGGAGGTGGAGCTGGTCGGGGTGGCACTGCACAGAGGGTCGGCTCCGGTAGTGGTCCGCGCCAGCCGCAGCAGCAGCAGCAGCGCGCTCGTGACACCCCCACCCCTCAGCAGCTCCGTGAGTGGTACGCTGCATGCCAGCGGGGTGGGGGTACTGGTCCGTGCACCTACGTCCTACGCACCGGCGACCGTGCGGGTGAGCAGTGTGGGGGTGCGCACCCCACCCAGCGCTGCTTTGGCCGCCTTACGGACGCTTGGCGTCACCAGTTCCCTGAGGCCACTGAGATCCCTCGCTAGGGCGAGCTGTCTAGGGCAGGGGTAGCTATCTTTGACCTTGACTTTGATGCTATTCTTGCTGCTATGTATACTGTGTCTATTAGTGAGGAGGGTGACTGTTACCGGTGTTTCCCGCCCGACCCGGGCATTGAGACTGATGCTCTAGGTGCTGGTGAGGCTGTTGCTCTTGGTGCTAGTGAGGCTGCTGCTCTAGGTGCTAGTGCGTCTACTTCCTCAGGTTCTGGTGAGTCTGCGTTCTCAGGTACTACGTCGGCTTCGGCCTCCCACACCTTCACACTTGACTCGGGGTCTTTTCGCTCCTTCTTTCGAGACCGCACCACACTCACGTCGCTTGGTCGGCCAGTTGCAGTCTCCCTGGCAGTCCCCTCAGGGGGTCCTGTCCTTGCTCACTTCTCCACTGTCCTCGCGTGTCCGGCGGCCCCCTCTGGCACCCTGTCTGGTCTTTTCCTGCCCTCGTTCTCTACGAACTTGGTGAGTGGTGCTGACCTACAGGATGCGGGGGTGCACCTGTTCACTCGTGCGAGTCAGCGGGTGACCCACTGCATGGACGCTCGGACAGGCCGACACGTGGCCACGTTTACTCGTCGGCCGGGGTCGAGCCTGTACACATTGACCACTGCGTCTCCTCCAATCCATGCGTCTGGTCAGGTAGCTGCGTCGGGTCAGGTGTTAGCTGCAGCGTCCAGGTTTGGTCCTGAGTCTGCCCCCTGCTCGTGTCGCCTCCTGTCTCACGAGACTCTCCTCTGGCACCACCGCCTTGGTCACCCCTCCCTGCTTCGTCTCCGAAGAATGGCCTCCCGTGTCCTTGTCTCTGGTCTTCCCCGGTCCCTCCCTCCCCTTCCTCCGGGGCCTGGCCCTACCTGCGTCCCCTGTGTCGAGGGGCGGCAGCAGGCTACCCCTCACTCCTCCCAGTTTCCTCCGACAGAGGCCCCGCTGCAGACGCTTCACATGGACGTGCGGGGCCCAGCCCGCGTCCGTGGACACGGTCACGAGCGCTACTTCCTGCTGGTGGTTGACGACTACTCGCGTTACACCACAGTCTTCCCCTTGCGCAGCAAGGGTGATGTCACTGAGGTGTTGATCGATTGGATCCGCGCAGCTCATCTCCAGCTTAGGCGGAGCTTCGGCTCGGACTTTCCTGTTCTGCGTCTGCGCTCGGACAGAGGCGGAGAGTTCTCCTCTGGCCTTCTGCGAGCCTACTGTCGTGCACGAGGCATCCGCCAGACCTTCACACCTCCGGACTCTCCACAGCAAAATGGGATTGCTGAGCGCCACATTGGCATAGTCATGGACGTCGCTCGTACGTCCATGATGCATGCGGCTGCCCCCCATTTTCTGTGGCCGTTTGCGGTTCGGTACGCGGCGCATCAGATCAACCTTCACCCCAGGGTCTCCATGCCGGAGACCTCCCCAGCTTTGCTGTGGACCGGGAAGGTTGGCGATGCGTCTGCGTTCCGTGTCTGGGGATCTCGGGCGTTTGTCCGCGACTTGTCTGCGGACAAGCTGTCCCCTCATGCTGCTCCTTGCGTCTTCCTGGGTTTCCCCCCTGACGCGCCAGGGTGGCAGTTCTAATACCCCACCTCTCGCCGTGTTCTGTCCTCCCAGGATGTCACGTTCGACGAGTCGGTCCCCTACTACCGTCTCTTCCCCTACCGCACCCCGTCCCTCCCCTCACCACCGCTCTTCCTTGTACCAGGTCCCCCCCCGGTAGACCCCCTCCCCCCTCAGGGTCCTGCCCCTTCAGGTGTGTCCCAGGTAGACGCTGTTGAGCCTATCGAGGTCGCCAGTGCTGCTGAGGGTGCTGAGCCTGGGGGTGCTGACTCTGGGGGTGCTGAGCGTGTGGGTGCTACGCCTGGGGGTGCTGAGCCTGAGGGTGCTTTGACTGGGGGTGCTGAGCCTGGGTGTGCTGAGTCTGGGGGTGCTGAGCCTAGGGGTGCTACGCCTGGGAGTGCTGAGCCTGGGGGTGCTGAGCCTGGGGGTGCAACGCCTGGAGGTGCTGAGCCTGGGGGTGCGGAGCCTGAGGGAGCTGGGCCTGCTGATGCTGTGCCTGGCGGTTCTGTAGGTGCTTCTTCTCGCCGGGAACCACTCTCTCGACAGGAGCTGCGTGAGTGGTTTGCCCGGTGCTGGAGGCGAGCTGCTGGAGCTGGAGGTGCTGCGGGTACTGGAGGTTCTGTTGCTGCTGAGGTTGCTGGTGCCACGGGTCCCGGAGGTGCTCGTACTGGGAGTACTGGAGCTGCTAGACCTGCGAGCACTTAAGGAGCTGGAGTTGCTGCGGGTGTTGACGCGGAGGCTACTGCTGTCGGTCATGGAGGCGGTCCTGCTGGGGATACTACTGGTGCTGCTGGAGGTACTGGAGCTGGAGCTGCTACTGGTGCTGGTGCTGCCGCTGGGGGTGCTGGTGGTGTCCCTGCTGTGTCTGGAGTCGCCGCGCGGCCTTGGCCGTACTTCGTTCCGCTTCTTCAGCAGGTTCTTGGTCTCCCGTCTTCTACTGGTCCTCCTCCTCCCTTAGAGTTACAGCCGGCCTCCCCACTGCCTGCTCCGTCTCCCTACACTGGTCCTACTGGAGGTCTTGCTGAGCGTCGTGAGCCTGCGTCTCGCCCTGCGTCTCGCCCTGCGTCGCCGGTCCGTGCTGCTCGCACTAGTGGTCGCGGTTCGCGTCAGCGCCCTCCTCTTGTCCCTGGCACACACCGGATGTCTCTGCGTCCGTCGACTGCTCCTCTGCGTGCCCCTTTGCCTTCTCCTCCTGAGTCTTCTCTTCCTGCTCTTGCCGACCCGGAGTCGGACTCTCTTCGTGCTGCCAGTCCTACTGTCACGCGTCTCCTTGCTACTGTCGTCACTGACCCTTCCTTTGAGTCCACTGCTGCGTCTGCCCTAGTTGCTGAGCTCGTCGACTTTGCTGCTCGCTGTCGCCTAGACTACGCCCCCAGTCTTGTTGCTGAGTCTGAGTCTGTCTCTTCTCCGTACGTCGGGGGTGAGTGTGCCCTTGGCACGGACGTCCTCGAGGACAGGCAGGAGGAGTTCCAGTTCTTGGCCGCTGCTTCACCTCATTTCGTGTCCGTACTGCTTACCCTTGAGGGAGACCCGGATGCACTTGACATCCCGACTCCGCGCTCTTAGGCGGAGGCCGTAGAGGGTCCCTACTCCTCTTAGTGGCAGGCAGCTATGGACGCAGAGATGGCTTCCTGGAAGTCCACAGGCACCTACGTTGACGCTGTTCCCCCTCCTAGGTCGAACATCGTCAGTGGCATGTGGATTTTCAGGGTGAAGCGACCGCCGGGTTCTCCGCCTGTCTTCAAGGCGCGTTACGTGGCTCGTGGCTTCAGTCACCGGCAGGGAGTTGACTACTTTCAGACCTTCTCTCCCACCCCGAAGATGACCACTACTGCACATAGCTGCTCACCGTGACTACGAGCTACACTCTCTTGACTTCAGCACTGCTTTCTCGCAGGGCAGCCTGCACGAGGAGATCTGGCTGCGTCGCCCACCTGGTTTCACTGGGTCTTTTCCTCCTGGCACCCAGTGGAGCCTCCGGCGGCCAGTCTACGGTCTCCGCCAGGCACCGCGTGAGTGGCACGACACACTGAGGACTACACTTGCGGCTCTTGGGTTTGCTCCCTCTACTGCCGACCCGTCGCTGTTTCTGCGCACCGACACTTCTTTGCCGCCGTTCTACATCCTCGTGTACGTCGACGACTTGGTCTTTGCCACAGCTGACACTACTGGACTCGCCCACGTGAAGTCCGAGTAGCAGAAGAGACATACGTGCACAGACCTGCGTGAAATGTGCAGCTACCTTGGCTTGCAGATCACTCGGGACAGAGCACGCCGCACCATTACCCTGACTCAGTCACACATGGTGCAGCAGGTCCTTCAGCGCTTTGGCTTCACGTACTCCTCGCCTCAGGCCACTCCTCTGGTTACTCGCCACTCGCTCTCAGCTCTGCCTTCGGATGAGTCCGTAGAGTCCAGTGGCCCGTACCCAGAGCTTGTTGGCTGCCTCATGTACCTGATGACCTGCAGACGACCTGACCTTGCATACCCTCTTAGCATTCTCGCACGCTATGTTGCTCCTGGGAGACACAGACCGGAGCACATGGCTGCAGCGAAGAGGGTGTTGCGCTACTTGTGCAGTACGTTGGGCATGGGGCTTGTGCTTGGAGGGCGGAGTCCAGTGGTCCTTACTGGGCACGCAGACGCTTCTTGGGCTGACGACCAGGCTACGAAGCGGTTGTCACAGGGTTACACCTTCAGCCTTGGTTCCGGCTCTGTTTCGTGGTGGGCTACTCGCTCGTCTTCTGTTCTTGGCTCCAGTTGTGAGGCTGAGATCTACGCCGGAGCCATGGCTGCACAGGAGCTTTGCTGGCTCACCTACCTGGTGACTGACCTCGGAGAGCCGCCTCGTTCTCCTCCAGTGCTGTACGTAGACAACAAGGCCATGCTGGCCTTGTGTTGGGAGCAGAGACTGGAGCACAGAACGAAGCACATTGCTCTTCGCTACGTCCTTGCTCGTGAGCTACAGCAGCGTGGTCAGCTGCGTCTTGCGTACGTGGCCTCTGAGGCCAACACTGCTGATATCATCACCAAGGCGCTTCCGCCTTGTGATCATCAGCGCTTATGTACTCAGCTGGGTCTTGTGCCTGCCTTGCCTCACTTGCTCACCACTTGACCTTCTTTGTACTGTTACATATATATATACACTTGCTCTTGCTTGTCTAGCCTTATATATATATGTGTAATCCTGCATGTGAGCTGGCCTTGTGGCCTTGAACCTGTGCTCAGAATGTGTGGTGACTTTGTGATCCACCCTGAGCTTGCTTTGCTTGACTAGTCTTGCGACCCCTTGTTCTCCCCCACTTTGCCTATGTGGGTGTGTCAGAACATTATAGCTCATGCATATTGTGTAGGCTATAGTGGGGTAGCCCAGAAGGGGTACAACCCAATTAGGGTTAGTACTTGTATCCAATTCATTCATAGTCCATTCATTCTTGTTTCTTCTCTGTAGGTTGAGGTGTGGCTGTGCGCAAAGGTACTGTAGTGATTTATGGTCTGTCCGCACTGTCACGTCTGCGCCGGTCTGTCAGAATATTATGCTCTAGCCTGTAGTGGGGTGCTCTATAGCACGTACAACCCTTCTAGGGTTTGCTATTTGTATCCTCA
Source organism: Closterium sp. NIES-65 (assembly GCA_948144175.1). Classification (NCBI taxonomy): domain Eukaryota; kingdom Viridiplantae; phylum Streptophyta; class Zygnematophyceae; order Desmidiales; family Closteriaceae; genus Closterium; species Closterium sp. NIES-65. The sequence goes on from CANXME010002212.1 coordinate 1,298,138, forward strand.
TTCTTGCTAGTGCAACCCTCTTCTTTTCTTCTAAACTTTCACACGGTCAAGTAACAACGCCATACTTTGAACGCGTGCACGATCGCAAGCATTTCGCGGTCGTGTATCGGGTAATTTTTCTCGGGCGGATGCAGTTTTCGTGACTCGTATTCGATGGGCTGTAGGCGGTTGCCGAAGTCCTGTAGCAGTACGGCTCCGATGGCGATGTCGCTTGCGTCGGTAACTACTTCGAATGGGCGGTGTGGGTCGGCGATGCGTAGGACGGGCGGTGAGCAGAGAACATTTTTCAGGGCAGAGAAGGCAGCATGCTCTTTCTCCCCCCACGTAAAAGCGACCCCCTTCCTCAGTAAATCAGTCAGTAGGGCAGTTAACCGTGCCATATCAGGGATGAACCGACTCACATAATTAACGAACCCTAAAAAGCTCTGCAGCTCTTTGATGTTCGTCGGGGGATGCCACGCTTTTACTGTATCCAGCTTCTTTGGGTCGATTTCAACTCCAGCCTCCGAAATAACGTGCCCTAAAAATTCTAACCTATCCTGGAAGAACTCGCACTTAGTACCCTTGGTCAGTAACATGTGCTCGTCTAGAACCTTAAATACTGCTTCCAGATCTGCTAAGTGCTGCTGCTTATCCCGACTGTAAACTAGGATGTCGTCGAGGTAAACTATCACACATTTATCTAAGAGCGGCCTAAACGCCTCGTTCATGGTCATATGAAAAGTCGCCGGTGCGTTGGTCAGCCCTAATGGCATCAGAGTGTACTCAAACGACCCGTACCTAGTCTTGAAAGCTGTTTTGGCGCAGTCCGATGGTTCGACCCTTATCTGATGGTTATTTTTCCTGGAAATCTATTTTCGAAAAAACCCGTGCTGTTCGCGGTTGGTCGATCAGTTCCTCGGCGCAAGGAATGGGGTACCGCGGTTTGACTATTACCCTGTTCAGTGCTCTGTGGTCGATACACATGCGAAAACCCCTGTCTTTTTTCGGTGTGAACAGTATCGGTGCGGCGAACGGTGACGAGCTCGGTCGGATGAATTTTTTCTCTATCAGGTAATCTAACTGCTTCCTCAGTTCGTCGAGATCAGGCTGTATTAGTCTGAACTGGCGCTGTACAGTTGGCTGTGCCTCCGGTTCTAATTCTATTCGGTGGTCATGTACTCGCTGAGGTGGCAGTCCTTCCGGTAAGTCGTCGGGAAAAATCCCGGGGTATCGTTTCAACAGTTCCTGTAATTCGGGCGGTACTACTGCTAACAGTTTATGAAAATCGCTCGGCTCCTCTGCTTCTTCTACTACGGCAATGTCCACTGCGTACACGTCAGCTCCAGCGGCGACTGCCCGTTTCATCGTGATGGCGTTGACGTGGACCGTTGAAGACTCCGACGACTGCCAGCGGGGTAGTCCAATCCAGTTACCACTACTTCGCACAGTGCAGCTTCCTATCGTCCAGTCAATTCTCGGGCTGTATCGTCGCAGCCAATCACGTCCCAGTAAAATGTTGTGCCCATCCAGTGTCGTTGCGAGCATTTCATGTGTAAACCCGAAGCTTCCCCCGCAGCGAACCTTTTCTCTTTCCACCTTCTCCCGTATGGCTAGCGGCGTGCCTTCAACTTAGCGTGCGTCGATCTCTGGTAAGCACCGGCTGAGTGTCAGTTGCAGTTTCCGTGCGGTTGCGGTATTAACTAAACTATGGCTTGCTCCTCCGTCAATAAAAATCTTCACTACTCCTCCTTGTATTTTCCCGTGGATCAGTACTGGGCAATCCCTCGCTGTACCCTCCTTATTCATCCGAGCCCGATCGATGGCGTGAATCGGTACTGTGACTCGGTGAGGGTCGGTGCGGTTGGGCGAGCAGGCAGTCTCGTCAGTAGTTGGCTCGACTCCTACTGACTGATGGCGTTTCCCTGCCTCTGAGACCCCTTCCCCTGCTCTGCTCCGCGGCGCCTCAGCTCCTCTGGGCATTCGCTCTTGCGATGGCCCGGCCTATTGCAAGCAAAGCATCGCCCCTTAAACGGTGCGGCAGGTGCATTCGCCGCAACAACGTGTACGGTGGCGTGCTCGATCGGTCCTCGACGACGATGTCCGTAGTAGGACCCCGATCTGGGACGGCGTAAAATGTCGATTTTCTCGGCGAGCGCGAGAATCTCGTTGAAGTTAGAGAGCCCGCGTAGCATAATTTCGTGCGAGATGTCCGGCTTCAGCCCTCCAACGTAACGGTCCACCTGCTTTGCTTCGTGTATGTAGCCGACTTGCTCGCATAATGCGAGAAAACCACTCGTATAGTCTTGAACCGATCTGAGCTACCGCCAAGTACGCAGTCTCTGACGCGCCGAATTAGAAGCCGCGATTTGCTCAAAGCGCGCCCAAAGCCCTGCGCACCACGCATCCCACGTGCTCTATTGGGCGGTCTCGCAGAACGAACTCCAGGTGACAGCTGGACTCGTGGGCCCTTCCTCTTGCGACGGTGGCTCGTAGGCGCGTGGCGACGTCACGATGACTCGCCACCAGTCCATGGCGGGGCCCATCAGCAGTGAAACGGCATACCGAATCTTCGCTGCTTCCGACTCGATGTAAATCGCGTCGAAGAAGATGTTCATCGTGAAGACCCACGATTGGACCGTCGAACCTCCACGTTGGCTTGGGTCGAAGCAGGGCGGGCGTTGCGGCTTGAGTGGCATTGGTGCCATGATGGCCTGTTCGCCACTTGTCGCCGCAAACTCCACGTGCCGACGGGCTTCACGAGGCTCCCGCGGGCTTGGTGCGACCTTGTTCCCTCCCATCCCAGGCATCGGCTTGGCGGCGCCATCACTGGCTGCGCCTGAGCGCTGTCCCATGCTGTCGTGTTGTGTTGGTGTGCCGGACGAAATGATGATCGGTTCGTCCGATTGTGCAGATGCATTTGTTGGTGTGTGTGGTGGCTCGGGAGTGTTCACCGTTGATTGCTGACGCGCGGAGTCACGTTCCGCCGTGAGCGTCGCAATTTCGAGCGCCGAATCTTCAAGTTGGCGCACCAGACGGTCGAGCTGCTCCTGCGTCAATGTTGCGAGCGTGAATTCGGCCATGGCGGGGGTGTCGGGCGAGCTCAGCGAGAGCCTCTGTCGTGGCCTTGCGTGCTTACGAGAGAGCACTACGAGCGGCGGTGCTGAGTCGCTGAGAGACGTCTACCCCCCACCCAAAATTGAGATAGTGAGGAAGCGAAGGTGTGGGTGCGGTCCGAGAAGAGATCGTAGGCTCTGAATACCAAGTGTTACGAGTGCAATTGAGTGAGCAAGCGAGAATTGCACTATCGAAGCAAAAGTGCAAATGAGAGAAGGCATGAGTGAAGAATATATAGCGAAACTACTGTAGTAACGGTAATGGACTGTGGTTGTCGCGTGACGGGCTTGGGACTGAGGTTGGGAAAAGTGTCGAAGCGGAGGCCTGGAGTGCGGGTTACCCGCCGAGCCGTGAGGTCGGGGTGCGACGTGCGAAGGTGGCGGGAGAATTGTCGATGCGAGAGTTGCGAGTGGTAACGGTGCTGACTCTGGTGCTACAGTGGTGTGCACGCTGAGCGGGGACGCGAAGTAAGGAAAAGGATTTTTCCTTACAGTTTCCAACAGATGACCTGTTGAGAATCATGTTTTATGATGTAAAGATATCCATTCCCGCAATACAACCCGGTCTGACTCCTTGAAGGGTACAGAACTGTACTCCATACTACTACATTTCCTCTTCCTTAACCACTGACCATTGTTTGTCGGAAAAATATGTCAGAATGTTATCTTATGCTCTAGCCTGTAGTGGGGTGCTCTACAGCGAGTACAACCCTTCTAGGGTTTGCTATTTGTATCCCCCTTCTTGCTAGTGCAATCCTCTTCTTTCTTCTATTTTTCACATGCTATCAGAGCAGGTCGATCCCCTTGGATCGATCCTGTGGGTGGGCTTACCACCTTCTCGCTTCCGCTGCTACTACTGCAACTACCCTCTGAGCCGCACGCCCCGTGGCGTGCGGCATTTTTCTTCCCGCCGTGCGCCCTGAGGCGCGCGGCGGTTTTCTGCCCGCCGTGCGCCCCGAGGCGCGCGGCGGCTCTCTGCCCACCGTGCGCCCCGAGGCGCGCGGCGGGCTTCTGCCCCGTCGACCGGCGCGTCGCCCTTGGGCGGCGCCGCGACGGGCGACGGGGACCCGTTCGTCGCCCCCCGTCGCCCGTCGTGGCCTGCGCGCGGCACGTACGGGCCGCGCCCGACCCGTCCGCGGCCCGTACGGGCTGCGCCATGCCCGCGCACCACCCGTACGGGTGCGCCAGGCCCGCGCGCGACCCGTACGGGCGTCGCCAGGCCCGCGCGCGGCTCGGGCGACCCTACATGCGGCCCTGGCCCCGGCCCCACCGCCCTACCTGCGGCCCCGTCGTCCCGCCGCCCTACAGGCCCGACCCCGTCGCCCTACCTACGGCACGTGCACCCCCCCCCCCCCCCCCCCCCCCCCCGCCCTTTTCCCGTCGCTCGTCGCGGCTCCTTCGGGGGCCGCGACCTAGGGGGTGGCGAGTAGGGGGTGGCGGGTATGGGGGTGGCAGTTGTGCCTTCCTCCTTTTGCTCCTCCTCCTCCTTCGTCTCCCACTGCTGCAGCTGTCGCTAAGGGGGGTGGATGAGTGGGAGACTGGGGTTTAGGGTTTAAGGGGGGTGAAGGGGGAGTGGAGCTAGCGGTGTAGCAGCGGGTGTGTGCCAGGGGGAGTGGGATAGTTTGGGGAAGCTGCATGGAGGTTGCCGTCGTGTCGCCAGCAACACCTATATTCTGGGGACTTCGCCCGGTAGCCCAGTCGTAGCCAGCTGTGCCAGCCGCGTGTGGGTCCGTTGCTCGTCTGCCGCTACTTTAGCCGCGGGGCCAGTTACTCCACTATTCCGGGGGCTTCGCCCGGTAGCCGCTGTGCCAGTCTGCCTCCTGTTGCCTGTGTGTCAGCAGCTTCAGCCGTCGCCTCCTATCTCCTCTCCTCTCACTCTCTCTCCTCCTCCTCACTTGCCCGTTGTGACTACCACTAGCTTTGCTCATAATTGTGAACTTTAAACTATTGCTTCTTGAACTTGTGCTCAGAATGTGTGGTGACATTGTGATCCACCCTGAGCTTGTACTGCTTTGTTTGCTCTGCTGGTTACACCCCACTTTGGCTATGGGGGTGTGTCAGAATGTTATCTTATGCTCTAGCCTGTAGTGGGGTGCTCTATAGCGAGTACAACCCTTCTAGGGTTTGCTATTTGTATCCCCCTTCTTGCTAGTGCAATCCTCTTCTTTCTTCTAATTTTCACAAAATATGCTACAAGTAACAAACTTGGGACTCGATAACGTGAATGGATAAATGAAAAATGCGTACGATCATTGTATCGGGTATTATGACGGGTTTGGTAAGCGGGGCCACGGATTCAATCACTAACAACAGGTAAAAAATCACGCGAATGGTCACACATGTAACTCCCGCCAAAAAACTTGAAACTCAACAAAATTCCCGCTCGCGCCCAACCAATCTGCGAACCTGTAAAAAAAAACTAAAACCCAATCGGAATCGGATGCGGTTTGGGAACGGATCAACCCTTAACACCTGGCGAGTTACGTGTTTAGGGTTGATCATCCGAAAATGCATCCAGGTTCTTTCTGGGTTTCATTCTGTTTAGGCGGGAGTTTCACCTGTGACCATTCGCGTTTTTTTTTACAAGCTGATTGTGACTGATTCCGTGAAACGCTTTATCAGTCGCGTGAAAACACCCTTTGTAGTGACCGTACCTTTTATTTTGTTACCAAAAATGTTTTTGAGTCCCATGATGGTTACGAACAGCATATTCTCCCTTGTTTCTCCCATTATTGCTTTGCCCTAATACGGTACCCTTCCCCTCAGGGCCCGTGCTAGGTTTTGGGGCGTCCTGAGGCCTCAGGACAACTTTCCAGAATCTGAAGAAATGCCCTGATTTGTCAGGACAAATTTTCAGCGGCTCCCTGTAGTTTCAGGGCTTTTGCATGAATTGATCCTAGCCTGCTAGGGCAAAAATATGAGTGTTCAGGGTTCTGTTTTTAACACTTCCAGTGGCACCAGCATTGTCCTACCCTTGCTAACTAATCCAAGGTAGAGAATGTTACGAATAGTAATTATGAACATTACTGAGCACTCCTCACTGCAGCTAAGGAAGCACGTAGTATCGAGAACGAATGCGAAGAGTCAAAGTTGACTCGAAGCGACGCAGACGGTTGGAATGCATCTGGACCGTTGGAGCAGACGACATCGAGCAGTTGCAGGCACGGAGGGAATTGGCGGGAACAGTTTCGTAGCTGTACGCGCCGCACGGCTGGGAATGAATTTGAATAAGGGAATGTTGTGAAAATTAGAAGAAAGAAGAGGATTGCACTAGCAAGAATGGGGATACAAATAGCAAACCCTAGAAGGGTTGTACTCCCTATAGAGCACCCCACTACAGGCTAGAGCATAAGATAACATTCTGACACACCCCCATAGCCAAAGTGGGGTGTAATCAGTAGAGGAAGCAAAGTAGTACAAGCTCAGGGTGGATCACAATGTCACCACACATTCTGAGCACAAGTTCAAGAAGCAATAGTTTAAAGGGTACAATTATGAGCAAAGCTAGTGGTAGTCACAACGGGCAAGCGAGGAGGAGGAGAGAGAGTGAGAGGAGAGGAGATAGGAGGCGACGGCTGAAGCTGCAGACACACGGGCAACAGGAGGCAGACTGGCACAGCGGCTACCGGACGAAGTCCCCGGAATACAGGAGTAACATGCCCCGCGGCTAAAGTAGCGGCAGACGAGCAACGGACCCACGGGCGGCTGGCACAGCTGGCTACGACTGGGCTACCGGACGAAGTCCCCGGAATACAGGTGCTGCTGGCGACACGAGGGCAACCTCCATACACCTTCCCCAAACTATCCCACTCCCCCTGGCACACACCCGGTGCTACACTGCTAGCTCCACTCCCACGCACCCCCCTTAAACCCGAAACCCCAGTCTCCCACACATCCACCCCCCTCAGCGACAGCTGCAGCAGTGGGAGACAAAGGAGGAGGAGAAGCAAAGGGAGGAATGCAGAAGTGCCACCCCCATACTCGCCACCCCCTAATCGCCACTCCCCAAACCCTAACACAGGCAGGGCGGGATGGCAGGTAGGGAGGTTACGGGGGAGGGGGGGGGGGGGGGGAACCGACGCGCGGCCTCCCAGGGCGCCAAGACAGGCAGCAGAAGGGGCGGCGCTCGCCTCCCTCCCCGCAAGCGGCCCCCGAGGGTCGCCTCGACAGGCGACGGGAAAAGGGGCCGCAGGCGGGGCCGGGGCCGGGGCGCAGGTAGGGCGACGGGGCCGAGGCGCGTGCCCTCGTTGCGCCGCGACGGGTCCCCGTCGCCCGTCGCGGCGCCTCCAGAGGGCGACGCGGCGAACGACGGGGCAGAAGCCCGCCGCGCGCCTCGGGGCGCACAGCGGGCAGAGAACCGCCGCGCGCCTCGGGGCGCATGGCGGGCAGAAAACCGCCGCGCGCCTCGGGGCGCACGGCGGGCAGAAAACCGCCGCGCGCCTCGGGGCGCACGGCGGGAAGAAAAAGTGCCGCACGCCAGGGGGCGTGCGGCTGAGAGAGTAGTGAAAGCTAGTTGCAGCGGAAGCGAGGAGGTGGTAACCCACCCACAGGATCGATCCAAGGGGATCGTCCTGCTCTGATAGCATGTGAAAATTAGAAGAAAGAAGAGGATTGCACTAGCAAGAATGGGGATACAAATAGCAAACCCTAGAAGGGTTGTACTCGCTATAGAGCACCCCACTACAGGCTAGAGCATAAGATAACATTCTGACAAATGTACCCCTTAGAGTACATGGCTAGCTAGGTCGATTCGAATTAACCTGTACTCATATTTATATATTTGTATTTGCATGTTTTAATCATCTCAAGCATTTTACATTCACGCCGCTATTGAGGTCAAGGGCCTACCACCAACCTAGCTGTGTGCGAACCTTCCGAGGAGATCCTAGGAGCGATCGCCTTTTTGATAGCAGCATGGTATGAGAGCGACTCGGGAATCTTTCGCACTGCCATCTCCGAAATCTTCGACATTCGGAAAGTGGCGTCCGGCACACGATCGTGTGTGAGAATGGCCGGAGGATCTAATGGTCAGACAAATTTGACGGCTGAAGCGCAACCCAACCCGTCTGCGACAAGAGAGGAAATGACGACTATCGTGACCGAAGTCCTCGCACAACTTCTTTAGCGACTCACCAGCTTGGAGCAAGGGCTCCAAACATGGCGGAATGGCGACGCTTGAACCTCCTCGCAACCTTCTCAACCTGCCCCAAATGGCCAGAACTCCGCCCCGCAAACTTTCTCCCTCGACACAAATGGTTCAACCCCCAAGACTCCCCGTCCCAGTGAAGAGACAATTCTCTCTGCGCAATCAAGGTTTCTCAGCATATAATATATAAAGACAAGTGTGTGCTTTGACGGCAAAAATTTCTATACCTGGAGCTTCGAGCTCGAGCTCCTGCTGTAGCACGCTCAAATCTTTCATTTATTCGACGGGAGTTACGCGGGGCCCGCTGAAGACACCGACGACGCCAAAGCGAGATATTACAACGAATCCTTGATGGCGTGCGGGGTACTCCTGCGGAATATGTCGCCGGCGGAGCAGTTGAGCATTCGCTCATACAAGACATCGCCAGCTCCAGCCCTCGATGCTTGGCGCCACCTGAACGGCGTGTATCAGCCAAAGGACTCCGTCTCTTCGAGCCGGCTGCTCTAGCAACTACTAGAAACCAAAATGGCCCCAGGGGAGAAGGCCAACAGCTACATCAATCGCTGTCGGAGCCTTCGCGACCAAATTGCGAAGTTGGAAAGCTCGATATTGGAAGAAATTTCCGTGAACATCGTGCTTCAAGGGCTCGGCCCAGAGTGGCGGCCCTGCAAGGCGCTTCTCTGACAGCAGGGGGTCATCTCGGAGGCCGCCCTTTGCGATGCCCTTCTTGTCGAACAACGGGATATAGATCAGCAGCGACCAGCGCCACGACGAGAACGTGAACGGCTCACCTTCTACGCTGACAAAAACGAAGAGCGACGGCCGCGGCGCCTCTACTGCAAGATTTACAGAAGCTTCGGGCATTTGGCAGATCGATGCAAGTCCCGATCCCACCCTCGCTAGACCAATCCGAGCAGCTGGTCCGGCCGACAAGACGCACAAGGCGACGTGCGTCTAGCCCAGGGGTATCAAAACCCCACGCGTAATCTGAACCCAGCGGTTCAGCATCAGCAACAACAGCCGTCATCATCTACCCCTGTACGCAACGTCATGGGCAATATGGCCATGACGGACGAGTCGCGTCGTCGCTGCGTGCGCTCACCATCATCTGAGCTAGCACCGCATCCCATTTGCACATCTACCAACAACAATCCGTTCAATCCGCGCCACGACTTCACCGACAACGACCAGGACTGGAACCTTCAAGTCCCGCTGCTTGAAAGCCCCCTGCACGTACCTGATATGTGGGCGGCGCCACTCGATTGGCTCTCGCGCAAGCAATTTATGAAGTTCGACACTTTGCACATCGTCACGCCGCGACTGGTGCTGCTCGCACGTGATGACAGGAAGTGCTACAACACCCGGTACGTGGACAGCTGCTGCGGTCAGCACATGGTGGGCTCGGAGCGTTACATATCCAACGCCGTCGCCACCCCCACAGTCACCCACGTCTGTCAAATTTATATGACATAGCTGTTGTAGGCTATAGTGGGGTAGCACATATGGGGTACGACTTTCTAGGGTTTGTACTTGTACCCAACTTTCCCTTAGTCAATTCATTTTCTCATGGTATAAGAGCAGGTTCCCCTGTGGGAACTGTTCCTAGGGCCCACCACCTTTTTTTTCCTGCCCGGAGCGCGCTCCACTCTGCCTGAGTCGCGCTCCCCTCTTTCGACCCTTTCGCGCCCCCTTAGCGGCCCCGTCGCCTACCCTGCGGCCCCGGCACCGCCCTTTCCGACCCCGGCGCCGCCCTTCCCGGCCTCGGCGCCGCCTCTGCTGGCCCCGGCGCCTACCCTGCGGCCCCGGCGCCTACCCTGCGGCCCCGGCGCCTACCCTGCGGCCCCGTCGCCTACCCTTCGGCCCCGGCGCCTACCCTGCGGCCCCGGCGCCTACCCTGCGGCCCCGTCGCTTATCCTGCGGCCTTGGCGCCTACCCTGCGGCCCCGTCACCTACCCTGTGGCCCCGACGCCTACCCTGCGGCCCCGGCGCCTACCCTGCGGCCCCGCCGCCTACCCTGCGGCCCCGCCGCCTACCCTGCGGCCCCGGCGCTACCCTTCCCGGCCCCGGCGCCACCTCTACCGGCCCCGCCGCCGGCGCCGTCGAGCTAGTGCCGAGCCGCCCGAGCCACCCGAGCCGTCCGAGCCGCCGCGCCACCTGAGCCGCCCGAGCCGCCGTGTCGCCGAGCTACCGAGCCGCCGTACCGCCGAGCCGCCCGAGCCGCCAGAGCCGCCGAGTCGCCAAGCCGCAGTTGCTGCCGAGCCGCCGTACCGCCGAGTCGCCCGAGCCGCCAGAGCCGCCGAGTCGCCGAGCTGCATTTCCTGCCGAGCCGCCCGAGCTGCCCTATCCGGTAAGAGCAGCGCCTCTATCACTGCACTGCCCTTACTCTACTGTTCGCGCTGCTAGTCTACTGCTGACATGGCTACCCTTAGTGTCCTCGCTTTTGACACTGACGGTCAGGCCATTGACTTTGACGTCTAGGTAGATGACCTGCAGCTTTTCCTACAGTGCGATAGGGCAGACGGTCTCTCCCTCTTCGACCTCACTTCTGGTGCCTTTCCTGCCCCTGCTGCTGATGCTGACGCCACTGTTCCCTCATAGTGGGCCACACGCGATGCTGCTGCATGTCTTGATGTGCGTCGCCACCTGCCTACCTTTGAGCGTGCACACTTTAGCCAGTACAAGAGTACTCAGACCTTGTACGACGCTGTAGTTGCACGCTACTCCTCCCCTGCCACAACTGCACTGAGCCGCCTCATGCTACCGTACCTCTTCTCTGACCTTGCTGCCTTTCCCACAGTCGCTGACCTCATTACGCACCTCCGCACTAGTGACACTCGCTACCGCGCTGCGCTTCTTGCTGAGTTCTGCGCCAAGAACCCCCACCCCCCCCCCCCCATGTACATCACCCTCTACTACATAGTCACCCGGCTCCCTGACTCTCTCCGCGTAGTCAGGGACCACTTCCTCTCAGTTTTCCCCACCACTCTCACCATTGACCTCCTCGAGAAGGCCCTCCTAGCGACAGAGAAGAGCATAGTCGCTGTAGGAGCCTCTCGTGGTGACCCTCGCACCCCCCTCTTTGAGGGGTGTTCCCCCTCCCCCCTTTTGCTCTCTGCTGCCTCTGCTACTGCGGCCGACCTCGTTGGTTTCGAGTCGGTCGGCGGTGCGTCTGCCCCGAGCGGGAGACGCCGCACCGGCAAGGGCAAGGGGGGCAAGGGCGCTGGAGGGGCTGGAGGGGGTGGCGGAGGTGGCGGTGGCGGCAGTGAAGGGGGTGGGGGTGGTGGTGGGAGTGGTGGCGGGGGTCGAGGTGTCGGTGGCGGCAGTGGAGGCGGAGGCGGAGGCGGCGGTGGCGGTGGGGGCGGTGGTGGCGGAGGTGGCGGAGGAGGAGGAGGCGGCGGCGGAGGCGGCGGAGCTGGTCGGGGTGGCGCTGCGCAAAGGGTCGGCTCCGGTGGTGGTCAACGCCAGCACCAGCAGCGCACTCGTGACATTCCCCCCCCTCAGCAGCTCCATGAGTGGTACGCTGTACACCAGCGGGGTGGGGGTACTGGTTCGTGCACCTACGTTCTACGCACCGGCGACCGCGCGGGTGAGCAGTGCGGGGGTGCGCACTCCACCCAGCGCTGCTTTGGCCGCCTTACGGACGCTTGGCGTCACCACTTCCCTGAGGCCACTAAGATCCCTCGCTGGGGCGAGCTGTCTAGGGCGGGAATAGCTATCTTTGACCTTGACTTTGATGCTATTCTTGCTGCCATGTATGCTGTGACTATTAGTGATGAGGGTGACTGTTACCGGTGCTTTCCGCCCGACCCGGGCATTGAGACTGCTGCTCTAGGTACTGGTGAGGCTGCTGCTCTAGGTGCTAGCGAGGCTGTTGCTCTAGGTGCCAGTGCGTCTGCTTCCTGAGGTGCTGGTGAGTCTGCTCTCTTAGGTACCGCGTCGGCTTCGGCCTCCCACACCTTCACCCTTGACTCGGGGGCTTCTCGCTCCTTCTTTCGAGTCCGCACCACACTAACACCGCTTGGTCGGCCAGTTGCAGTCTCTCTGGCAGACCCCTCTGGGGGTCCTGTCCTTGCTCACTTCTCCACTGTCCTCCCATGTCCGGCGACCCCCTCTGGCACCCTGTCTGGTCTTTACCTCCCCTCGTTCTCTACGAACTTGGTGAGTGGTGCTGACCTACAGGATGCGGGGGTTCACCAGTTTACTCCTGCGACTCAGCGGGTGACCCACTGCACGGACGCTCGGACAGGCTGACACGTGGCCACGTTTACACGTCGGCCGGGGTCGAGCCTGTACACACTGACCACTGAGTCTCCTCCTGTCACTGCGTCTGGTCAGGTAGCTGCGTTGAGTCAGGTGTTTGCTGCAGCGTCCAAGTCTGGTCCTGAGTCTGCCCCCTGCTCGTGTCGCCTCCAGTCTCATGAGACTCTCCTCTGGCACCACCGCCTTGGTCACCCCTCCCTGCTTCGTCTCCGAGGCATCGCCTCCCGTGTCCTTGTCTCTGGTCTTCCCCGGTCCCTCCCTCCCCTTCCCCCGGGGCCTGCCTCTGCCTGCGTCCCCTGCGTCGAGGGGCGGCAGCGTGCTGCCCCTCACTCCTCCCAGTTTCCTCCGATAGAGGCCCCGCTGCAGACGCTTCACATGGACGTGTGGGGCCCAGCCCGCGTCCGTTGACAGGGTCACGAGCGCTACTTCCTGCTGGTGGTTGACGACTACTCGCGTTACACCACAGACTTCCCCTTGCGCAGCAGCTCGTCTCCAGATCAGGCAGAGCTTCGGCTCGGACTTTCCTGTTCTGCGTCTACACTCTGACAGAGGAGGAGAGTTCTCCTCTGGCCTTCTGCGAGCCTACTGTCGTGCACGAGGCATCCGCCAGACCTTCACGCTTCCGGACTTTCCACAGCAAAATGGGATTGGTGAGCGCCGCATTGGCATGGTCATGGACGTCGGCCGTACGTCCATGATGCATGCGGCTGCCCCCCATTTTCTATGGCCGTTTGCGGTTCGGTACGCGGCGCATCAGATCAACCTTCAGCCCAGGGTCTCCATGCTGGAGACCTCCCCAGCTTTGCTGTGGACCGGGAAGGTTGGCGATGCGTCTGCGTTCCGTGTCTGGGGATCTCGGGCGTTTGTCCGCAACTTGTCTGCGGACAAGCTGTCCCCTCGTGCTACTCCTTGCGTCTTCCTTGGCTTCCCCCCCGACGCGCCTGGTTGGCAGTTCTACCACCCCACCTCTTGACGTGTTCTGTCCTCCCAGGACGTCACGTTTGACAAGTCGGTCCCCTACTACCGCCTCTTCCCCTACCGCACTCCGTCCCTCCCCCCACCACCGCTCTTCCTTCTGCCAGGTCCCCCCCCGATAGACCCCCTCCCCCCTCAGGGTCCTGCCCCTTCAGGTGTGTCCCAGGTAGACGCAGTCGAGCCTGTCAAGGTTGCTAGTGACTCTGGTGCTGCTGAGGGTGCTGAGCCTGGGGGTGCTGACTCTGGGAGTGCTGAGCGTGTGGGTGCTACGCCTGGGGGTACTGAGCCTGAGGGTGCTACTACTGGGGGTGCTACGCCTGGGGGTGCTAAGCCTGGGGGTGCTGAGCCTGGGGGTACTACGCCTGGAGGTGCTGAGCCTGGGGGTACTACGCCTGGAGGTGCTGAGCCTGGGGGTGCGGAGCCTGAGGGAGCTTGGCCTGCTCGTGTTGCGTCTGGCGGTACTGTGCCTGGAGGTTCTCCGGGTGCTTCGTCTCGGTGGGAGCCACTCTCTCCACAAGAGCTGCGCGAGTGGTTTGCGCGGCGCTGGAGGCGTGCTGCTGGAGCTGGAGGTTCTTCGGCCACTGAGGGTGCTGGTGTCGCGGGTCCCGGAGGTGCTCGTACTGGGAGTACTGGAGCTGCTGGGCCTGCAGGTACGACTGGAGCTGGAGCTGGTGCAGGTGTTGGCGCTAAGGCTACTGCTGTTGGTCCTGGCGGCGGTCCTGCTGGGGGTGCTACTGGTACTGTTGGAGGTCCTGGAGCTACTAGAGCTGCTAGGTGTGCTGGAGATGGAGGTGCTGCTGGCACTAGTGCTACCACTGGGAGTACTGGTGCTGTCCCTGCTGTGTCTGGAGTCGCCGCGCGGCCTCGGCCGTACTTCGTTTTGCTCCTTCAGCAGGTTCTTGGTCTTCCGCCTTCTACTGGTCCTCCTCCTCCCTTAGAGTGTCCACAGCCTGTCCGGTCACAGTTCCAGTTACAGCCGGCCTCCCCACTGCCTGCTCCTTCTCCCTACACTGGTCCTACTGGAGGTCTTGCTGAGTGTCGTGAGCCTGCGTCTTGCCTTGCGTCGCCTGTCTGTCCTGCTCGCACTAGAGGTCGTGGTTCGCGTCAGCGTCCTCCTCCTGTCCCTGGCATGCCCCGGATGTCTCTGCGTCCGTCCACTGCTCCTCTGCGTGCCCCTTTCCCTTCTCCTCCTGAGTCCTCTCTTCCTGCTCTTGCCGACCCGGAGTCGGACTCTCTTCGTGCTGCCAGTCCTACTGTCACACGTCTCCTTGCTACTGTCTTCACTGACCCTTCCTTTGAGTCCACTACTGCGTCTGCCCTAGTTGCTGAGCTCGTCGACTTTGCTGCTCGCTGTCGTCTAGACTACGCTGCTAGTCTGGTCGCTGAGTCTGATTCTTTCAGTCCTCCGTCCGTCGGGGGTGAGTGTGCTCTTAGCACGGACGTCCTTGAGGACAGGCAGGAGGATTTCCAGTATTTTGCTGCTGCTTTGCCTCGTCTCGTGTCCACGCTGATTGCCCCTGAGGGAGACCCGGATGCACCAGGCATCCCGACTCCTCGATTGTACGCTGAGGCGATCGAGGGTCCCTACTCCTCATAGTGGCAGTCAGCCATGGACGCAGAGATGGCTTCCTGGAAGTCCACAGGCACCTACGTCGACGAGGTTCCCCCACCTGGGGCGAACATCATCAGTGGCATGTGGATTTTCAGGGTGAAGCGGCCGCCGGGTTCTCCGCCTGTCTTCAAGGCCCGTTACGTGGCTTGTGGTTTCAGTCAGCGGCAGGGAGTTGACTACTTTCAGACCTTCTCTCCCACCCCAAAGATGACCACTCTTCGGGTACTGCTACACATAGCTGCTCACCGTAACTACGAGCTGCACTCTCTTGACTTCAGCACTGCTTTCTTGCAGGGCAGCCTGCACGAGGAGATCTGGCTGCGTCACCCACCTGGCTTCACTGGGTCTTTTCCTCCTGGCACTCAGTGGAGCCTCCGGCGGCCAGTCTACGGTCTCCGCCAGGCACCGCGTGAGTGGCACGACACACTGAGGACTACACTTGCGGCTCTTGGGTTTGCTCCCTCTACTGCCGACCCGTCGCTGTTTCTGCGCACCGACACTTCTTTGCCGCCGTTCTACATCCTCGTGTACGTCGACGACTTGGTCTTTGCCACAGCTGACACTGCTGGACTCGCCCACGTGAAGTCCGAGCTGCAAAAGAGACACACGTGCACAGACCTGGGTGAACTGCGCAGCTACCTTGGCCTGCAGATCACCCGGGACAGAGCACGCCGCACCATTACCCTGACTCAGTCACACATGGTGTAGCAGGTCCTTCAGCGCTTCGGCTTCACGTACTCCTCGCCTCAGGCCACTCCTCTGTCTACTCGCCACTCGCTCTCAGCTCTGCCTTCGGATGAGTCCGTAGAGCCGAGTGGCCCGTACCCAGAGCTTGTTGGCTGCCTCATGTACCTGATGACCTGCACACGACCTGACCTTGCATACCCTCTTAGCATCTTGGCACGCTATGTTGCTCCTGGAAGACACAGACCAGAGCACATGGCTGCAGCGAAGAGGGTGTTGCGCTACTTGTGCAGTACGTCGGGCATGGGGTTTTTGCTTGGAGGGCAGAGTCCAGTGGTCCTCACTGGGCACGCAGACGCTAATTGGGCTGACGACCAGGCTACGCAGCGGTTGTCACAAGGTTACACCTTCAGCCTTGGTTCGGGCTCTGTTTTGTGGCGGGCTACCCGCTTGTCTTCTGTTCTCGGCTCCAGTTGTGAGGCTGAGATCTACGCAGGAGCCATGGCTGCTGAGGAGCTTCGCTGGCTCACCTACCTGCTGACTGACCTCGGAGAGCCGCCTCGTTCTCCTCCAGTGCTGTACGTAGACAACAAGGCCATGCTGGCCTTGTGTCGGGAGCAGAGACTGGAGCACAGAACGAAGCACATTGCTCTTCGCTACGTCCTTGCTCGTGAGCTACAGCAGCGTGGTCAGCTGCGCTTTGCGTACGTGGCCTCTGAGGCCAACACTGGTGATATCATCACCAAGGCGCTTCCGCCTTGTGATCATCAGCGCTTATGTACTCAGCTGGGTCTTGTGCCTGCCTTGCCTCACTTGCTCACCACTTGACCTTGTTTGTACTGTTACATATATATATACACTTGCTCTTGCTTGTCTAGCCTTATATATATATGTGTAATCCTGCATGTGAAATGGCCTTGTGGCCTTGAACTTGTGCTCGGAATGTGTGGTGACTTTGTGATCCACCCTGAGCTTGCTTTGCTTTGCTTGACTGGGCTTATGACCCCTTGTTCTCCTCCACTTTGCCTATGGGGGTGTGTCAGATTTATATGACATAGCTGTTGTAGGCTATATTGGGGTAGCACATATGGGGTACGACTTTCTAGGGTTTGTACTTGTACCCAACTTTCCCTTAGTCAACGTCACCGTGGCTAACAACACTCGCCTGCGCGCAAGCGCGCAAGGCATCGTCGTGCTCAAGGCACACGGAAGCCGCACGCACATCACGCTCAACGATGTGCGGATCGTCCAGAACTTGCGCTTCAACCTGCTTTCTGCCGCAAAGCTCATGGACCGCGGCGTCGACCTCAGCACGGATCGCGCAACTCGCGATATTCTGCTGCACTACGAATCAAGGACATTCCCTCGCAAGCAGATGGGCAGAGCGCACTCCGAAAATGGAGTGTATGTCCTGGACTTAGACATCCTTGACTGCAGCGGCGATTCGCACGAGCTAATCGACCTCGTGCCACTGCGCTTCGAGCACATTCACTGCAGGGACTGGAAGCACCCTGACGGAAGACCGTGGGTGCCGCATCACCCCCACCCACGTGAAACGGCGCTGCATGACCCTGGCCCAAACGGCATCTGCAGGGACTGCCACACGCCAACGGCGTCAACTAGCGCAATTGCCGGCCGCGGACTAGCTGCTATTGCTGAAACCGAGTGCCACGCGCCGCCAGAAGAAGGAATGTCGTAGCTGGAGCTAGAAGTTACCACTCAGCATGTTTTCGGCACCGACCAAAGCCCCCACGCTGGACCACCCTCACAGCGCCTCGAAGGCATTCTGCGTGGACAACGCCGCGGAGCTTTCGATGCGTGCGGAGTCGCGCGCCCCTACACTCTCGAAGAATTCCTGAAAGTTTCCCCCCACTGGAGCGATCCCACAACAAAGCTCATCGTGCAAAAGAAGAAGAATTGGGGCACCGCGAAGCTGAGGAGCTTCGCCGACAAAGCCGTGCCGAGGCGCGCGGCACATTCGCCTGCGGCGCATGTGGAGCCGAAGCAGAAAAAAGCGCCTCCAATGAAGGGGGGTGGGGGAGCGCTGGCGGTTGGGGAACGGCTGACAACTGTGTATGGGGCATTACCAGCGGAACATGGGCAACCGCAACCGGCGGATGGGGCACCGTATGTGGCGGCGAAACCAGCGGCTGGGGCATTTCTGCCGGCGGCTGGGAGGCTTCCCGCGAAGAACAAAGGGGGTGAGCTGAAGACCCTGAGACAACACCTGCAGTTGTTCCCCTTGGTCGCCCCCAACACCGTGCCCAACTCGCATTACCTCTCTTTGACACTCCGCCGCATCGCGACCCCTGGGACATCGTGGACTGAGGCAACGAGCCGTCGACGCCGCGCCGCACCGTCTACGGACCTACTCCTGAACCACGCGAACCCACCTTCGTCCCCGAAACTATCTCCGGGACCAACATCCCCCTCTCCGAAATCCACGACAGAGAATTCTCGGCACTTACGCTCACCACTGGCAACGGCGCAGATGAAGCAGCAGAAGAAGCAGCAGCAGAACCTGCCCCAGTACCTGACGAAGACCCCGAAGAAGCTCGCGCGCGCTACATGCGCACCTCCGAGTTCTGCGCCGACGACGCACTCTGGCACCAGCGCCTCGGCCACCCTTCCCGCGCGACACTGAAAAACTTCATCGACGCAGGCGTCTTTGCTCCTGAAGCGCTCCTACGCGCAGATGGCACCAAAGTGAGAGGTGCGACACATCTACGCAACTGCACCGTCTGCCGTGAAGCTGCGCTAAGCCACCAGCCGTTCCCGCTGCTCGAGCCAGGGACGAACCGTTACCCCAAACTTCATGAGGTGTACAGTGACTTCCTGAACGTAGGGCACTGCGGAGTCGACGACGAAATGTACACGCTTACCTTCATCGACGTCGGAACGCGCTATGTGTGGGTCGTGAACGTGGAATTGCGCAGCAGAGCTTATGAGGTATTTTGCCTCTGGCTGGAGCACGCGCAGCGGCAGTCCGGGGAGAAGTTGATGTCAGAACATATAGCTTACTTGTTTCTGTAGGCTATAGTGGGGTATCCCATAAGGGGTACAACCCAATCAGGGTTTCCTATTTGTACTCACTTCGTTCATAGTCATTTCATTGTCGTTCACACTTTCTCATGGAATCAGAGCAGGTCCCTTCTTAGGGCCTGTTCCTAGGGCCCACCGAAGCGCGCCCCGAGGCGCGCATTTTTTTTAGCGACCCTCCGTGTCGCCCTCCCCGTCGTGCTCCCGCTTTGGCCCCTCGTCGGCCCCGCCTAGGCCCCTCGTCGGCCCCGCGTAGCCCCCGTCGGCCCCACTTAGGCCCCGCGTCGGCCCCACCTAGACCACGTCGGCCCCGCCTAGGCCCCACGTCGGCCCCGCGTAGCCGCCCGTCGGCCCCGCTTAGGCCCCACGTCGGCCCCGCGTAGCCCCGCTTAGGCCCGTCGGCCCCGCTTAGGCCCGTCGGCCCCGCTTAGGCCCCGCTTTGGCCCCGCGTCGGCCCCGCCTAGACCCCGTCGGCCCCGCGTTGGCCCTGCTTAGGCCCCGCCGGCCCGCCTAGGCCCCACTTCGGCCCCTCGTCGGCCCCGCCCAGACCTCGTCGGCCCCGCCACGGCCCTACGCCGGCCCCGCTTCAGCTGCTGTCGGCCCCGCTACAGCCCGCCACTGGCCTCGCTACACCCCGCCACTGGCCCCGCTACAGCCTGCCACCGGCCCCACTACTGCCCGCCGTTGGCCCCGCTACAGCCCGCACCGGCCCCTGCTACAGCCCGCCGCCGGCCCAGCTACAGCCCGCCGCCGGCCCAGCTACAGCCCGCCCCCGGCCCAGCTACAGCCCGCCGACGGCCCCTGCTACAGCCCGCCGCCGGCCCAGCTACAGCCCGCCCCGGCCCCGCTACAGCCCGCCGTCGACCCGCCGTCGGCCCCGCTACAGCCCTCCCCGCGGCCCCTGCTGCAGCCCGCCGTGCTGCACGTGAGCAGCCCCAGCAGCCCGCGCCGCTCGTGAGCCCCTACGCCACCCGAGCCGCGCGAGCCGCCCGAGCCGCCCGAGCCGCCCGAGCCGCCCGAGCCGCCCGAGCCGCCCGAGCCGCCCGAGCTGCCCGAGCCGCCTGAGGAGCCGTGCTGCTGTTCCTGAGCTGTGTTCCTCTGCTGCTGACCTACCCGACTCTCCCAGCCCGGTGAGACTTTCAGCTGCTGTCATGGCCACCCCCAATGTTCTTACTTTTGACGCTGAGGGGAGGGCCATTGACTTTGCCGTCTGGATTGAAGACCTGCAGCTGTACTTACTGTGTGATGCGATAGATGAGGTCTCTCTCTTTGACTTTGTCTCTGGCGCTGTCCCTGCCCCACCTGCTGATGCTGACTCTGCCGTTCGCTCCAAGTGGGCGACCCGCGATGCTGCTGCACGTCTTGCTGTGCGTCGCCACCTCCCTTCCTCTGAGCGTGCCCACTTTAGTCAGTGCAAGACCGCTCAGGCCTTGTACGACGCTGTAGTTGCACGCTACTCCTCCCCTTCCTCCGCTACCCTTAGCCGCCTCATGCTACCGTTTCTCTTCCCGACCTCGCTTCCTTTCCCACTGTCGCTGACCTCGTTACCCACCTCCGTGCTAGTGACACCCGCTACCGCGCTGCCCTTCCTGCTGAGTTCCGCGCTGCGAACCCTCCTCCCATGTACATCACTCTCTACTTTCTCGTCACCCGTCTCCCTGAGTCCCTTCGTGTCGTTAGGGACCAGTTTCTCTCTGTCTGTCCCACCACTCTCACTGTCGACCTCCTTGAGGAGTCCCTGCTAGCGGCTGAGAAGAGTATTGTCGCTGTAGGGGCCTCTCGGGGTGACCCTCGCACCCCCATCTTTGAGGGGTGTGGTCCTTCCCCCCTGCTGCCCTGTGTCGCCTCTGCCGCTGCGGCCGACCTCACTGGTTTTGAGTCGGTCGGCGCGGCGTCTGCCCCCAGCGGCAGACGCCGCTCTGGCAAGGGCAAGGGGGGCAAGGGAGCGGGTGGAGCTAGAGGGGGCGGTGGAGGAGGCGGTGGGGGTGGCGGGGGGAGTGGGGGTGGCGGTGGGGGTGGTGGCGGGAGTGGAGGTACTGCTGGCGGCGGTGGAGGCGGAGGTGGCGGCGGAGGTGGTAGCGGAGGAGGCGGTGGGAGCGGTGGGAGCGACGGTCCTGGTGGGGGAGGTGGCGGTGGAGACGGGGGTGGCGGTGGAGGCGGGGGTGGCGGTGGAGGCGGGGGTCGGAGTGGCTCGTCCCAGCGGAGCAGCTCTGGGGGTGGTCAGCGCCAGCAGCAGCAGCAGCAGCAGCAGCCGCAGCAGCAGCCACAGCAGCAACAGTGCTCTCGCACCGTCCCCGCCCCTCAGCAGCTCCGTGAGTGGTACATGCAGCGTCAGCGTGGTGGTGCGCTTGGTCCCTGCCCCTACGTTCTTCCCACCGGTGACCGTGCAGGAGAGAGGTGTGGAGGCGCCCACACAGCCCGCCGCTGCTTTGGCCGCCTGACCGACGCCTGGCGTCAGCAGTTTCCGGAGGCCGCTGAGATCCCCCGCTGGGGAGAGCTGTCTAGGGCTGGTGTAGCTATTTATGATCTTGATTTTGATGCTATTCTCGCTGCTATGTATGCTGTGACTGGTAGTGATGAGGATGACTGTTACCGGTGTTTCCCGCCCGACCCGGGCATTGGTACTGCCGCGTCAGGTACTAGTGAGGCTGCTGCTCTAGGTGCCAGTGCGTCTGTGCTCTCAGGTGCTGGTGAGTCTGCCCTCTCAGGTACTGTGTCGGCTTCGGCCTCTCACACCTTCACCCTTGACTCTGGAGCGTCTCGCTCCTTCTTTAGGGACCGCACCACTCTCACGCCGCTGAGTCGGCCGGTTGCGGTGTCCCTGGCTGACCCCTCTGGGGGGCCTGTCCTGTCTCGCTTCTCCACTGTCCTCCCGTGTCCGGCGGCCCCCTCTGGCACCCTGACTGGTCTCTACCTCCCCTCGTTCTCGACGAACTTGGTGAGTGGTGCTGACCTCCAGGATGCGGGTGTCCACCAGTTCACCCCTGCTCGTCAGCGGGTGACCCACTGCACGGAGGCGGATACAGGTCGCCACCTGGCTACGTTTACACGTCGGCCAGGGTCGAGCCTGTACACACTGACCACTGCTTCTCCTCCAGGTGCTACGTCTGGTAGGGTCCCTTCGTCTGGTCAGGTGTTTGCTGCAGCGTCCAGGTCTGGTCCTGAGTCTGCCCCCTGCTCGTGTCGTCGTCTGTCTCACGAGACCCTCCTCTGGCACCACCGCCTTGGCCACCCCTCTCTGCTTCGGCTCAGAGGCATGGCCTCGCGAGTCCTTGTGTCTGGTCTTCCCCGATCTCTCCCTCCCCTTCCTCCGGGCCCTGGCCCTACCTGTGTCCCCTGTGTCGAGGGGCGCCAGCGTGCTGCCCCTCACTCCTCCCAGTTTCCTCCGACAGAGGCCCCGTTGCAGACGCTTCACATGGACGTGTGGGGCCCAGCCCGCGTCCGTGGACAGGGTCAGGAGCACTACTTCCTGCTGGTGGTTGACGACTACTCGCGTTACACCACAGTCTTCCCCTTGCGCAGCAAGGGTGAGGTCACTGAGGTGTTGATCGACTGGATCCGCGCAGCTCGTCTCCAGCTTCGGAGGAGCTTTGGCTCTGACTTCCCTGTTTTGCGTCTGCACTCGGACAGAGGCGGAGAGTTCTCCTCTGGCCTCCTGAGTGCCTACTGTCGTGCGCGAGGCATCCGTCAGACCTTCACGCTTCCGGACTCACCACAGCAGAATGGGATTGCTGAGCGCCGCATTGGCATGGTCATGGACGTCGCTCGTACGTCCATGATGCATGCGGCTGCTCCCCATTTTCTGTGGCCGTTTGCGGTCAGGTACGCTGCGCACCAGATCAACCTCCACCCCAGGGTCTCTCGACCGGAGACCTCCCCAGCCCTGCTGTGGACGGGGAAGGTTGGCGATGCGTCGGCGTTCCGGGTCTGGGGATCTCGGGCGTTTGTTCGCGACCTGTCTGCGGACAAGCTGTCCCCTCGTGCTTCTCCCTGCGTCTTCATGGGGTTCCCCCCCGACACCCCTGGGTGGCAGTTTTACCACCCCACCTCTCGACGTGTTCTGTCCTCCCAGGACGTCACGTTCGACGAGTCGGTACCCTACTACCGCCTCTTCCCCTACCGCACTCCGTCCCTCCCCCCACCCCCGCTCTTCTTGGTACCTGGTCCCCCCCAGGTAGTCCCCCTCCCCCCTCAGGGTCCTGCCCCTTCAGGTGTGTCCCAGGTAGACGCGGTCGAGCCTGTCGAGGTCACTGGTGACTCTGGTGCTGCTGCGGGAGCTGAGCCTGGGGGTGCGGAGTCTGGGGGTGCTGAGCCTGGGGGTGCTGAGCCTGGGGGTGCTGTGCCTGGGGGTGCTGAGCCTGGAGGTGCCGGGCCTGGGGGTGCTGTGCCTGGGGGTGCTGAGCCTGGGGGTGCTGCGCCTGGGGGTGCTGTGCCTGGGGGTGCTGAGCCTGGAGGTGCCGAGCCTGGGGGTGCTGTGCCTGGGGGTGCTGTGCCTGGGGGTGCTGAGCCTGGGGGTGCTGTGCCTGGGGGTGCTTCGTCTCGCCGGGAGCCACTCTCCCCACAGGAGCTGCGTGAGTGGTTTGCCAGGCGCTGGAGGCGTGCTGATGGTGCTGGTGGTTCTTCGGCTGCAGAGGGTACTGCTGCCGCGCGTCCCGCCGGTGCTCGTACTGTGGGTGCAGGAGCTGCTGGGTCTGAGAGTTCTCCTGGAGCTGGTACTGCTGAGGGTGTTGGCGCTGAGCCTGCCGTTGGCGGTTTGACTGACAGTGCTCCTGGTGCTGCTGCTGGAGGTTCTGGAGCTTCTGGTGGTGCTGCTGGAGGTGCTGCTGGAGTGGGTGCTCCTGCCGGGGCTGCTGGTGCTGTTCCTGCTGTTTCTAGCGTCGCCGCGCGGCCCCGACCGTACTTCGTTCCGCTCCTGCAGCAGGTTCTTGGTCTTACACCTCCTCCTCCTCCCTTAGAGGGTCCGCAGCCTGTCCGGTCACAGCCACAGCTACAGCCTGCCTCCCCTTTGCCTGCTCCTTCTCCCTACGCTGGTCCGACTGGAGGTCTTACTGAGCGTCGTGAGCCTGCGTCTCGTCCTGTGTCGCCTGTTCGTACTGAGCGCGCTAGTGGTCGCGGGTCGCGTCAGCGTCCTCCTCCTGTCCCTGGCACGCACCGGATGTCACTGCGTCCGTCCACTGCTCCTCTGCGTGCCCCTTTGCCTTCTCCTCCTGCTTCCTCTCTTCCTGCTCTTGCCGACCCGGAGTCGGACTCTCTTCGTGCTGCCAGTCCTACTGTCACGCGTCTCCTTGCTACTGCTGTCACTGACCCTTCCTTCGAGTCGTGTGCTGCGTCTGCCCTTGTCACTGAGCTTGTCGACTTTGCTGCGCGCTGTCGTCTGGACTACGCTGCTCGTCTTGTCACTGAGTCTGAGTCCGCCTGTCCTCCGTCCGTCGGGGGTGAGTGTGCCCTTGGCACGGACGTCCTTGAGGACAGGCAGGAGGAGTTCCAGTGTCTGGCCGCCGCTTCACCTCGTCTCGCGTCTGTACTGCTAGCCCCTGAGGGAGACCCGGATGCACCAGACATCCCGACTCCGCGCTCTTACGCGGAGGCGATAGAGGGTCCCTACTCCTCTCAGTGGCAGGCAGCTATGGATGCAGAGATGGCTTCCTGGAAGTCCACAGGCACCTACGTTGACGCTGTTCCCCCTCCTGGGGCGAACATCGTCAGTGGCATGTGGATTTTCAGGGTGAAGCGGCCGCCGGGTTCTCCGCCTGTCTTCAAGGCGCGTTACGTGGCTCGTGGTTTCAGTCAGCGGCAGGGGGTTGACTACTTTCAGACCTTCTCCCCCACCCCGAAGATGACCACTCTTCGGGTTCTGCTGCACGTTGCTGCTCACCGTGACTACGAGCTGCACTCTCTCGACTTCAGCACAGCTTTCTTGCAGGGCAGCCTGCACGAGGAGATCTGGCTGCGTCGCCCACCTGGCTTCACTGGGTCTTTCCCTCCTGGTACCCAGTGGAGTCTCCGGCGTCCAGTCTACGGTCTCCGCCAGGCGCCACGTGAGTGGCACGATACACTGAGGACTACGCTCGCGGCACTTGGGTTTGCTCCTTCTACTGCCGACCCGTCGCTGTTTCTGCGCACCGACACCTCTCTGCCGCCGTTCTACATCCTCGTGTATGTCGACGACTTGGTCTTTGCCACAGCTGACACTGCTGGACTCGCCTACGTGAAGTCCGAGCTGCAGAAGAGACACACGTGCACTGACCTGGGTGAACTGCGCAGCTACCTTGGCTTGCAGATCACCCGGGACAGAGCACGCCGCACCATTACCCTGACTCAGTCACACATGGTGCAGCAGGTCCTTCAGCGCTTCGGCTTCACGTACTCCTCGCCTCAGGCCACTCCTCTGCCTACTCGCCACTCGCTCTCAGCTCTGCCTTCGGATGAGTCCGTAGAGTCGAGTGGCCCGTTTGCAGAGCTTGTTGGCTGCCTCATGTACCTGATGACCTGCACACGACCTGACCTTGCATACCCTCTTAGCATTCTCGCACGCTTTGTTGCTCCTGGGAGACACCGACCAGAGCACATGGCTGCAGCGAAGAGGGTGTTGCGCTACTTGTGCAGTACGTCGGGCATGGGGCTAGTGCTTGGAGGGCGCAGTCCAGTGGTCCTCACTGGGCACGCAGACGCTTCTTGGGCTGACGACCAGGCTATGCAGCGGTCGTCTCAGGGTTACACCTTCAGCCTTGGTTCCGGCTCTGTCTCGTGGCGAGCTACCCGCTCGTCTTCTGTTCTCGGCTCCAGCTGTGAGGCTGAGATCTACGCTGGGGCTATGGCTGCACAGGAGTTACGCTGGCTCACCTACCTGCTGACCGACCTTGGAGAGCAGCCTCGTTCTCCTCCAGTCCTGTACGTAGACAACAAGGCCATGCTGGCCTTGTGTCGAGAGCAGCGACTGGAGCACAGAACGAAGCACATTGCTCTCCGCTACTTTCTTCCTCGTGAGCTACAGCAGCGTGGACAGTTGCGACTTGCGTACGTGGCCTCTGAGGCCAACACTGCTGATGTTTTCACCAAGGCACTTGCGCCTTGTGATCATCAGCGTTGTTGCACGCAGTTGGGTCTCGTGCCTGTCTTGCCTCACTTGCTCTCCTCTTGACCTTGCTTGTACCTTCGCCTATATATACTCTTGCTCTTGCTTGCTTGACTCTTGTATATCTCTATATATGATCTTGCATGTGAACTGGCCTTCTGGCCTTTGAACTTGTGCTCGGAATGCGTGGTGACTTTGTGATCCACCCTGAGCTTTGCCTTGCTTTGCTTGACTGGTCTTGTGACCCCTTGTTCTCCCCCACTTTGCCTATGGGGGTGTGTCAGAACATATAGCTTACTTGTTTCTGTAGGCTATAGTGGGGTATCCCATAAGGGGTACAACCCAATCAGGGTTTCCTATTTGTACTCACTTCGTTCATAGTCATTTCATTCTCGTTCACACTTTCTCAGTTGAAAATCTGGCAATCTGACGGCGCAGCGGAATTCAGGATCAAGAACATGCAGGATTTCCTGGTGCAAAAGGTGATCGAGCACCACGTTTCTCTCCCCTATGCGCACCAGCAGCAGGGCGTAGCTGAGCAGACGAACCGTACGCTTATGATGAAGGTGCGGGTGTCGAGAGTAAAAGGAATTAAGTTGAAAGGTGGGGCCTAGGCTTAGGAGCCTAGGCCCGAACTTAGGTGTCGAGTAGGTTTCCCTAGGCGAGGTATCGAGTGAGTTGGAAGAGAGAAATTGGAGAATGAGTTTCACTATAGGTTTCAAGAAACATATAGCATAGGAAACAAAGTTGGTGCACCACCTACAAAGTACAATAACTACACTACAACTACAAGCAGTTATAAAATATGACAAACATATTTCGACACGCCCCCATAATGCTTGTAGGTAGAAATGTAGTTACGCCCCCTGAGGGGGTACACCATGCAAAATAATCACAAGCAACAGCAGGTAATGCAGGCGGGCTAACATTAAAGAGTTACCCCCTCCATCTCCTCACCCTCCTCCTTCCCCTCCCCCACACTGCTGCAGGAGCAGCAGAGAAGGGGGGGAAGAGAGGAGAGGTGGAGGGACGGCTGCATGTTGCCTCACACCCGCCACCCCGGTACCACTCCCCCTGCTCCCCCACATCCTCACACCTTCTCCCCCAAGCGGCAGCTGCAGCGGTGGGACTGAAAGAAGGAGGAGGGGAAGGGAGAGAGGTGACGCCACACTCCAACACCCTCCACCCCCATACCCTCCTCCCCGCGGCTGCAGGGAGACAAAGGAGGAGGGGGGTGGGAAGGAAGAAAGCCGCAGAGCGGCGAAAAGGTGTCGGTGCAGTGGTGTCAGGGGCGGCTTCAGGGAGTGCAGGGGCGGAAAGGCCCGTCGCGGGCCAGTGCCACGGGGCGCACGACGGGTAGAATAGAAGGGCCCGATCGTGTGCCTCGGGGCGCACGACGAGCAGGGCACCATCGTGTGCCACGGGGCGCACGATGGGCAGACGAAGGGCACCGTCGCGTGCCACGGGGCGCGCGACGGGCAGGGAAGGAGTCACTCGCCCGTGGGCGGGACAATGTAAAAATAAAATCGTCACGCGCCCTAGGCGCGCGACCGGAAAACCTTAGCAGCGGAAGTGTAAAGTGGGCCCACAGGCCAGGACGAACCTAGCTCCGATAACATGTCGAGAGTAAAAGGAATTAAGTTGAAAGGTGGGGCCTAGGCTTAGGAGCCTAGGCCCGAACTTAGGTGTCGAGTAGGTTTCCCTAGGCGAGGTATCGAGTGAGTTGGAAGAGAGAAATTGGAGAATGAGTTTCACTATAGGTTTCAAGAAACATATAGCATAGGAAACAAAGTTGGTGCACCACCTACAAAGTACAATAACTACACTACAACTACAAGCAGTTATAAAATATGACAAACATATTTCGACAGCGGGCGCTGATGAAACAGTCGAAGCTACCGCCGATCTACTGGACCTACGCAATGCACCACGCCGTGCGGGTGCACAACTTGCTATCAAGCACCGCCATAACCGGTAACTTGTCCCTGCACGTGAAGTGGACCGGGACTAAGGGGAACACATCCATGGTCCGCGTGTGGGGGTGCATGGTGCAATACCGCCTGCCTACGTCAACCATCAGCAAACTCGCGAGCCGCGCGCGCTGGGGCATTCACCTCGGCATCAGCCATAAGCAAAAGGCGTGAATCGTGCTGGACTTATTCAGTCAGAAGACCGCCCACGCTCGCGCCGTAATTTTCTACGAACACCTCTTCCTTGAGCAGTTCCGCCATGACGAGCAGACAAATGCGAACCGCGTCTACGCGAATGACGGGCACAGCTATGCATCGCCCGAGGACGAAGCCGCCGCAACAATCTTGGAGCAAGATACCAGAGGCGAGTTCACGAGAGGTGATCGCCACAGCAGCGACGACGACGATGATTCCTCTGGAGGGGGAATGGGCAGAGCAGGCGGAAGCAGCAGAGGTGCAGCTCCACCAACACCTAAGCTAGAGAGCGATGACGACGACGTACAGGAAGTCAGCCCGCAGCATCGCCATGACAGCACCGTCTCTGGGTTGCAACTGCTTGGGCTGCACACCGCAACCTCAAAGGCGCCACGTGTCATCGAACCACGAAACCCACGCCAAGCCTTCACTGGACCACACAGCAAGGAGTGGCGCGAGGCAATGGACGCTGAAATTAAGGCGCTTGAATCCTGTGACACCTGGGTGTTAGTCGACCGCGCAGCAATCAAAGGTGGAAGAGTCCTTTTGGGCAAGTGGGTCTTCCGTCTGAAGACCGCAGCGGACGGAACAATCGAACGCTTTAAGGCGCGCTGGGTGGTGTGTGGCTATGACCGGAGGCATGGCATCGACTTTGACCAGACGTTTTCTCCAGTCAGCCGCCACACCTCCGTCCAAATCCTGCTTGCCATCGCAGCCGCAAGACACCTGCCTCTCCGCCAGATCGACGTGAAGAACGCGTTCCTGTATGCGTTAGTAGACGCCGTGATCTACGTGGAGCATCCGCATGCATATGGCAAAGGGGATTTGCGTGTATGCCAGCTACGCAAATCCCTTTACGGGATAAAACAGGCACCGAGGCTCTGGCACCAGTATCTGCACAACATTCTGCTTGAAATTGGGTTCAAGCAAATGCCCCATGATCCTGGGATGTACCGCCTTGACTTCCGCGGCGAACATCCTGAGAATACATCCTGCTCACGGTCTACGTCGACGACCTGCTTTACACAGGGTCAACCAACAAACTACTGGAGCAGTTCGAGAAGAGTCTGGCGGGGCGCGTTGATATCACCTGCAACTACGAAGTGAAGCAGTTCTTAGGCCTAAACATCTCCTACGCGTCGGAAGCCATTCACCTCTCAACGGCTAAGTATAAAGAGGAGCTTGGAAAGCGCTTCAACATCTCCCCTGCACCACTCTCCACTCCCTACCAAACTCCCGGACCGAACCACAAACCCGACAACAAAGCCCTATCCCCCGCTGGCATCCAGACTTACCAGCAGCAGTTGGGATGTCTGCTTTTTGCCTCCGTCATATGCAGGCCCGACCTTTCCTACATCGCGAGCCAGTTAGCTCAGTATTCTCGTAAACCAACGGCTGAGAATCTTCTGGATCTGCAGCATGCCCTACAGTTCTTCGTCTCAATGCCCAAGATTGGGCTGTGCTACTCAATAGTGCCGACGCCATCCTTTAAACTCATTGGCTACGTGGACGCCGATCACGCAGCAGACCCCGACAATTGACGGTCCAGGACTGGCTTCCTATTCCGCCTCGAACCGACGGGACCAATCTCGTGGAACTCTCAGAAACAGGAGCTGGTTGTCCTGTCGTCGGCCGAAGCGGAATTCATCACAGCAACGGCAGCAGTTCGCGAAGGGCTCTACTTGCAGGAATTTCTGCAGGAGGCGAAAATTCCAGCTTTGCCCTCCTTTCGCCTTCACAGCGAGAACCAGAGCGCGATTCGCATCGCGAACAAACCTGGTTTCGTCAATCGCACCAAGCACAATGCGCTGCGGTATTTCTTCGTCAAGGACGAAGTGGACAAGGGCAAGGTTGACTTGACCTATTGCTCGACCGGTGACATGGCAGCAGAGTTTCTCACGAAGCGACTACCATGCCAGCAGAATCAGCACTGCTCTGAACTCAGCGGAGTAGTCAAGGAGGTTAAATCGAGCTATGGCAAGGAGTGAAGGGGGGTGTTACGAATAGTAATGTATGAACATTACTGAGCACTCCTTATCAGAACATTATAGCTTACTTATTTGTGTAGGCTATAGTGGGGTATCCCATAGGGGGTACAACCCAATTAGGGTTTCATATTTGTACTCACTTCATTCATAGTTCATCCATTCTCGTTCACTTCTTCTCATGGTATCAGAGCAGGTTCCCCTGTGGGACCTGTGCTTAGGGCCCACCACCTCGAAACGTCTTTTTTTTTTCTGCCCTAGCCGCTAGCGTGTCCGGCGGCTCCATCTGGCACCCTGACTGGTCTTTACCTCCCCTCGTTCTCTACGAACCTAGTGAGTGGTGCTGACCTACAGGATGTGGGTGTCCACCAGTTCACTCCTGCTCGTCAGCGGGTGACACACTGCACAGAGGCTAGCACAGGTTGCCACCTGGCTACGTTTACACGTCAGCCAGGGTCGAGCCTGTACACACTGACCACTGCTTCTCCTCCCGGTGCTGAGTCTGGTAGAGTCCCTTCGTCTGGTCAGGTGTTTGCTGCAGCGTCCAGGTCTGGTCCTGAGTCTGCCCCCTGTTCGTGTCGCCGTCTGTCTCACGAGACTCTCCTCTGGCACCACCGCCTTGGCCACCCCTCTCTGCTTCGGCTCAGAGGCATGGCCTCCCGTCTTCTTGTGTCTGGTCTCCCCCGGTCCCTCCCTCCCCTTCCTCAGGGCCCTGGCCCTGCCTGTGTCCCCTATGTCGAGGGGCGCCTGCGTGCTGCCCCTCACTCCTCCCAGTTTCCTCCGACAGAGGCTTCGTTGCAGACACTTCACATGGACGTGTGGGGCCCTGCCCGCGTCCGTGGACTCGGTCACGAGCGCTACTTCCTGTTGGTGGTTGACGACTACTCGCGTTACACCACAGTCTTCCCCTTGCGCAGCAAGGGTGATGTCACTGAGGTGCTGATCGACTGGATCCGCGCAGCTCGTCTCCAGCTCAGGCAGAGCTTTGGCTCGGACTTTCCTGTGTTGCGTCTGCACTCGGACAGAGGCGGAGAGTTCTCCTCTGGCCTTCTGCGTGCCTTTTGTCGTGCGCGAGGCATCCGCCAGACCTTCAAGCTTCCGGACTCACCGCAGCAAAATGGGATTGCAGAGCGCCGCATTGGCATGGTCATGGACGTCGCTCGTACGTCTATGATGCATGCGGCTGCCCCCCATTTTCTGTGGCCGTTTGCGGTCAGGTACGCGGCGCATCACATCAACCTCCACCCCAGGGTCTCCAGGCCGGAGACCTCCCCAGCCCTGCTGTGGACGGGGAAGGTTGGCGATGCGTCGGCGTTCCGGGTCTGGGGATCTCGGGCGTTTGTCCGCGACTTGTCTGCGGACAAGCTGTCCCCTCGCGCTACTCCCTTCGTCTTCCTGGGGTTCCCCCCCGACGCCCCTGGGTGGCAGTTCTACCACCCCACCTCTCGACGTGTTCTGTCCTCCCAGGACGTCACGCTCGACGAGTCGGTACCCTACTACCGCCTCTTCCCCTACCGCACTCCGTCCCTCCCCCCGCCCCCGCTCTTCTTGGTACCAGGTCCCCCCCCGGTAGACCCCCTCCCCCCTCAGGGTCCTGCCCCTTCAGGTGTGTCCCAGGTAGACGCGGTCGAGCCTGTCGAGGTCACTGGTGACTCTGGTGCTGCTGCGGGAGCTGAGCATGGGGGTGCTGAGCCTGGGGGTGCGGAGTCTGGGGGTGCTGAGCCTGGAGGTGCTGAGCCTGGGGGTGCTGAGCCTGGGGGTGCTGAGCCTGGGGGTACTGAGTCTGGGGGTGCTGAGCCTGGGGGTGCTGAGTCTGGGGGTGCTGAGCCTGGGGGTGCTGAGCCTGGGGGTGTTGAGACTGGGGGTGCTCCGCCTGGAGGTGCTTTGCCTGAGGGTGCTGAGCCTGGAGGTTCTTCGCCTGGTGGTTCTCCGCCTGGAGGTGCTTCGTCTCGCCGAGAGCCACTCTCCCCACAGGAGCTGCGTGAGTGGTTTGCCCGGCGCTGGAGGCATGCTGCTGGTGCTGGAGGTTCTTCGGCTGCAGAGGGTGCTGCTGCCGCGCGTCCCGGAGGTGCTCGTGCTGTGGGTGCTGGAGCTGCTGGGCCTGAGGGTTCTCCTGCAGCTGCTGCTGCTGAGGGTGTTGGCGCTGGAGGTGCTGCTGGAGGTGCTGCTGGAGGTGCTGCTGGAGCGGGTACTCCTGCAGGAGGTACTGGTGCTGTCCCTGCTGTTTCTGGCGTCGCCACGCGGCCCCGACCGTACTTCGTTCCACTCCTGCAGCAGGTTCTTGGTCTTACACCTTCTCATGGTCCTCCTCCTCCTCCCTTAGAGGGTCCACAGCCTGTCCGGTCCCAGTCACAGCTACAGCCTGCCTCCCCTTTGCCTGCTCCTTCTCCCTACGCTGGTCCGCTGGGGGTGTCGGGTCTGGGGGTGCTGAGCCTGGGGGTGCGGAGCCTGGGGGTGCTGAGTTCAGGGGTGCTGAGCCTGCGGGTGCCGGGTCTAGGGGTGCTGAGCCTGGGGGTGCGGAGCCTAGGGGTGCTGAGCCTGGGGGTACGGAGCCTGGGGGTGCGAAGCCTGGGGGTGCTGGGTCTGCTCGTGTGGCCTCTCGCGGTGCTTCGTCGAGGCGCGAGCTACCCTCTCCGCAGGAGCTGCGCGAGTGGTTTGCCCGGCGCTGGAGTCGTGCTGCTGGAGCTGGAGGTGCTACTATTGCTGCTGGTCATGGAGGTGCTCGTACTGGCGGTACTGGAGCTGCTGGGACTGGGGGTGCTGCTGGGGCTACTGGAGTTGGTCCTGCTGGAGGTACTGCTGGAGCTGCTGGCGGTACTGGAGCTGACGGTCTTGCTGGAGCTGCTAGAGCTGGAGCAGCTGGGGGTGTTGGCGCTGGAGGTGCTGCTGATGCTGGTGCTTCTGAGGGTGCTAGAGTTGGCGCTGTTGGAGCTGGAGGTGCTACTGGCGCTGGTGCTGCCGCTGGGGGTACTGGTGCTGTCCCTGCTGGTTCTGGAGGCGCTGCGCGGCCGCGGCCGTACTTCGTTCCGCTCCTTGAGCAGGTTCTTGGTCTCCCGCCCTCTACTGGTCCTGCTCCTCCCTTAGAGTGTCCACAGCCTGTCCAGTCGCGGTCACAGTTACAACAAGCCTCCCCCTTACCTGCTCCTTCTCCTTACACTGGTCCTACTGGAGGTCTTGCTGAGCGTCGTGAGCCTGCGTCTCGTCCTGCGTCGCCTGTTCATGCTGCTCGCACTAGTAGTCGTGCTCCGCGTCCGCGTCCTCCTGCGGTCCCCGGCACGCACCAGATGGCACTGCGTCCTTCCACTGCTCCTCTGCGTGTCCCGTTGCCGTCTCCTCCAGAGTCCTCTCTTCCTGTCCTTGCTGACCCGGAGTCTGACTCTCTTCGTGCTGCCAGTCCTACTATCACGTGTCTCCTGGCTACTGTTGTCACTAACCCTTCCTTTGAGTCCACTGCTGCGTCTACCTTAGTTGCTGAGCTTGTCGAGTTTGCTACTCGCTGTCGTCTAGACTACGCCACTAGTCTTATTGCTGAGTCTGAGTCTGTCTGTCCTCCGTCCGTCGGGGGTGAGTGTGCTCTTAGCACGGACGTCCTAGAGGACATGCAGGAGGAGTTTCAGTGTTTTGCTGCTGCTTTGCCCCATCTCGTGTCCACGCTGATTGCCCCTGAGGGAGACCCGGATGCACTAGACATCCCGACTCCTCGATCGTACGCTGAGGCGATAGAGGGTCCCTACTCCTCTCAGTGGCAGGCAGCTATGGATGCAGAGATGGCTTCCTGGAAGTCCACAGGCACCTACGTTGACGCTGTTCCCCCTCCTGGGGCGAACATCGTCAGTGGCATGTGGATCTTCAGGGTGAAGCGGCCGCCGGGTTCTCCGCCTGTCTTCAAGGCGCGTTACGTGGCTCGTGGTTTCAGTCAGCGGCAGGGAGTTGACTACTTTCAGACCTTCTCCCCCACCCCGAAGATGACCACTCTTCGGGTACTACTGCACGTTGCTGCTCACCGTGACTACGAGCTGCACTCTCTCGACTTCAGCACTGCTTTCTTGCAGGGCAGCCTGCACGAGGAGATCTGGCTGCGTCGCCCACCTGACTTCTCTGGGTCTTTCCCTCCTGGTACCCAGTGGAGTCTCCGGCGTCCAGTTTACGGTCTCCGCCAGGCGCCACGTGAGTGGCACGACACACTGAGGACTACGCTTGCGGCACTTGGGTTTGCTCCTTCTACTGCTGACCCGTCGCTGTTTCTACGCACCGACACCTCTCTGCCGCCGTTCTACATCCTCGTGTACGTCGACGACTTGGTCTTTGCCACAGCTGACACTGCTGGACTCGCCTACGTGAAGTCCGAGCTGCAGAAGAGACACACGTGCACTGACCTGGGTGAACTGCGCAGCTACCTTGGCTTGCAGATCACCCGGGACAGGGCACGCCGCACCATTACCCTGACTCAGTCACACATGGTGCAGCAGGTCCTTCAGCGCTTCGGCTTCACGTACTCCTCGCCTCAGGCCACTCCTCTGCCTACTCGCCACTCGCTCTCAGCTCTGCCTTCGGATGAGTTCGTAGAGTCGAGTGGCCCGTATGCAGAGCTTGTTGGCTGCCTCATGTACCTGATGACCTGCACACGACCTGACCTTGCATACCCTCTCAGCATTCTCGCACGCTATGTTGCTCCTGGGAGACACCGACCAGAGCACATGGCTGCACCAAAGAGGGTGTTGCGCTACTTGTGCAGTACGTCGGGCATGGGGCTAGTGCTTGGAGGGCGCAGTCCAGTGGTCCTCACTGGGCACGCGGACGCTTCTTGGGCTGACGACCAGGCTACGCAGCGGTCGTCGCAGGGTTACACCTTCGGCCTTGGTTCCGGCTCTGTTTCGTGGCGGGCTACTCGCTCGTCTTCTGTTCTCGGCTCCAGTTGTGAGGCTGAGATCTACGCCGGGGCTATGGCTGCTCAGGAGATTCGCTGGCTCACCTACCTGCTGATCGACCTTGGAGAGCCGCCTCGTTCTCCTCCAGTCCTGTACGTAGACAACAAGGCCATGCTGGCCTTGTGTCGAGAGCAGCGACTGGAGCACAGGACAAAGCACATTGCTCTCCGCTACTTTCTTGCTCGTGAGCTACAGCAGCGTGGACAGTTGCGACTTGCGTACATGGCCTCTGATGCCAACACTGCTGATGTCTTCACCAAGGCACTTGCGCCTTGTGATCATCAGCGTTGCTGCACGCAGCTAGGTCTTGTGCCTGTCTTGCCTCACTTGCTCACTTCTTGACCTTGCTTGTACCTTGACCTATATATACTCTTGCTCTTGTTGGCTTGACTCTTGTATATCTCTATATATGATCTTGCATGTGAACTGGCCTTGTGGCCCTTGAACTTGTGCTCGGAATGTGTGGTGACTTTGTGATCCACCCTGAGCTTTGCTTTGCTTTGCTTGACTGGTCTTGTGACCCCTTGTTCTCCCCCACTTTGCCTATGGGGGTGTGTCAGAACATTATAGCTTACTTATTTGTGTAGGCTATAGTGGGGTATCCCATAGGGGGTACAACCCAATTAGGGTTTCATATTTGTACTCACTTCATTCATAGTTCATCCATTCTCGTTCACTTCTTCTCACTCCTCACCGCAGCTAAGGAAGCACCCAGTAACGAGAACGAATGAGAAGTGTCAAAGTTGACTCGAAGCGACGCAGACAGTTGGAATGCATCTGGACCGTTGGAGCAGATAGCATTGGGCAGGTGCAGGCACGAGGAAATTGGCGGGAACAGTTTCGTAGCTGTACGTGTCAGAATGTTCTTATCTATCCTGTAGTGGGGTGCTCTATAGCGAGTACAACCCTGTTAGGGTTTGCTATATGTATCCCAACTACTGCTAGTCAAACCCTCTTCTTTCTTCTAAACTTTCACATGCTATCAGAGCAGGTCAATCCCCTTGGATCGATCCTGTGGGTGGACTTACCACCTCGTTGCTTCCGCTGCAACTCCTACTGCTACTGCTATCACTACTCTCTGTGCCGCACGCCCCGTGGCGTGCGGCAATTTTTTTCATCCCGCCGTGCGCCCCGAGGCGCGCGGCGGTTTTGTGCCCGCCATGCGCCCCGAGGCGCGCGGCGGGTTCCTGCCCCGTCACGCCGCGTGCCGCTCCCGGGAGGCGCTGCGACGGGCGACGAGGACCTCCACGTCGCCCCCCGTCGCCCGTCGTGGCCTGCGCGCGGCACGTACGGACCGCGCCAGACCCGTCCGCGGCCCGTACGGGCCGCGCCAGGCCTACGCGCGACCCGTACGGGCGGCGCCAGGCCCGCGCGCGGCTTGGGCCGCCTGCGCGCGGCTCGGGCGACCCTATCTGCGGCCCCGTCGCCCTACCTACGGCCCGGCTCCGTCGCCCTACCTACGGCACCGCCCCCCCCCCCTTTTCCCGTCGCCCGTCGCGGCTCCTTCGGGGGCCGCTGGGGGATGGCGAGTAGGGGGTGGCGAGTATGGGGGTGGCAGTTGTGCATTCCTCCCTTTGCTCCTCCTCCTCCTTCGTCTCCCACTGCTGCAGCTGTCGCTGAGGGGGGTGGATGAGTGGGAGACTGGGGTTTAGGGTTTAAGGGGGGTGCGTAGGAGTGGAGCTAGGGTTTGAGCAGTGGGCATGTGCCGAGAGTGTGGGACAGTTGGGGGAGGTCGAGTGGAGGCAGCAGTCTTGTCGTCAGCAGCAGCAGCAGTCCGGAGGCTACAATCTCCGGTAGTCGCCAGTCGCACGTGGGTCCGTTGCTCGTCTGCCGCTACTATTAGCCGCGGGGCCAGTTACTCCAGTAGTCCGGAGCGCTGTTCCGGTAGCCACTGAGCCAGCAGCTCGTCTGTTTGTCTGCGGCGTCAGCAGTCGCCTCCCATCTTCTCTCCCCCACAACTCCTCCTCCTCCTCACTTGTCCGCTGTGATTAGCTCTAGCTTTGCTCATATTTGTGAACCTTTAAACTGTTGCTTCTTAAACTTGTGCTCAGAATGTGTGGTGACATTGTGATCCACCCTGAGCTTGTTCTATGCCTGCTTGCTCTGCTGATTACACCCCACTTTGGCTATGGGGGTGTGTCAGAATGTTCTTATCTAGCCTATAGTGGGGTGCTCTATAGCGAGTACAACCCTGTTAGGGTTTGCTATATGTATCCCAACTGCTGCTAGTCAAACCCTCTTCTTTCTTCTAAACTTTCACAGTACGTGCCGCACGATTGGGAATGAATTTGAATAAGGGAATGTGCCCTTTAGAGTACATGGCTAGCTAGGTCGATTCGAATTCCCCTGTACTCATATTTATATCTTTGTATTTGCATGTTTTAATCATCTCAAGCATTTTACATTCACTCTGCTATTGAGGTCAAGGGCAGGGCCCACGTTATCAGTGTAAAACATCCTGATGCCCTGACTAGAAGGGTGATTTTTGGTAGTAACACTGATGCTGTTGGGTAATTTTTTCGGGACCTTGATTTACCCTGATGTGTCAGGTTTTAAGATTAAGGAACACTGTCGCCTCAGGGTTGCCGTTCCGCTTATCGAGGTTTACCCTGAAACGCGTACCAGCGAACCCCCACCCTTCCCCCCCCCCCCACGTCCCGTAACCACCCGACCCCGAAACCTGGATTTTCCCTTTGCCAACTGTCGAAAATGTAGATTCGGGCAGGACTTGACATATGCTGGAACGAGGTGGGCCACCATTGGCCAGAAATTCAGTTTCACCGGAGCCAGAGGAGGACAGTTGTCAGAATCCCAACCACTAGACCATTGGGATAAAAGGGCTTGTTTCAGTAGCGGGTCAGTGCGCCCATAACCCCCAGGCGAACTCGCCTGTAACCCTCTCCAGGATCAATCGGGCATCCACGGTGCAGATCTACTGACACCCCCCCACACTGGGAGGCCCAGGACTAAGCACAGCGGCAACGGCCTACATGTGCATACACCGGGAATCGAACCCGAAACCGCTCTGATACCATGTCAGAATCCCAACCACTAGACCATTGGGATAAAAGGGCTTGTTTCAGTAGCGGGTCAGTGCGCCCATAACCCCCCAGGCGAACTCGCCTGTAACCCTCTCCAGGATCAATCGGGCATCCACGGTGCAGATCTACTGACAACAGTGACCACGAGCAACCACCGTGTGGCATGTCTGGAGATGATGATTAACCTTGTTATTGTGTGCTCTGTTAATAACAACTGAAACATGGTTTTGCGAATTGGTACACTGATGACTCAGGGTAGTCGTTTTAATACATGCAAAAACCCTGACGCATCAGGTTTTCCACAACGGGCAACCCTGAAAATCAGGTTTTTTAACAGGTGCTAGACTGATCGTAAGGGTTGGTCAAAACCAAAAATGAGCCCTGGTCAAGGGGACCAACCTAGCTGTGTGCGAACCTTCCGAGGAGATCCTAGGAGCGATCACCTTTTTGATCGCAGCTGAGAACACCACCAGACTAGACCAGAGAACACCAGCGCTACTATAACAACAACACTGGAAAGGTGCATGCATGGCACACAAGGAGACGAGAGTGTTGCCTTGCCCAACCTGTTCCCAATCTGATGGGTTTGGCTGGTGCACTGGAGGGGGTCGGAACTATCAAAGGAATCGTGCGAAGGCTGGAAAAAGACACGGGGGGGGAAATCCACGGGGAAAAAAAAATCCCAGGGAACGGGAACACCCCTCCCCCTCCCCCCACCCCTAAAAAAACGCGTCAGGGCAAGCCTCGACATTCATCCTGATGCTTCAGAGACGAACACGACGACCATTCTGAATGTCCAGGGCATTTCATATAACAACATCATGAGACTACAGGGTTACAATTGACACTATTTTGAGATTTCAGGGCAAATTCAAAACTGCATCCTGATTTCAAGGTACCGTAATCAGGATGTTTTGATCTGATAACGTGGGGCCTGCTTCTTCTCAACCAGTAGGGTTGTCCTCTATCATTGACACATCTACTGGAAAATGTTACCGTATCTGATTATATCCGTGGATATGAAGCAACACGGATGAAACCAAAAGCCTACGTCTGTTACATATGAGAATTTTTTTGTAACAGGATTTTTTTTACAGATTGTGGTTCGACTTGAAGAGGGGTTTGTTGTAAAGGAGACATTCTCCTTTACCTTTCAGCTAGTCCTCGGGACTTGCCACCTAGTCTCATTTGCAGTTTTCACCTCTCTAGTTCCCACCCTCCTCTCCCTCATACATTGGATCGCTTGTGCATATCTTGTTCCCGTTTAGAACACCATACGTATTCCATAATATCGAGAGTGCTGTATACTTGAGATGTGAAATGCTATGACGACTGCACTGCACACTCCTCTGAAAGTCGTGTCACAATCCATGGTATTTTTTCACCTTGGTATGTACAACCATATTGTGAAAGCTTGTGATTTGCCTTGTAAATGCAACGTCTCATTTCAACTGGGTAAGTACAAGATTTTATCGTCCAAGCATTGTACGACATACGTAACAACTACCATGCGTCTCATGCTAGGGTGGGGGGGCGGGAACCTTGAAATTGAAAGTTTGAAATGAAAACGTGGGTGAAGGCCAAATGGCCTTCGCCCTCTCGAAAAGGAGGGGAAGTAGCGTTTCGCCGAAGCCTTTGCTTCGGTACAACTCGCCTTGCTATTCACAATACACAATTTTGGAAAGTGTTTCACTTTCAAATTTTTACATTTTGTACAACAGAATACCGCATATGGTCTCAAAGGAGAGCCAACATATCCACAGGAACGTGAGCATCTCAAAAGCTCCCACGATTTTCTGCGCAACTTGTCATCAACATACCAGAACACTTAGTTGTCAATCACAATGTGTTACTGACGGGTGTATTGGCCACGGTGATCTAAAGGCGGAGCCAGAACCCCCTGTGCTGCAAGGACCTGCATGGGCAGCGCGCCAAGCTGCTGGCGAAACTGAATCGACTGCTGCACTGGAAGGGACTGCACTGGAACTGACTGCTGCAGATGCATGGGAAACTGCAACTGCTGCCCGTACCGTGCTATCTGCTGCAGCTGCTGCTGCTGCTGCTGCCCGTGGTGGAGTGTTGGTTGCGAAGTGAGATATCCGCCTCCTGGGCGTGCCGCAACCACATGTTGCTGCAGCAGCACCGCACCTGCTGGCAGGTTGTGAGGGATCGCATAGGATCGCGCAGCAATGTGACCAACAGGCTCATGAGGAGCGTGAGGTGCTGTTACTAAAGGACGGAAAGTCCCAAGAGTAGGTGTGCGATGGTCGTGAGAAGGTGCTTGTCGCACTGCCCATGCGCCTTGTAGAGGTGCAGCAGAGGCAGCGGCAGGCACATGGTGGTTGTCGCTTCGGTGCTTGTTGGCCGATCGATGGTAATCTGGAACACAGGAATGGTGGGACAGTGGAGATAGGTTAACGATACAATGGTGTGGATCGTAAAGGGGGGACGGAGGAAACGAGCGGGAGAGTGGAGTTATATATATACAAATAGAGAGAGAGAAAGAAAAAAAGCGATAAAGAAAGAGCGAGGGAGAGAAAGCGAGGAATGGGGGGAATGAGGAGGGGGAGGGGGGGGGGGGGGGGGGGGGAGGGGGGAAAGGGGGGAGGAAGAGAGAAGGGGGAGAAGGTGGCGGGGGAGAATAACTGAACATCAGTGCTCCACAATGGAAGACAAAGGGGGAAACAGGCAAGCACACGGTTACTGCACAAGCACACACACAGTCACCGCACAACAAGCACACACACGGTCACAAAGTCACCTGAAGTGCGAGCCACCTTCCGTCCTGTAGACTCCCTCGTCACAAAGTCAGACACAGGCCGTGTCCTCCAATCCTCCTTCTCCTCTTCCTCCTCCACCACACCCCTCCACCTATCCCCCCCCTTCTCGCTCCCCTCTAGCGCACCAGGTCCAACCCCCCTCTCCCCACCATTCCACCGATCCTCGTCCCATCTGCCTTGCCTCCCTCCCACACGCATTCCACCCCCTCTTCCAGCAAATCGATCCCTATTCCCTCCAAGCCCTTCTTCGCCACCATCATCACTCCATTCCCTCCCTCGCTTCTGATCTCTCCGCCTCCCCTCCCTCCCCCCCCTCTCCTCCCTCTCCCCCCTCTCATCCCACCCCCCGTCCCTTCCCCGCCTGCTCAACCCCCCCCGGTTCCTCTCATCCTTACCCGAATCCTCCAAATCAACCGGGGAGAATCCGAAGAGGAGGTCGACGAGAGAGGAGGCGGAGGAGAGGGAAGGGGGCGGGCAAGGGA
Source organism: Closterium sp. NIES-65 (assembly GCA_948144175.1). Classification (NCBI taxonomy): domain Eukaryota; kingdom Viridiplantae; phylum Streptophyta; class Zygnematophyceae; order Desmidiales; family Closteriaceae; genus Closterium; species Closterium sp. NIES-65. The sequence goes on from CANXME010002212.1 coordinate 1,339,405, forward strand.
CGTCCATGACCGCCTGGGCAGCGCGGGAGAAGGCGGCTGAGATGATGGTGAACTCCTTGGGACGAACGGTGCGCGCACAGTTGGACGAGCGGTGGTAAAAGTCCTCTATCTGGTGTGGGGGGCAAACAGTAGTGTCCCATGTGGGGAGATGGGATAAGGGAGTGAAGAGAAGTGGGGAGGGGAGGTGTGCTGAGTGGGGAGACGGGAGTGGGGAGAAGGGGGGGAGAAGGTGGAATATGGAATTTCACAGCGTGGTGTGAGAAGGTGAGGGGCGTGTGAGAAAGCAGAAAGGCGTTGCCGGGAAAAGATGGGTTGGGCCCTGGGAGAAGGGGGAGAAGGATGCGGTGAGGCAGGAGAGGGGGAAGAGAGAGAGCTCCTACCTATCTCGACTCGACACTTCGAAGCACACATGCAGATGCAGGAGGCATGCTTCCACTCCACATTGCAATGCAATGCACCGCACCCATGACAGTATCAGAAGAGAAGCTGAAAAGATAAAGCTAATGGGCCTGGGAAGGTACTCACAGCCATGACAGTAACATGATTCTCCTGAGGGAAGTCCCGCGGTATCCATTTGCCCTCGTACACACTCGCAC